>CM072979.1:1576480-2826480 GCA_037013635.1 Plagiodera versicolora | reverse complement strand
TTGTTCTCTTTTAGAGGCACCTAACAAACCGCCAACACTAAAAAAAAAATTGACAAATATATCACTATTGAATGATTTGAGGTAAGTGGAATATTTCAAGAATAAGACTCACCTGTTCCTATAATTATTGTAAGTTTCCTTTATCTTTCTATATCTGAAAGCAAGTTTTCTCATCCAATCTACACCTCCTCTAACCCCAGTTGCTAGACACAAATTGCCACTTCCTGACGAAGATGACTGAAAACCATCTGTACTAAAGTTATAGTTAGACAAATCTTGTCCATTATCATCTGAAGACACATCATCTATGTGCACTTGATCACACTCCTAAAATAGATTTTTGTAATAGTATCTATTACTAGCTTTGTTTTAGAAATACAAACCTCAATATCATTAAAGAAAAAATGAGTATCAGCTAAATTAAAAACCATTTCTTCCATCTTGAATCCCAATTGTACAACATTTTGGGGGTCTTTTTGGTATTTAGTGGCATAGCCACCAGTCAATAAACTGTGGAATATTATTATTGTTTCATCCAGGTCCCATATAAACACCCTGTCAGTGGTTGACTCTGGTGTTGTAGGAGAAACAGTATTTGTTCTCCTACCTCTACCTCTAGAACTTCGAGATTCTGATCCTAGGCTACCTGCAGAATCTCTAGAACGTCTAGCGCTGTCTGCCTTCAAAGGTGATGTTGAGCCTTCTGCCAGAGCAATGCCATTTGCAGAATTGTCTGTAAATTAGATAATTTTTAGACAGAATTAAATTAATTGCTCCTAGCACCTTCTTCACCATCAGAATCACTAGAATCACTGTAAGGGCATAGTATCATTCTAATTATTATATTTTGATTTGATCAAACTTTTAATACAGAATTTTGTTAAAAATGTATCATAAAGTTCAATGTTTATAAGCTTAGTTCTTTGTGTTTTCTTTTAGTCAACGCTGTGACATTGACATTTTTGATCGATGACAAAATATTCGTCTTCTATTTTAATGGTTGCTTGCCTAATATTGAAGATGTAGTCAGTTGATAGGACGCAGTCCCTATACTACCGCTTGAACTTGGTGAACTAACGTATGGTGAATAACTTTGAGCGTAATAACTTGAAGCGAATTGTGGAGACTGAGAATCGGCGTATGTTGATCCATATGAGCTATATTCCACTCCCTAAAAAAAAAAACAGATATAACCAAGGTTCGATAAGGATAATAGCAAAGACCTATTATCCTTTAGGTAATATGTCTATGGATAATAGCTATAAACAGATATGAAATAACTGTTAAGTCGCTTCCAAAATGGCGTCATAATTTTTTGAAAACAGTTTATTATATTCTCGTAAATATATTTTCAATGTAATGATCACCTGTGCTGAGAATCCTTGTGTAAAGGACGAAGCGGCTGGTGCAGTATAGGCGGCATACGATGGATATTGGCCCGTTTGTCCAGTCGAGTTGAATGGTGAAGTTGGAGACGAATAAGATGGAGTTATGTAGTTGGCACTAACTTTACAAGCAGGATTTAGACCCCTTGAAGAGTTCAGGCCAGAGTAGGGATATGTGGGGGCGTTGTAAAACGATGACGCAGAGTTTATATAAGGAGCAGCGGAGCCAGTAGACCCATAAGCTGGTTGCATACTGGAAAAATGTGTCATTTTTCAATTATTCAATGATGGAAACATGAAAAAATGCACTTATCATAAGACTAGGATTTTGATAATACTCATTATAGTGGGGAAATTAATACATTTCGAGATATTACACCTTGAAGCCCGAATTTTCACGTTTTCTTGAACGTTTTCACCAATGAGATACTTACATTAGATATTAAGAAACCATGCATTCAATTTCAAATAAACATCGAAAATGCAGTATTTTTCATATTGCATGTCAAATCCATCCGACATCAACTGTGATTTGACAGTTAACTAATGGTTTAGAGAATAAATGCTGTCAAATCTGAATATTCGAAAAATACTGCATTTTCAATGTTTCCTTAGGATGAACTAAGGTGTCTATATGATGGTGAAACTACTCTTCAATTGTTTGTGGGTCAAAAGTGTCGATGGGAATTTCATGAAACATGTCCTATACGACTACTTATCGAATCGTCATGAGATGGCGACACAATCGTGTTCGGTAACATTGTTTTCTTCCACGTCAGTCAGAACTGGCGGGATATCCAAACTTCTCTAATTCATTAACCTACTTTTGAATTTGTAGTCGTTTATTTTTTGCTGTGTGGTGTTTTTTAGTTGAAATGAAGTTTTGTATAGTGTGTGGACAAGCAAAAACCGTCCCTCGTCATCTCTTTGGAATTCCGAAGGTAATTTGTTAGTTTTTGGAGTTGGAATCAATAATTTACTTTTTCGTTACTCACACAGGACGAAACCGTTCGGAAACAATGGATTCTCCCATTGGCAAAACATTTACAAGTTTTTTGAAAACATCTACTATTCAATTTTCTGACTAGATGTATGTGTACAGGAATGAATGAAAGATAATATTTTCACGAGAATTTGTCATTTCTTAATCTGATTGACAACTGAACTGACGAGCATTAGAAATCAGGGTTGCCGCTTCTAAAATAAATAATTCGCGTTTTCTGTGCAAAACAAATAGTCGCTTCCAACAAAGCCAAAGTTACATTTCTTCTACAAAATACAATTCGACGTTCTTGAATCCCCACAGATTCGTGAATACTGTCGAATCAAGACTTTGTAGACAAACTACTGGTTTATTTCATTAACAATTAGCAACGTTGCATTTTGCATTATTATAGCGCCGACGGTGTCGCCATCCGTGGTGATTTAAAAAAGCTTTCGTGTCGGTTCGAAAATATGCTTTTTGATCGAGGGATTTTGGTCACGGGTCGAGATAGGGACTGGTTTCACCATAGTTGTAGTTGTGGGCAGGCACCTTAGGATGAACACATGATAAAACCTTATTATGTGTCACATTATTGAAGAAAAGTGACACGGAAAAGAAGGTGAAATTTCAACTTTCAACTCCACGATAATATTACAAAATTTGACCAAAATACGTGAGTACCAACGAAAATTTTCGTTAAAATTTTTGTCGGGCGATAAAAGTGCAATTTTACCGAAAAACGAACCTGTTATAATAAGAATGTGCAGCAGAATAGGTTTGGTGGTAGTCTTTATCATAGAGATTTCCCAAGTCGATGGGAGTACTGTAAAAGGCTGCTGAATCTTGTGAGGCTGCTACACAGTCTGGTTCTGCCAAACCTGGGCTCCTAATTTCACTTTTGACTCCTGAAAAATAATTTAGGCTATCAAAACTACAACAAAAATACTAAAACGATATGGATGATCGAATTATCATCATTTCCATTTACGCCCAACGTCAACCTGAATTTACCTTGGGTCTCTAATGAGGGCCAAGAAGAGGAAAAATTATTGGGGGCGGGCACTGTGGTCGATGTAGAATTCGACAGGGGTTCAGATCCGGAGTGTATTGCGGTCGAAGCAGTGGTAGGTGGGGGAGAGTCACATGTGGACGATGAATGACCACTCTGAGGACTGCAAGCGGGATCAGCTACTAATCTGTGAAATATACAAAAACATTTTAAAGAGGTTCGTTAACGTTAGTAAACTGTTTTCAAGGCCAAACATATTTGGTGATATTCATGAAATACACAACACGCAACAAAGGAAAAGAATACTCCAAATGAATTGCCATCAACTTAAAACCAACTCAGCCTTCAATTTCTTCAAGATTCGCCTTTGAATTTTTCGTACTTCAATTTATTACTAATATCGTATATCAGGAATCGATTTGAAAACTCCCAGCGATGTAATGATTGGCATAACCATTGAAAACTATCGATTATTCCTTACATTTCATAGAATTAGTTCGTGAGAGAATTTTGTGCAAAAATGTAAAGTTTTTATTGCATGTCAAAATCCCTTTTATAACTAACAGATGATCATGCAAATGGCTTTCAAGAAATCCTAATCGATTTCTTCAAATGAATTACTATCACAAAGATCGCTGAAACTGTTTCATAATTGCCTACAAAATTTGAGGCAGATTGGTAATTCGATTTTTGAAAAGAAATTGAAAATCACCCAGTATATAGGCGCTAAATTGGTTTGAGGGGAGCCTGAGTTGATTATTATTATTATTACTACAGGGGTCCAAAGGATATACTGCAGCCGGAGAGGCTTATTGTATTTGATGAGTTGATGACAATTTTTATTTTTTCGAAAACCACAAAGATTTTTTCCATATTATTGCGTACTTCATGAATCTCACTGGATAATGAATTTAGATTATCTACTAAATCTGCCATAAATCTCTTTCGTAATGGTAGACTATGGTGTACACTTTTATTTTATTAAACAAGAATATTTCTGTAGATGACGGTTATTTCTTTTGTATGATGTTTGGCTTTGTTATTTGATTTTAATCATTCTCTTTCTAATATCTATATTGATATGCAACTGGTATTCCTAGATATCAATCTCGCAAATTCATTATTTTTTTCGCATTGCAAAATGGCACAATATCGTCATGAAGGGAATTACAGACGGAGATTCAATGGATCTGATTCGATTTGTTTAATAGCAGAAAATCGTGTTCCGTCCCACGCACCCGTGTTTATCAAAGTGTTGCACTTTAAATTAATGTTTTCACTTCGGTTTTACAGCCAGCTTGCAAACATCTTGAACCGTGAACCGTGCTTAAACCGATCTAACCGGACGTGAATAGTAATACGATTAGACGGACTCTTAACTACGTTTGTCGTTTCGTGAGAAATTGCGTGTGAACTTTCTTTTCGACGTTTTATTGATGAAGTTTAATTTGTTGATGTTCAATTCATAGGTTCAATCAGCGTTGAAAAAGAAAAAAGCTTCAAAATGATGAAAAATTAATAATAAAAAAAACGTTTTAATAGCAATATACAGTAGAATTCGGTTATAACGTAATCGTATGTGACAACCAAATATTTTTAACGATGTAAGAATGGGCACATGCTCGTTTTTGAACGACGAAATTTCAAAATTGCATATACATACAAGGTGGCCCAACGAAAACGTACCGGAAGGTATAACTACCAGGAAGAGATTTTATCGAGAAACTAGCTGAAATCAACAAAAACAGAAAAAAAGCGAACTGTTTTTAGGAAAATATTCCCAACAAAACGGTAAGTTTTCAAGCAAAATCGATTTACTTTTTGTATTTATTGAGAAATGCACTAGCGCCATTTCAAAGGTCCATATCTTTGCAACGAGTAAACGAAATTTCAAAAATAAAAGACCAATGTATAGGGAATCAAGAGGACTTTTCAACGAGGTATCATTTGACCCCCATTTTGAAAAAATTAGGGGATGCTACCTCTGCTTCGGAGGGTGAAGTTTGGGCTATACTTTTTGCGTCAAAAGTTGTTCCTCTCATATACAAAGTTGACGTGTTTCAGGTTTTTCTCGATAAAATCTCTTCCTGGTAGTTATAGCTTCCGGTACGTTTTCGTTGGGCCATCCTGTATATTAAAAATATCCTCCTTCTGAGAGTGATGATACATTCATACATGGCCCAAAATGCATACTGAGAAAGATATATCCTTCCAAAGTTGATGAAATTGAAATAATTTCTCCTTATTGTAAGTAACGGTGGAAGCCAACAGATTTGGACATAACAGCATTTCGAACTTTGGAAATATTGAATGATTTGAAATTATATTCCGTTATTACAATACAATACTTTATTCATCAATTGAAGCAATCATACAATTTATAGAATATAAAAAATACAATGATTATTGAACTAGTCAAAATATTATTGTTTGTCACAATTCAAAAATTACAACAAAATATATCATATTTAAAGCTCATACCTGAAATCAAATAAAGTAAAGGAGTACAGTTATAAGGGTATATAATTTGCTATCTTAAAACATCTGATGATTTTAAAAATTCATCAGTGGAATAAAATGCATTGCACAAGAGATATTTTGATAACTCATTTCTAAAGCTGGTAATACTATCAATCTCACCGAAGAGATTTTGGAATTCGTTATAAAATTTTATTTGTTGGTAAGTATGCGAGTTTTGACTAACAGTGAGCCTGGAGTAACTCTGATGGAGCTGATTGCGTCCCCGAGTTTCATGATTATGTAAATCACTCTGTTTCATTATATTATTATTATTTTTCCTCAATTTTATCAGCAAGTTATATATGTAAAGCGATGGCAGAGTCATAATTCCCCATTCCACAAATAGGTCTCTACAAGAGGCTCTAGGGTGTGTTCCGCTCATGCAGCGTAGTATTCTCTTTTGGGGAATGAAAACTCTATTTACTTGTGCTGAGGAGCCCCAGAATATAAGTCCATATGACACAACTGACTGCACCAGACCAAAATAAGCCAACCTCAGAACATCCATTGATAAAACAAAACAGAGCATCTGCACCTGATTACAGCATCGGAATGACAAAGTTTGGAGGTAAACCATTAACGAAAACAATAGCTCAATACGAATCATCAACTTGGACGTCCAATGAACACAATTCAAATTCCAAACTAAGAAAGACACGCCCATTTTATGATTTATCATTTTAGATTCGGTTCGATGTACCATTAGCTACCCCAATCTTTTCAATACCCAATGCCATATATTTCCCGTCCATATTAAGGCGGCACATGTTTTCCGAAAAGCTTTTGATCGGGCATCTTATTGAGACGTTTCGCTTTCATGTTACATCGTCTATTGTTTTTGTTGTTCACGCTCTATTAACTCCTCAGATGGTTTTTCGATTCGCACTATAAAGAAGCGAGAATTTCGGCATCACAAACAACGCCATTAGAATTTAGCATACAGATATGTTTCAACGAATTTGATATGGAATTTGATGGGTTTTCTTTTCTACACCCACATAATTGGTCGTATGAATAAATATGTAGCATTTGCTCGAAGTATGATGAAAGCAAAAGGTGAAAGAAGAAGCATTTGCCACGTTTCATTCATTAGACCCAATGTTGTGTCATACATTTTTCTTTGTTTTGTTCGCACTTTTGACCTTCAAAGTCATTGTACAATAGTTTCTGAAGTTCAGAATTTTCTTCACAAATTATTTTGACTCTACAACAGGAATATTCACAAATGGGTGACGGGTATTTTTCTACTAAAGATTCTAAAATTATGCATGATTAATTCCCAATTAAAAAGTTTAGGGAATTCAGAAGCCTTAGAATCTACTTTATGAAAAGAAATCTAAAGTTAAGTATCATGGTAAATGATATTCATGATTACACTAGCAACTTTTCAAATTTTGTTGTTATTTCGAATTGATCTTACAGTTACCAAAATTTTTTAAATAACCTAAACGAGAGACTTCAATTCCAATGAAGTTATGGAATATCTCGGAACAAAATCCTACGAATTCAATTTGTCAAAAAATCTGTCAGTTGTCACGCGAGAACACAGAGCAATCATCGTTTTTCTCGCCGATAAGGTCGCTCACTATAAAGTTGGTGCCAGTGGCGTTGCAAATGTTTAAATTCTGCCTCTCCATTACTCAGTATTGGTTCGATTCATTTTTGAATATCTATTTGCATGCACTGTGTTCAAATTATTCAAATGATAGGCAGTCATTGAAAAACCCTTAGGTATAGATCATAGAATAAGGCATCGATTTTGAGAATCGAATTGAGTTCTTTTAATTAAATTATGCCCTGTACAAATCATAGATACTTATTATAGTGAAATAACAATTATACATGTGAGCTTGAATCGATGTGATTTCCAGTAGAGCTGAAAAAGAAATCTGTTTGGATTTAGATTTCAATTCACAGAAATACAAGGTGGCCCAACGAAAACGTACTGGAAGGTATAACAACCAGGAAGAGATTTTATCGAGAAACTAGCTGGAACCAACAAAAAACAGAAAAAAAGCGAATCATTTTTAGGAAAATATTCTCAATAATTACTTCGACAAAACGGTAATTTTTTAAGCGAAATCGATTTACTTTTTGTATTTTTTGAGAAATGCACTAGCGACATTTCAAAGGTCTATATCTTTGCAACGAATAGGCGGAATTTCGAACATAAAAAAGCAATGTTTAGGGAATCTAAAGGGTTTTTCATCCAGGTATCATTTGACCCCTATTCCCATTTGAAAACATTTTGGGGATGCCACCCCCGCTTAGGAGGGTAAAGTTTGGGCTATACTTTTTGCGTAAGAAGTAGTCTCAATAAAATCTCTTCCTGGTAGTTATACCTTCCGGTACGTTTTCGTTGGGCCAGCTTGTATATTGAAAAATTCTATATAGGAATCCATGACCTCTAGGACCGCTCGATTCGATACCACGTTCTATTATCCGTAAGTTTTTTCACGAAAACGTTCTCAAAATCTTTTTTCCTTGCAGATTGAAAGAATTTCATGCAAACCGATGATATTTCAAGTGATTCCCCGTGCGCCCATGGGGTGAACGTGAGTGTGTGTGTGTGAAGTAAAAAGGGAAAAAATAAGGATGCCGTGGTCGTCGATAAAACAGTGGAAGGTAGGTGGGCCGTGCCGTAGCAAGCGACCAGGAGGTCCGGCACTTCATGTGACAAAACGACCATGAGGAATTGATCAAGATTGGGTTCCGACTTTTTAATTGTTCGCCAGACCGATATCCTTTTTTTCCACCTCAAATCACGAACATCCTAAATTTTTTTCGGTAACGTGCTCATTCCCTGACGTGTTTTGTTCAAACTATTTTTTTTTAACAAGATTACGACAGGGATTTTCATTTATACCCTTCACTATCATCATTGTTATGACGCATTAATTATTTGGTTTCGATAAAAATGTTTTGTTTGTCGATATTTGCCCTTTTTTACTTGTCAAGTTTAGGTCAAGTTTGGCGATTTTCTTCGATGAAGACACTCACTGTATACGGTGTGGAACACCCAAATGGAATTGATTCGTTAACAAATAAATGAGAGCGTGTAGGGAAAAACGCTTGGACACGTCGATTTGTATTTTTAGATGCGCATTTTTTCACAAAAAAAAAATAATTGTATAGGATGTGTTATGTGACAGTACCAACTTTCTTATTTTGAATACATCCCCCTATTAGTTTTTTTGGATTCTTCAGAAATTTCTTGACATAATTCATGTACAATGTCCCATACCTATCCTCAACTGTTTCGGAAATATCAAGTGTTTTCAGATGTACAACAAAAATTAACATCATCATCATTTTATTTAACAAATAATGTAAGAAAAAACAAAAGAACATCGATTTCAATGTAAGAGATGTTCGAAATGTTCGCCGCGAAATAAACAAAACTGTTTTTGTATTTTTTTTTATTTCATATCAGTAAAAAGGAACCGAAACAGTTGAAGGTAGGTATGGGACATTGTACATAAATTGTCTGAATTTTGTGAAGAATCCAAAAGACTAATAATATACAGGGGGTTGTATTCAAAATAAGAATGTTGGTATCGACCACTGTCACATGACACACCCTATATCATTATTCTTTTTTTTTTAAATGCGCATCTAGAAATACAAATCGACGTGTCCGAGCGTTTTTCCCAACACGCTCTCATTTATTCGTTATCGAATTTATTCCACTTGGCTAATCCACACTGTATTGAAATTCCACAACATAGAAATGACAGTTGACAGTATGACAGTTTGACGGTAAACAAGTCTTACCAATGGTTGACATAATTGGTGTTCATTTTTTACCATAAAATCAGAAAGTCGAATCTAAATCAAATGAAATATCTATATATATATATATATATATAGAGAGAGAGAAAGAGTTATCGTGTACGAACACATGTAGAGAATGACACACGAATCGAGATTAACCTACAACCTTTTATTATATATTGTATATATAAATATATATATATATTACAGTTGTTTCAGAACCGAAAACGTTATCTCATCCATGTTTTATTGAATATTTATATTAATGAATATTTGTTGAGTTTGATTTCGAAGTGAATATTCAAGAGGCAAAGCTTTGAAATCAATAACTGCCAGACATCAGAGTGGGCGTTAAACAAAACTGAAACGATTTAACCTCGTGTTAACGATTCAAATGGCAGTTGACTGAATTATTGTTGAAAATATCTTCAAACAAAATCCACATGCGACAGCGAAACGTTATCTCAAAAAGATAAAAGCGACGATAATAAAGAAAATTGCCCAGTAAACATAAGTGGAATTCAAACTATGCATATTTTCCTCCATATTATGTTTCTCGGTCGGCGTTAGCGTATTCAGATTATTACGTAATGCCTCGAGATTTTTTAGTTCACTGTGCTAAACGATTTGTTGTTGTGACACTTTTCTAGTGTGGGAATAATTGGATTTGCTGTGGTGGACAAATTAATGTTATTTGCACACACTAGGCGCAAAAGAATCGATGAACGGATACGTAATAATTATGATATTTTTTATTGAATAGTTATTCAGAAAAAAAACACGCAGAAAACAATTGGCATTACTCTTCTGACTAGGTCAGACGAACACTTTGCATGAAATGGAGCGATGACAGTGACAAGTATTGAAAGTGTGACAACACGTCAAACGACCTAGAAGGTTTTTGTCGTATGTCTATCAATGACCTTGTCAATGATGGACCAAGAATAAATTTATCAGAACGGTTATTGTCGATGATATTCTGGTTTTGCCTTTGAACAATTTGAAATATCAATGTGGGCTACAAAATATAAAATATACCTGAAAAAATAATTACTGATTATAAGAAATAATAATTTTGAATGCAATAGAAACAAACGTATACATATTTTACTGATTAATTTTTTTACACCTTTTTTTGGTTTGCAACAGTCTCGCGCTCCCCTAGGAAGGCGCGCCCCACAAGTTAAAAACCATTTGTAAACTCACAATAATTAAGTTGGGTGAATTTTTCGGTATAAAAAGATTGCGCAAACTCATTAAGAAACTTCCTGTAATCTATAGAAATTCACCGAATTTAGTGTTGAAACACTAAATTCCCGAAAAGTTGATGTGAATAAAAACATGATTCATACAAATCTTCTCATCCCCGTGAGTATTGTCAAATTCAGTATTCGTGTATTTTTCCTAATTCTTTTGATGGAAACCTGGAATTTGTGAGTAATCTTTTATCTTTCCGAAATCTATATGAACTCTCTTCCGCACCCCATAGGGTAGGTAGGTGGGTAGTACAATTTTTTAGGTAAATAATTCATTGAATGAGCCCCGAAATGTACAAGGACCAAGATCGAAGTTGTCGATAAGATAGATTTCAGACAATACTATTTTGCTACCGTGCTCAAATTTTATCTGTTCGATCTCCATTTCATACAATTTATGCGGAACCCTCTATTTAGGTAATTGCAGAGATTTTCTATGACGATAATACTTTTAAGCTACCTACCAATTTCCTTGGACGATGTTTCACCCTTATTAAATTAGAAGGTAATTTGTGTATTTTGGTTCTACAAATTCATCCTTCATTTGAGGAGAATATGACTTGATTATGGAATATATTTTTGAAAAATTCAATAATTCGAGAAATATCAATAAATAGTGTGATGAAGATTGCATTTATTCATCATACTACACTTAATGAAAAAAATGATAAAACACATTCCGAAAATGTATGACTATTCTTAAGAAACACAGATTTTGTAAAATTGTATTCATTTAAAAAAGAACGAAGATAAAAAATAGATCCATCATCCATTCCAATTTTTTTTTTATTATAGCTTCTTGCAATCATTTCATCATTTGTATAGTCACACATACGGGGTGTTTGTAAGTGGTTATTGAAATAGCACTTTGTCCTAAATAAGGACCTGTCGACTTATTTTACATCAAGTTTGTGATCCAAAATTCAGGATATCATGAAATGTTTAGTAATTTGATTGACTGAAAGTGGAAGAAGAGCATTTAGATACAAAAGAGATATTTTTTTGAATTTCGTACCACCTTTTCATCGAAAAAAATAATTTTGACTCAAATTAACAGGTACAAGAATGGCATGCGGAAGTACCAAAGTCATTTGTTCAGGAATATTTTTTTTTGCTTTTTTCATATCTACAAACGAATTTTCGAAATTTCGTCATACAGGGTGTTGTATTGAACTGATGGAGTTCCTTTAATTTTAATTTAATAAGTCCGTACCTGGATTATTAGTTTCATTCATTCGGAATTCGGTAGCATACAGGATAATGAGTTTATGTTGTGAAAATAAATAAAATATACAATGCGGATCGTTAGTTATGAGCCATTGAAGAAATAGGAGAAATACATAAAACACTCTGTATCTCGCTTATACAGTGCGCTAGACCCATCATATAGGGGTTTTCCAGTACCAGCTAAGCGACCTCTGCCTACCCTTACAGTACGCCCATTTCCCAATGAATCACCCTGTATAAAAAAGAAAAATACAAAAAACGTAAAAAATAGGGCAATGAAATTCAAACAAATTGTGTAGTTTTTTTATCAACAGAAATCGTTTCAGTTCACCCTTGAACTTAAAATCAGTGATTTGCCTTTTACCCTGAGAAAATTTATTGAAAATTTGAGATGCTATAGTCCATATATTTAAACAAGAATGTTGTGGCAGCTCGCCAGAAAGTGAGGTACTGAAGTTAATCATTCAAACTGGTTTGAAAAATGTTTCCAATTCATAAAATATATACACCAAAACCAACTATTCACTGTGGAACAGTTTTTTCAATGTTTGTAAAGAAATAGACAAGAATGCCATGGTTGGCTTATTTTGCACTAATGATATCGAAAGATAACCAAATCTGTCTTCCTTGAATAAATAGACTATAGATAAAATTGTGCATCTGATGCAAGTTTTAGACGATGTAATACAAATGTCTATAGTATTCGTGATCAACATTCCTATTAGTTTTATACTTGATATGATTATTAAAAAAGCAAATGCAGACTTCAGTCACGAACAAAGATGGCAGGGTTAAAATCACAAAAATTTCAAACAATGGTTTGCAAAAAGGTCTACTGGATACTCTTGCAATAGTAACAATTTTCTGTGCTGAATAAGCGATTCCCCAGATCATAATAAAAGCTGATTAATCGTACAATAGTTAATAAATGTTTCAAATTTCTAGCCGAATACAAAACTGCATTCAACTTAGATCCCAAATAAGTATAGTGGCTTTTCAAATTTGATGTTTCTTCAAAATATAGCTCTTAACAGGTTGATTACAGCTTCGACCATTATACTCGCCAAACATACAACAGAGTCACATTTACGTTGAAGAGCATCAAATCTGACCATTTCAGACTTTTGTATATTGAAGTGAACATTGTAAGTGTAGCAAAACGAGAAATAAAAGCATAAATAATTCAGAGGCTGCATTTTTCTGTAATGGTAACGAAATTTGATTACCAGAAATGTTTTTCAATTTTTATTCATAAAAAATAAGATGAGACCACACCACAGTGGCGGTTCCACAGGGGCGGTTTTTTGTTAATTGTAACATTTATCGGCTTCTAATTTTCAAATTTCGGTACGAAACGGAGAAATGTCGCATGAGCAATCAATATTTAATACATTTCCTTGAATTTCTGAAGTTTCTTGAAAAGTTCCGCCGGAATTTTGTCTTCGGTCAGTTCAACATGCTAATGCTGGATACGCCACTGCTACACAATGTTGTTATAGCTTTAAGAGAATGTGTGGATTCATCTAAATGCATTTTTGTGGCTTTTAACATTGAATTGCTGAATACCAGAGCATATTTTAAACCAATAATTCCTTTAAGTAACATTTTTTGAAGTAGTTATGCACTTATTGAATCCTTTTCTTATAAGCCTATTCAAAATGTCCACAATCATTAAACGAATATTGAGCCTAGGCTCTTTATTCACTTTACGATAGCACATGCTTATGAAATAAATGTTAATTGGGAATAAAATCGGAAATCCGTACTGAAAATATTCATATTCAATGGGTGCGTTCCATTAAGCGCTCACAACGATCACGCTCACGACCACGAATTTTGTCGTTCCACTTGGTTCTGTGCGTCATCGAAACGCTCACGCCGACCCACCTATTGAGATGGGTCGTCGTGAGCATGAATCATGACGTCATTCATGACATTTTCGCCACGACCCCAACGATCGTGGTCGCCATGTGGAACGTCTGAATGAGTGTTTTGGGCGTTGTGAGCGCTTAATGGAACGCACCCTACGTGATTACAGCTCTCTAATCATAAAGTTGTCACGTCAGTTACTATTTGTGGGAAAATATTAGAGCATTGAGGATTAGCTACGAAATCTATAGCGACTTTGAGGCATTCAAAAGCTTCCAAAAATATCTATGGTTGGTTTATACAGCAAATAAAAATAAAACAAAATAAGAATGCACCAACGAAATCACATATTCGTTACGAATTGATATGACATGTGTAATATCATTGGTGCTTTGCATTTCATTTCATTCTAATTTGCTAACTAACCATAATTGAAAAATAATCATGCATAATTCTCAAATAATTAATAAAATACGGGTGGAGTCGCCATTGTATTCATAGTATGTAATTTTGTGATGAATGTTTAGGTTCTCTCGAAAAAATAGGAAGATGATAGAAAGCACTAGCATTTCCTCCAAGCACAAATTCACAAATAAAATTGAAAACTTGTCAAAAAAAAATCAGAATTCCGAAATTGTTCACATCATCCTTAGAATCTTCCTGACGAGGGCACAAACTGCTTCGAAAAAAAGTAATACCCATCGAATGATGATGATTTCACACAGATTTCCGAGTCTCTTTCTTCGGAGGCCATCCGGGAGCATTAGGAGGCATTAGTATTATGATAGGCGATGGGGGCCTGACGGCGTCCCATTGTGTTTGCGACAATGGCCCAGCATCAGGTCTACGGAAGGCGGTGGATAATTGTCCTTTTTCCAAACGAACGACGTCATTACGGGACGCTCTCTCGAGATGTGACACAGGGTTTAGGGATCGCCCTGAACCTACGCACGTGTAAATCCACGTCGAACATTATTTGTTGTTTTCTATTATAATGCTTTTAACATGCATGGTAATGTATACAGGCTGGCCCTACGAAAACGTCCGGAAGGTATATCTACCAGGAAGAGATTTTATCGAGAAAAACCTGAAACACGTCAACTTTGTATATGAGGGGGACAACTTTTGACGCAAAAAGTATAGCATTTAAAAAAGTTTACCCTCCCAAGCGGGGGTAGCATCCACTAATTTTTTTAAGGGAATGCTTTTTTATTTTTGAAATTGCGTCTACTCGTTGAAAAGATATAGACCTTAAAACAATTCGCTTTTTTTCTGTTTTTGTTGATTCCACCTAGTTTCTCGATAAAATCTTTTCCTTATAGTTACACCTTCCGGTACGTTTTCGTTGGGCCACCCTGTATCTAACATGATATTATCACAATATACTTGATAAACTTTTCAAGTATCTAAATAAAAATAAATTGAAATTATGCTGAAAAAAGTTATAGTGAGTTGAATGAATATAATATTATCATTACTTTCGATATTAACAAGTTATAATTAATGAGTATTAAGGTTTTATTATTAATAATGATTTAAATTTGAGAAATCATTTATATTCACGCAAAAGAAAGTATCTAGAATGTTGTTTTTTTTTCTCTACAGCATCTCAATTTGTGTCGTTGAAAATCCATAATTCAACTGCATTTTGATTATTTTTCTTGCATTCTGAATTTTCTTGATGATAATAATATCGCAACATTACCGAAATTACAAAACAAGGACATGAGAGAAATATATATTATATTACTTTAATAATAAATATACTGGAGTGGTTAAGTATTTTACAATAATCATGTATGAATTATTTCCATCTTACCTTGATGAATATGTATGTAATATATAATGACATAAAGTTCGTAACAAATTGAAAGAATCTTTATTTGTTTTTTGTGAAAAAATAAAGTGTCGTCAACTTGTCAGGCTCATCTCAAAACCAACTTAGCTCCATCAATTCTTAGCGTCAAGCTGTGCCTCTCAAGGCAGTAATCTAGCCCCACTCTTGTTTTCGATCTTCATCAACGACATTGGGAACAACATTTCAAGTAAGTTGCTGCTGTTCGCAGATGATTTAAAATTTTTTAAAAATATTGAATGAATCCATGATTGTCATACATTAAAAAACGATATTCATAATCTTCACCTTTGGTGTATTGAAAATAGACTTCCATTAAATATCAAAAAATGCAAATTCAATACGTATTCCTTGAAAAAATCAGCTATCGAGTTCTCCTACTCTATCAACAATATTACCTTAGAGTGCAACCAACAAATTAAAGATCTCGGGATTGAATTTGACCCCAAACTCAATTTCTCCAATCACTACAACAAAATATCTTCTTCTGCTAAGAGAATGATAGGTATGATTTTCCGTACTTGCAAAGACTTCCAAAACAAGGACTGCTTCATTGCCTTGTATGATTCATTTGTCAGGTCTAGGCTGGAATATTGCTCTCGAATATGGTCCCCACTGTATAGATGTCACGTTAATCAAATAGAATCAGTCCAAAGGTTCTTCTTGAAATACGTGTCATTCAAGTTGGATGGGGTCTATCCTCCTCGAGGTTATGACAACAACTTGCTGCTTAGTAGATACTCTTTTTTGTCTCAAGAAAATCGCAGATCATATTGTGCTTGCCTATTCCTCTTCAAACCAACAAACTACCTAATCGACTGCCCTGAATTACTGGAACAAGTAAACTTTCATATCCCTCGTAGCAACTGCAGGCAGAAACCGTACTTTTACTTACCTAAACCCAACACCAACATTCTCGTAAAATCTCCGTTATATGCAACATGTAAAATAGTTAACGAAGTGTGTTCTGGAATCGACATGCACAATGAACCAATAGGTTCTTTCAAGAAAAAATAAAAGCAATTATTGCATATTGAACAATCAACCCCATCTTCTCTATCATAATGGCATCACTATTACATTAAAATCATCCTCATATCCTATATTCTTTTTTTTTTATCTGCACATGGTTGCACTGTTTGTATTTGCTTTGTCTGTACTATTTGTGTTGAGATTTCTGTATTATTCATGCCATTTCTACTCATATTATCTGTAAAATTTGTAGCTGGATTATCTGTATTATCTGCACATGTATTTCTCAACTGAAACACCTAATCTGTCTTGTAATTGGGACTTGTCCTGTTTAGACAATAAATGTATTTTTTTTTATATACTGAATGTATTTTAGTTTCTTCAAAAATCGTCACTTTCAAAATTAGAAAATATTTAAAGTTCTATTGTTCGAAAAGTAAGTAACATTTTAGATGAAAATTCAGATATTCAACTGCTCAAGCATTAAAATACGGTATGGTCAATTTTAGGTTGATAGTTACGTCCCAGCGTATCAGTATTGAATTTCCCACATCACGTCAAACGTTTATGGCATTTATCAAACGCCTCCTTTGTGATCAGCTGGGAAATTGTTTATTAATTGGAAATCATTGTGAATCTATTCTTTTGGGATTGATTTTTTATTGTTATTTTATTTTCTACTCCCCCTTCAGAAAATGACGAAATTTGTACAACTCGCCAACTATGAAACTGTCTATTTGCACTAGGCGATGTAAAACTGTACGATTTAATTTTATCGTTAAAAGAGAGCACGATCAACAACCAATACGGTAGCATCTGTAAAGTAAATCGCACGACATATAACCAATCTGATAGAACCTTCAGTGGTTGCCATGGAAACGAATAGCAAGCCGATAACATTTTGACGTTTCATAACTGCTATGAAAGAAAAATACGCTACTTTTCCTAGCAGTTTTAGAAAAACATATTTTCACTCAATGGAATCAAAATATTTGATGGGAATGATTGCGGTCATAGAAAAAGTATGGTACACAACTCGAATTGTAAGATAATTACGCACTTCTAGAATTCTTTTTCTTGTCGTGCGTAATATGCTTCTTACAAGTAAAAACGCCACTATTTTTCTTCAACTAATGATTGAATTACTATAGGTTATGAATTATTCCATAAATATTCTAATATATCATTGTATTTATGCTCTGCAAATATTCGAATCATGGTATAACCACTCAGCTGTGAACAAAATAGTTCATTCTTCTATTTCAGAATCATTTCTTTTAGTTCAATGACTGTTCAAAATAAATGAACTATATAAACAACAGAATTCTCAATATCCAGAACTTTCTTATTGATGGACAAAACTCAGCATCTCAATCGCCCAATCTCTGTACCAAAAGTAGGGTTCAGTTCATTCTTTTCGAATACATTTCGCCACGCATACGTTAAGAAAAAAAGGTCCAAACTCGGGACACTCGGGACAGCTCCTCTTTATCACTCTCGCAACCGACAACGGGTGGAGAAGGAGACAGAACGCGTTGTCGGTGAATTATGGCCACTTGGCCATGACAAGTTGTTGGTTGTGACTCGAACGGTGGTGATGATGTAAAAAAAGGTGTCATAAATCACTTATTTTTCTTGGGGAGAGGAAAAATGAACTCGGAGTAGATTGTAGATCGAGAAGATTTGATGAATGACTAGGGAACTGAATTCGTTCGAAATAAGAAAACAAGGGTTGCTCCTACAAGAAATTCTTGAGGCGAGCCTACTATTGTGAGGAACAATCGGCAACTAATCAGAAAAATTTCTTGGTAATTCTGTTCTCAGTTAATTCTCATTTGGATTAGCGTTGCTCATCATATGATTTCAACTTCAAAGCTTTTTGACATTTCGAATGTTTGTTATGGCGTATAAACGGCATAACATTGTTTTTCATGATTTTTCCAGAGGAAACAGATTATGAATGAAATGAGTGAAGCTGAATTCAGCTGATTTTAACCAATAATTTGGGAATGAACAAAAACAGAATCGCGTTAAAATTGCTCAGGAGATGTTGAATTCGGCCAAGAGGGTCATAACTTGTGACGAATCATGGATTTATAGTTCCGACGTACGTTTTTGGAATAAATAAAAAATCGCAGACGAGTCGAAACACATCCAAGCACAAAAACTGTCAAAAATAAACTGAACATTCAAAATGGCCGAACTTGTCAGTATAAGTAAGGGACATGAGTACCAACATAACGTTACAAAAGAATAAAAAATCAAATACACGGAGCCCGCAGAAATTCAAAATTCGCAATACTATTTGAACAGACCTCGTTGAACATTTGGACATTAATAGTTATGGCAGCACTTCTCAGTGACTTCTCAACGATGCCTAATTTATCTGAGGATAATTTTTTTGAACGATAATAAAATTGTTCATTCTAGTCGAAAAAAAATTCACAAATATTAGAAAATAAAGAATCGGATTGAAAATATACATATTTTATTCCACACCATTCCTGAATTGAGGACTGACAATTTTATTCATTCGAACTGTTCAACAGTTATAAATCAAAAACATTTTTCGAACAATCTGAATGATAAACTGAACTTTTCGTTTCGGAGTATCTCCTTGAGAAAGATAGAAATAATCAGAATAGACTTTTATATATTTTCATTGGGACACACTGTAGGTGTGATATTGCTAGGGAGCAAATACAATAATATCAAAACAGGTGGCAGGTGTCATTATAACAAAAAGCAACAAGAAACTATCGAGCTGAAATTGATGGCATCCAAATAGAAAATCCCATAAAACAACTACTAAATCTGTCATTCGAGCGAGAATATAATGATTACTCTTGTTTATATAGCTTGGCGTTCTTTTTTTTTCAAACCAGCAAACTGTCTCAACGAAATATATTATGACGAGAACGTTTTCGAGCCCTCGACGAACATGTGTGGACCAAATGGCCCTTCTCTCTCCGTCTCTCTCTCTCTTTCTACGTTTCTCTCGACGTCTGTCTGTCCTGTCGGTGAGTCTTTTTGTTTGGCCTCTTTGTCCCGTCATCAAGAAATCGTTCTCTTCGACTTGACACTTGTTCCTTTCATGTTGAATATAGTCCGGCAGGCGGTTGATGTGTTGTTTGAAATAATATTTTCCTATTTTAAGATTCCTCGGTATATAGTCGTTTCCTGGGAAAAAGATCAGTTCTTTTCTTTGGATGAAAACCTCATTGCATCCTCCGTTTTCAGGGTTTCATATCGAGTTCAATGATGGAACAGTCACCTATTCGAAAAGTGTCATATAGTTTTGGGAACAGAATTAATTCACAAAAACGAAAAATACTGAACATACAATGCAGTTTGAATCAGTAAGCCTTTACGAAAACGTTTTTTGAAACCTTTCTTCCTCTCCATATTTCATTCTCGAAATGATTCAAATGGATCAGATCTTCATTGAGCTAGCAAAACCACTTTTGAATTTTCGAAATTTCCTTTGGCCATAATTCAAGGCTAATTCATTTTTCTATTTCCGAATTCATTGATCTTTTTTTATAAACATATCTTGGGTTCTGCTATACATATGCTAACATATACAGGCTGGCCCAACGAAAACGTACCGGAAGGAATAACTATCAGGAAGAGATTTTATCGAGAAAAACCTGAAACCTGTCAACTTTGTATATGAGGAGGACAATTTTTGACGCAAAAAGTATAGCACAAACTTTACCCTCCTAAGCGGGGGTAGCATCCCCTACATTTTTTCAAATGGGAATGGGGGTCAAATGTTATCTCGTTGAAAAGCCCTTTTGATTCCCTATACATTGCTTTTTTATTTTTGAAATTCCGTCTACTCGGACCTTTGAAATGTCGCTAGTGTATTTCTCAAAAAATACAAAAAAGTAAATCGATCTCACTTAAAAATTCACCGTTTTGTTAAAGTAAATGTTGAGAGTTTTTTCCTAAAATGTATCTGTTTTTGTTGATTCCAGCTAGTTTCTCGATAAAATCTCTTCCTGGTAGTTTCATTTCAAGAAAAAACAACGGGAGTTCCGTTTCGAGTATGCAAATGTCTACCTAATTTAAAGTTCTTATTCTAGCCTATTGTCGACCTTGTTTATCGTGGGATTTGCCCTGTACGAATCATAATCATTTTTGTTTGCTTTCGTATAATTTTGATTTTCTAGCTTAATGGCTAAGAAACCAGAACCCAAGATTCTTCTTATGGAACATAAAGCAATAAATATGACAATAGAAAAATAAACTAGCCTTAAATTATGGCCAGAGAAAATTTCGAAAATTCAAACGTGATTCTGCAAGCTCAATGAAGGAATGGGTTAGACCAGGGGTTCCCAAACTTTTTTGTACCACGCCCCACTCTGGTTATTTGGAGACCCCCCACGCCCCCCTACTCATATCACACAAAATATTGAACTCTTGTGTGTTTTGATCCGTTTTATTTTAAACAATGGCTTTAATTTTTTACAAACACTTGACCATTATGTCAAGTGAATATTCTTTATGTGGAAGCGTGGAAATTGGTAAAAAAGTTGTGGAAATTGAAACATTACAAAAACAATTTTGAAAACTTAGAAAGACTTTATTTAAAAAATCTGAGGAAATTATTTTCGTACTTTTTTATTTATTTCATTTGGGTGTCACGCCCCCCCTGGACTTTCTCCACGCCCCCCCCCAGGGGGGCGCGCCCCCCAGTTTGGGAACCACTGGGTTAGACTATACACCCTATGTCTCAATTATAAACATTTCTGAAAAATAGTGACGGGAAGTTTACGAATCTGTTTTGTCATAAATGTCATTATGTTCAATTTCTCGGTAATAATATGTAAATTATTCTAGAATTTAGCCTCCACAAACATATTAAACTTACAAACAATGATTATTCTATAGTACCTGTATACTTATTTGCATAGAATTGTTACGAAAACCATTTATTTATTTGAGAAATATTCAAAATGTAAAATTTACGGAATGCCTGAATGATGTCGATTTTGGAATTCGGCAGATTCTCACTATATCTAGATATCCTTCACTTTTTTATAAAAACTTTTGTTATAATATATATACTTTCCTTTATAGTATTTTTCTTGTATTTGTTTTCATACCACGTTTTCGATCTTTTCCAGAAGTGTTGGTGAGAACTTTTGAGTTCGTCCCCCAGTACTTATTATTTGCGAAATAAACTATAGTGGAAAATTTTTGAAGGTAACTGAAATTGTGAGAACAGAACGGTTCATTAACATTCACAGATCTTGGTATTGTTTCTCGGAAACTAATTTCAAAAACAAAGTAGATAAATAGTGAGTTTATGTTTTATATGCTTCTTGAATTTGATAACGGCGCTTAGAGTTGGGGGTAGCTGTAAGTTATTTTGTTCACCCCTTTTCAACGCTGGACTTGTTTACCAACTACACCGGGTGTTCACTCAAAGATTTGTATCTCTAAATCATCGACACCTGCTCCGATCAATGTAATCCACAAATCCGATGTGAAAATTAACATATCACCCATCTCGACTATCCCAACCATTAGCGAATCATCAACAAGCGACGGTCACGTGTCGGCCGAGAATTAATCAGGTTTTTTGTCGCCCGCAAGACGACTCCATATATTTCGTATCTGAAGTTTTCGGTAATGCTATCATTTTTTCATCTCTCAACTGCGACTATTTATAACTCGCCCCAGTCGTACTTCACCTTAACTAATGGTTGTGTCAAAAATCGAGAAACGCTGGACGTTCATGGAAGAATGCCGTTCCTCAGGAACGTTTTGTACAGAGTGTTGGCTTGTTGGTTTATCGCTTCTAAGAGTTGAAGTAATTGTAGTACGAAAACTGTCCTGGATACGTTACAAAACACAAAAAAGATAAAACTTTACGTTAATGTTCGTGGAACCACCTCATCAATAGAATAATATTGGATAATTCGAGGAAATTTTGTTCTCTTGTCGATGTTTTAAAGTCATCATCATGCTGATCAGCAGAACAAAATCGATGGCGTATTTTTGTGAATTTCGGGTGGCATATAATAAAGTGGTACCAATCCAATTTTGAATTAAAAATTAAACACAATATGAGAGAATATACAAGGTGTAACTAAATAAGCGTAAGACATCTGAGGGGGTGATTCCTGATGGAAAAAATGATAGGATCTTTCATGTAGAGAAACTTCATTGGAGCTTCCCATGTTAAGATAGAGCCCCTTTATTTGAGCGAATACGTGGCTCAATGCAAAGACGTCTTATGTTTTGTTATTAGTAAATTAATTTTGTTTATTCCCCTTTGATTATTTAATGCAGGTAGTACAATAATTTTTGCTGCGGTCTGGTTGGTTTTGGGCAAAAAACTCAAGGGACATTTTTTGTTTACAATGATACATTCGGAAATAAATTTTCAAATCGTAAACAAATTATAAGACGAAAAGTTACATTGGAAATAAATTTGAGGGGTTGCGTTTTCCACCCCTTACAACCATGGGGTAAACCAAATAAATTACTGGCTAAGTGCATTTTTGGTAGTAGAAAATGTCAGGTTAACTTCAATACTGTAACTTTGTGTACTGTAGTGCTTGTGAAAAAAAATGTTAAACAAATATTATGTGTCCCCTTCAAGGGACTGAATCTTAGCATGGGGTGCTCAAATGAAGTTTTTTAATACATATGAAAGGTCCTATCTTTTTTTCGATGAGGAATCACCCCCTCAAATGTTTTACACTCATTTAGTTACACCCTGTATTAACGAATAATGTTTCATTAGCAATCATTTCTTCATATGGAAAAACCTGAAATGGGCAATTTTGAAAAAGTCATAACAAATGGCCAAAACGTGAAAAATTCAATTTATAAGGCTCATATACAATTTTTTTCTGAAATGATGAAAAAATCGGAATGAAAATAACGAAGCAAATAAATAACATCGTGTTGTTAAACTCCACTACTTTTCAAAAATTTTATAAAATTTTATTGAGGTCTATTAATATCCTTTGAATTAGAAAAAATTTAGTTCGAAAAGTTGCAGCAATAATGATAGGCAGCCGAAATTTTCTGTTGAATTTTCATGTTAGTTGTGTTATTTTTTATAATAATTTGTATTGCATATTTTATCATCCTAACTACAACTTAATTTCGAGTTTTATAAACTGTTATTGGTACTTTTTGAATCTAATTATTTGCAAAATTAATAATCACTTTCTAATTCATACAAATCACTTACACTTTGGTATTTTCTAAGACGTGCTATTTCTAATGGAACACCCTGTATATGATTGCATGTTTGAATGCGCAATCAAAAGAGCTCCACAGATATTTTCTCATGTTTTTATGGTTGCCATGATACTAAATTTTGTCCGAGATTATCAGATTTTGTAGTTGCATGATTTTTTCAGTATTCTGCTAGTTATTCTATTTGAGAAGAATTCAGAGTATCTGTGCTAACAATGAACTTTTGATTGGTTCAGACATAGCTGTTCCCTGCTTATCGGCATCGATAATCATGGCAACCCTTCACAGTTACATCACAACGATGCCAAATTTATTTGGAGATAAATCATTGATCCGCTAATGAAGTTTGTTAATTCTAGTCGAAATTTTTTTGGTAATATTGAAAAAACTGTTCAACGGTTATCGACATCCAATAAATATCCAGTTTTTTATGTAAGTATATATTTTATGAATCGAAAACAATTTGAATGACAAGTTTTAGTTTAACCTAATTTTAATTTTCGATGTATGGTTGAAAAAAAAAGATAAGCAGCAACACCGTACTTTCTGATAAGCTGTCACAACTAAGTCGCCTAAATAGACTAAGGATCAGCCAATAATTTCGTTCTCTATCTTGAGTGTGACTTTGATAACATCTTCATATAATATCTCAAATCGCGGCATCACAACGGCAAAACTAAAAAAGTATTTCCGGTGTTCTGACCTGACCCCCTTTATTCGTATATACATATAAAGGTACCAGAGTTTTGTTATCTCTGTTATAATCGATATTCATCACCGTTTCGACAAAAGCTCTGTGACGCCTGAAAAATCTAATAAGTATCATCCCCCGTGTTGTTGCAGATCTTTTGTTGTCGTGTGGGGGCCATCAAGAGGGTTTTAATCCGAGGGGTAGTGACTGCAGATAATGATGTCGGGTGGTGGACGAGATGAAAAGCTGCTTGTTAAATTCATTACGTTTTTAAGCCGTGGATAACGGGGGATTTTGATTTAATGTTCAAGATGGGGTTGAAATAAGGTCCAACATGCTTCATCAACAACAGCTCTAGCGTTTTTACTATTGATGAGTTGGATGTATTAATTTCCAAAGCATTTTCCAATTGCTTGAATTTTTTTGGATATTCATAATTACAATACTACTGAAGCTTCAATTATTACATGATTTTTTTTTTTCGATAACACGAAAAATTTCAAAATTCTGTTCTGAGTTCATATCTCAGTTTTATTGCAACATTAATTTCATATAATTTTCAGATGTTTCCAGTTGCAGATAAACAATTATTTACTTACGGTAATTCATTTATTTGGGGTAAAAACTAGAGGTGCATTACTCTTTCTAAGGAAAATTAAATAAAAATAAGGTTTTATTCACGATCAGAATTCAATAAAATTTAACATACTCAAGTTGAAAATTCAACTGAATTTGAAGATTCACTTGAAAATCAGTTCTTGAAATAACATATTATCAATTATTCTCAATTGAATCAATGAAAATAAAAAAATCACATAGATCAGCTGATCATAAGGAAATCGTTTGTCAAATGTCAAAAACGTTTGGCATCATCGTGAAGTGTTGCCAACTGTATAATAACGATACAAAATACAAAGTTAGAAGAATAGCAAAAATTTGACTCTGTGACTTTTTAATTATTTACTTTTTTTGTTATGGAATGCTGAATAATGTGTCTGTGAACTCATGCTTAAAATTTAAAGCCAACTGGTCCAGTCTGGAAGAAAATAAATATAACTCTTTACCTTACCAAATATTTAGACTGTAATGAGAAAAGAATGTGCTGGACTAGTTTGGCAAGTGACATTAAAAGTTGGCGTATTCAATAAAGATTCCGAAATGATTTGATGCTTGCAAGAATATTTCTCAACTCGTAGACATTCTCTTCTTTCGCTTATAAACCCAATTTTTAACAAGATCATTTACTTAAAAAAAATTATTCTAGTGCATCCAAAAATTTTCATCAAGGCACTAACTTCGTTGGGTGAGATAGAGAGAGTTGTTTCATGAAGCGTGAAAACAATTTGAACATCTGTTGTAATTGAATAAATTGTCATTAAATAATGTTATACTTTTTTTCAAATGACCGTACTTTTTTGAATACGCAACTCAGTTTTTTTTTTCTATTTTTCTGATAACTAAGTTTGACGTCGACTTCTGGGCCACCCTGTATAATTGATCGAAAATATTTCTTTGAAATTTAATCATGGTTCTGATTTTACTATCAATACCTTCGACACTTGATGTTATGTTTAGGTCGTGGAGAACCGAATGAGACACCCGTTAAAAATAAATAGTCCCCTATAATTTCGAAGAACAATAATCTTATCAAATGAGGAACACCCAGGGCGCCAAGAATAACGAAGATTCGAAAGATATGCAGGTCCATTATATTTGGGATTCGTCGAACATAAAAATGAACCTGTATAGGCGACATCACGTCCTTATAAATGACGGCTATAAAGTGTCATCTTTAATAAGTACGACGTTCGAGTGTCTGGATAGTGTGAACAAAAGTATAAACATTCCAAATTTACCGCAAGAGCAGAGGATATAATTTATCATAATGGGTTTCGTATATAATTAATATTTTGTTGTTAATTACAAATGAAGTGGTCAGATTAAAGATTTCAATATACAGCATCTCCTTTTTATTATTTCAATATACCTACAAGGGAAAAATATATGAAGGTATATTGTTCGAATATAATTTGGAAATAATTCACCAATTTGAATTGTGAAAATAGATATTTCCAATGAATAATATACGTATCTGTTTTTATGTTCATCGTGTATAGGAATATTTATGAATTAAATATGTGGAAAGATGTGAACCATTATTAAAAACATTTCAATATTTTTTATTATTTATTTATTAACGCCTATTTTTCACAATAAATTTAAAAAGTCACACATATGTATCAGTATGAGTAATGATATATCAGCTACAAAAAGAAAAAGCAACAGAAAAAGAACAAGAAAAAATTTAAAAATTTATTAACTTGAAGTATAATGTAAGTATATTGAAATTGGAATTAGATGTGAATGCATGTAATGATGAATGACCTAATAAATAACTAAAGAATCATAAAAATTTGGTTAAGTTTATCGTTCAAATCATTTTTAAAATTTATCAAATTTGTTAAATACAGGGTGTCCCGTAAAGACCACTTCAAATCGAGGTTGAATGTAGATCTAGGGATAACCCACCTGCTATGACAAAATTCCCATCATAAAAATCTTACAGTTTACGAGATATTTTTTTTAATAATGCATTCTTGCCCCTTTCAATAGTTTTGTCTTTACGGTTCCAAGACGATGGGCTAAAACTTCGTGAACAAAAAAATCCACTACCAAAATTTTCAATAAAAATATTTCTCTCAGCCCCCCTTCGAAATGTTCGGAGATACATATAGAATTAACAAACTCTAATGGCAGACCAAAAATTCCTCTTTGAATGAATTAGAATCGTTGTGAAGTGTTGACATATAATTATTGTTTCCAGCTATGCCCCAACCAATGAGAAGTTCAGTGGTTAGCATTTTATTTTACACTAATGGTATCGAAATATTACCAAATCTGTCAGAACTATCCTCCTCACATAAATAGATTATAAGACACCTGAATTGAGTAACAACAATGAATGTGGTCCTCAAAACTAAAATTAATATTATCAAATCTATCTGTAAACTTCAATTGGTTTTGTTACTCGGAAGTATTTAGCTGAAAGATCTTGAAAATATCGAAGCTTTGATTAATGATTTCAATTATGCAGAACATTCAAGTTTTTCAAAGAATAAAAATGCTATTCACCAAATATCATCCTGTATAATAGTTTGGTTAGGTTAGTATAGAAAACAATGTTTAAATATGCTTTTTATTTGACATCATAATCAAGAAAAACACACAATAACAATGTCGGGAATGCCTTAGATGCCTTGAAGGCATTCCACCCTTCTTCCCAACACAACACAATGTTTCTAAATGTTGTCGATTGCCTTAATCATTCAAAACACTCCGTGTTGATCGTAGTGGCAGTTGAAAAAGCGAAAATAACCCGTAACAATCTCGAAAGAACAAAGCCAGCTGCTGCCGGACAACCAAAACAGTAGACTCAACAAGCCTACTTTGTAAATATCGCCTCTACAGCTGCCAACAGACATAAAAGTGACCAAAGTGGCCATTCAGCGTTTGCCGAGGTCGATATGAAATGTCCGTCCGACGGTTTTGCTGCTGACGTGACGTCATATCCGTGTAGCAAAAGTGGTATTTACAAGCGAACTTTATACGTCTTAACTTTTCGAATTGGGGCAGCAGAATATGAAATCAAAGAAGTAATCTTTCGTCATGTATTTTTTTTTCAAAATCAACAGGAAAATTTATCCGTTCAATAAAGGAAAAGAGTTAACAGAGAATTTGAAAAAACGAGGTATGAAATCCTGCTACTTTACGAATGTTGTCAAATTTCCATAAGACTGTTCGGTATTCTTTAGAATTTAGATAGACAAAGAAAACTGAAGAATAAATTAAAAACAACGATATAAATGATGGTTTATAGTGAATAAAATAAAATGAAATATACATCAAGATCATTTTAAGATCAAGAAGCAATAACAACAGTACTTATAGTTTATATTAAATAAACTTGTGCCAATAAAACCACTTTTGTGATAACCCAACTAACAAATAGTGTACCAATGGCATTAAAGAAATTTTCATTCATTTTCATTCATCCTTGAATTTGAATTATGCCAGAAATTTTAAACAAATCATAATTTCAGGTTATTAATACTAATGTGAAGTTAGCGCATACTTATTTTTGAAAATCAACGTTTTCTTTAGAGAACTAAAGTTTAAAACTAGACTTCACAAGATTCAAATGAGATAATTTTTTTGTTTCTCACTTTACGTACAGTGACATTAACAAACGTAACAAATTGAAGAAAAAAAATTTAAGAGATAAAAATAGCTATCAATTCAGGCTCGTCTTAACACAAACTTAGCACCTATCAGATATACAGAATGATTTTCAGTTTCTTCAAAAATAATTAAAATCATATTTCGTAGCCAATTGTAAAACAGTTTCTCTGATCTTTCCTCGAGGTTTTGAAAGACATTTGAATGAGAATCAGTAAGTTATCATAGGAATTTGGCCAAAAAAGTGCCATGCGACAAAAATCTTAGGTTTTTACACAAAATTCACTCACGAACGAATTGAATGAAATGTAAGGAATAATTGACCCTTTTGAATGGGTTTCGCCAATCATTACATCGCTGAAGTCATCCTAAAAAACATACGGAGTTTTCAGATCAATATACATATACCGATATAAGTATACGAAAATTGGAATTTATTGAAAAAATTTACATCGGTACGGTGAAATTTTACTAATTTTTCCGGAAAAATACAATTGAAAATTGTTTCCATTTGTTGCGTACTTTATGAATGTCACTGTATATTATCTCTTTAATAAGTTTGATTTGCTAATAATGATCAACTGATATATCTGAGTTAATATTATTATCCTGTTTATTTTCGAGCCAGTTGCATCTTCTATTTGTGATTTTAGTTCCATCATTTGTTTTTTTAGGGCTGTGAGTGACACTTCACTCAGTATAGAACATTTTCGACGGGCCGTCACTCAAGCTCCGTGTTTTCTTTGTAAACGCTCTAAACACAAATTTCGGGAAACACGCATCATGCATATTGTTTTAAGGAAGTCGTAGAAATCTCGAACATGTGTATCGGAGTATTAGGAATTTCGTGTGAAAATTTTTGCCACGTTACCTGATGAGCCCTTATACGCAACCCTTTGATACAGGTATTCCGGATTTGCCCTTTTCCTCAATTCTGTATAAACGAGCGTGTTTTCAAGTGTACCTAAACGTTTTTGATTGTTTGCAGGAAATATTGAAGGGTTCGATGAAGGTAAAGGGTTTGAAGCGTAGGGTAGAGTCAAGAACACTTTTATAATCAAATATAATAATTCACTTACTTTGGGTGAGTTCGGGTTTGATGGAGAATAAAGAAATTAATTCAACAATATAATTTTGCTGTGGGTTCAACGATATAATTATAAAGACGTAGTATTTCTTCACCCTTTTTTGGCAAAGTGGTTATAAATTGTACGTTGGTAATTTTCTCACCAATTTCAAATACCGTGCGAATTGTATTTCTTACCCTTCTGTTTGAACTAAAAATTATAATAACCTTTCACGTGTATAATGAGATATTTCAGTTGACTTTTTCTCATAATTTTATCGAATATCTTTCTTTTTTTTTATATAATGTACCTTTACAATAATGGCAGTTTGGGTCACAAGGTGTTGAAGTATAATTCTGAATTTAGTAAAAACAGTTGCTCTTTTTTTTTTCGTTTGGTACAGGGAATACACTATTTTTTTCAATAGTACAGTGGCAGTGTTATGGGAGTACTATCAAACTATTTTGCAACACTGATTTTATTGCTTATGATGACACTATACTTTTACGAAGGAAACAGTACCTACTTTTTCATTCCTTTATACGGTGCACTATTTTCAAAATACCTTTTCCATGTTATTTCTAGTGATGCTGGTCCATCAACATTGCAAAATGCAACAAAATTTCACGAAATAGACCACGACTGAATTTGACATTTTCAGCTATTTATACCTATTTTTTACTTCATGTTTCGAAACAGATATCATTTTATTATATTGAAATTGAATTGAAAATTCTGACCTCAATGATCAAATTGAAACAAAAAAAATCATTCGATTTCTTCTTGTAATAAATTTACTTAAAATGTGAATGGGGTGTGAAAAAAATGATTTTTTCAAGCAAAGCCTTAGGTCACTCTTTATATCCATCTACATAACTCTTAAAAACAATTGCTTGGATAATATTCCAATTAACATATACAGGCTATATCAAAAATGTGTACTGACCATTCTGGGGGTATATACTAATCAAGATATATCATTCTAATTTGGATGCAGACCGAAATTGTGTATGGTTTTCTGAAATATCGTTACCGATGAATATCGCGATGAATACGGTACAATTTTTTGTATTTTGACAAGACCACCTCTTTCATATAATTTTCTTCCCTCTCTCAAAAATGACGACTGCCTCTAAAAACTCCAAGAAATTTAGAAGTGTTGAAAAATGTATTCTTTTATTGGTACTCCATTTTACCCATATAAAAGCACGCCTGAGCGTGTTCAAATCGAAAAAACGCGCGTTTCTTAAAGTTACCATGGCAATATCAACGAAGGAACGAGAAACGTGAAGTCTAAATGACAAAGTTTTGATTATTGACCTGATAAAATATCCAACTGACAAATGCAAAACTTTATTCAAACGTTAAATGTGGCATCAATGAAAAAAATAGCGTAAAGTATTCGTGGATCTGGTCTTTAAAACACTTGCTTTTCATCCACTTATACTTTGATATACTATTGGACAACAAATGCTTATGCAGAAAATTTCTTCAATGTTTTTTTTATATATTTGATGTATCTGAAGAATTATTTCGCCATTTGTTAAGTTTCAATTCACAGAAAACGCCCACGCAATTACCTATAGCATCCAACCAATAACAATTGACCTACACATCGTCATCCATTGAGGAAATCCAGTTTCGTAACACCGGAGACTATTGAATGATATTCTTTGTTTATTTGTATCATTGTAAAGGATATACGAAAAATCAACAATGAAACACGATACGACGAAATTACACGCAACTCTCTTGGATTACGCGATCGAATTTCAATGATTTCCCCACAGTGTTAGTTATCATATGACTTGAGAATTCTATTAGAATTAGATCAGATAGCCACAAGATATCCGAAAAAAAAACCTGTAGGAAGTTCGCATCAATGGACTGGATCACGATGCACAGAATGAAATTGTATCTCGCGAGATGAAAACATGACATTCGAGGCGGTGTTCACTTTTTTCGTTTCACTTTCGTTTTTCGATTTCTGACCATCGAAACAGAATATTTATCATTCCTATCATATTATCATACAGAGGGATCCATATCATTAGAGTTAAAATAGCGGTACAGTCTATTCAAGGAAGATAGTTCGGACAGATTTGGTTAACTTTCCATAATTTATTTATACGGGCGAGCCCATTCAAGAAAAATTTTTACATTGTATAAGCAAGATAGTTACATTGTATACCTAAGCAAGAATATAGAGTACAGTGGTAATATGTCATAATATGAGAGCTTTACATTTTTCAAAATAACTATTCAAGTGTTTAGAAGTTGATTTTTTTATAATAATAACAATAATAATAGCTTTATTTGTCCAACAGTAGAAACCATATACAGGACAATTAATATACAGAGTGTTTCATTAATATGGTAAAAAAATCAAACTGAGAGTAGAGAGGACCAAAATATGACGATTGAGCGCAACATCGCTCATACAAATGTTGATGGTTAAAAAGATACAGTGTGTTCAAAGTTAAAATTTTATTTGCAAATTTCTCAATAGCTTCGACAGTTTTTATGATATCGGTTTAAAACTTCATCTTCATACTTTCTCATCTGACGTAATTGTATTTTTTGTCACTTTTAGGAAAATATCCTGTTCTTGGCTTCACGAATGAAAAAAGACTGGTAGCTCAAATATTGAACTCGGAGACAGAATTGTGATTCGCCAATTAGCTTATCAGTTTGCCGAAAAGTTGAGATTAAAGCACAACAGTGAGAGTGGAATGGCTGGACCGCAATGGCTAAAAAGCTTTCTTGAAAGAAATCATGAAATAGCTGTGAGACAAGATGAGGCTTTATCAGTTGAAAAAGAGAAGGGTCTCAACAATAAAGACTGTTAAATAAATAATAAAGATTATTTTAATTGAGATAAATTTATTTCTATCCAAAATAAATATACCGAGGTTACTATCCCCGCACGAGGCAAGTATCCCCCGAAGCATTTTTCGCGCTAGGCTACTATCCGCCATAGTAGGCAACTATCCCTTTTTTGAGATGTGGAATGAAACAGTATTTATTCAAAACCAATGTGAGTTATGTGTATACAAAAATAGGCTATTATAATAGATGAAAGACCTATGTTTTGAGATATATACTGAATTATTTTCAGAAAGTTCATATTTTTAAAAAAAAAAGCTTTTTCGAAAACCGGGGCTACAATCCGGCTTTTACCCTAGGTACCTTAAATTATCTATAAACGTTTAAATTCACTTGAAAATATATCTTCGAAGAATATACTTACGTAAAGATTTTCAATTGTAAGTATGAAGAAATATGATTTCAGTTGAAACTTTCTTGGCAACAAAAAGAGTCATCTGATTCCCCCCAAATATCAGTCACTTTCAAACATATACTTGTTAGGCTCCAGCACTGATCATATATGATATTCGAACTTGACATATTCCATATTTCTCAGCCCACCTACACACATACATCCCCTTCCTGTTGTCGAAAAAAAAAAGGTGATTAAATTTAATCAGCAAAGTTTCAAATTAGTCAAGAATTTATGCTGGCTTCGCGTATCATACGAGTATGGATAGGGGAGGCTAGGGTGAACTTGACACCGCAGTCTCTCAGAACATCCCTCTCGTAGACTCGAATGGTTTAACTAACAACCCCCTTCGTATGTATTTTATTAGGCTTCGTTATCGTGGCTCGCTGCACGATAAATCGGAATTTCAATTTTGGTTTGCTTGTTGTTGCTTGAATGCTTTAAAGGTTTGTGACGTTTGTGGTAGATGCTTAACAATTAACCACCGAACTGCATAATTTTCTATTAGTTATATTCCTTGTTGTTTTTTTTTTCAATCAAATGAATCGAACAAAGCACAAGGTGACAGTTTTGATATTTTCCAATCTTCTAATCTGAATTCACTAGATGTGATATGTTTGTGACAGATGTAGATGCATGCAACATTTATTGAATCAAGATCAGTGTGAGAATTCAATTCCAGAAATTGATGGGTTTCATGCTACATCTGTCAAAACTGTCAGTATATAAGTGAGTATAAAATATCTTGGGAAAGAGGTGGTACTTTGATAATGTTCGTTATTTTCTTCTGGTTTAATTGAATCTTGATAATAATTTATCTCAGTTCCTTGATTATTAGTCTTCGTTCAATAGTTGCAGATTGTTCGAGAATATGTTGTTAAACGAATAATTATAAATGTGGGAATTAGAAAATCCATAATTGTTTCTTGAAAGCGATTTGGAATTTGATGAAAATATATTATTGATGCTAACGTATTTTGGTACAAGAAATACGAATTGGCAGTATTATAGTGGGAAAATTTATATTATCGGTATTATTCGGAATTTTTGTGATTATCATATCATAGATATAGGGAATCAAATACTGGAACACTCTAATAATATGAAAGATCTGGGAGTCATATTTGACTCGAAATTAACTTTCATCATCACATTAATAAGGTAACTTCTGAGGCTGAGATCCTACGGATTTATCCTTAGAAACTGTAAAAGTTTTACAAATGTCACTGCTTTGAAAACTCTGTACTTTGTCTAATACGTTAGATCTAAGTTGGATTGCGTTCTTATCATTTCGTATCTTATAGATAAGATAATTGCCATAAGCTAACAATAGAATGTGTTCAAAGCAAATTTATGAAATTTTCAATATTCAAAATTGACGGAGCGAGGGATAGCCAATAATGACTTGTGTGACCTTCTACAGTTCTCCAGCATTAAATCACGTAGGGATTGTGCTTCTTTAATGTTTCTCCATACATTTTTGCATAATTCTATAGATTCTATGACCTTACCTGTTTAAATCAAGTTCAATGTACGTTATGTGCAAACAAGATCAAAAAATGTATTCAGAACCCAGAAAGCTAAAACTAATATTTTATTTAAATCACCTATCTATAAATCTGTAACTATTGTGATTTGCATATCTGTAATATTAATGAACTTATTGGGGTAGCTAAGATATATTTATCTAGTACACTCTTTTTCTCTATTTTTGTTGTTGCTCTATTTTTGATGTTTTTGTTCCTGAAATTACTCTTAAGTAATTAATTCACTCAAATTACTATATCATACTATATTTATATTCTTAAATTGATTGTCTTGTAAATGGTTTCTACTGTTGAACAAATAAAGTTATTGTTCCAAACACACATTGATGCTACAGAACTGTATATATTAATTTCATTATAATATCAAATTTTTAATTCAATTTCGACCTTAACTTCCAATTCAGGAGTTCATCACACGGAAATCTCATTCAAATTTTTATAGTATAAATTTCATGAAATTGAACCGATTATGTATTCAACCATTGGTATGACTGCTTCACTGTCAACTGTGTGTAACGACAGTTTCGAGCCATATAAAATTGAAGGAGAATATATCGAAAAATATTAATTTTCCCACGATAATATTGCCAAATTGGTATTTCGTGTACCAAAATACAAAAATTTTCACCAAAATCTAAATCGCTCAATATGCATATGTACTTTTACATAATTATCAATGATAATTGGTAGAAGTTTGTGAATTTACAAATCACAACGTAGAAACCAGAATATTTTTTCTTTTCAATGCATAAAACCAATTCCAATTCATTCTATCAGAGAATCATCAAAACGAAAAAAGTATATTTGATCATCTCAACGTCTCTCTCCGGGAAAATAATCATAGAAATATTCATAATATTCCAATTTAATGACGATAAGAAGCATTTACAAGATAACTAATGCATTAGTAACAAAAAACGCTCACATTAAATGGTTATCGTTCTTTTATCAAACAAATCTCTGATCGTTCCTCTAACTTCCGGGGAATAAAGCAGTATTCCGGGCCCTAAGAACACCAAAATTAAAAACAGCATTAGTGTGGGACTGTCCATGAGTAGAAAAGGCACTGCAATCATCAACAATGGTAGCAGTACTGACGTCATAACGGCCATCATCAAGATCATTAATAAAGGTTCTTCGGTATCCCTTGGAATATCATTCGCCATTTTTTTTCCGTTTTTATTGGTTTGTGATTTTGAAACACGGGGAATTTTGAGGTAGTTGTCACGTGATTGTCAAGTTTTTGACTGGCGTTTAGTAGGACACATATCATGTGCTTGTACAGGATGAATGTTATTTTTGTGGATAAGATTTTCGTATACGTTGTGGCCACATACGAATATGTTTCGAAAAAACGACACTTTTACATGAAAGAAATTTGTACGATCTGGATTTCCTACCTACGTATTTTGGCCCAAAAAAACACGAATTACACAAGGAAATTAATACTTTTCGAGATATTTCACTTCAATGTTGAAATTTATTATTTTTTTCCGTGTCACTTTTCGCACAAGATTGTACAGGGTGGGCAAATTTCGATGTTTTTTATAGGTAACTATAGGAGATACGAGGTCGCATCCTCGATTCATTGGCGAAAACAAAAATTGTCTATCGTCTTTTGTTTTCGAGTAATAAACAAAAGTTGGATTTTTCGACTTTACGACATATACTTACGAATATCACGGTTTTTAGTGGACTTAGGAGAAAATTGTTTTCACATTCTTCAGGAACTTTTTTCCGTATAATCTATTGCATGAATAGTATATTAGTTTGACAGTTAGCAATCATACCAATGGTTGACTGAATGATGTCTGAATATTTGACGAATATACCATATTTTCAATGTTTTCTTAGGATGAATACATGATGAATCTTTTCGTTATTATAATGTGTCACGTTATTGAAGAAATTCACCAAAAAGCTGTAAAATCCTAACCAAAAACTCTCTAGGAAAATACGGTAAAATTTGAGAATTAATCATCTCGAAAAGTATTGTTTTCAGGCCCGTATCCAGAAATAATCATTTATTGTGCAAGAAGATGATGCAGTATGAGGTGTACAATAAACAGCTATTATAATGTTTGAAAGGAGTTTAAGCAGTCTTTATGTCGAGGACTGACTGAGATGTAAAAGTTGTAAGCAGGCTTATTATAATTCAAAAATATAGAGATAAGTTGGATTTATGCCAAACGTGCTGTCTATCGACAAAAAACTCGAATTCTAAATAATATAAAAAATTATACTGAGGACTTTCCAGTGAAAAATCTTATGATATTTTTTGATTTCAGGATTTCGAGGTATACGTGCCTGATTGATTTCCTCACGATAATATTATTGTATCCCTTTGTTTTAGGTCAAAATATGCGCGTATATGCCAAGTTGCGAATGGTCTATTTGCGAACAATCACACGATATCGTATTCTCGACCACCATTCGCACGATATCGTTCGCATGTTGGAATTAGTTTGGCAACAACGTTATTTGGCCACTGAACCACATAAAAATTTGATACCGGCGCTATTTTTGTTATTCATAAATATACCAAATTACTAATTATTAATTATCATTCTAAATATGGATTCAGTGAAGAATACTCGAAAAACAAAGACTACTGAAGCGAATATTTTTTCTGAGTGATGTGTTTGTATGTTGTTTTTTGAATTTTCATTGAAAATTTTTCAAAACAGAAGTAATGTTTTAATTATTGCAAATAATTTTGCTGTACAATAAAGAATACTTACACAAATTGAGAATCATATTAAAACTTATAATTAATAAATAAATTTGATGAACAGAATATTACATAATATGACTGTATACATTCTATGAATTGAAAATTTGAAAACAAGGAATAATCATTCAATGTGTCATAAAATCGGTGTTCTTAGACGTCCTAAAACCATTCGCAAATAAGTTGCGGACGCCCAACACCACTCGTTGTAAAATGCGTACGTTCCCCAACTCGCAAATGATAAAGAATAAGTCAAATATCATTCGTAAATTCTTGACATGCGAACGATCGTCATAGATGCGAACGATCGTCATAGATGCGAACGGTAATGAAAAGTACCCCAGTTCACATGATGAGTCTAAAATATTACCCCCATGGAACCCTTTGGAAGCCCAAGTAAATCGTCAACCCATCATTTCAACTGTGCGAAACGAAATGATTCTTCCGTTAAATGCGCAATAATTAGTACCGTTAAATGTACAGGGCGAACGGTGATGAGGGGCTGTCATCCCTTGCGGCGTTGGGACAAAAGAGAATGAGGGCCTTTTTAATGTAAGAGCAAACATGTGGTTTTCAGCATGACGTATACGTGCTTGGCAAATAGAAATGCATTCGAAAAGAGCATCCATGGGTCGCTCTATTTGAGGGTGGAACATGATTTATGGAGGATTTGCCGAAGGTCGACAATTTTTTCAATCAATTGACAAGGAATTTCAAGAGCGTCAAGAAAATATTAATCAATCCTCGTATAAATCGTCGTATGAATTACGAAATTAAAGTGAGCGTTTTATATTTCAAATGCTTTATCGAATTCAATGATTTGTTCAGTAATGTATACTGGAAGTTGAAGAATTACCTCAATATATTCATATTTTACGTAATTCCAAACTTCAAAGTAAAACTCTCTATACTATTATATTTCTTTTATGAGACGTGTCGCTCATTGTTGTGAGCTTTATCAATCATGTCAAAATTAAAAATAAAGATAAAAATATAAATAGGAAAAATTACATCCGCACATTGTGCTTGTTTCAGACTAAAGTGCTATAATAGCACAATGTGGATGTAATTTTTAATTTTGACAAGATTGATAAAATTCCCCCAGAAGTTTGAAAGAAAGCAAGGATTCAAGAAATTATAGAAAATATATTTTATGTAATTGGATTAAACAAAATTTATAAATATAGTCATTCATGACAACTCTCTGAAGATTCATGTGTTAACCTGATGGTGTTCAAAATTATCGTATACATACAATATCTCGCTTATTTGACAAGATAATGTTAAAATTAAAACATAGTTTTGGCAAAATTGAGTCATCGAATACCTACACTACGGCCAGTGTTTAACAATATTTGAAGTTCTGTTTTTGACATCGGTATCGCTTTTTGACAACAAAAAATGAATGTACTTCTTTTCAGTGACATTTTTATAACCATCGGTGGAGGCAATTTATAATTTTTACAAGAATAATTAGGTAATATGAAAAAATCTAAAATGTTAGAATAGAAGTTTATTTGACCACTTTATATACATTAGTACATTTGTAGCATGTCAGTGAGGCACTTGTGTAGTAAAAAGTGATAAAATCATTACATAAAACAAATTAAAATACAGAGTCAATATAAAACACAGATACACTTATCACATAAAACATATTGAAATATTTGTAAAGATGTTCATCAAATAAGAGTTATAGTGCACACAGCATATAACATTCACACAGCAAAACATGTAATGAAGCCCGATTGAATTTGAATAAAATATAAATATATGTAAAGATCTATTTGATTGAAAGCGTGAAAGAGAGCAAGTAAATAATAAAGAAAGTAAGAAATATGTTGAATCGTTGTATTCTAAAAAAAAAAATAAAGTCGTAAGAAATATTAAAATGTCATTGGTGCATTTTATTTTATTCTTATTTGCTTTATGAACGATCCATCAGATGAATTTTTCAAAGGTCCATCTCGGTTTTCATGTGAAAAAATCGAATGAGTTTTTGTACTTTTATGAATATCATCCACAAAAATCTTTTTTTCTACGTAATGCACCAAACAAAATTTTTTTGATCGAAAGATTTTTTTTTGCTTACTTTGACCTAATATTGAATAAACACCTGAATTTTCTATCGAAACTTCTGCTGTTTTTGAGGTCGTTAGTCTCTTTGTTCGATGAAATTAATATTTTCTGATTGTATTGAAAATCACTATATGGTGAATGTTTTTAAAAGAAGAAAGAATTGACAATTGATATGTATTTTAGGAATCTTAGATGATAATATATGTTATATTATCATTTTTACATTTACCTAATATATTAGCAGATTTGAATGATTTTAATATTTTTTTTTTTGGAATTTTCGTTCTTGAAAGATTATATTGATAATGATGAATCCCGGAATGTACATTCACCAAATCTTTTTTAAATATTTTCAGGGCCAATCTTTTCGGCCCACCCCGTAGCATTAATTCCAGGCAAATAAACCGTGTGTTCAGCGACGTAGGTACAGAGTATGCAGTCAGGTAAGAAAGCGAAAATTCTCGTCGATAATCGTAAGGGTCGGCCCAATCAGATTTCGTATTAATCTCTCGTGATTATTTCAACGACCAATGATGTGGAAAACAACGGGCCGTAATCTTTTGTGTGGAAGCAAATACCAAAAACCGAAATGCCACAACGAATAAGTGAGCAGTAGCTAGATGTTCGGAAATAATTGCGGTTTTTGAAAGAGCATCGTGCTTGGTTGGATGGTTGTGGTTTTCAGGTTGTTATTTATTGTGAAAGATTCAAGGTTTGATTCAGAGCAAATTCGATCCTAATCCAATTCAGAAAAAAATGAGGGTACTGTCATAGATGATTCGATTATGGACTGTATATGATATTTGATAATATACAGGGTGTCCCTGAAGTTACGTCAAGCTAAAACCGGGCAATAGGCCAAGTTATGAAATCAGTTTTGAGCTTTTTCTATTGTTATTATTGTGTACTTTTCACTCGATTTCTGTTCTGTAATTGAAAATCTGTTCTCTGTAGAATAGTGTAAATAAATAAATTAAACCGGGCAATAGGCCAAGTTTTGATAGTCATCAGAAAAATATAGAAAATACTAAGTTCCGTATTTTCAAAAATACGAACATTTGAAAAAATCTAGAAAATTTGCACCTCTAGACAGTTTTTTTACTCCTGTTGCTACAAAACTCAACTTTTTGTTTATTTTTTTTTTCATAAACGTCATTTGTATCGCTCACATTTTATAAAACTAGTCTCCCAATCTCACTCAATAAAGTTAGAGCCTTAAGGAATGCTTTGGGTACACTAGAATAATGTTTAAGTAAATGAATTTGTTGAAAATTGGGTTTCTTTGCAGAAGGAGAAATTGTCCACAAATTAAGAAATATTCCAACAAGTATCAACCTATTTTGCCAAACTATAGCATATTCAAATTTTTCTCAGTAAAGTCAGTAAAATTTGGGCGAAATGTTAATTTTGAATATTTCTTTCAAACTGGACCAGTTGGCTTCACATTCAAATTACTCAGCATCTCATAACAAAAAAATTATTAAAATTCAGGATTCATGCCAACATGAGTGAAAAAACTGTAACAGGTTGCAAATTTTTTCCATTATATTATCCTATACTTTTTCCTGACAACTTGGCCTATTTCCCGATTTCAGCTTGACATCGACTTCTGGGACACTCTGTAAACATTGCCGAAAACCGGTACCTACTTCAGTTTATATTATTTCTTCAATCTACAATAATATGTGAAATGTATCGAATCAGTTGAGATTCAAAACATTCTTTTGTGGAAATCACTATTTATCAGAATTTACAAAACTTTCAAGAGGTGATTGAAAAAATATAATATAAAAAAATCTCATTTCCCATTTTTATGGACCATTTGAGATAAGTTCAAAATTCAGAATCCACAAGCTTCTGACATATAAAAAACATTAGTACGATTTCTTTAGAGACGAAATTGTTGAAGATGTGTTTTTAACTACTCACTATTCGTCTCATCGAAAAATTCGACGTACAAAAAATGAATATAAATATCGATTTATTCATTTGGATCCTGAATGTTCAGACACAAGCGAAGAGAACCGCTTTTTGTTTGTCTGACAAAAAAGTTTGTTCTATTAACATCTGATCTTATCTCTGACGATCCTATCTACATATACTGGAAAGATTTACGGCCAATAACGTACCTACTAGAAGGGACGATAGCGTTTTCTGATATCTGATTTGTTCTTACCTTTCTTTTTCTGGGGATTCGCCATCTGCCCTTGACCGCTTGACCTACACAACAAAAAAAAAGGAATTTAGTAACACGATATTGCATAACCAAATTTATGGACAATGAAGAATATCTTTGCAACGACTATACAGCGTAGTTGGAAATAATAGGCACCAAACATGTGCCTAAAATTTCTACTTTTCGTCTTATACGACCGATATACCTAATGAGGGATTGAACCTACTGAAGAATTTACTCTTAAAAGAAACTATAGGTATCTAAAATCCAATTCCGATCAGTGGGAGACGATTTAGGTCCAAAAATAGAAACTATGAATTCAAAAACCATAGACCATTGTATAGGTCATTTAAAATTGTACCGGAAACAAAAGTACATCAATAGGCTATACTGATATAAGAATAGATAAATACATATTTCGATTTGATTATGTCTTTTGACTTACGACTTGACGAAATGATAGACGAAACAAACGATTTTTCATGATGAAATCTTACTATAATGACGTAAAACGATGTCCTGTCAAAATGTCAAATGCCCGGATCAGACCTGAAATGCATTAATCTTGAAGATTTATGTCGAGAAACGTTGCTGCCTAACGAGTTTTCAGCATAAATAATTCAGAAGTTTATTATGTGAATTCCATCAGTTATGAAAGGCATTACAATGAGATATTGAAAAAATACATTCTTCACAGTAAAGTTATTATAATGTAGAGTTACAACTACAAGTTAATAAATGACTCAATACATTTTCGTGGAGTATATGAATGTTTTTATTTTTTAGTAGCAGAGTAGATAAATGAAAGCTGGTGTATAAGTTTATACAATTTAGGAATGAGTTAAAAGAGAATAAACTATGCAATGGAAAAAAAGAAGAGCAAAAAGTTGCACATATAATTGACAATTATTTAATACAGTCAGATCCTTAAAGTCCTGTTCCTTGATGTTTCGAATAAGAACACTGAATATACGTCCAGTTTTCTTTGATTCGTTATTTTATTTCAACGCGTCAAAGCTAAAACAAAAAATAAAAGAAGAATAAACAGTTGAATTGATTGAATTAATGTTCATTTGTTTCTATTTCTTCGTTCACTCTTTTGTAAATAGCCTCAGATTCAACTGTAAATATTTCGAAAAACATGAACTTTATAGTATGAGGAAAACGAAAATCTGCAAAAAATTGCTTCATTGAAATTATCACACTGTAATTGAATATACTGGGAGATTCCGAATCGATGAAACGGTAAGTGTAATTTTCCTGATTTTTCTTGAAATGTCTACGTGCCTTTCATAAAATTTATTCATAGTTTATATTCAAAAAGTGTTCATATTGTGAGTATACTTTCATGTGGCGCTGTGCTATAACGCTCCATCAAAGCAAAAAGTCATTTCCCATTCAACTCCATCTCTTTCGACGTGAACAAAAAACGTGGCGTTCCATTAATGAAAAAAACCCAATTTTGCGTTTCCCTGTAATAAATTACTCTAACGACCACCATGTGTTCGCCTGCTCTCAGATGAAGATATCGGGAGAGACAAGGATAGAAGGAGTCGTGGTGTCAAGTTTCAATCAATGATGGATACCCAGAGCGAAGTTATTCATTCCATTTGTATTCCAAACAGGCTCTATATCCACTATAGAGAAACGTTCAACAAACTGCGTTCAGTTCCTAATTGAATCATCAAATATACCCCCCGAACTGAGTTGATTACGAGTTATTTGAATCGGTGAGGGAAACGGACCAGAATCTGTTTCAATATGGCCGCTTTGAGAGCTTCCCGATTCCGTAATGCGTTAACTTAAGCTCAGAAATCTACAGCTAGAAGTGTGAAATAGTGGGATCGCGTTAACCAAACACCGAGCGTTCACCGCCCACTTGTTTTGACCGTGGCATTTTCAACAAAAACAAAACATCGTCTAACCTTTGGCTCGCACATTTTGTCAATCATTGTGCACCTCGAAGTTTGTGCGTTCAGATAGTTGCAAGGCATTAAAGTCACCATTTTCTTGGTACCTGCGCTTTCTCGTGGCGCACCACCGCACTACGTCATCGTGCACCACTTTCCATTACGAATTTCGATAATAACCACCCGAAAAAATCGCTCGTTTTCTTCACAGACTAACTCTTTTATCAGAGGATCGCGAGCGACTGACTAGACGACCGGCTAGCGAGATACCGAGCGAGAAGTGGGGAAGGCCCGCGACCCTCCCCGCGTTACGTACTCGGCCAATGGTAGCTCGTCCTCCTGCAGAGTAGGGGTGTTGTGGCCAATGGGCGCGGACGAGAAGGAGAGCAAGCACTTCTTTGTCTTGGTCTTGATAATTCCAGTCGGCTAGAATTGGGAGATTTGTGTGGAGCGAGGATTGGTCCCCTAAGATCTATCGATTGGAGATATTCTCGAGTATGTTTTTTTGTTTTGGGGAAAATTATTGACGTTTATGCGTTATCGATGGGTTCTGGGAATCATTGGGGTACTCGGAAATCTAGGAATAAGTCATGGAAGAGGTGAGTGAAATGAAAAATAACATGTTATCGTGTTAATGGGCATGATTCATTCAGATATTTGTTGGGAGATTTCAAAAACGCTATAGAAACTACTTACTTTTGAACGCTTCAATTTTCTGCCGCAAATAATGTCTTAGTGACGTCATGACTATAAGAAGAACATAGTTGCCGTTTATCAAAATTCATCTGCGGACACCAGAAACTGTTGGGAAATGAAAATTATTTATCTGAAGATTTTTTGTCACTATTGATATAAGGAAATGTACAGAATTATAAAAGGCTTATTTTTGTTACCAATCAACATTATTTTATTATTCATTTGAGAATTCAAAGTGGAGATCATTTTCAGTCAAACCGGAAGTATAGATACTACGCTACAGCAGGTAAATATAAAACATTTTGGTAAATTGCAGTATATCCAATACAAATCATCTGAATTTCTTTCTTCTATCTTCAATAAAAGAAGTAAGTTATACTTTAGAATCACCCAGTATACAGAGTGTCGCACAACGAACGAAAATTTATCCAAAAAAACAATAAAGTATATATATAATTTATGTAATATCGGAAGTAGGCCTTAATTTGCTTATTTTGCATAGCACACTCTAATATAAATTGATAAATTCTTTAATCACTATAGACATATTTATTCGTTTTTCATTATTCAGAATCTTATCTCAAATGTGTCGTTTGTAGGTACCCACATAACCTCCTTCAATTTCCTCAAGGAAAAAGTCGACAAAGACACTTTTTTCGAGTCAACACGCCCTTTTTGATGGTTCATCAAATTTATCTACCTAGTACTCATCTGTAATGATAGCTTTCTATATTATGAAAAGTTATAGCAGAAATACTGACAATTCCATATTTCAATATTGTTGCAATGCTATACGTCTTCATAGTTTCAGTTGGCTATGACATGGTGAAACAATAATTAAACAAATAGATTGAGCATTCTGAAAATGTCACGATTTCTCATCCTTTGATAGTTAGTAAGGTATACTATACAGGGTGTCCCGTAAAGACCACGTCAAACCGAAGGAGAATGTAGATCAAACGATAATAACCCACTTGCTATGACAAAATTCCGATTATAAAAGTCTTACCGCTTCCGAGTTATTTTTATAATGAATTTTTGCCCCTTTCAATAGTTTTGTCTGTTGCTGGAGAATGATTTTAACGTTTACATAAAAACATTCTCCGAACATTTTAAAGGGGTCCTTTTTAAAATCACTATAAAATTGACAATTCATTGATGTAATGTGCAGCAGTAGCTCAGTAAATTTTAGTTCCGATATGATGGGCTAAACTTCATGAACAAAAGAATCCACTACCAAAATTTTCAATAAAAATATTTCTCACCCCCTTTAAAATGTTCGGAGAAATATTTTTATTGTAAACATTAAAATGTAAACATTGAAATCATTCATCAGCAATATTTTACTAAAAAAATCAACCAAAATGGTGTGAAATTATACCAACCGTATAAAGAAGCAAAAATTCATTATTTTCAAAAAAAAATATCTCGAAAACGGTATGACTTTTATAATGGAAATTTTGACATAGCAGGTGGGTTATCCTCTGATCGACATTCTCCCTCGGTTTGACGTGGTCTTTACGGGACACCCTGTAGATATTGAAGAACCACTGAACAAAAAATTCAAACAATACACCCGTTTGCCAAAATTTGTTGAAATACATTAAAAAACCAAGATGATAGTTCCTCGAATGGATACAAGATCATTTTGCATATTTTTTTGTGTACATTAAAATTATAGATGGTCTCGTAATGAAAACACGTCTGCCATACAGAGAAATCGTTATGGTGATTCTAAAAGTACCATTTTCATTGTTGTTGAATTAGCGTTTTTAGATGGATTGAATATCACATGCGATCTGTTCACAATCGAGTAATAATGGCAAAAAAGGGATTTTGAGTGGAGTGACACCTTTAGCAGTTTTCCGAACAATACACAGGAATGCACAATCAAAGTAAAATGGCAAGGGTGAAGGGAACTCCCCTATCATATCACCCGAACTCACATTACAAGTTTCCTAATAAATCAGAAAAAGGGGTTGCCATGTAAAATACATCCATCAACTTGGTTTCATAGAAATATGGGTAAGTGGGAAACGTAAAGAAGTTGAAAATCCACACAAATTTCCTGTTTCCAGACAGCTGTGAAAGTTGTTCGTACGTTATATCTACATCTATGCGTGTTTGTTCCTATTTTTGCGCTTTTTAGGTTTCCTGCATCGGGGTTTATTTCCTGTTTTACTAGTCGGATGAATGGATCGAATTTATAGAGGTAATAAAAATTAAGAGAAGTGTTTATGAAATTCAAATCACCCTCTGAGGTTCTCGAATGACTGTATCGTAAATTCCAGTTTTTTACACCGTAAACTATAGGCTATTCCAAATGTTTTCAGACGAAAATAATTCGACAGCGGCCGTATCATAATACTGCATAGAGCGACTGATTTAGATATACTTAGATACTTATATGTAGATGATGCATGGTTTATGGAACATCAATTAGGAACCATCATTCATCTGTCAAAACTGTATTTGCAACCTATGAATATACAGGGTGTTCCTAAAAGACATTCTTATATTCAAGGTGGTCATTCCCTGACCCATTTCAAGAAAATGTATGTCTTGACAGTTTTTTTAAATACACAATGATGAATATTGAAAAAAAAAATTGTTTTAATAATATCCGAGATTATATCTATAGTATAGACATCTTCATCATGACATTTGAAACATTTCTTCCTATACATCAAAATTCCTTTTTGTGTGTATAATTTATGACCAGTGACGTCCGTATGCGTTTTGAATTGAATATTTTTTCAAAACTGCTGCTTTGTTTTGGAATAATTAACATAATTTTTGACATTTTCATTGATTTAGGAACAAATTCAATAACCTGATATTCATTCCTGATGACGCGGATTTACACATTACATTATTACGTTGTATTATTATTAATTTTGATTGATGCAATTTGAGGACGATGGTTTTGACAAATTTGATAATCCAGGGTGATTCATCTAACTGGTTCATTAGAGATTTATGGAGAACTGATAGATATCAACTTGAAATTTTAGTGGATGCTACTACTCGATGTGTTCTATTTTCCTAAAATATTTTAAATACGTTGTCACTTCCGGTTAAATCAAAAGTGATATGAATTTTATTTTTTCAAATAGAACACCCTGTTAATTTCCAGATTTTCGAATTCGACGAAAAATTCTGGACCTGTGGTATTTTGAATTTTCTTTCTATCGTGATTTGTTCTCAAGATATTCCATTTTTTCGAAAAATTCTGACAGATGGACTGACTAACTAAAATGTCCATATTATCTTCAATTTTCAAGATGTAAGTTTCAATCTTCGTATACGCATCAATGAAAGAGTGTTCTATCAGGTATCCTTCAAAGTGTTCCAAAATATTCAACAGGGTGTTTGATATTTCAGTTTACTTTTTGGAAATTTCAAATCGCGATAAATTCCTTATTTTGAATAGAATGACCATGGAATTTTCACACTATCCGACGTAAAATGTCATTTCCTATCGATTTGTGCAAGCATACTACATGCTAAAGTGGATATTTACAGAGATATCATCAAAAATGTGGAAATATGCTCATTCCTCTCATGTGTATTGTCACAAGTGTGCTTTGGATGGTTCTAAATATCATATTTGACGAATAATATAATAAATTAACTTCTAATGAACCAGTTAAGTGAATCACCCTGTATTTCAATACTGTTAGTGCGAAATGAAAAGTATCTAGCTTACCACTGAACTCCTTATCGATTATCTATAATTATTGTAACACTCCTTAGTGACTTCACAACGATGCCAAATTCATTCGAAATTCTAACAAACTTTGAAAAAACTGTGACGGTTACCCACAGTTATGTGTACGTCAACATCCACATTTTTGGTTCGTTTATTTCTTGAATAACCCTGTAGTTCCCCCATCTTTCCATTTATTTTCATTTCATCCCAGTTTCGATGGCCTCTTCGATGGCACTCTCTAGGCGACAAAAAGGACTAACCCAAGTTATTATCGACCGCGAATATTTGAACAGCAGAAGACGTCGTCGCATCGAGCAACGGAAAATGCGGATTCCTCGTCGAGTTTTCCTTCGTTTTGCCAGTGCTAGTCCTCTCTTTGCACTGCCAACGCTGATCCTTTAGAGACAGCGGCGTAGGCGGGGGGCGTTCACAAAAAATGGGTTTCATTCAGCAGTTTTTAATTTCAAACATTCAATGTCAGTATAAATGGAAAGTACAAGGTTAGAAATTCAGGCTAGAACAAAATTTGTTCATGAAAAATAGGAACATATGTCAATAAAAAAAAGATAATAAAAGTGAAATAGAGTTGAATGAGGAGAAAGAAGATAGCATTTGCTATACTTACATCGTTCTGAGCTTAGTTATTATAATTTTGATGAATTCAATGTAATAGGAACGGTTACAGGAGCGCTTCATTGAATATGTATAAAAAGAAAATATATGAAATGTTAATAAATTTGGAGCCTTACAATGTACAAGAATACATGAATATGTAATTTGTAATCATAAGACTATTATCTTGTTTAATGTTTGTTATGTATATTGCAACATTCACAAAATAAAATTTCTTTATTATTATTATTATTATTATTATTATTATTATTATTATTCTTGACACCGTTGGTCTATGGTCTAATGGTCTATTTGCGAACAATCGCACGATATCGTATTCTCGACCACCATTCGCAAAGGCATACGAACGATATCGTTCGCATGTTGGAATTAGTTTGGCAACATCGCTATTTGGCCATTGAACCTCATAAAAAATTGATATATGTGAAATGTGAAATTCACCTAGTACCGACGCCATTTTTGTTATTTGTGAATATACCAAATTACTAATTATTAGTTATCAATCTGAAAATTCAAGTATGGATTCAGTTAAGAATACTGAAAATACAAATACCAGTGGTATTTTCATCTTGTTTCTTGAATCTTTATCAAAGGAATCTCAAAACAGAAGTAATGTTTTCATTATTACACAAATTCAGAATCATAATACAACTTATAATTAATAAATGAATTTGATGAACAGAATATTACATAGTATGACTGTATACATTCTACAAATTTATCGACTTGAAAACAATGAATAAACATACAATGTGTCATAAAATCGGGTTCTAAGACGTCTTAAAACCATTCGCAAGTAAGTTGCGAATGCCCAACACCACTCGTTTTAAAATGCGCACGTTCCCAAACTTGCGAATGGTCAAGAATAACCAAAGTCAAATATCATTCGCAAATTCATGACATGCGATCGATCATCATAGACGCGAATGGTCAAGAATAGCGCCCCAGATTGCAAGGATATCATTCGAATTAATTTGATAACGAATGGGTCAACTTCAGAAAGGATTCCTAAAACTTGATGAAATCTGTACTATAGTCTATTTATTTAAGCAAGATAGTTGTGAAATCTTGCTAGAAAGTGCGGTGTTGCTGCTCGTCTTTTTTTTCAACGATACTCCGAAACAAGAAATTGGGTTGAGTTCATCGTTTGATTTTTTTTTGATATTCCCGATTTATGAAATATATACTGGAGTAATTGACTGAGGATAACCATCGAACAGTTCTTTTAATATATTTGTAAAAATTTCGATCAGAATTAACAAACTTTACTAGCGGATCAAAAATTTTCTTCCAAATAGATCTGGCATCGTTGTGAAATCACCATGAAGTGTTGCCATAATTATTGATGCCGAAATGTTCTCAGCTATGACTCAACCATTCAGAATTCCAGTGATTAGCTAGATACTTTGTATTTTTCACTAATAGTATTGACAAATAGATTTCATTCAATATTTTGTAACATTTCGCAAAGGAACTACCCTCAATATCATGATTTAAAAACCTAAAAAATCTGTGGACAAATTTGATAGTTATTTCATTTTTGTTTTGAACTTGATACATTTCATTTATCATTTCTTATTATTCAGAATATTGTTGAAGGAATTGCTGTTTTATAATGAATTTTATATTAGTTCTCAAATTGAAAATTCTGCCTTGTAAACTGATTCCTTATTGTAATAAATAAAACTACACATGTTACTTTTCAATCAGAATTATCTATGAACAATTGTAACTTTTTTCTCTCAGAGAATTTCTGAAAAAAAATATACAACAGTGCTTATTCTGACAAGCAGTCACAACTCTTAGTAAAAAAAACCATACCTATTTATGCATATAAATGTTATGATGAATTTGCTCCCCAAGTGGTTTTCACTTCTTCATAGGTGATTCAAAAATCGTATTAGCCATGAAAAAATGTAACAACAAATCCACGAAACTAAGTACTGCGACTAGTGAAGTTTACTTTATTGGTAACATTGATTGAAATTGGTCACTAATTGAATTGATCTATTTGATATCGAAACCAAAAATATATTTTTTTTACATTCGCATTTTTTTTTCATGTAGCCCACAGTGGATGCATTTCAAGAAAGATATTCATTCGACCTTTTTCGCTGATGTACCTACTCGTTCTACTGAACACTATTTCAATGGAATATTTTTCCGGCCAGAAAGTGGCCATCGAACGATGTTAACCTCCTCGTATCGAGATACGCCTGTGAGATGAAAATAGGGGGCCGTTCGCCGCTCGCAGATATCGAATTACCCCATTATTCTGCCACAGCCACCCTTACCTGCAATCTCTCTCTCTCTCTCTCTCTCTCTCGCTCTCTCTATCGCGCTTCTATTGTTTCGACCTTATTCGGTTGTTCGTCATCGTCGAAGAGTGTCCCGGTATATCTATGTGCGTTGTCAATCAATAAGACAAACGAGTTTCCATCGAAAGGAAATACACAGTACACCTTCAGGCGAGCGATCTCTTTTTCAGAACTTTTACATAAGTTTTATTACCGTTCACTACAGAAACAGTTCGTGTTTGGCTTCTGCATTGGATTGACACTCGCGTTCACGTAAATATGATACACTTGAGGCTACATATCGACATCATATTAGAATATATAGTCCATTTATTTTGGGTTGATAGTTATGACAGGTCGCCAGATTGAGCCGTGATGCCACACGTTTTTCACTTTTTTAGCGATGCTCCGAATAAAAACTTGGGTTAGGTTGACCGTTTGTTTTGTTCTGAAAGTGTTTTCGACTGATGAAATTTATTCATTATATTTGAATTACTATTGATTGTCGATAACCGTTGAATGGTTCAAATAAAATAATGAATTGTTCATATGCTAGGAATCGAATGAAATATTCATAAGTACATAATAACTACAATGATATTTAAAAATGTTCATCTTTCATTATTATACAGGGTGATTGATTGGGAAATGGGCGTACTGTAAGTGTAGGTAGGGGTCACCTGGCTGGTTCTGAAAAACCCCCATATGATGGGTCTAGCCCCCTGTATAAGCGAGATACAGAGTGTTTTATGTATTTCTCCTATTTCTTCAATGGCTCATAACTTACGATCCGCATTGTATATTTTATTCATTTTCACAACACAAACTCATTATCCTGTATCCTACCGAATTCCGAATGAATGAAACTAATAATCCAGGTACGGACTTGAAAAAATTAAAAACATTCATCAGTTCAATACAACACCTTGTATGACGAAATTTCAAAAATTCCATTTCCCAATGAATCACCCTGTATCTGTTCTTTCTTATTTGTTAGTTCTATATTTCAAAACCAATTACTGTCCAACTCTAATAGGTGTGTTTTAGAAAAAAATCCAGAAGTTATAGATTCATTTATTTGTGGGACAAAAATAGTTGTGCATTTGCTCATTATGTAAACACTACACATCATTACATTTCAACAAAAATTACAATACAAATTTGAATACAAATGTCTCTCAATTCACTATGTATCCACGTCTTGATATCCCATATCAACCCAGTTAGATTAAAAACACAAATGTAAGGTGGGAGTCAGAGATCTTGATATTCATATCTTTCTGCTAATATATCTGCCTCATTTATTGGGGTTGGTTTGTTTCTAAAAATCAGAGAATATATTACATGTATCTAAAGTCTATGGCCTATAATTGTACTAAATTAGTTAGTATAACTGTAGCTTCAACATTCCGTCATCAAATTCAATTACATTGTTAGTAAGTCATTCTTGAATTGCTACCTTATTAGAAGCTGAGATGGGAACTCTCTTAATAATTGTGCTGTGATAAGTAGCATTATCCATTCATAACAATTGTGGAAGGATTTTTTAATTTTGGCAGCAGTTGTTTATACAATCCTATCATGTGAATCATGATATAAAACTATTCGGAATTAGAAGGAAAAAGTGCGCCATTCAAAACTTCTGGTCATCCTTAAGAACATGTTCAGTTGCTTAATCTACAATAAAAGTTCTCGTCGTTTTGAGTTGTATCCAACAATGGGCAAGTCGACTATAGTATTGTATTTCCACAAAAAGAGAACTAGAAACGCCATGTGGTTACAGCTTTGAGAGAATTTTCACAACCACCCAAATGCATTTTCGTGGCATATAACATTGTTGAAAATCGCTGAATTCCCAATTGTTCTTTTATTGCTTTATACCGGGTGATTCTTCAAGGTGGCTCGCCCCTATAACTTTTTTATTATTGGAGATAGAAGAACAAAATTCGGGGGTTGTGTATTATATGTCAATTCGCATTTTTTGACGTATTCACTTGCTTTGCAGTACTTCCGGTTTGACCGGAAATGCCCTCAACTTTCGATTTTCAAATGAAACACCCTATATATTTTTACTTATTTCGATCGAGGAGGACAATATCTATCCAACAAAACTTTGTTTGTGAATATTTGACGTATGAAAGAATTTTTATTTCAATTTTTATTTTTCGATCTAGCGTGCCATGGATCGATTGAAACGCTTCCTTTTTGATCAAGAGACATAGGAAAAATACAACTTTGAGGCATATGACTTCAGAGTCGTTTCAATAATTTTTTCAATGTCACAAATATCATTTTTTCCAGTTAACTCGATTTTTTCAAATGGAAAGAGGGTGTCTCGTCGGGTTTTTGTGAAAGATCATTTTCTTACGAACAATTTGATACCACACACTTCCACTTTATTTTCACTATCTTTCTCAATAGTTGCAAGAAGCCCAATACCTAAATTGAAATAAAAATTCTTTCATACGTCAAATATTCACAAACAAAGTTTTGTTAGATAGATAATGTCATCCTCGATCGAAATAAGTAAAAATATATAGGGTGTTCCATTTGAAAATCGAAAGTTGAGGTCATTGCCGGTCAAACCGGAAGTCAAATAATGCGAATTGACATATAATACACAACCCCCGAATTTTGTTCTTCTATCTCCAATAATAAAAAAGTTATAGGGGCGAGCCACCTTGAAGAATCATCCGGTATGTGTACTACTATCTGCCAGATATTGGCGAATTGAAGTAATCACCATACGAAAGCCGTCCTAGAAACGATAACGTTCATGATGCAACGTTAAAGTATTTCAATATATTAATTTCAATGCTGTTTTATGAACTTAGTTCTACTTTATTTCCTGTGCATGCGTTAGTAAGTTATCGTCCATATTTTGTTAGCGTACGTTCCTTTTTTAGCACCCGTTAAATAACACGTGTCTACGTACACCCATAAACACACAAAATACGAAAACATAAAACTTGAGAACTGCGCTTGCCAGATTTTTGACTGAATCTTAACGTAACGTTAAATGAATTTGGAGAAAAATTGACAAGCTCTAGTCGAAAAACTATTCAACGGTCGATAAATTGAAAACACTTTTCTAAACAATTTGATTAATAAACTTAACCTAACTTTCTGGTTCGGAATCAGCAACATCGCAACTCTGGAGAGCTGTCACAACTATCTTGCTTAAATGAATAGCTTATAGCTCCTACATTAATAGCGATATTGAAAACCCAGTCTCGCAAGAAAATATCCAAAGAAATATTATAAGTTAATCTGGAATAAAAAGGAATTGGTCCAATCGTCCATTTTCATCGAGCTATAACGGTGGCAGATTCGTCTGCAGCACGGTAAACTTCTCGTTCCGGTATTTGGACAAACAATATTCTCTCGCGTCGCGTTGCCTTGGCAACGGCGGGAAAGCGATGCCAATAATGGCCCTAAGAAAATAGGGAAATTTAATTTCCATTTCGCGCTGGCGGCGCTCATTGGTGGGGCGTTACTGTGTCGCTTATACACTGCTTGGCAATTCCATCGAAACCCCTACTACTTAGAATGTACGAGAATGCTATAAATTTCATTTTTAATTTCGGATCGTCAACTAACTATACGACACTATGTCAGCATCATCGTATCAACACAGACAGCGACCCGTTCTTTTTTGAGCTGTTTGAGGACAGATTATGATGCTCTCAATACTCAGTAAACTATTGTTTGTGCTATCAGTGAGACACAATACCTGTATTGAATCATTTCCGGAAATGAAGTTTGTAGCTTGGGGGATTGTTGTGTTAGGATTCCGTTATAAGGACACTTCAATATTCCTCTGAATTTGATACAGAGTGAATCGAAATTAAATAAGTAAGACACTGGGGAATTCAGGGGCACTATTCTTGACCGTTCGGATCTATGACGATCGTTCGCATGTCATGAATTTGCGAATGATATTTGACTCCGCTTATTCTCGACCATTCGCAAGTTCAAGTAATAAACTTGGTAACCTTATGAGACCTAGTTAACAATAAATTTGAGGATATAAAGATTTCTTTTAAAAGCACAAATGGCTTGAGCGGACATTTGGTAAATTCGAAAGATGAAATCGATAAATTGTCAAAGAGTGGAATCTACAAACTTAGTTGTAATGATTGTGAAGCGTCTTATATAGGAAGAACTTGCAGACCTTTGAAGGTTCGTATAGGTGAACAATTGAATAAACACGAAAATTCAGCTTTTGGCCATCACATTAAATTCAACAAGCATAATTTTAGTCCCAACCGCAATTCAAAAATTTTGAAAGTGGTCAACTCCAAACATTTCAATAGGTTGGATTTTTTGGAAGACTTACATATTGGCAAAGAATTGCAGAATAATGTGTTATTTGGTATGGGGCCCCCAGTTCGTTGCCCCTCTTTTTTGATTTCTTCTGGCATTTTGTAAAGATCCTTTTGCCTTACTGCCAGCTTAGTTCGGTGCTCGCTCTGTTCGAACGATGGTCTGTGGTGAAGAAGAGAGAGAAAAAGAAAATAAAACCTTACTTTCCTAACACACGAGGTTTTGATGTTTTAGTTGTTTAATATCTGCTCGAATGATTGTTTCTTTTCGGGCAGTGTGTTGTCGATATTTTTTTGGAGATTTGGAAAAACTTGGTTTTTTGAATTTTTCACATAAATTTCGAGGTTATGTGAAAAAAGTGTGGATACAAAAGTTTTAGATCTTTTTATTATCTACAACTTTTTCATTTGACTTTTTTCGATAGGAGTCTTAGTTTTGCCGGGAATCGGGAAAAACCGTTTTTTACCCTTAAAAACTCACCCCCATCCCCTTCCCAACCTCAGATCGCCCGTAATTTATTTTTCCTTTCATTTTTATCATATTTCCCTCCTTTTCTAATGGGTTTCATTCTATTATATTTTTTTTTACTTTTCATTATTTTTAAAGGCTTCTACCCTGGTCTAGAATCCATACCTGAATTTTCACAATGATAATTAATAATTAGAATGATAACTTGGTATATATGTTGAATAAAACAATAATTGATCTGGCTAATTGGTTTCAGCCAAAGCCATATAAACTAAATAAAAAAAAATTTGGTATATTTACAAATAACAAAAATGGCTTCGGTGTTAATATTTAAGTGAACTGAACATTTCATATGTTGTCTATGTCAAAGCCATATAAACTAAATAAAAAAAAAATGGTATATTTACAAATAACAAAAATGGCTTCGGTGGTAATATTTAAGTGAACTGAACATTTCATATGTCAAATTTTTATGTGGTTCAGTGGCCAAATAGGGATGTTTTTTTTTTATATAAAACTTCTCACGAAAGCAGGCATCCTGTAATGTTCAGAAAACATCGTGAGAACCAAGGGAAAGGAGGTAGGAATTGGTGTTCTTTTTAAATTTCTGAAGGTCATATGCCTTGGGGAACACCTCCCTGGGCAATGTGTTCCAGAGCCTCGCTGTTCGTTGGATGAACGAGTCTTTGAAAAGAGATGTTCTGCAGGTCACCAAATTAACCACAAAGAGGTGTGAAGGCTGGACTTGACGGGTTAACCTCGAAGAGACCGCCAAAGGAGGAACGATTGTTGATATTTCAGAAGAGCATCGCCCATGAAAATATCTATAGAATAGAGAAAGATCGGTAACCCTTCTACGGTGTTCCAGAGAAGTAAGCGAGTTAGTAAGCGAAGCATCACCGACGAGACGAATTGCCCTTTTTTGGACAGAATCCAACAGCTTCAGGATATGTTTAGGTGCCGCACTCCAAATATATGGGAACAGTATTCCAGGACAGGTCGGATTTGTGCGTTATAGACGTGAGCAGCTGACTGGAAGTGAAATAGCTCCTGGCACGAAACAGAAAACCTAGTTTTTGGGATGCACTTTTAGCAATTGATCTCACGTGATTATCCCAAAAAAGGTCATTGCTGATAGTTATACCAAGCATCGAGATGGATGACTTCAAGGGTATGATCACCTCTGACAAGCTTATGTTGGGCATTGTGAGGTCAGCTTTTTTGGAGAAAAGACATGCTTGTGTTTTGTTTGCATTGAAATCCACCAAGTTTTTGGATCCCCATTCGAGAATTGTTGCCAAATCCATATTCATGTTGTAAACATTTCTTCCTCGTTCGTTTTTGATTTGGCGGACTGGTATTGGAGCCTTGGAAGAAAAGGCAGTGTGGAGGGTACTATCATCCGCGAAACTGTGTACTGGACATGAAATTGCCTCCAACAGATCATTGATGTGGAGTAGAAATAGTGTTGGTGATAGAATTGATCCCTGCGGAAAACCAGCATTTATAATTTGAGAGTCAGATGAAACTCCATCGACCACCACATGGAGTGATCTGCCTGAGAGAAAACTAGTTAGCAGAGAACATAGCTGAGGAGGCAAGCCATAAGATGGAGGCTTGGCGAGGAGTCCCTGGTGCCAGACTCGATCGAAAGCCTTGGAGATATCTAGCGCCACGGCTAAGGTTTCACCATATTTCTCGATAGATAGCTGCGATATATGTGAGACGTAAGTTGCCAAACTAATTCCAACATGCGAACGATATCGTGCGAATGGTGGTCGAGAATACGATATCGTGTGATTGTTCGCAAATAGACCATTCGCACTTAACGTTTACGAACGTTGCGAACGATGTCAAGAATAGCGCCCCAGATCGAATGTTGTATGGAGAGTTCATACTTCATCGAGAAAGAGTTTACTTTTTAATTAGTATACACTGAATGTGTTTTTCCTTTTGATTTTGGAGATAATTTACAAGTCAGCAAGGTGACGTTTTGCTTTGCCCAATAGCGGATCCATTTTGAACTACTGGAGGACGAAATTCTAATAAAATTTTTCGAAAAAACTTGCTAGTGTTCGAGAAACGAATTTTCGATTTCTCAATTCATTGTCATGAAAATTGGCGAGATTACTATTTCTTTGAAAATGTATCTAGAACATTGAGAAATGTATCCAGGTTTTCTTCAATCTTTCTTTTAGCAAAAGTTTCGCCAAAATGAATTCCTGATGTTAGGGTGAATTTACAAATCACGCGGAAAACAAGTATAATATTTGATCTTGAAGCAGGTTTGAGGAAAATTTATGATTTTGTGATCTCGCCTATTGCTGAATTTAGCAACAGCGTGAGTGGAATTGTAAAAGGATTACAACATTAAATTCGAATCAACCAAATGTTATGAATGAAATCTGAAAAGGGGGTTTTGCGTTTTTCATGAAAACGGTTAGTTTTATTTTAAAATGTGGTTAGACAAAAAATGTTGATGAGACAATCATCAATAAAAAATGTTCACCACAACAAATATACAGTGTATACATAAACTAAGGAATACATTAATCACCTTGAAAAGGAAGAGCTTTTCGGAAAAATCCGTGGAAAAAATATGATAATTCGGGGACCACTCAGTACATAGTGAAACCATATTTTGGGCTGTGAAAATGTGCGATGAACCGTGACGAAACCTCTCATAGGTTTGATGCGAACCGGACGTACGTGGTCGTACGTTCTCTGATGTGCGTATAAAATATGGCGAAGCCTTAGGTCGGCCCTATAATATATCAGTTTCCATCTAAATGAGGAAGTCAAGGAAAAGGGCATCGACCAGAGTCTTCATGAACACTTTTTTTGTTACTATAAGATCATACCATGCATGTGAAATATCATTCAACAGTTCTTTGGTGAATCTTCTTCATTATTTAACATAGTTTTTCATTATTTCACGTTATGTCCCTCTATTTCATATCAAACTGCGTTATTTTTTCACACCACTTCATGTCACTTGAATTATCACAATTTCAGCCTATCTATTTGAGGAAGATATAAGTAGTTCTGACAGTTTTGGTTATCTCCAATACCAACAGTGCAAAATAAAAAGTATCTAGCTAACCACAGAGCTTCTAATTGATTGAGACATAGCTTGGAACATCAAGGCATCGATAATTCTTCACTTCACAGTGACTTTACAAGGCTGCCAAGTTAGTTACAAATTTATTACAAATGTCCAATTTTAGTGTATACAGGGTGAGTCAAAATAAGACCGACAAACTCCAAATACAGATTCATCACCTTATTTCGAGGTGAAAAGTTTCTATAACGGTTTGCCCTGAAATGCACCCCCTCTGAAATATAGGATGGTGAAGGTACGATAAAAATTAGAATAAGAATTTTGTTAAGAATTTTTTCTGCAAAAATTCTAGATGGAAAAAATCAAAACTGGTAAACTAATCAAGGTTTATCAACGTGATGTTTTAAATTTATGATTTTTTAATTTCCTGAAGCAATGTGGCCATACTTTATGGCTTTATGATTAATGGATAAATGCGTGTTTCTTATTATTTAGACTTATCAATTGCCAACCTAGAAGTCATAACATTTCATATGCCTGAAAGTAAAGACTTTCTGGAGAGCTGTTACAACTATTAATATACTATACATATTTTTTCCATCTTTATGAAAGGTGATATTACTGGATATAGGTATCAGAATTCGGTCATAGCATCGTCATTTCAAAAAGGATATTAAAAATCATTTTAAAATATTTTAGAATTTTTGTGAATATTCTGAGTCAAAACATTCACGAAATGAAGAAATATTCCTCGATGATTCTCAGTGATAAGAATTTGGAATTTCGCTGAGAATTAAATATCAACGTACAAAAACATTATTTCTTTAATTTTGCTTTTCTAAACCATTTTTAAACATGTGAAATGACTTCTCTGGCCGTTTGATTAAATCAACACTAGCTGTGGTTGTATCAAATACATTATTTTATTTATACATTTTATATATTATTATTTTATTTATACATAGTGTGAAATTTGTTATGTTTTATACCATTTTTATCTTTTTTATATATATTTTACATTGTAATGGACTACCTAAGTGTGACTTCAAAATGGGCGGATCCCAAAAAACCTTTCCAAACAAAGAAATATTGCATTATTTTCTCCATAAGAATGACTTTTAGAAGAACTCAATATCACCATATACAAACAATTTTATTCTTAGTTTCATCTGACAGAAGCAAAAATGTGAAATAATAAACGCTTTGTTTGGAAAGGTTTTTTAAGCTTGTGACGTCAAGACTTAGGCTGTCCATTTGATTATCTCATGATGAATAAAGCATTCATTGTACTTGCCACCATAGGCGTAACGAGGGGAGGGGTTATTGGGGACGTAACCCCCTCCCCCATTGCTCAGAAGAAATAAGAAAAATGCGAGTAACAATTTAAAAAAATACAAATTTTAGTAAGTGTGATTGACTGGTTTAACCCCCATTAGTCAACTCTAGTTACGCCAATGCCTGCCACGCTACGCTGTGCTTCCGGTAGGTAGCGCAACTGCAACTGACATTTAAAAAGAGCAATTTCATAGGGGTTGTAAGTATGTTACTGAAGCGAAAAAAAATCTTTGAAGCGTGTTCGCTTTGAAATCGTGGTACTTTTCATCCTCAGATTTTGATATTCCCTTTGCTGGCGAATATCTACTAGATACAGTTGGAGAGAAGTAGAGGCGACGTACGATGCAAATCGTCCGGCCACGCCAACTTGATATCGTATCTCCGTCGAGTTATCTGAAACTGTGGAGAGGCGAAACATGAGACATCGACCACTAGTCACTATGCTTGCTGCACACTACCTCATCCCGCAATGACATGACTTTACCGCAATGTGGTAGATAGATAGATGGATACCATATTACCTAGTGGAAACGCTGTGGAAACGTCACTCGAGTTCTGGAGAACGTGTCCTATCGCCGATCGAGAAAAATGCTTCTCTGTACGCGGGCGGCTGTTTCGCAATAAACGTACAGGGTGTACAGGTGCCAAATTGGATGTTGTCGTACCGATTGTGAAAGGATTGAGAGAAAAAAACTGACCCACATGTTATGAGCTCAATTTTTGGTGACTATTCGAAAGATACATATAGTACATTTCTCCATGATTTTTTTATTTGCGATTATTTTTCGTTTCTGTTCGAGGTTTGTATAGGGTAACTCGGTAACTATAAGAGATACGAAAAATGGAGGTCGCATCCTCGATCGCTTTGGATATCGTCTTTTGTTTTCGAGTTGTAGATGAAAGTTCGGTTTTTCGACACATTTGAAAATCTTGGTTGTTGTGGAGGTATGGAAAAATAAGTTTGACATTCTTGGAGGCACTTTTTACCGTAGAATCCAAAGAACTGTATGTTTATGCCAAGTAAAATAATGTATACAGGGTGTTTCAGAATTGCACGGCAATATTTCAAGTACGTATTCTCTCTGTAGAGATTCACGGCTTGACTTGATATTCAAGCTACTTGACTTGAAATCAAGTCAAGTTCAAATCAAGTAGTAGTTTTTGATATCAAGTCAAGTTCAATATGTATTTATCAAGTACTCGAAAAATCGAGTACTTCTATCAAGCTAGTTGATTTTTAGCAGTTTTATTGTGTTTCAATAAATGATGAAATAAGGATGGAAGTTGCGAGAAAAACTCGTTTATGAAACTTGTCATATAAGAAAAAACAGAAATATAAACTATTTTGAAATGAATTCAGTCAACTCGGAAGTCGGGGAACCCCTGTATTAAGTCTGCTGTCTGAGCGCGCGCGAGCTTGCAGAAATATATGCCGTTCGACATGTCCCTATCAAGATCAAGTAATATCAAGTAGCTTGATTTCAAGTCAAGTAATGAATATCTCAAATCAAGTCAAGTCAAGTATATAAATTTTCACGAACTTGATTGTCAAGTCAAGTAATTTCTTAAATCAAGCTACTTGACTTGATGAATCTCTAATTCTCTGGTACAAAATAAGGAAAAAAGTTCCTATGAACATGTGTCTGATCTCGATTATTAGCGGAATTATAGGGTGGTGATTGCAAAAGACTGAACCAGTATTTTCCTCAATTCGGCGAAGGTGGTTGCAACCCCGAAAAACCAGAAGATTGGATTCCAGAAGCAGATAAGGCCAGGTACAATTTTGAATTATGACCTAAAGTAGTTATACTTTCACTGTTCACTGAAATGAAGTTTTTATTCAGATCCATATTCCAACCGTAGTTCATTAAACAGATAATATTTTTTTATTATTCAACTGAAACTACAACAAAACATGAAATACAAATGTATTCAATTCAAACTAGGTTTTCGAAATGATGACCACAAAGTGCTACTCTATCTATGAAAGGCTTCCTAACATTTAATAACATTTGAGGGGACTCTCTTCGAAAAGCAGCCCTTATTCTGTTTTTCATATTTTCCAATGTGGTTGGAGGAGTGTCTCGAATCTCATTTTTCAAATATCCCAATGAAAAAAATCAAGGCAAGTCAATTCTGGCGATCTTGCTGGCCAATTTCGTGGTCCTCTCCTACCAATCCACCTTTGCGGAAAGCACATATTCAAAAACTGTCGGGCAGAGAATTTGAAATGAATATGGATCTGAATAACAGTGAAATGCTCGATCAAGTGAAGTATAATGACTGTCAATAAGAATTCTGTTACCGCCACATCAAATAAATGTCGTTTCAAAGCTCTCTCGATTCAAAGAATGCATTGAAATGCCAATATCTTGAAAACCGTTCAAGCTAGGTATAGGGAACCTTAATATAAAATGAAAGATAATCGAATTTTGTATTGTTCAGATTGAAAAAATACAGGATGTTCAATTTGAAATATAACAAAGTTATCTCCGTTTGAAATTATAAAAAAGTGACAATGAATTTTGAACGTCCTGTTTAATATTGGGAAACGGGTTCCATCGGAATAAATAGTCTGAAACCTCATTAATGCTTGGTCAGAATTGGAAGGGATGGTTTCTATATATGTCGATGCTATTCAGTTTCCAATTGTACCCAGCGCATTTTCAAAAAGAGAACAATAACTCGAAAACGGTAATAGTTAGGTACATGGTATAAACTCGTATTATTTTTTTCTGAACTATCCGAAACTGTAACAAAATACAACATTGATATGTCACACTTTTTTGAGCCATCCTGTATACTCCAAAATGATTTCCTTTTGCAGCCTCAATGAATATATAGATAATGAAAAGAAGACATTTCTGAAATATTCAATGGTTTGGTTTACAGAGACCGTGTCGTATGGGGTGGGGTGCCCCACCCTGTATATTGAATTGATAACAATTGTGATATTGTATATGAGTTATCAACTAGTCGCTCTCCAGACAAAAGTCAAGAATTCGGAAAAAATCCTATCATTTAGTAAGCCGAGTTATTTTTTATAATCGTCGATAGCGACCCACCGTGTGATACTTGGTTAAAAGGGAAAAAATAACCTTTTTCAATCAAACCATAGGCAACTATGATTTCCATTTTTTGAAAAATTTCTCTGCACCACTGTAGGTATTCTACGTGAAAAAGTGCCTATAGAATGTGAAAGTTATTTTTCCCTAACTCTACTAACAACCAAGATATTCGTATATATCGAAAAATCGATCTTTTGTTTATAACTCGAAAACAAAAGATGATAGCCAATTTTTGTTTCCAGCAGTGAACTTATCCTGAAAATAGCGATCAAGGATGCGACCTCCATTTTTTCGTATCTCCTATAGTTACCAAGTTACCCTATACAAAATTTGTCCACCCTGTACTCTTTTGAAATAAATTCAGTGGTGTATCTACAATAGTTTTTTCCTAAAAGTTATTTTCAACCAACTCCCTATAAGTTGAACCATACAGTTTTAGTGAAATCCGAACTAGTTACGTGGGAAGGACATATTAGTGGGATAAATATTATGAATACAACACTTTTAGATGAAAAGTGCGTTAGCCTCAGCGAACCAATGAGATCTATTATTGATTTTGCGATTCTATGTTTCGCACGAGTGTGTGTAAGTAAATTGGATTGTTTGCAGTATGGAGTCGTCGGAACGTTCGAAGTACGGTGCTTCAGTAAAATATTGTGTATCAACGTTTTTTATTGATTTTTCTCAAGCGATATTAATCATGAATATAAAAAAGACGTTCTGGAAAGAATAAATAGAAAAAATGCATACCTAGGGGATGTTAACTCAACAGGGGCGCTACTCCTGACATCTGCGCGACTGCGCGTATACGCCAAGTTGCGAATGGTCTATTTACGAACACTTGCACGATTTCGTATTCTTGACCACCATTCGCAAAGGCATTCGAACGATATCGTTCGCATGTTGGAATTAGTTTGACAATATCGCTATTTGGCCACTGAACCACATGAAAATTTGACATATGAAATGTGCAGTTCACTTAAATATTAATTAATTAATAAAACATTCTATAAATATATCAACTTGAAAACAATTAATAAACATACAATGTGTGATAAAATACGCTATTCTAAGGTGTCCTAAAACCATTCGCAAATAAGTTGCTCACGCCCAACACCACTCGTCAATTTGCACGGCAAAATTGCGAATTAATGAAATGCGAACGATCGTCATAGCGGACGGTCAAGAATAGTGCCCCAGATTATTCAAATAAAATCGAAAGGGATTCCTGTTTGACGTTGCTCCTCTCGACGAAAACTGGAATAGTCCTAACTGAGACAGTACCAATATTTCTTCCATATTTTCAACGTGACGCAGAATAATGAGAATCAGCACTATTTGCCAATTCATGGTAGACGGAGTTCAAAGTTCATATTTGAAAAGAGTAAACATCATTAATACCTGTCCCAAAATTCTAATCAGTATTAGAGAGTTGAAGTGGTTCCACGAACGGTAACGTTAGCATTCATTCTGACATATATGGCATTTCAAAAAATGTTCACGTTTTCGTATTTTGTGTGTGTACGGGTGTACGTAGACTCACGCTATTTAACGGGTGCTAAAAGAGGGTACGTACACGCTAACCGAAATCTCACGAAACGAGGACGATATAAGTTGCGAACGGCAGAATTGCCTCATAAAATAGCATGAAAAGTAAGATATTGAAATTATTTGACGTTTCCTATATAGGCGAGTTCTGAGCTAACGTGATGAACTACTTCAACTCCATTTTAGGTGAACTCAATGAACGCCATATTTCATATCGTTACCGTATCTACGATGACTCACGTACTGAGGTGGTGGTTACTTCAACTCTCTATTATCGGTCTGACTGCTCTCGCGTGACTATTGTAGCATGAGGTGTATCTTATCAAAAACATAAATTGAGTTATTCGTAATTTTTTCTCGAAAATGGCTCCATGAATTAATTTGTCACTCTTCGTGCTTGCTGTACAGCCTTATTCAATTTGAAAAATTGAAACCTCTCCTATGCTTCCAAAATATACTCTTCATTCAATTAAATCATCGGAACGATATCAACAGACTGGCGGCCGTGCCGTAACATGGCCGTAACCGTTAAGTGCGGTACGCGCCAGCTAATCAAATATTACGACGTCCCAGGGGAGGGGGCGGTCGCGGAAGCAAACACACAAATTTCCATTCGTCATATCTAGAAGCGCACTTAGCGAGCCCATCGTATTAACAGGATAATCAGGAGATATCGAATATCCGCGGGGAGCGTCCCCGTGAGCCGAACACCCTGTTTGTTTTTCAAACGGAGATTCGATCGAAATGGAATTTATTGCAATTTGGGATTCGTTAAGATGATTTAAATTCATTAAGACGCACAACCGCTCTGAATAAACAATATTTTGATGAGTGTTTGACTACTATTCATATTCCAGTACACTGTGTCTATGCAATATCTTCGATACTAGTAATGTATGATGTGTTGTTTATATTCAAGTAAAATGGCAGTGAAGTTACTTCACTGAAGTATTAAGATGAGTATCCAGGACATCATTTCGAACGAAAGTAAACATTTTGAAGACAGAAAATAATCATGGTACTAACAGTAAACGAACCACAATTTCGTAGTCACGAAACCACGATCGTATACATAGGTCTTGCAACTCGTGTGGTGGGGGGTGACCCAAACATTGAGGAAATTTTGTGGTTCTGATGTTTTGCCACCTACAGCGCTGTCCTCTATTGTCACTTTGTCAGCCAATCACAAATCAGATCCGATCAGCTTTTTGAAAGTAGGAATGATTTTTATTTATTCGAGAGAATTTTGCAAGATATAATATTTTTGTCATTGATTTTATTCACCATGCAAGTCTCAACCGTTTATTTTGTTTACGATACAAACTGTCAAAGATTAATCACGTGATCTTACCCCTAGACATATACGCTCCTAGTGGATAAATATGGCGAATTATTCTTCAAAAATGGTGACACTCCCCACCACTCGAAAGTGCCGTAGTTTCCAGACCTGTCCTAACCGTTTGTTTTATTGTCAAAGATTAATCACGTGATTATACCCCTATGTCCTCCTAGCGGATAATTATGGAAACTTTTTCTTCAAAACTGGTGACACCACTCAAAAATGCCGTAGATTCCAGACCTTATTATATGACCGTGCACGAAACTATAATGTAACCTAGTCCGATTGTTTCTAAGAAAAAAAGAAGATAACTGTGAATGCCTACGCGAGGTTAAATGTCGATGGCTGTTGACAAGCGATCAAAAAGAAGAAGACTTACATAACCTTATAATAAGCACAATTGCCGTCGAGCATGTTATTACTGTTATTAGAGAATCTGGCATGCTTGAAATAAATGTAGTGTTGTGGTTTAGTGAATTTCATTCGTACAAAAAGTATAATTCGAAGCTGAGTTGAATCTGGATCGTGATTGTCATATAGTTCGGAAAGTGAAAAGCCGTAGATATGAAGAATAAATCAACCCATCATAAGGACACCAATACATTCAAGTTCCTAAGGTTTTCAGAACGAATTTCTGAAATTGATGTAGATGTATTCCATAAAGTTGCACATGAATATGAATCTGAATATGATGACCAAGAATCATATTTCTGCCAAAGCCTGAATAAGTGGAATGTATTGAATCTCACTGATGGATTTGGGGCATTTCAAAAAGAAATACAAGGACAAAACTATATTACCTTACCACAACTATTGTTATCCAAGGGTCGCATAATAGATATCTTGCTGAAACATTTGAGGAAGAAAGATCCATTGTATCTCCAGCCACTTTTTGAAATAATTGTTGCAGTAGCAAGAGATCTCCAAAAAGATTTCTACCCATATTTTTCACAGTTTCTGGAAGTTTTAATAGACTTACTGAACACAAAAGATGCTGAACAAATTGAATGGACTTTCACATGCCTGGCATACCTTTTCAAATTTTTGTGGAGACCCTTGGTGAAGGATATAAATTCAGTGGTTAGAGCACTGTTACCTCTCTTATCAGAAGACAAGCCCAACTATATCAATGGTTTTGCTGCTGAAAGCTTTGCATTTGTGGCACGAAAAGTGAAGGACAGAAGAACTTTTTTAATTTTGCTCTTGAAGTTAGTAGAGAGTGAAGATGATGCAGTTGAAGGTTGTGGACGACTTCTCTTCCAAATCATCAATGGTGTTGATGGCCAGTTCCATAGTTGTTCAGATACTATGATTCCATTCCTTTTGAATTCTTTGAGTGATCAGAGTCTGGCACAAGATGTTTTATTCAAGATATTGGAGGTAGTGATGATGAACATTTTGCAGTATATATCACCAAGAAAAAGTGAGTTGTTATGGTCATCATTCTTTAATGTACTAATAGATTTTAATGTTAAGTATAAAAATAGCAGTGATGAGAAGGTACTGAAATGTATTGAAAATATATTGAAATTAGTTGGTCAATGTTCAGAATATAAGAATGGAATTTTTATACGAAACCATATCAGATTAATTGAAGTACTGATTGCTTTATTTGGTGGTTGTCATGAGGCAGCAAATATTGTGTTAATTATAAGTCAAATTAGTATTTTAATTCTTTCCTCAAGAAACTTGAAACTTTCTCAAGAACAAGCATCAATGTTGATCAAAAAACTGTTATCTACAAAGCATGAGTCAGTATTTTTATACTTTATATTCAATATAAAAGCTTGTTTATATTTTGAAGAAACAACTTTGCCCTTTTTCTTGAGATATTGTGTAAAGACTGGATTGAATGATGACTGTTTTGAGGTATTATCAAAAATTGTATTGGATAAAGTACCACTTTCCATCACTGGAATCAATTCACCTAATTGGAAAAAGTATTTAATCGATTTCAAAGAAAATAATGATGAAATTCTGAGTATATTATTCAAGAATATACATAACAATGATGGAAAATTCTTGAACAAACATTATTATTACAGTTTGATTTTGCTACCACATTTGAAGTTGAATTCAGAGACTTCTCAGAAACTTCTAACATCATTGGAAGCAAATATTATATTTCTATTGAACGAGTTACTGGTTGATGGTCAAACTGATTATGCTATTAAGAAAATTTTGTTTTTCCTTAATGCAACAATAGAGTGTTTCATTCATGTACATAGTGAAGTTGAACAACTAAAAAGCCTTTTTCTGAAACATATCTTTGAGAAAATTTTGTCATTCACTTCGAACCATAAATTTATTTCCAGTTTAAAAACATTAAGTTTGATTTTTTATGCTCTGAAAGATAATACTGATATTATAAATTTGAATATGCTGATCAAAATAAATGAATCCATGGAACAAAACTTCAGCTCCCCTTATCAAGAGATCAGACTATTAACAAGTTATATTTATACTTTATTTGAGAATATTTCTGAATTGGATTTGTATCAGAGTACAAATCCAGATGCACCAAAAGAAAAGTGGTCTGTATTTTCGATTTGCTATAATGTGGAATCTATTGTACCTCATGTTCATACATATAGAGATCAAGTAAAAAACTTGGAAAAATTTCAGTATAATATGCCACAAATGAAAATGTGTATTCAGACGCCTTTTAAATTGATACCGCTTCGTTACCTTTGCAGTGTTTTATATATAAATTTTCAATTACTTTGGGAACCTGTTATGAAAATAATTGCCTCTCATGCTGATAATATAGAAACGAACGAATTTTGGAACATATTCGGTAACAAGCTGAGACAGGCCTGCTATTATATAAATAACCCAGACGAATATGCAATTGATGATCTTGAAATTGACTCTGATTTACTGAAAAACATGTTCCACGAATGTGAGAAGTTGAATAACAAAATGGATTTTATCAATTACCGAATATTGTTGTGGAAAGCTATGGTTCTATTCCCAAGAGTTGCAGAAGCTAAAACAAGAGATACGTCAGAATTGTTACTTAAATTCATTGAGTCAGAATATGCCATAGCTAATTCTGAAGTAGCACCTTTCCAAAGTATCAAACAAAACGCTCTGATGGATGAAAATGATATTCCTGAACCAAACAACGAGAAGGAATCAAAGAAAAAGATATCGAACAAGATACTTGTACAAACCTTATTACAGAAATTGAAAGTTTTTTCTCAGTTTCTCAGCCCCCTATCGATGTATCGAGAACCAGAATTATACAAGCTATACTTTGATCTGTTACAGCACAGAGATTCAGGTATTCAGAGAGCTGCTTTGGATTGCATCATGACTTATAAACACAAATATTTAACACCATATAAGGAGAGCTTGTATAAGTTGGTGGATGACCAAAATTTCAAACACGAAATCACTTCGTTTAGGATCGATCAGGATACTAACATGGTACAAGCTGAACATAGAGAAGGTCTTATTCCTGTAGTCATGCAAATTGTGTTCAGTAAAATGAACGTGAAGACTGGATTGAGAACTGGAGGAAAATCTTCAGGTCAAATGAGACGAAGCGTGATTTTGAGATTCATGGCCGGTTGTCAGGAGCAGGAAATGCTTGGTTTTTTGCAAAAAACTCTGAAATTATATAACAATTTCGTTACCTCAGACCCTTGGACTATTATTGAAAATATCCAGCAAAATACTGATTTGGAAAAATTCCTTCCATTGAAGAGAATGCAAAGCACTGTTAATTTATTGCAGGTGATTTTTGATCAATGCGGAGGTTTGATGGGAACAGAAATATTGACTTATCTATTCAATATTCTGATTACAATTGGTGCACTAGTGAAATATGCGTTCGATAATGGTGACCATGTGCACACTGGCTATTCCTCAACATTGAAAATAATCAGAACTAGCTGTATAAATATCGTGGAAAGATATTTTGACCAGTTCGATAATTACCCTTGGAGTGCATTGCAAATCAATTGTATATTTGAAGTTTTCGTTTGGCCTTACTTGACTAAATTATACACAGAAGGAATCCATAGCCCTACAGCCCTATTGAAATTGTTCAGGACATGGAGTTCCAACGCCTTATACTTCCCTTTGTTAGTGAAATGTAAGAGTAGTGATGATCTTCATGTTTTACAGCATGTGGTGAAGCTCCTGCTGAATGAAAAATGTAATAACAGTGTTATTGATGTTGTTGAGGAAGTGTTGCAAAATTTGTTGACACTTGAACTCGATGGAAGCGTGCAAAAACGGCTCTCAGTAGATAATTTGCTACCAATAAGTAAATCTGAAGCAAATTGCCACTTTACTTATGGTAGTTCTATTCTGATACCACACGTATCATCGATACTAGATAAAATACAAAGAAAACTGTTGACCAAAACGAAGAATTTGAACGAAAAGGAACTATTCATTTTATCCGGAATTTCTGAAATGGTATTGGAACCGGATATGAGTGACAAAGTTTTGGAGCTTCTGTTGCCAGTCGTTCATAAAAAGTGTCATGCCTCTTTCCCAGAAGATGTGACTTTGAAATATATCAAAACCATCCACAACCTGATTAGAAATGTTGAAAAAACGGATCTTCACCTCAGAGATTTGTCGCCGTTATTTGCAGAAATATCATACTCGTCTTGTAGGAAACTGTTGTGTCAAATTCTACATATAATAGCTAATAATTCGAATGAAGCTGAGCTAAAAACTGCTGCAGATTTTATATCGGAATTGAACGCATTTGATCAGAAGTGGGTAGACCAGCCAGATTTTGACCGTCGACATCAAGCTTTCAAAAACATAAACGAAATAATCAATGCTGGACAAGTGAGTATTCCACTAGGAATTCTCGTTGTATACAATTGCTGCTTTTTCTTGAATAGCGAGAAGGATTTATCGCTTAAAGAAAACAGTTCCCACACCTTGAAACTGGTATCTTTGGAGTTGGTGAAGAAAAATAGTCAACACGCAGACTATATCCTCAACAAAACAATCTTCAACGTTATAAGAACGGGATTCAAGAATGCTAAAGAAGACATACGCAATGAGTATATTTCTTTATTGGGCCATTTGGCCAGAGAGTATCCTGAGGGCCATTTTATGCTGAGAGATTTGAATATTTACACCAACAAGAGCGACGTCGAAGTTGATATGTTTGAAAACTTGGTCCATCTTCAAATCCACAGGCATGCAAGGGCTCTACTGAAATTCTGTCAGATAACAAGAGAACAAGTCAACGTAATGAATCCTAGAACCCTAATGCAGTTTGTTTTGCCGCTAGCTTCCCATTATCTCCTCAAAGAAAAATTCTCGAGCAAAAATAGTGTTGTCGACGCTGCAATCGAAACAATTGGTCTTTGTTGTCGAATCTTACCGTGGCATCAATATGAATCCATATTGAAATTTTATCTGTCAAAACTACGCTCTAAACTTGAATACCAGAAGCAACTCGTAAGATTGCTAGTAACTATTTTGGACGCCTTCCATTTCGATCTGAGAAAAGGTAGCATGAACCAGAATAATGATCAAGAAAAGGAATCAGTAGATGCTTCGGAAGAGGTTACAGAAAAAGAAGATGAACGAGCAGATTTAGAAGACCTCGATATGCAAAATAGTACCGATGAGATGGAAGATGCCGAGGCAGATTTAGCAGATCTCAATACAGAGAATGGTGTTGATGAGATTGAAGAAGAAGCCGAAGCTGAAGAAGAGAATAGTGAAAATAAAGAAACAATGAGTATATGCGAGAAAGTTACTATTCTTTGTAAATCAGCGGCTACTCGAGTTATAAAAACCATCGAATCGGCGCTTTTACCAAAGCTGCATAAATCTTTAGCTCAAATGACACAATATGAGAGTTCGCACAAACTGAACAGGAAAAAAACCAACACCTCCCAAGCAGAAGAAGATTTGCTACGCGTTCCTATATCCTTAGCTGTAGTTAAACTTTTACAAAGACTACCCATTCATATCTTGGAGAGTAATCTTCCTGGTATTTTCACGAAGAGCTGCACTTTCCTCAAATCCCATTTGGAAAGTGTGAGGAGAGTGGCGAGAGAGACTCTACAAAAAATCATGGTTACTTTAGGTCCGAAATATTTGGCATCGTTGTTAAACGAGATGGCTCCGCTGTTGAACAGAGGATTTCAAGTACACGTTTTGGTTTTCACCGTTCACGGAGTTTTGAATTCTCTGAAAGACCAATATCAACGCACAGACATCGACAAGGTGTTACTAATAGTCATCAATATGTGTAAAACTGATCTATTCGGAATACTGTCAGAAGAAAAAGAAGTCGCCAAAATAGCTGTCAAGACTGCAGAAGCAAGACAATCGAAATCTTATGATACTCTTCAAATTTTATCGCAGTTCATCACCGAACAATGTTTGTTGGATATGATTTTGCCGATAAAGCAAGTATTAGATTCATCACATTCCTTCAAGACGGTCCAGAAAGCTCAAACTGCATTGAAATTCATTGCTCAGGGCTTAATCGAGAACAGTTTTGTTACAACAGAGTCTTTATTGAAATTTGCATATGGTACCTCATCCAAAAGCATTCCTCAATTGATGCAGAGAGAAAAGAAGAAGCCCGTAGAAAATGGATCCGATAAACTTCTCGTTCAGAAAGAAGACTGTTTTATAATCCCGAAAATCCCGGGGAATAGGCAAGCGTATAGGCAACAAAATGTCAAGACGAACGCAGAAACAAACGCACATCTACTCGTAGAATTTGGATTGCGTCTGTGCCACGTCATGTTGAAAAAAGACAGGCTCAGAGGCGAGGAATACCAAAAATTCATCGACCCTTTCATCGCCGTATTCATAAAATGCCTGAAATCGAAACATGTCAAGTTGAGTACCATGACACTTCAGTGCCTGGCTTGGGTTCTGAAATTCGATCTACCAGCGCTCAGAAGCAATATCAAAGTAATAGTGAAAGATATTTTCGCCATTTTGCACAAGTACGCATCGTCCGGTTTGAGTAAAGGTGACAACTTTGACTTGGTGCATTCGGCATTCAAAGTAACGGCTGTCCTGGTCAGAGATGTCAAGTATTATACGATAGACATAAATCAACTGAAAATTCTTCTTCTCTACGTAGAACAGGACATTCACGACCACGATAGACAAGCGATCGCTTTCAATTTACTGAAAGCGATAATTGCTAGAAAGGTTATCACTCCTGAGCTAAACGACGTTATGGATAAAGTTGCCGAGTTGAGTATCACATCGGAACTAGACCACGTGAGGTCACAAGCACGAGCTGTATTCCACCAATTCTTCATGGAATATCCGTTGGGCAACACCTTGGAGAAGCATCTCGGATTTTATCTCTCTCAGATGAGTTACGAGATGAAGTTTGGTCGAGAATCGTCCATTGAAATGATTCAGACGCTCATCAACTCGTTTCCTCTGGACGTTCTCAAGAGCCAAAGCGGGACCTTACTCATCACTCTTGGAGCCAGACTGATCAATGACGATGAACCAGATTGTAGGAAAAAAATATCGGAGTGCATATCTTCGATGTTGATTAAACTACCGAAAGCAGATCGCAATCCTCTCTTCGATGTTATAGTGGTTTGGATGCAAGACAAGAATATAGCCCATTGTAGACTAGGAGCCCAATTATGTAGCATTCTTGTTACAGTTGAGAAGAACGATTTCGAAAATAGACTGTCGCGCCTCACGCCATTGATTCTGAAACAATTCGGATTAGATAATGCTTCGAGAAAGTTAGCGAAGGTTCGAAAACTTAAAGAGAAGCACAACACCGAAGAATACCAACGGACCAGAGATCACCATTTGTTCCAAGTCCTGCAACTGTTGCTCAAGATGTGCACGCATTGTCCATCGTTTTTGAAACAAAAAGAAGTTATGGAAAATCTCGCAATCCATGTTCAGAGTTTGTTGAACTACCCTCATGACTGGGTTCGTTTAGCTGCTGCCCAGTTCATCGGTTATGTTTTGTCCACCATCGACATTGATCAGTTGACGAAACTTCTGATATCCAAAGAACAGAATGGAGGTGGTTATCTTTATAGCGATCCAATGAATGCGGTGAAATCCTTAACGTTGGACTTGTGTGATCAATTACAGCCCAATGGAGTGAAAAGTGAGCTGGCCGAACAAGTAATCAAAAACTTGATTTTCATAGCTAAAGTGTTACAAAACGTGCCAATTAAAAACGTTGGAGAAGAGGGAGAAAACCAGTTGAACATGTTGTGGTTGGCCAAACGCATGCGAAAAATAGTGAACACAGAAATTGTTGAGGATGCTTCTAGTACGACACTGCGTACGGAGGTATTCAAGTGGATTGCCGGAGTTGGTACTGCTTTGGAAATTAAAAATATTCTACCAGTTATACACCATTTACTGGCACCGCTGGTCAGAGAGATGACCACAACTGAAGAGAAAAATGCTCCGTTGCGACAACTGGCTAAAGAAGTCTCGAATTTGTTCAAGAATAAAATAGGTGTGGAAAAATACTTGAGTATCCTAACGAAACAACAACAAAATCTATCGATGAAGAGGGGCGAGAGAAAACGAGCAAGAACTCAACTTGCGGTGACTAATCCAGAAATGTTTGCAAAGAAGAAAATCAAAAGACACGAAAAGAAGAAAGAGTCGAAGAAACGAAAGATTACTGAACTGAAAGGTACAAAGCGGACTTTCAAAAAGAGGAAAACCTTGGATTTGGAGGATAGCTCTGATATCGTTTAATCCAGCGATATCGTCAGATAGTTGGAATCTTTTGCATGGTGCTCGTAAACGAATACCTCAATGAAATTTGCATGAGCATTCATTGTACATGGAAAGAACACTCGAGGTTACCATTTATTTATTTTTTCTATAGATACACACCGTGCCTAAAAACATATGACCATCATAAAGATCTCGTGTGTGTATAAATATGAACACAGATTATCAATCATGAAGGTACCCAGAAAACACAATTATGTAAAATTGACATAGATTGTACACAACTGATATTACTTGTTACATAACTATGTTGTGTAAATATTACATTACTGTTATGGCGAAATGTCCGCCACGAATTTTTCATTGTTCAAAATTATTTCCTACAGATTCAATGTACGCTTCTTTTCAATGACATTTATATAACCGTCGGCGGAGGCAATTTATTATTTTTATAGGGATTTTAGTTGTTAATGATAAAAATGCAACAAGTGAGTTGTATTGTTGATTCAACTTAAATATGAATTATGTAATATTGTAAATAAATATTTGTTTTATTGATTTGTTCTTTAATATGCTTACTGAAGTAGTTCAGCCATTGAAAAATAAAGAGAACCTGAATGGTATATATTTGACAATAGTGAAATTATTAATGGGTTAGTGGTAGTCAGGATTTTCAAAAAATGTTTTTTTTTTGCATTTTCGTTAAGTGTGATATCTTTGAAATATTCTCTAAAAATTTGAAGTTGACCCGATAATTACTTTTCGAGTAATTCGATAAATAACAAAGAGCGCTCGGCACTCCAAAACGCTCTGGAGCAGGTAGCTAGCGGCAGCTGCAAGCTACTTTAAATGCAATTTTCTCATAACTATGTTTTCTGAACTGGTGACAACTGTAACTCGATAACCGCTCAGTAGATTTTAATAAAATTTATACAGCTTTTGAAATACATAATAAACTTAGGCCTGATCGAAGGATTTTTTTTTCTCCCGAAAATCTCGATTTTTTAAGACCAATCAACTGTTGATTTTTCCCGAAAATTTGGAAGAAAAGTCCTGAGGCCGCCATTTTGTTGATTTTTGAATAGAAAAGCTTCGTTCAGACCCAGGATTATCTATTTATAAAACTATTTTTTTATCCCATTGATTTTGAATGAATCTCCAAGGACTTATGTATTATATTATAGATTACTAGCTGACCCGGCAAACGCTGTTTTGCCATATAAATAAATTTTAAGTAATTTCTAGTGTAGACAAAAAATAGCTTACTTATTGTAAGTGTGTAAGAATGTGGTATATGCGTGAAATAGGCATGGAGCGCTGTGAACGATGAGGGAATATAAAAATAACAAAAGGCAAATATTATTTTTAAGTTATTATAATTAATTCCTTAAAATTATATATCATCAATTAATCAATTACGCCAGTAACACTAACAATATCAATCTCTCAATGCTATAACGTGAACAATATTTTTTGTTAGTCCATCTTTAGCTAACACAAACAAACTGGATGGTTTATCCACTCGAGAGCATGCCACGTATAATTGTCCGTGTGAAAAACACTAAAATGGCTATTAAAAAATAGGGGTTGTATGAATTTTTTAATGCGACATAATGAAAAAATAAAGAAATTAAAAAAAATTCTAAAAATTAAAGAAATATGTTAAGGGTGGTCAACCCTAATCACTAAGGGGTATGTAAAATAGATGTTGGCCGATTCTCAGACCTACTCAATTTGCCAACAAAATTTCATGAGAATCGGTCAAGCCGTTTCGGAGGAGTACGGGAACGAACATTGTGACACGAGAATTTGTGACGTCAAGTCAAAGCATTGTATGATAATGCCATATACTTTTGTAAAACAACATTATTCAATAGCAAAAAAATTTACTGAAAATTCTCATTTTTTCGTGTCTCTGACTACCCCTAATCCCTTAAAGATGAGAATTCAGGTTTGATGAGTAAACCTTAGTTGAACAACTGAAACAATCGATTTTCTTCAATTGAACAACTAATTTCCTAATAACCAACGATTTTTCAGCAGGCAAAATAAATCAAAACACATTAGTTCATTGAATAAGTTTATATTTTTAATTTAATGACTGTATCAAGTAATGTTGCAATAGACGATTAATAACAATTCAAAACATAAGTAAATAAATTATATCAATTTTATACACTGAACAATGGTGACAATATGAATTCTCCTGCACAATGATTAGTCTTGCAACTTGTGGACACACCATTTTCAATCTTGAACAAAAAAATGCACAGTGTTTTATATAATGCCGAAACAGCAGTCCTCGTTCACCTGCTTACTTCATAAATCCAAAAGAAATAAAATCGTTACGTGAGGAATAAAACCATAGATATGTAATACACGTATATAGATTACCAATTCCTCTACATTTTTATCGAAAAACCTCGAATAACACTCATCAGTTTTTGTGTGGTTCACTCGAAACAAGACTTCCGTTTCACTACAATGCCATTCTATAACACGAAATAAAACGAATAAAAAATCACGACAAATCGCACACTACTCTCCAGTCGCTTGCGCCTCGAACTTCTGCAGTCTTCTTCGTCTGATCTCCTCCTCGGGACTCGCCTGCTGAGTCTGTTCCTCACTTGGGCCCTCTGTCGAAGTACCCGGCTTGTCACAAAACACCGCAGGAGCTTGTTCGGCGGTCGGACTCGCCCCCGCGCTAGTCGTGGGGGCCACCTTGGCGATTTTGGGGGACTCCGCAGAGGATGAAGAGGCGTTGCTCGGGGAAAATGCGGTGGGTGGTGGAGTGGCGGAGGTAGACGGATTTGTTGGGGGCATTTGCGCTGTTGAAAGGACTGCGGTGGTGCTGTATTGCTGCATCATAACTACTGCTGAGTCCAGGAGCATCTGCAGACAATGGATAATTCCTTTATTTAAGAAGAAATTACGAAATATACCTCTGACAAGTGATCAAAATTAGTTCAAATGAACATTGTGAATGACGATCACGATTGCAGGTGAAAAATTATCGTTTTAACACATTCGAGACACATTTTTTGCGAACCGGCTTCAAATAGTTTCATACATTAATTCGTCAACTGAAATCTTCATTCTGGGGGTCCGATTCAGGTATAAAATATATTCAGTGTGAACTCCATGTAACGTCACTCGATTTAAATACAAACTACCTAAACCGTCAAAATTACTTGGTTTCAAGTGATTTAGCTTGTCATTCATGCAATGATTCGCTTTATGTAGTATTCTCGATAACGACGAAAATTAAACACACCTACAACTTTCTGACATGTAGGTACAAATTCTATGAATAATGAGGAAAATACAAGGTCTTCAAACCTACGCCAAAGTAGATGCCTGTCTGTTCACAACAGCGTCGCATCCTTCAATCGCTTTTTTTAGGACAAGATTACTGGTGAAAACAAAAATTCGCCATCTTCTTTTGTTTTCGATTTATAAGCAAAAGTTAAATTTTTCGACTCATCGACAAATACGAATCTTGGTTGTTAATGAAGAAATAATTGTATAATCTTGGGGCATTTTTTTCCGTAGAATTCAGTGGCGTAGGGAAAATTTCCGAAAAAAAATCAATTTCGAGTTATGACCTAGACTGGTATTGGGAAAAATTGTATAATGGATAAAGTTCATTTCAGTACATGATATAATAAAAGGGGTATTGAAGAATCACACCTCAAACTAAATTCAAAGGACTATTCGAATTGGTAACATAATATAACTGGGACGAAGATTATACACTTCATAACAACCAAGATAATCGTATATGTCGAAAAATCGAAATTCAGTTCATAATCATAACTCTCAAAAACAAAAGACGAATTTTTGTTTTCGCCATTGAACTTATCTCAAAAAAAGTGATAGAGGATGCGTCCTCCATTCTTTTGTATCTCCTATATTCACCGAGTTACTCTATACAAATATCGAAATTCGTCCTCCCTGGACATGAAGAAAATATGACGGAAGTGTCTGAGCCTCCACCAAGCATTAAAGAAGCTATGGAAGCAGATAAAATATTTGAAATATACTTTCTTCATCACCAATAAAATAGGTAAAAAAAACAACAAATGCACTAGGGCAACAAAAGACGTCACAAAAAATAACAGATTATACTCAATAGCCTTCAATTAATACTTGTTTTTTATGTAATTACTAACACTACAGTCTGACATTTTTTTTGTAAGACAAATTTTTCTTCTCTCCTTTTAACGACAACTCTCTATGACGTCAAAATATGCACAGTCCCTTAAGTCGGTATTCTGGTCTAGAAAATTGAAAAAATCTATTTTTTTTGCATATTTTCAAAGCTTAGACTTTCAAAAATATGCTCTCAGAAGGATTTTTCAAAATCCGAATTATTTTGAGAGATACAGTGGATTTTGTGACGCGCCACTTAAACCGGCCGAGCGGAGTGATCACACCATGATCACACAATGAATGGCAGATGTTTTCCAGGAATTCTTTTGTATCCGACTTGAGCTCGTAGTATACCGTTTTAATCAAGTTTTTGACTACCAGTACGTACCCAATATACCTGGAACTGTTCAGTTTAGTCTCGATCTTGGAGCTAAGTAGACACGAAACTGGAAATCTTTCTCAAACTTCAAACGCGTTTTTCTCAAAACTACTTTTGTTGAGGTGGTTGACACGATATCTCAAGTTCTATCTGACCGATTCCTATGAAAAATTTTAATTTGAAGTATTTTTAAAAAATTCGTAAAGGTCGAAAAACAGGGGTAAAAATTAATGTTTTTTTTTAAGTAGACGCCATTTTGTGATTTTTTTCGGCCGTAGTACAAGCGATAGCAACATCTTTACTAATTAAGAATTTTTTTTGTTTGTTCGATTTGGATGACTACAAGGGCTGGAATCATGTCAACCAGGGAGCCCTGTTTGATTGGCAGCCCCCACTTCACCGGCCTGTCATTTGACGATTTTTTGACATTTCTTTCTTCTGAATTTTTTTCTACATACATAAAGGATCAATAAACATTATATAAAAAAAATTATAGTGAAAATGTTTTTATTTTTTTTATCCTAGTTTGAAAACTACCCAAAAAGTAGGGCTCCAGACCAGAATACCCCCTTAAGTGCCGTTTTATAGAGTTCACACTCTAGTACTTCGCCTCGAAGTACGAACGGCTTACCTGAATGTTTCTCAAACACTGTATCCTAGCCTCTACATTCTCCCTCTCGTTTCCTTCCATCCTCTGAAGCTCTTCGGCCGAAAGTGCCGCCAAATTCTGGGGCGGCATCGGTGGCGGCGGCAGGAATGGCAAGAACGGGAACGGCGGGAACATGAAAGGTGTCGGAGGTACAGCGCTTGTTTGTTGCGGAGGCTGCTGTTGCGCTTGCGCAGCTCCCTGTCCGTCACCTGCCACCTGTTCGCCACCAGCGGGCTGCGCGCGTTCTCCGTTCGCGTTCGGCTGGTTAAATATCTGAAGGGAAACATAAATTTAAGGTCGAAAGGTAACTATTAGTGGAATTCCAAAGTTGAATTATGTAATGAATTGACGATTGTAACAAGATTTCAAGAAGAATGATGGGGTAGAAAATGAGTAGATATAGTCTATTTTAGAGAGAGGTTATAATTAATTTGGTTTCACTTCTAGGTTATGTCTACTGAAGAATGCAGATACAAGAGCTATAATCAAATACAACATGATTTCTTTGAAAAAACTGTCAGTTATATGTTATTAATATCTTTCTAGGAACTGTTATTCATCTTCTCAAGTAATTATGTATTAAGACTCTAAAGAGTGCAAATGAAATTTTAATGCGCATACATATGAAATTTACTATAATCAATATAAAATTTTGAGTAGGATAATCTGGGAATGATCGATGTAAAAAAACTATGCGCGAGCGGCTTATCGGTTTGGCCGAACAAAACAAAAACCTGTGATAACTTTATTCATTTGGATTCGGCCCCTATCCGAAATTATCTAAAACTTTCATATCGTTTTCGGTTACGAAGCTTCATAACATCCCCAGTCTATTTTTTCAAGGAAGACAGTTCCGACAGATTTGCTTATGTCAATACCATAAGTGTAAAACGAAAAGTATCTAGCAACAACCGAACTCACAATAGCTTAATAAATTAAGTAGGAATATTCAGGCATCAATAATAATGGCAACATTTCACCATGATGCCTAATTTTCTGGAGCGAAATCCTTACAATCCGACGTTTACATGAATTGTTTATTTCTATCGATTATCGAAAAAAATATTTTTTGTGAGAGCCTATTTGCAATCTACAATTCATTTCATTACATATTTACGGAAAAAATTCGTTGGTTTCAAATTCAAAAAAGATCCACGGCGAGGAATGATGGAATTATTTAACTTTGCTATGAGCCGTATTACATTCTTCCAACAGTACATCTGGAGCAATTTGATTTTCTTGATTAGACCTAGATTTTCCAGAATGAAATTATAGGACATTCTTGGCAAGATTCTTGTATTGAAAGTGCAAAGAATAAAGTATGTGATTCAAAGTATTCATTGGGTTAGATCAGATTAGATTAGAAAAGGGGCTTGTGTGCTTCTGGGAGCCTCCAAACTGCGACCTTTACAGATCTATTGAGTACGCCCTCTCGTTATGTTAGAATTCTGAAGTTTGGCCTATCCTAGTGACTATACTCCACAGTCCAGACCTCAGGTTCTCCATGTACTGGAAAGGTTGCGGTTTCTCCTCCCCCAGCACAGAAAACCTTATCCTTGACAGCCCTTCACAGTAGAACAAAATGACCTACAAATGGCTGTATCTGTTAGTCCGATGTTATTCATGTGTTTATTACAGTGCCTGGTCAGTAGCCCAACCATTTGTTATTTGGATTCATGTGGTATATTATATTCATTGTTCTGCATGTTAGTTGTTCAGATGGATTTCTTCCTGGGCAAAACTACTTTTTCCTCCAAAATTCTTAACAAAGATTACCATGGAGAAATGAACCAGGATAACTTTCTCCACTGGTTTGAAACACAACTACTGCCAAATTAAGAAAAGTCCTACACAAATATGGTGTACATAAAGTATATTTCAGCTGGGTTGATACCTGTGACGCGTCCCCAGATTTGGCCGTGATGCCACATGTTTTTCACTTTTTCAGCGATGCTCCGAATCAACTCCGAATCACAACTTCGGTATATAATCATATTTCTCTCAAAAGAACAATTTAAAAAAATCGCAATAAAAGAACAATTCGTATGTAAACAAACGATTGTAGGGATTTGCTCCAAACAATTTGGCATCGTTGTGAAGTGTTGCCATAATTGTTGATGCTTTGATGTTCCCAGCTGATGCATAAACCTATTGAGACGTCTGTCATTGCTAGATACTTTTTGTTTTGTACCAATGGCATTGAAAAGTTACCAAATCTGATACAGATATCAACCCAGAATAAATAGACTATAGACCATTAATCAAAAACACTATTTTCTAAACTGAACAAATCATCAACCCAACCTTTTGTTTCGGAGCATCGCTGAAAAAAGAAACACCGCACTTTCTGGCGAGCTGTCACAACTATCTTGCTTAAATAAATAGACTACAGTTGACCATTGAAATTATAATTGATTGGGACAGTAGCAGTTGTAGGAAAACATATTCTCACTTGATGGAATCCTAATTTTTGATGGGAATGAATGCGGTCGTGGAAAAAGTATAGTACACAACTCGAGTTGTAAGACAATTACGCACTTCTAGAATTACGCATAATTAGCGTAACTTCTTTAATTGTCAGTATGACATAAACAAACCATACGTCATTCTTACCATTTGGAAGGGATTCTGGCCAGCGGCGGCGAAGAAGGGATTGCCGAAAGGATTCGGCGGCCGCTGTCTTTGAGGGGCAGTAGGGTTGGTGGCTGGATTGCGCAAGATATTGAGTCGACACGTGGGACAAGTCTGCTGGCGCTGGAACCACGAGCGCAGACAGGATGTATGGAAAATGTGGTTGCACGGCAACTTCTTTGAAGACGAAGTCATCTCTTCGCGGCAAATAATGCAGACGTTATCGGCCGCCAGTAGTTCTTCAGGTGTGGCATCCGGATACAGGGTGTTCATGTTATGGATAGCTCGCCTCGATAAGATGACGTCACTGAGAGGTAAAACGTTAGCATAATATTAAAGGTAAGTAAAACTACACTCACCTGAAAGCCTTCTTGAAGTTCCGAATTGTGTAGTACATTGGCCTGAACGCAAACAGAGGCAAGGTGTATATTCTGACCATAATAGCAACAAAAGCCACATACAGAATGACTTTGATGAAGCCCATAACTAGTTCAGTGTAGAGCAGAAACACTGCCTTGTTGTCCCAAGGGATTTCGCTGTTAATGTCAATAGCATGCAAGCCATACTTAATAGCTATGTTGATGACTACTGTAATGAGGATAGCATATTCAAAGCCAAAGACCAGCTGGACAGATGCTCCCTTTGATACAGTTGATAGATAGGCATGTTGAATGAAGTAGAGGTCCAGAGAACCCAGAAGAAGTAAAAGGCTCAAAACTCTGAAATGGAACAGCCAACTGATGACTGGACTTCGTTCCATCTGAAAGAATGAACATGGATTTTTATTTATTCCTATATAAACTTGGAAATTGAATAATGAAAATAGCATATTTTTAAAAATGTAGACATGGAATTTGAACTTTACATTTGATTCTATTGATCACAATTTTTTCAAATAACATAACATAGAACTTCTACAATATACTCACATAGTCTACTCTATCTTCTGCTAACCAATGGAATGACTTCAAAAACAGCAACAGTGTGAATAAGGCTACAAATTTGGGGTTAAAATCATCCCTAAATACTGTGAAGGCCAAACATGTTTCTGTTATAGCATACCAAGATCTTTCCATCAAGTGCTAAAAATAAGTATAACAGACTCAATTGAGAATCAAATTGTTATAGATATTTTGAAATAGTTCTTCCATGGAAAAAAAATCAACAAATAGACAGAACTAATTATAGATTTAAAAAAAATGTGTAAGGTTTGAAATAGTGATCAAAAATATATAAGAAAGTGATAAAAAATAACAAGATTTTCTAGTATTATATCATTAATTTTGGCATTTGATAAATCTTTCCTAATATTACATGGCATGGTGAAAACCTCTATTTTCAACAGACTCCTGATAAATTCACTAATGATACTACTCTAAATGAAACTATTCAAAACAAGTGTAGACAAATTATGAAAATTTCCTAGATTGAATTTGTTATTTCAATTATTACCTCAAATTCTGTTGTTCGAAGCTGGCCAAAGAAAATCTTCCTCATTATTTTTCCACTTATCCATACACATATAAAAGCTTGGATATAAATAACCTGAAATGATTATGAAATTTATTTGATAGAATCGGTAATGAAAAATACTTACAGCCATACTGGGATTCGATTTAGTGATATACACAACAGATGGGTAAAACTGTTTCTTCTGGTAGTATGCATTTGCGATTATTATAGACGTTAAAGTCAAACTTATAAGAGATATACTTAGTGTCCTCATTGTTGTTCACATTTATTAACACTGATGCCTCGAATTTCTAGATTTTTTACTATTTTTTCAGTGTTTTGGTTTTCTCGATATGATAATATGATGACAAAAAATATATTTTCTTATCAACCAATCGCCGAGCTCAACGTTAGACAGAAATGTCAAAAATAAGAGAGGAAGAATATGTTTCTTTTCGTTCACACCACGTCAAAACTGACATTTCAGATGAAGTCTGTATGTCATTCCATTTTTATTCTAACCTATGAGTTCTATCACCCTGAAATTTCCTAAATCTTATGGCGCGGATTGTTAGCCTAGTCTGCATCCTTTGTATTAATCTCCTAAGTTAATATATATACCCAATCAACCTAATACAATGGGGGTAAGTTTACAAGATCTTGATTTTCAATTCATTTTTAATCTTAATTATTGTTTTTTAGAGAAAAACAGTAGCAAGCTCTGCGAAAGGTAAAGAAAAACGACAACAGAGAAAAGAAGAACAACAGAGGATTAGTCTGGCAATGAATGTAGTTGCTGATGCCAATAAATTAGATGACCCTCTGGAACCCTTTCCAGTATTCAGAAAGTTTTGTAGAAATGGTCTTGATGCAACACTTTATGTCAAAAAATGTATGAATCTTGAAGAAAGCATAAGGCATTGGGCTTTCAATTTAACCAAAAGAAATATGCAGTTGAAGTATGTAGATGTTGGTGGATTTAAATTGGGTGTAATTTATCAATTTGTTTATTGTTGCAGATATGAGCAGTGTTCTTGGGGTTGGAGTGATGAAAAAAAACTTGAAGAACTAATGGATGATGCAGCTTGGTATTTAGTGGCACAATCCAGTGAAGGTGCTTTACTTGGCTTCTCTCATTTTAGGTTTGATGTTGATGAAGGCACAGAAGTTCTCTACTGGTGTGTTTCACAAAAGTTGTGCTAATCAACTATTTCATCTTGAATTTTGTTTCAGTTATGAATTACAACTAGATTCTTCTGTCCAGAGGAAAGGCCTTGGAAAATTTATGATGCAGATTTTAGAGTTGATTGCTTTCAAAAATAATATGAGAAAGGTTGTTTTGACTGTTCTCAAAAATAATCAGTATTCTAGATTCTTCAAAGCCATCAAGTAAGATTTTTTTCCAATTATTACAAGATTATGTATTAATCAACATTTTTTCAGTTATGAATTGGATGATTCTTCACCTGTTGATGATGAAGACGAATCTTTTCCCTATGAAATTTTAAGCAAAGTCAATAAAAGGCTTGCCCCTCCTGTTTCTGTGAAGAACCATTCAAATGGCCACTGCTGTTCTGGTCATGGACATCATCATCATTAATTTTAGTTTTCACAACAGAATTCTCAGTGATATTCAGTATTTTATTACATATTTCTGCTAGGCAGAATGAATTGTATGTGTGATTTTGAAATCTTTTTAATTGTGTTCCTGTTTGAATAACTGAGGGTGCTGTTATTTTATTTCAAACTAAATCTCATTTTTATATTGTGAAAAATATTTGTGACATCTCATAAATACTTCAAATCAATAAGTTAAACATTTACTTTCCTCAACTAATATACATTATATGATAAAATAATCATTAATTTTACAATGGTCCACCATTGTTGATAATAGCTATTTCTTGCTCATCCAAAGGTTTTCTCTTGTATCTCTGCGGGATTTGGAAGTCCCAGATTGGTTCAGACAATTGAGTTTGCTGAGGCCGAACTGGACCTCCCTCTTGTAATTTGGAAGTTGTAACTTGCTGGCTCCTTGAACTACCATATCTGAATTTGATGAGTCTAGCCCTCAATTTCGGAGTGAAAGAAAGACACCTAAGCGTGATCTGGTTCAACATAACTGTAGTTGATTTGAAAACGCTTAGTTCTTAAAAATTTTCCGTTTCAAATTTCAATATAACAAATATTTCACTCTTATGTCACCTCACCATCAATAACAATACAATTGTTGTTCTGCTCTTCGATATGTTCTGTGCGTTTATCATCTTCCAAATTATTTGCTATCTGTCAACTGTCTCACACTTCGTCGAATTACATACGAGAATAGTGCTACAGAGAACTCTGTGATAGTGCACTAAAAAAAGAAGTATTTGGTTACAGTGTAATGTGTATTTTTGAAAATGTTCAAAAAAATTGTGATAGGAATATCAGGTGGAGTCGACAGCGCAGTGGCAGCTCTATTGTTAAAAAAGAAAGGCAAGATAAATTTTATGAGAGAAACGGAAAACTAATTCAAATATTCTGTAGGATTTGATGTTCACGGAGTTTTTATGCAAAACTGGGACCTAAGAGATGAACAAGGGGTCTGTTCCAGTGAAGTTGACTATGCCGATGCTCAATTTGTTTGTGAAAAACTGAATATCAAACTGAACCATGTTAACTTTGTCAAGCAGTATTGGAATGAAGTTTTCTCTCAGTTAGTGCAAGAATATGATTTAGGTTCCACCCCGAATCCAGATATATTGTGCAATAGAAATATCAAATTCAATTATTTTTATAAATATGCCCTGGATAAGTTGAATGCAGATGCCATAGCTACTGGACACTATGCAAAAACTAGTTTTGGGCCATATTTAGAGGACTACCAACATGAAAAAGGTATTGGATCCAGTAATAGTTTACTCTGGAATACCAGACATAATCATTATTGTATGCAGCTGTTAGGTTACTTTTGGCCAAAGATAGGATTAAAGACCAGACCTTCTTTTTGTGTCAGATAAAACAAGAACCATTGAGAAGAACAATGTTTCCATTGTGCAATCTCACAAAATCTGAAGTAAAACATATGGCCATTGACCATGGACTAGAAAAAATAGCTGCCAAACCAGAAAGCATGGGAATCTGTTTCATAGGTTCTCGAAATTTTCAAAGTTTCATTCAGGAGGTACCAACATGTTGAAACAGTTGAAACCACCAAAATTTTTTCAGTACATTTCAGACAAACCTGGAAACTTTGTTGACATTGACTCAGGAACTGTAGTTGGACAACACAAGGGAATCCATCAATGGACTTTGGGACAAAGAACAAAACTTCCAGGGTTACCAATAGCTTACTTCACTGCCCGCAAAGATGTTTTGAATAATATAGTTTATGTGGTTAGTAAATGAAAAACCATTTAGATCAAAACATCAAACATTTGTTATTTCAGGCAAAGGGCACTAATCATCCCATACTGTACTCTGATCTCTTATTCACTCATAAACCTCATTGGATATATGAATGTCCAGAAGAACTGAAAACTGGAGGCATTCTAGATTGCCAGTTTAAATTTCAACATACCCACAAATGGTTGCCATGTCAGGTGTGTGCAACTGAATTGGGACTGACAATAAAACTTTCAGAGGAAGTGCGTGCAATAACTGGGGGACAATATGCTGTATTCTCCAAAAATGGAGAATGTTTAGGCAGTGCAAGAATAGCAAATGCTGGTGTCTCAAAGTTTTCATTAGCACATTTAAATAAATGTATAATTGAAGAGAATGGTGAGAATAAAAGTATAACATAAAAATAATGAATACTTTATTTCCTATAATGGTCTCTTTTTGATTTTTTGGAGTCACGTTTGTAATGTTTTTTGCTTTTTTTATATTTCTTAGATTTCGAATTGGATTCTTCATCTGTGCTATCATTTTCATGTTTTTTCTTCTTACTCTTCTTTTTAGAACTAGTAGCTCTTTCAATTTCTTCATCACTTGTTTTTTCAATTTTGATAGGCTAAAATGATGAAAAAAAAATTATTTCATATTTATTGAATGGAATTCTACTAGACCTTACTTTCTCATCAAGTTTTTCTTCTTTTATATAAATTGGCAGCCTCATGGGCAACTTTATGTCTGCCTCTATCTGATTTCCAATAGTCTCCCTCACATCTCTGGGAGGACTTTTAGGACCTTTTTCCACTACTGATGCTGGTTTTGGTTGAGGAGCACATCCTTCAGAATATAATTTCCTTGTCACTTCATCTGTTTTCTTGCCTTCTTTTGGTACCTTATATCCAGCTACATGATCCACCCTAATGATGCGGTTCAGAATTTTGATGCCATTGAAGTTGTCTACTGCTAACACAGTTGATCTTTGATCTTCATAACACACAAAACAAAAACCTTTTGATTTGCCAGTATCCTTATCTCTTATTAGGTTGATGTTGACAATTTCACCATATCTTCAAAAATAACAAATGAATATGTTTCTTGATGAATACTCTTACATTGACTTACTGGGAGAAAACACAGATGATATCCCCTTCTGATAAATCATATGGCAAACCCCCCACAAAAATCCATGCACTATCTTTATATTGGTCATGCCAAGAAGTCTTGTTTTTATTAAGCAACTCTTGTTCACTCAGTTTCAGTACGTTTTTCATATTCCTGCAATTTTAGATGATTACTTTTCATAGTTCATTCATATTTTGATTACATCAGATTATTTTTACATTCATTTTTTTTGTTACTCACGTCAAAGGATTCATTTTTGCTGTTAATGTTGATCAGATTCTTATTTATATAAAATATCACCGATACACTGTACTGTGGTATTATTATTATTATTATTGACTTCTTCTTCTTCTTCCTTTCGGTTTGGATGGCCTTAGTTACCAGGACTATCCGGCCAAGTACACGCACTATTTGGATCACAAAGCCTCAAAAGGGGTCCACCAGAAAGTGGGTCTGAGGCAGTCCCATACCCCTTGAGGATCCTGCTGGCATTAAAAAACAAGAAAATAGTCAAAAGCACAACAGTTCAACCACACTATACTAAGCATCTACAAAGCCAAGCAAAGCTACTCTATAGCCAAAAGCCACACTACTTTATAGTTTTCTCCACTACAATTTAAGGTCTGAATTCCTTAAAAACCGTGAGATTAGTTCACATTTTTCAGCACTCAGATTTTCAAAGAGGATGTTGTGAAGTGAAAGGGGGAGAATCCCTTCTCCCTTGTATTTTTCACTACTCAATAATTGATATAGCATATTTATATTATGCTCGTTATTTGGACAATTGAAGAAGATGTGCTGTAAGTCCTGTAAATTTCCACATTCACATGCTGAAGAATCTTTAACGTTAATCCTGTGCAAGTGATAGTTTGTTAGGCAATGACCACTTCTCATTCGACATATAGAAGTTATATGACTCCTTGATAGATTAGGGAACATTTTATACCATGGTGCTTTCAAGGGGGTGTTCACCGAAGGCGTGTATTTTCTTCCTTTATGTCTACCCAGATCTCGGTAAGTGTTTATCCACTTACTCCATGCATGCTGTTTCAGTATTATTTGAATATCCTGATACCAAGTTTGAACTCGTTGAGTATCATGTAAATTACATCCATTTTTGGCAAATGAGTCTGCTCTTTCATTACCATGAATACCAGTATGACTTGGAATCCAAACAAATTCCACCAGATTCCCTGACGTAATGATTCGTTCTATTTTTTCCCTTGACTTCAATGTCAGATGATCTCTCTTTGACGAAATATCGCATCTTGCCAAATTTTCCAACGCACTCCTCGAATCTGACAGAATGACAGAATGGTTGATATCAAGCTCTTGAATTTTCTCAAGTGCTGCGTTGATGGCGTACATTTCTGCAGAACAAATAGAAAATGATGAGGGAAGTTTTCCTGCTATGCCTATTTTATTTGCTGAGTACACTCCATACCCAGTGGCATCCTGTGATTTTGATCCATCAGTGAAAATCAGCGATGCTGTTGGCCATTTTTCTTTAGACCTCGCGATGAATTCTAATCTATTGTCGTTCTTCTTCAGCAAACCCATATCTTGAATGTAAATGGGAAATAATTGTGTGGAGATAGGGTAGAGATAACATGGAAATAGAGGTAACTCAGTGAGTTGCTGTCGATGAATTGTTAAAAATGAAAAAGCATCAATGAGAGGGGGACTTGTTGTAAATCTTCCCAACATATTTCCAGTCATATGTGTAGTGAAAAAATTTGTAACCCATATGCTGGTAGGATTAAAAACCGAATAAAGCTTCAACAGAAACTTTCCTGCTAACCAGAACCTTCTAATTTCCAGAGGCATTTCTCCAGTCTCAGAGAGCAAGACTATGGTTGGAGTAGATTTCATTGCACCTAATACTAAGCGCAAAGCCTGAAATTGGATTCTATCCATATTTCCAAGCAATGTTTTCCTACACCTACCATATAAGATACAGCCAAAGTCAAAATGGGATCTAACCAATGCTTTATAAAGTGCCAGAAGAGATAGAGGGTGAGCTCCCCACCAAGTCCTACAAACAGATCTCAAAAGATTAACACTTTTGTATGCTCTAGAGCAAATCATATCAATATGAGGTTTCCAGGAAAGTGTTGAATCGAAGATAACCCCCAAATACTTGATTTCTCTTTTCCAAGGTATCCGGTGTCCACTTATCACAAAATTTGTAGGAATGATTAGACTCTGCTTGGAAAAGGAAATTGCTTCTGCCTTTTGTAGCGACATAGATAGTTCATGTTCAAATAACCATTGCTCTATATTCGACAAAGTTGCATTTATCTCCTTAGTGACCTGGTGTAAATCATTTCCTGAATTGAAGATGGCAATATCGTCTGCATACTGATAAACCCCCACATCACCTACACCACAATTTTGTATGGAATTCGCATATAAATTAAATAATAGAGGACTAAGAGGGGAACCTTGTGGAAGACCTGAGTTAGAATTTCCTGGTCCTAAAATGAAACCAGAACTTGGATCTCTCACATGGATTTTTTTGTTTGAAAATAGCTTGAATATCAGATTAGCCATGTCAAAAGGAACATCATAATGAGATAAAATCGGCATGAGCTTAGAAATATTTACATTGTCATATGCAGCTGTTACATCTAAAAGAATCATAAAGGAATGTTCCTTCAATGCCTGCGAACAATTGATTCTACAATAAATTGCTGCCAAGTTATCCATAATTCCTTTGCCCTTTCTGAAACCTGTTTGTCCGGGGTCAATAATTCCAAGGCTTTCAAAGTGCCAATCAAGACGATTTTTAATCATAGTTTCTAATAACTTTCGAGGGCAGGAGGTTAGAGATATTGGCCTCCATCCATTCAAGACCGAGAGATCCTTTCCTTTTTTTGGTATAGGGCAAACCAAAGTATTAAACCACTCCAGAGGTAAGTCAGTTGCATCACCATTCAAAAAGCTATTTAAACTATCCAATATATGATATAAGGCGGAGTTCGGAAGATGTTGAAGCATTGAATTTGATATGTCATCTAAACCTGGACTAGAATCTTTCTTACAAGAGAGGGCAAATTTTAGTTCATTGAAGCTGAAGGGATCACTTGCCAGAACATTGAAATCCATCACGACTGGAGAAACATTTGGGGGGGTAGGAGAAGTCAAAGAAGCAAGTAATTCACTTCCTATGTTGTTGTTAAGAGTATGCGGTCTATTGAAAGGAGCAAGAACACCGGACATCATTTTGATTGATTTCCAAACTTGTGAAATTGGGGTAGAAGGTGATATGGAATCACAAAAATTCCTAAAACCATTCCTTCTTTTATTTTTTAATGCTTTTCTAGTTTGAGCTCTGACCCTCTTTAGTTCTATATAATTTTCAGTACTACTGACTGCTTTGAAAACAGAAAAGGCCTTTCTTCGGGTTCTAATCAGATTTGAACATTCATCATCCCACCACCGATGTTGGGGTTTAAAAGATTTGAAAGTTTTTTTTCTTAGGTATACTTCGTTCAGCTGCCACTAGTATTATTTCATTGATTTCGCTGTATGAAAATGTATCTTTTGTCTGAAAACCGTTTTCGATTTCCTCTTGAAACATGCCCCAATCTGCTTTTCTACAATTGTATATAAATCTTCGAGTTTCTGGAGCTCTATTTAACGGTATATTGTTAATCAATGAACAAGTGAATGGCAAATGATCACTACAGCCCGGATCATTCAGCATCTGAAAATTAAAGTCAAGGGCAATATTGGATGAAACTATCGCTAAATCCGGGACACTGTTTGAGAAGTTTGGAGGATTAATTCTTGTACTGGATCCATCATTCAATATTACCAAATTGTGAGAATCTAGAAATTCATAAATAATTTGTCCATTTCTGTTAGTTCTGCCCGAGCCCCATAATGGATGATGTGCATTGAAATCCCCGAGGAACAAAATAGGTTTATTTATTTGAGTGATTAAGCGATTCAAGAAATTCAATGGGACATTGATATCAGGAGGACAGTAAATACCTATTAAGACTAGATTCTGTAATTCTATTCCAATTACCTGAAATCTCGGGCTATAGTTCACCTGTCCACATTCAATTACATTATATGCTATTTTTCTTCGAATCAAAATAGCTACTCCACCCCACCCGTCATCTCTATCCTGACGTTCCACATTGAACCCTGAAACATGGGTCACATCTGATTTTTTCAGATGAGTTTCACTCAAACAAACAATGTCTGGCAATTCATCCCTTAGCATTGAAATTAAATTGAACTTGTTGATAAAAAAACCTCTCATATTCCAATGAAAAAATTTTTTAGCAAACCTATTCATTTTTTTTTTTTTTTTTTTTTTTTTTTTTTTTTTTTAATAGGAAGTCTTGGAAGATGTACTTAGTAAATCCTCCATAGACTCGTCCATACCTGTTCGGTCATCATTCATCTGTCTCAAACCCGAATTTCCTGAACTTTCATCAACCAATAAGCTCAAATTAGGATTATTATAAAGGGGGATGTTCTCTACTATGACTTTATTCTCGGAAATATTTTCCATACCACTTGGTACAGACTTTTGCGTGTCACATTGTGAAAAACCTTGGTGGATAGATGCATTAAATGGTAAAGGATTAGTTTTAGTTCTGGAGGGTGACGGAAATAGAAGGGCCCGATGAGCAGAGGAATCAAATCCACGCTCTACAGGAGAAGGAGTTTTCCTTCTTTTTGTACTAGTGACAACTCTTGAGTAACTTTGCTGTTGATTGACCTGACTGGAAATTTGTTGAGAGAAATTTCTAGTTGAACTTACTGATATGGACGGGAAATCTTGAAATCTGCGAGAAATGTTTTGCCTAGGAGTTTGTGAAAGGATTGTAGGAAACAATTTAGCAGCCTCGAAGAAGGAAACATTTTGGAAAACCATAGCTTCGTTGATTTTTCTTTGTCTTTCGTGTTCCTTGCATCCTCTGTGAATGGCAAGGTGAGCATTGTTACAATAAATGCATTTAATTTCAGGACTGTCACATTCCTCTTCATGATATTCTCCACAGCGAGCACACCTCTTCTTACCCCTGCATTGTCTTTTAGCATGACCAAATTTAAGACATTTGTAACATTGTATAACTGGTGGAATATAAGCTTCAACTTGATACATATAAGAAAAAATACTCAAGTTGCTTGGAACTATGGATCTACTGCATTCAAAAGTTATCACCACAGTTGTAGAAGGTTCAAAGCTAACTTCATTATTTTTTATAGACCTTTTGTTGAGTCTTTTAGCTTCTATGATTCTACATTTAGCATCATTGTATTTGATAATGTCATCCATATTTATTGTGAATCCAACTCCTCGTATTAAGCCTTTGCAAGACAATAGACTCTGTGGAATATAGGCAACAAAACCTTTGTCCAAGAAAGTCTTATTCATAAGAAATTCATTTGCATAAATTGAAGTGGCAAAAGTTATGCCAACCCGGTTCACCCCCTTACGAGCTACATTATTAATCCCTTTAATACCTATTTTGAATAGCATCTTGGCTAAATCTGATGGATGAATATTGCCAACATTCTTCTTCTTCGCTTCAGCAATAACTATAAAAGGACCAAAATCTTCTTGTGCATACTGAATCTTACGCCTTTTTGCACTGTCTATTCTATTGGAAATCAATTTCAATTCGGAGATTAAATTTTCTTCTTTTACTTCTGATTTGAGAGCTGTGATTTCATCACTAAGTAATATGAGATCCTCCTTTTGGGCCGGAGATAGAGTATGTAAAGCATTCAATAGTTCGTATGATTTAGGAGAAAGTTTTTTTGATATAAACTCTTGCACTTCATCATTATATTCCGGTGGACGAACTTCTTGCCCCCCCGGTGATGGGGCCATTTTGTCGGCTTAACCTCTAATGAGCTGTTGGTTAACTCTACGCCTAAAAGCACACCACTAGCAGACTTTTACTCACTGTTTTTTAAAAATAAAGTCCACTAATATTGTTCGGTTTCACTTTAGACTAAACTTTAGTATTTATTTGCGATTTTAAGAGAACGAAAAAAAAAAATTCACCACGTTGAATTCCTTGTACATGTCTCCAACCACAGAAACTGTCTATTATTATTGATGAAATTATAGGTTAAGACTGTGATCGTGGGTTTAGGCCGTGGTTTAGGCCAACGTTGACCGTCAGGGAAGGAAGAGAAGAATAATTGAAATCTAAGTGTCATTCAACTGACGCTTGCGCTTTGTTCGAAGTGACGTTCGTTAATGGCAACCACCCTCAAGTTGTCATTTACGATTTTTTTTGTTTTTATGAATTAAATCAAAAAATGAGTTTAAAATCTGATAAAGATAAGGTCAAACAGCTACAGGACAAATGCCAGTCAGTGTTAAGTAGTTTGTTGAGAGATGAGGATAACAAATATTGTGTAGATTGTGATTCTAAAGGTGGGTTTTATATATCAATATATCAAGTACTATTTATCTATGCGAATCAAAGGAAAATCTTTGACAACTGGGAATACTCTATCCTATTTATTTGATTCAACAGTTGTGTTCTGTTGTATGAGTTATCAGTTTCTATTCATTATTTAAATTTTAGGTCCAAGATGGGCTTCTTGGAATATTGGTGTATTTCTCTGTATCCGTTGTGCCGGGATACACAGAAACTTGGGGGTGCATATTTCCAAAGTGAAGTCAGTCAATTTGGATTCTTGGACCCCAGAACAAGTAGTATCTCTCCAACAAATGGGAAATTCCAGGGCAAGAGCTGTTTATGAAGCTAATCTCCCTGACAATTTTAGAAGACCACAGAGTGATTCTAGCTTAGAAACTTTTATAAGAGCTAAGTATGAGCACAAAAAATACATAGCTAGAGAATGGGTTCCTCCTACCATGCCAAAAGTGAATTGGGAGAAAGAAATTGATGAGGAAATTGAGAAACAGAAAAGAAAGAAAAAGACAATTGTTGAGAAGAAGTCTCTGGGTTCTGTGGAAGTGCCTCAGTTGCCTAAACCCACTAACCCAAGCCCTAAGCCAGCTAGATCTACCAACACTCAGATTGATGTTACCAAGGATAAGAAAGACAAAAAGGATAGTGACTTATTAGGTGAGATATTAGATTAGAGGAAGAAGAAACTTCAGTTCAAATTTGAAATTTCACAATCTTTTCAGTGTCACACAAGATTTTACAGCTTTTTGACTAACTTCTCCAATAATGTGGCAAATTATAATAATATAATGATTATTTTAATAGGCAACCTAATATACACACCTCTACAATTACAGTATAAAAATTTTAATGTTTAACATTGTTAATTAAGTACATTTCATTTCAAGAATATCACATCATAAATCTATATTTCTACCATTTCATACATATCTCGTTTTAATAGAATTAGAATCATTTATTCATCACAAAAGAATACACATTATGTGGTGAGAACTACAGAATATGCAACTTCTCGGACTAGTCAAAAGATATTTGTATATAGAATCAAACTGGTTAAAATTGATAAAATACAATATTTTGTGTTATATATATAGGGTGATTCACCTAACTGGTTCATTAGTGGTTTATGGAGAACTGGAAGAGATATCAACTTGAAATTTTGGTGGATGCTACTTCTCAATGTGTTCCATCTTCCTAAAATATTTTCAATACTCTGTTACTTCTGGTTAAACCGGAAGTGATATCAAATTTGTTTCTTCAAATAGAACACCCTGTTTATTTTTTTAGATTGTCTAATTCTACGAAAAATTCTGGACCTGTTGCATTTTGAATTTTCTTCCTATTGTGATTCGTTTGCAAGATATTCCATTTTTTCAAAAAATGGACTGACTATCGAGTCTCGAGCACAAAGTGGTGATATGATTCTCCCATGAAAGCTTTCTGTCAAACACAACACCCAAGAACTCAATACCTTCTTTGCTTTCTATTGATTTTTCATTGACTATTAACTAAAGATCATTATCAGGATTTATGTTTTTTTTTTTTATGGGTCTTAGCAGTGTTTAGTGCCAGTCCATTTTTACTGCAGTAGCCACTGATTTCCTTTGATGCCTCATCAGCACTTTTTACTAGATCTTCAGTATTTTTTCTCGACATTAAAATATTTGTATCATCTGCATAGAGGACAGTTTGATCCGCCGCAACACAGGTGTTCTCTATGTCACTCGTGAATATTATAAAGAAAAGTGGCCCCAAGATGGAGCCTTGAGGTACACCTTTATGGTAGCTTTCTCTTGTTTTGGATCTTATGGAATCTAACACTACGGTTTGTTTTCGATTGTCCAAATAAGAAGTTGCCCAGTCCAGAGCAACACCACGAACACCTATAGCGTCTATATTTAAAATTAGTAAATTTTTCAACTCATTGAGCATAAGTTGTTCTTTGAAGATAAAAATGATTGTTTCTCCTGGTGAGATAGTTGTGTATTTAGTTTTGGAATACAATGAATTGGTTGAAATAAAGAGGAGCCTCACCAGATATAATCTTATGGATCAAAATCATTGAGTAATAAAACAACCTGTCCTTAACAGAGAGCCAATTCAAGGTCTGGAGCATTAATATAACAGGTGCATATCTATTGCATCTCAAAATATCACGCATTCCTCTATTTTGCAGTCTTTGCAAGGCATCAATACTATTTCCACTAAGCAATGCAAGTACATTAGCACAGTAATCAAAATGTGGTTGTATTATAGTTTTATAAACAGTAAGTGTAGTTTGAAGAATAAGAGTTCTGCCAATCCCTGAGAAGAAAAATAGTTTTTTCAAAATTTTATTGTACATATACTGAAAATGCTTTTCAAGACTAAGTGCATCATCAACAATGAATCCCAAATATTTAATATCGTCGACAATTTCAACAGTTTTACCGTTGATATTTATATTTATCAAATTTTTGTCGATACAAACGATAGTACAACGGTACTTACTTTAAGTTTATGTGGGAAATTACCAGTTACTAGAGACTTTGGAAATACTTTTTATAACTATATTATTATTTGAATCAGAATCACACCCATTATCCAGGTCGTTTATTATAGTTTTCAATTCAAATAAGGTCAGAGGTAGAAATTCCGACATACTTCAATGAGAGGAAGTCCTATATCAGACCAGGGAGCTGTTTGCGGGATAGTGTCTTTAATATCAGTAATACTGTCTATAAAGAAAGAATTGAACATCTCTGCTTTTTCTTCACCAGAACTGGCAGTAATGTTAACATTAATTAATTTGTTGAAAGTTGAATGTAATGTTGTTTGGGATAGGATTATTGTTAGGTTTGAAAATAGTTTTTAGTGTTTTCCACATCTTTTTAGAATCATGTGAATAGTTATCAATCTTGTTTTCATAGTATTCCGAATTTTTCTTCTGAAGTAAATTCACAACTTCATATCTATAATTCTTGTATAGGTCCCAATTGATTTGTTTGTTGATTTGGGCAACACTGCTTCGGAAAATTCTATACGCTCTATCCCTGTTTTTGGTTATATTTGCAACTTCAGAATCGTACCACGGTATATTATTTTGTTTGATATCAAACAATTTTAAGGGAGAAATAAGATTAACCTGTTCTGTGATTTTATCAACAATATCAAGGTAGATTTGATTAACGTCCGTACTACTCAATTTCCAGTTACAACAAATCAGATTATCATCCAATTCTTCGAGTTTGTTTTTTCTAAAGTTCCTGAAAGATTTTGTGATTTGTTGACTATTGTTCTATGCAGTCCTAAGTGATATTGTGATAATATTATGGGAAAGGGTTTATCTTGCATTCATTATGAGAAGATATTAAAAGCAGTATTTTTCAAATATTCAGATTGTAAACATAATCTTTATGTCAACCAGTAGTTAATTGACAACTGTGAAAAATACAAACTTTTTATTGTTTATCTTAAAATGAAAGCATAGTGTTTCCTGTCTCAATGTGTTATGTTGATGAAGAAATTTGCAATAAGGCTGTACAATTTCATTAGAAAATGTTGAAGAAAAGAAGGTGAAATTTCGGACTTCAAAGTGGAATATCTAGATAATTATTAATTTTCCCATGATGATATCATCAAATACGTAAGTTTTTTCTAACATGTTTTTATTCCAAGGCTTACAAAATGGAGATGACAGCTTCAGTAGCTTTGTTTCTGCCTCAACAACTGTGGAACAAAAACCTGAGAAAGCAGAACCCCAACCAGATTCGGCAAAGAATGAAGAAGAAAGCTTTTTTAACCAAGTTGCACCGGTAGAGAAGGAGAAAGTAAAACTAGACAAAAACAGTATATTAGCTCTGTATGCTAATGGCCCTACCAACAATTTTAATCAATTCCAACAAGCTACTTATGTGAGTAAGGAAATATATTAAATATTCATAAAATATTTTTTTTTATTTCATCATAGCCTCCTGCACAGACCACATTTCCTGCATTTGGGAACTTCCAGCAACAGTCTCAACCTGCCTTTGCTGCCCAAAATGGGATCAATCAAATGCCAAATCAATGGCCACAACAGCAATGGGGGAAACAGGCACAATTTGCAGGAATTCCAGCTCAGGGGCAGATGCAATTTGCTATGCCTGGTACTGCTCAGGTAATCATCATTTTAATCAGAACAAAGAACTTTTTGAATAATAGAATACTGTTACTCAACTGATATGACTTTTTGAAAGAATATATTATCATCTTAGTCCAATATTTTACATTTTATTAGTCACATTAGTACTTAATGCACTTTTTTTAGATGGAAACCTAGTTGAGCAAGACTGTAATATTCATTTTTTTTCAGCCCCATAGAATCTACATTTCAGTCTTTGCAGCAATTTCCACTCGAAAGACTTTTTTCTTATATTATACTTTATTTTTTGATGCAGGTTCCAACACAATTTGGTACCAACCCCTCCACCTTGGCGGCTTTCCCACAGCCAGCTGGCCCCGGCCAGTTCTACCAGCAGCCTTTTCCCGCCCACAATGGTGGCGGATTCAACCAAACGCAGACTCCTAACCCGTTTTTCGCCGCCCAGAATCTGCAGCAGCAATTCGGAGCACTGAACCTTAACAACCAACCGGCGAACGCGTGGCAGTAGCGCCCTCTAGTGGAATACACGGTTTTAGCGAAAGCTCTAAAGGTCAGTTTAAGTAATGTGATTCGAAAATATTCACATTATTATATTATTCACAAATTTTTTTCTTCATAAATCCATGATTGTTTATGATAGAAATGTTTCATTTCATGTGTGATACATTTTTATGGTTGGTATTATTTCAGGTGAATATTTGGGAATTTACATTGTAAATTTCCAGACAATAGGAGTACACTTCTTCATCATCTTATACTGGGTAAGTTCTTGGTATAGTTTAATAAATTTGCCATTTCTGTGAGTATTCTTTGAAGTTAGGTTTATATTGAGATTCGACAACTTTTAATTGATATTATTTCAAATTATTTTATGTGTTCTTGATTCTATCCTTAAGATATAGTATTTATTGAAAAAATAGTGAAATTAATTCAATATAACTAATTAAAATTATTGTTAGGTCTAGGTCTGTACGTTAAAGTACGTCAGATATTTAAACAAACTATTAATTTTCTCTTCATCCTAGTTCATTTGATCATATGTGATTTCAATTTGTGGGTATTGTTGCAATATTGAAAACACTTCACGAATTATAGTTAACGAATTTTTAATTAGAATTTTACTAGTATTTTATGAAATGAATGTAATGAGTTATTTTTACTCGCTTATGTTAAATATAAAATAATTTGTAACCAATAAGAATGTTAAAAAATATATTATATATGGAGATATCTTGAAAACATCTGGACTGGCATTAGAAATTCGAAATAAATCTGCTGAAAATTTCGTATTTCGGCTTTTTGTGTCCCTATGGTAGGGGATCCCACGATGCTAAATGGGGATTTACTCGAGTGTCGAAGAGACCTATTGAGATGCAAAGCTTAGATCGGTGGGGGAAGCGGCTATAGATTTTTAAATATGTAAAAAAAAACTGTTGCATGGACATCCTCGAGCGCGTCAGATATTGATAGCATCAATGCCCTACGTATTTTTAATAATGTACGTGTGTTAATCTGATCGTTTGAATGATGCGGGTGATTGTATTTAAGGGTTGAAAATGAAAAAAAAATTTATCGAGCGCGTCAGATTTTCTAAGGGAGTGTTAAGTGCATCAAAAAAAAAGCTCTCATTCACTAATCTGACGATTTCGATGGGACGCAAACTCGCGGCAATTTTCATAATGTGCAAAAAAAAAATCGCCATTTTGAAAAACTCAAGCGCGTCAGATTAAGATATATATGTTCTAAACGTACTGTCTCATAATCTGACGATTATCTAGAGGGATTCGCCTAATCTGAAAAAATTTGAAAAACGGTTCACCTTGAAGGCTATCCCTGCAACTTCCCGCTAATTACATTCTTGGGCGCCTAAAATTGTACTTATGATATTTTTGAGCTCAAAATATAATTTATCTGATGGCATGTCATAATGACAACGTTATGTCACTCAATTTTGATGACATAAGGAAACTCATTATGGAACTAAGTACCATAATAAATTCATTATGGGACTAAGTGCCACATTCACGACTTACCATAATGATCGTCTTTATGATCTTTATTACATAAATAACTATTATGTGATATTTTGAGCTCGCTGAGTTCAAAGAAATAACATTTCTGATAGAAGTTTCATAGAACACTATTTTTGGAATTTTGAAACCGCAATAACTTTTGAATGGATCAAGCAATTTTCACGCGGTTGGCGGCATTCGACGCAGTTTTATCATCCTCATAAGTTATTTTGCAATTTCAATTGATAGAACAACAAATTTCGGAGTAATCCCGAAAAAAACACTTTTTTGGCTTTTTCTCTCTCTCGAACGAATCAACCGATTTTGACCAGCTTGGTGGCGATCAATGTGGTTTTTCAAGCTCAAAGACGGATTAGTTTTTGAAGTTAATCGATACAGCCGGTTAAAACTTATTTCAAAAAAACCACTTTCAAAAAAAATTTTTTTTCGAGATATTTCAAAATTTCTCAAAATCTATCGGCCCGAATTCACAGGAAATCTAATTTTGAGGGAAATCTTCAGAACGCCGTTTAGTAGATTCCGATCGGTTTAGTCGTTCAAAAGTTATAAGCGAGTTAAACACACACACACACACAGCTGCACGCATTTAACTTTATCGACGAATTTTTGTTATTTCGCGGAAATTGTCAGATTATATATTTCTCATTATTCTTGAATTATTTCCTTCGAAATGAAAAAAAATTTAGCTACGCTCGAGAATGTCGAGATGACGTTTTTTTTGCAACTTTGTTGCCCTCCCCTTCCTTTAAGTCACTCTCAAATTGTCAGATTGATGGAATACAGTAGAACTCCAATTATCCGAACTCCGACTATCCGAATCGCCGATTATCCGAATCACAAATGCGCGTCAAGTCTTGACTTGACTTGTCTTAACTTGCTGTTGTGCCTACATAAGTACATTTTATTTATATTTAAAACATGTGAAAATTTCATGTTTCTTTCATTTAATTCAATAAAAAAATAGTGCAATATCAAAACGTATCTTTTATTCTCTCCAATGGCAATTTAAAAAAAAAATCCGATTATCCGAATATTTGATTATCCGAATGGGTCCCGGTCCCCATTAATTCGGATAATTGGAGTTCTACTGTATACACTTTTTAGGATGTAATTAACTCACCCTACCTTAATCTGACGCGCTCGAGAATTTCTGATGGTCAATTTTTTTTTTTACTAATCTGATCCTGTATCCTTCACGGGCGGCCTTATATATGGGTCTCATGTTTTGTGGAGGTACTTAACCGGGTACAAGGTAAGTATGTATATGTATATTAATCTGACGCGCTTTAGTAAATCCCGAAATCCCCGCTTGGGCTCCCCTACTACTATAGTTGACTAGAAAACCTAAACGGTCGACGCGACAGAATCGAAATATTAGAGAGCCAAGTTTTGACACTTTCAGCTTGTATGCATTATTACAGATCATTTGAATTAGTGATTTAAAAAAGTAGACATTTTCACTTTGATAAAAAAGATAAACCCATTTATTCAATCACACGGTCGGAATATATAGGCACTCTAATATTCCGTTTCTGGGCCGGCGACCGTTTCTCTTTTCACACCGGTCTACACTTGTACACATGTACCTTGAAATGAATAAAATAAAGAGGTGAATATATGCATAATTTATTTGATAAAAAATGTTCATTTTGTCAATAAGAATAAATTAAAACTAATTTTGGCAAAATATCACAATCACAATATTAAAGTTATAGAAAAAATTATCGAAGTCTTGATATTTTTAAGTTACATTTAAAAAATCGTTGGAAATCTATCATAGCTATCTGCATAGTTCGATAAAGGATGTTCAGGCCTGACATATAAACCCTTCGAATGTTCACCAAATGATTCTGAGGAATCTCCTATATCTCCTAACGAATTGTCATAATATACTTCTCGTTTTGCGAATTTCACTGGAACGAACATAATTTCGTGTGGATTCACTTCATTCATCGTTTTCGATTCTGGATCATCTTTAACCGGCATAGTGAGTACAGAGTTTAATATTGACAAGCATAAAATAACCTGAAATTGAAATATATATCGTATGATCAATCCACCCTCATTTCATAAGTTATGAAACAATTATTTTCCAGACAAAATATCCTTCCAATATATAACAATTCAACTGGATTATTCGGATACAATGCTCTTGAACCCATGTGTATTGTGGATGAAAAATTAACCGTTTCCACTTTTTAATTTACTTTATGATTAAATAGAAAATATTGATGAAAATTTAAAAAACACTTACGCAGAATAGCATTGCTGTTAGACACAACATTGTTTCATGGATATTAATGTTTCTTTTTTCACAATATATCAATATAATGAATACTGAGTTTGGATAAGAACTGATCTTGCGTTACGTTCAGCAATGTTATTTATATGTTGGTAAAATTTACTGGGATTTAATTGAATTAGACGAACTCTTACGTTCTCGAATCACCATGCCAAGTGTATTTTAATTGGTCATGTAAATACTATGACTAAAATTAATCGATGAATCAGTTCAGTGCATATTGTTAATTGTTTCAATATCTTTCTATCGTCATTAATCTATTTTCAATAAATATGTACTTGATATTTATTATGTTTTACATTTAATGAACATCCTGAAACATTGAAAAATATTTGGAATTGATCATTATTCTTATGCAATTATGTTTGTTATCATTATTTAGGCAAATAAAAATGTGTACAATTCTGGTGTTAACCAAATGTTCTGATGAATCATTTTATCATATCGTTGTTAATAATGTTGGTAGTTTTCCAATCGTCATGTGGATAATTAATCGTTTTTGATTTTTTATTTTGGCCTACCTATATAGAATTTGAATGTAACAGGTTGTTAAGTTATTTCTTGGCTTCTTAAATGCGGTTGAAGTTTTTTAATAGAAAAAATAATGTCGTTGTTTTATAATATATTTGAACTTGTTCATTATATACAATTGAAAAAAATAGACTAGACTAGAATAAATCACATTTTGAATTAAAAAAATACCAAACATCTTGGTATTCAAAGCACTGATCATAAGCAACTATTGGCTCATCAGGAGATAGTGGGAAAATGATCAACATTGTTAGCATAGTTAGAAAATGGACGAGCAAATCTTTGATTGTTCGTTCTAAGGATAAATAAAGGTCGAACCCTTCCTCTGCGGATATTGGAATCAAAATTGTTCGTTTGTGGCTGTGCTTCTCTCTTTGCGAGCTTTCTAACTTCCTTTTCGAAATTGTCTGCTACATATTGGATATCTAATAGATTGGGATATCTATGACTTGGAGATTCTGAAATTGGTACTCCCCGTATACACTGAAGTAACATTATCAAGGAAAATATCTAAAAAATAAATTTTGTAATTGATAATCTTGAAATTATAGTAATATAATAAATAGAAACACCTTGCTGTAGTATATTCGGACAATGATAAATTACGATAAATTTACGGCTCCTAGCTACCAACCAATTGAATATTTGTTCAAGTTGTCTAGAGAGATAAATGAGCTCATTTAAAAAAATAATTTCACGGGTCCTATGCTAGATAAAACAATAAATTTTTAACCAGAATTTTAGTGGCGCCAAAGTCGTGGCTGCAGAAAAAGTGGTAATTTGAATCGAAGATTATAATTTATGTTATGGAAGGTTATAATACTGCATGATGTGAATGTTTTTTTGAACTTACGTGATAATATGGAATTTTCATCTCGAGAGAATTATTTGTTCACTTTCACTAATGGATCAATGAATTATTATTATATTATGGTATGTCCTTATAACTGGCAGTATATATACCTTTTGACAAATAATCTTAAAGGAAACAAAAACTAATGAAATATGTATATATTTGCAGTTTCAATGAAATAATAATTGTTTATCTGTGTATGGAATATTTCAAACAATTTCCCAATATCTTGGAATAATAGGTAACCTACTCATTTACAAATTCTATTACCACATATAGGAACACCATCTCAAGTGGTAGATATATTAGCAATTACTGATAAAGATCATCTTGTACAAATGTGCATTCTGCTATAACCTATCAATCAATCAATCAAAACTGAGCTTTATTGTCTAAGAATAATTTTTGCTATCGACAAAGCGTGAGAATGTAACAAGTGGAGAGATCCACTATGTCCAAATATAAAGTGAAAATATAAAAGATATAAATATAAAATGTAGATAATACGGAAAAACAAACAATACAAAAAACAGCCAGAAAACATTAATATAATGTATATCACATTCAACACCGACTAGATACCCAACATATAAGTTAATAAAACTAGAAATAAATTATAAATAACACTAACACTTTTCTTTGTAAAATTCCTTCAGGTCGTAGTACGGTTTTGGAATGAGAAGTTCTTTAACCTCTTTTCTGAATTCTCCAATACCAACGACTATTTCAAACCATTTTGGCAAATGATTATAATTTTTTTTGCTTTCATTTATACTGGAATGTTTGGTTCGAGTCGTCTTGGATATTGGAAAGGTAACAGTTATTTCTAATAGACATATGATTCACAGAGTTTTTATTTAATGAATGATGTCTGGTGTGGATCAAACAGACTGTTTCCAAAGAGTAAGAATTTGTTGACTGATATATAGTGGTCTGCGATGATTCCTTGCTTTTGTTGAAATAGCGAATCGCTCTCTTCTGTAGGATAAACACAGAATTTAATAAATGTTGGCTACAAAGATCCGTCTATGTCTATGCCGTATCTGATATGAGACTCAATGAAGGAAAAGTATGTATTTCTAGCAAGAGCAGGACCAAGCTCATTTGTTACAACTCTAATGGCATAGCAACCTGACGTTTTAGTGACGTTTGTCAATATGCATACCTATAGGTATTTAGTACTTAATCTGTTTTCAACTTGATGTTTACCCAAAATCAGACTTTCAAACTCAAATTTGATGGTAATTATATTTGTTTTTTCCACATTGAAACAAAGAAAATTTGAATCGCACCAAGATTTGACTTCGTTGAGTTCCTGGGATACAAGTGTTTTTAGATTTTCAACATTTTTCCATGCCAAAAGAGGATGGTATCGTCTGCAAATAATATGAATTTTCCTGTAATTGGTATAGTATTTCCAATAACAATTGCAGAATATAAAAACTCATTCCAAACCCTTGCCGACAATTTTGTTTGATCTGCCATGAGCGGGGATACCTTATTTTATGAATTTATTATTTTTATAAATACGCTCAAAATCATATGCGAGAAAGTTTTACTAAAATGGCAATCGAATCATTATTACGCCGTTGTTTACCACTCAATTATTTTCATTCGCCCACGGTCTCCAAAACGCCATATTTCGATTTATTTAATAACATTTCTTAATTCAACACACCACACTACACCACTGATATCCAGACTGAACTTCGCGAGGGCTGTCTGTTGAGTAAAAAAGATGATTTATAGCTTCCGAGTGGCCATAACCCTTCGACCAATCAAGTGCCAATGCTTGCCTGATTCACTGTTTTCATTGGTCGAAAGGCATGTTGACACATATAACTCGAGTCCACGTTGACCCTGGCGGCTTCTTTGACTTCGTACGTGTACTAATCATTATTTTTGTTTCTTAATGTTGGCGTGAGTGCCATGCGTTTATATAGGGCGTATATTAAATATTGATTACTCCGCGCATAACTGTGTTCTGCAATTGTTATTGGAAAGAGTTAGATCATTCAGGTACAATAAAAACGAAACTGGGCCAAGCACTGATCCTTGAGGAACTACTGATCGTGAAAAACCAGTTTGTTTCCTCTCAAAGCAACCCCCCTAAATCCATAATGATACAGCTTTCCCAGTAGTACTGTGTGATTCACACAATCGAAAGCTTTTGAAAAATCACAGAACATCGCTGATTCGCTGCTACTATCTCACCCTCATTCAGACTGAGATATACATTCTCAAGGATTGAAAATATTGCATCAGTTGTGCATTTTGAATTTTGGAATCCAAATTGACATTGCGACAATATATTATGTTTTTGTAAATATTTAATCACTCTTTTCAACAAATTTTCCTATAATTTCAGAAAGTGTAGATAAAAGCGATATTGATCGATAATTTTAAGGATTGTTTGTTTCGCCACCTTTGTGAAGAGGAATTACGATGGCTTTTTTCAAAAAAGAGGGAAATGATCCGGATTTGAATGAATTGTTTATACATTCTGCCAGGATACAAAATACAAAAATAATAACAGAAATTTCATTTATTCCCCCGATTTCTCATTATTTCTTTGAAAGTTTCTTTCAGTTCGTCATAATCAGTTGGTACAATGAAAAAGTTATATGGGATTTCATATTGGTGGTGACAGTGCAACACGAAAAAAAATAACCATATTCGGACACCACTACGTGATAAAAGACTAAAAAAAAGAGACCCGTGTCTCCCAATTTTTCCCAAAGTCATGCACTTTTTTTTATGGGCCGCCAAAGTTTGGGGCCTCGGTATCATTTTCGCAAAGAAGTGATCATTTTCTCAGGTTCATATCTTGCAAACCGTTCAGAATTTCGATTTACTCTCTGAGGCAAAGTTGTAGCTCTTGCCATAAAGAACAAAAATTGCGAACATACCGGGTGTTTCACAGTGGATGGAACATTAGACATATCTGGAGAACAGAAAGACAGATCATTTCGAAAATTTGTGAGTGTGGATAATCAAACATGCTTTATCCGTCTAAAATATTTTCATCAATACAGTGTTGCGGCTTGCATAAGAAAATAGTAGCTATACTTTGTTATTTCAAATGGAACACCTCGTATATTATATGATATATATGTCGATATATTTTTCTTCGAATCCTCATGAGATTCGTCACAACTTTCCTACATAATTCCCTATACTTATCTGTGACGATTTCCGAGATAAAAATTATTTTGTCAAATTTTTGTGCAAAACCTGACCATTGAAAAATAACTTTTTTTTTAATGCAAATTCACAAAATATTGCAATTTGAGTTATAGCTACATAAGACCATCAAGTATTCTGTCGATGAACTGAATCTCAGTTTCAGCATACAGGGAGGCTCAGAAGTGAGTGCCATCCGGGGGCACTCATGAAAATTACTGAAACTCCGTTTTTTTTAATGGAATACCCTGTATATTATCACTTATTCGACAAGCTATAACATTTTCCATTAAATTGAGCATTATTTCCCTATACCCATCTCGTACAGTTTGTTAGTTATGATTACTTATGTTATGAATTCGTCTTCAATAAAATAAATATTGGATGGTGCCTAAGATAGTAGGCTATGAACTTCATTCTGACAGAAAACTAACTTGTTATTCCTTCATCGTCATCTTGTTGCATGGGTGTAAAAATACTATGGCAGAAAATAATTACTCGAACGCGGTTTAGATGGATATTTTTTAATGATCAGGTTTTGCACAAAAATTTGACAAAATAATTTTCATCTCGGAAATCGTCACAGATAGGAATCATATAATATACGAGGTGTTCAATTTGAAATAACAAAGTAGCTACTATTTTCTTATACAAGCGGAAACACTGTATTGAAATATTTTAGACGGATAGAGCTAGTTGGATTATTCACGCTCACAAATTCAAATATTTCTTTATTGAGCAAATAATTGAATTTTGTTTCATTTTCAAGTGGAAATATATCAGCAAAATTTCAGTTTTTTTATAGTTTGGTATGAAACAGGGTTCTTCTACATTCAGCCAATGTTCAGCAAGCAAAACAAAGTTCCTGCAAATATGAGAAATTCGTCGATTTTATTCCTCAATGATTGGATATTCAGCAGCAAAAGTGAAAAGACCTGAACGTCTTTTTTGTCTGGTTAAATTTCTTGTCGGTCAGCTGCTTATTGTTTTCATTTACTTCTTCGCTTAATCAAAACAATATCTCAACGGCGTCCTTTTTCTAGAATCATCAAAGCATGCACATAAGGAAATCAAAATTTGAGAAAACGAATAGAAGTTTCTTGATTATTTTTTATGCAAACAATTATACTATGGAGGTGTGTCAGGTGTGTGTCTGCGTATTGGAATTTGTACCGTCATACGCTAACCTGTTGGGTAAACTTAAAGATAATGTTTTGGTATATACGTTCACCCATATATTTCCCAAACGATTAACACTTCTATTTTTCACTTCTTTGAAATTCAATCAGCTAAACTCAAAATAACTTAGTTAGCAATGTATCATGACGAAAGCATGGGTATTTGTTATTTCCCACTATTGTCAACAGATCGGTTATTCGGAAATGTAATTATAAGTATACAGGGTGATTCATTGGGGAATGGGCATACTGTGAGGGTAGGTAGAGGTCGCCTAGCTGGTTCTGAAAAACCCCCCATATCAACTCACGATCCGCATAGTATTCATTTTCACAACATAAACCGAATACCGAATGAATGGAACTAATAATCCACGTACGGACTTGCAAAAATTAAAGGAATTTCATCAGTTCAATACAACACCCTCTATGACGAAATTTCGAAAATTCGTTTGCAGATATGAAAAGAGCAGAAACAAATGTTCCTAAAAAAATATGTTTGGTACTTCCGAATGCCATTCATGGACAAAGTGCTATTTCAATGACCAGTTACAAACATCCCGTATGTGTGATGAAGATTGCATTTATTCATCATGCTACAAATGATGGAATTAGCAGAAATCACATTCCGAGAAAGTATGTCTTTTTATAAGATACACAAGGCGAAAGGCATTTTTAAAAATTTTGTTCCACCTTTTCATTGAAAAACTGAATGACATGCGGAAGTACCAAACATTTGTTGAGGAATATTTGTTTCTGCTATTTTCATATCTGCAAACGAATTTCTTGAAATTTCGTCATACAGGGTGTTGTATTGAACTGATGAAATTCCTTTAATTTTTTCAAGGTCCGTACCTGGATTATTCGTTTCATTCATTCGGTAGCATACAGGATAATGAGATTATGTTGTGAAAATGAATGAAATATACGATGCGAATCGTAAGATATGGGCCATTCAAGAAATAGGAAAACCCATCATATGGGGGTTTTTCAGAACCAGCTAGGTGACCTCTATTTACTCTTACAGTATGCCCATTTCCCAATGAATCACCCTGTATAATAGTTTCGAAATCTCTTATCAATAGAATGCCTTTACTTCCTTCAGATATGGGGTTAATATTCTAATATTATCAACTACCTTCTATAACGATGACAATAACAGATTCATTATTTGAATTATTGATATATCATCGATAGTTCAGTGAAATTTTGATTAGAAAGAACAAATATATGTCGATATATTTTTTTATTGTTTGACATATCAAGACGTGTCATAATCATTTCAAGAATCGCATAGATATTCTTTAGAAAATGGTAATTTCCATTCTTGAATCGATAACGTTGATAGCATAAGGGATATTTAAAAAATAAGATGGGGGCGTTCAAGGGGGGCCTGTACTGCGGATATTCATGATGAAAGATTCGTGAAATGTTTTGCCCTGGGCCCCAAATTGTCTAGTTGCGCCCCTGTGTAAAGGTGTTTCCAATGAGTTTACTGACAAAACAAAATTACTCGCAGAACAAACTGAAATTTTGTGCTTCAATTAAGGGCGTATTCGAATATGCGATCATATACAGGGTGAAATTACTTAAAGCTGATTCTAATGTCAGAAAATGAGTTTCATGAAACAAATAACTTTTGCATAAAAATTTTAGTCATAGGTACTGCCGATTCACCCGGTATGATACATTTCTCAAATTATCATGTAAACATAACTGTATATTCTGAACCATCAGAAGAATTGTTTAAACATCTTCTATTTGTGAGTCTTGTGATTAGAGTTGTTGATTCAAGATGGTAGGTTTATGTTTTGAATTTATTTTTTCTATAATTCCAACCTAATTTTCTATTTTCAGATTATTTTATTATTATTCATTGTGATTTTTCACACTATCGAGATGAAATGTGATATGATAACGGCTGAAAGTACAGAAAGAAATTCGCGACAAATGGTCTATTACAGACAACCTGGTAGTTTTTACTACCCTAATCGAAATGTACAAACTTCTGGGATCGCCCCTATTAGACGGACAAGCGAAGATTCTAAAAATATTCCGCCCTACAAGACAATTGGAAGACCCTCTACTCACTACTACCAAAATTATGTTAGAAGGTATAACTCGGTTCCAATTAGAAGGCCAAATGAAAGACCAACTCCGACAAGAACAACTAGGAAGCCAATAGTTTCTGTCAAAAAGAAGTTTAGACCAATGTTCGTTATGTCGTAAAATATCTATACTTAATTTATCGTTTATTTTTGATACTTTGATATCATTAAAAATGTATTTAATCATACCATAACTTTCCTTTTTGAAAGTTTTGTCTCTAACCCTTACTAAACTATCCGGTAAGTACCGTTTATAAACTAATTGCTTATTCATTAGGTATTCGTTACACAAACTCAGTACTTAGGGTTGTATCAGTTGTCAAATACTAGTCAAACGAATGAAATGAGAGCCTTCAACATAATGTGGTGTGTCCTTATGATACTGGTAAGTGGATTATTTCGAAATAGATCCAATGAGTGTAGAAGTTGTTTTCCAAGGGAATTTATTAGGTGATCCCTAATAAAATATAATTACTTTTTTATGAAGCTATTCAAAATGTTTATTCACATCCTATTATTTTTTTCAAGAAGCATTAACAGAATTCAAGAAAAGGATATATAGATATAGTATTTTTTTGTCCCTAGCTTGAGGGCATATTCCTTGAACAATTTCGAGTCGAAAGTGCCTCATAAACATTTTCCCAAAATGCTATAGTCGAGTTTATTGTGTATTATGTGGTATGGGTACAACAAATCAAAAATGTGAAATGTTATGCACACTTTCATTCGACCAACATGAACACGATTAGATATTCTTTGGCAAATTCTTGCTCAAGAAAAATGACCTCATTCTGTCAAATGACGATGCACATTGCTGAACACGGAATTCTTCGATCGGGAAACCTCCTCTGATATTTCCGTACAGACGCTCTTGAATTTCCGTCACAGTATCCGTGAATATTTCAGCATATTCTTGAATTAAAAACGTAGCCATTGCAAATTAATCTTATTATAACAAAGTCACATATTATCTACCTGATTGATTCACGTTCAATTTGAAATTGCTCATAACACCTCGACTATAGGGTTATGGACAAAAGTTTATAAGCACCTTCGACTCGGAATATGCCCTTAAGCTATGGTCATCGAGTTTTTGGACACCCTGTATAGAGTGCCTTTTCAAATACAGGGTGTTTTCACAGTGGATGTAACATTAGACGTATCTGGAGAACAAAAGGACAGATCGTTTCGAAAATTTGTGGGCGTGGATAATCAAACTTGCTCTATCCGTCTAAAATATTTTTATCAATACAGTGTTGCTACTTGTAAAAAAGTAGTAGCTACTTTGTTATTTCAAATGGAACACCTCGTATATTATATCATTTTTGGAATCCTTATAATATTTCTTACAACTTTCCCACATAATTCCCTATACCTATCTGGGACGATTTTCGAGATGAAATTATTTCGTCCAATTTTTGTGCAAAACCTGACCATTGAAAAATATCAATTTTTTCCCAATGCTAACTCACAAAATATTGCAATTAGGGTTATAACTGCATAAGACCATCAATTATTCTGTCGATGAACTAGATCTCAGTTTCAGCATACAGGGAGGCTCAGAAGTGAGTGCGTTTCGGGGACTCATGAGAATGACTGAAACTCCGTTTTTTTAAATGGAACACCTTGTATATTATTACTTATAACATTTTTCAATTTAATTGAGTATACTTTCCCTATACCTATATAGTACAGTTTGTTGGTTATGATCACTTATGTTATGTTATGAATTCGTCTTGAGTTTGCATTGGGAAAAAATTGATATTTTTCGATGGTCGTTCTGCACAAAAATTGAACAAAATAATTTTTATCTCGAAAATCGTCACAGATAGGTATAGGGAATTATGTGGGAAAGTTGTGAGGAATCTTATAAGGATTTCAAAAATGATATAATATACGAGGTGTTTCATTTGAAATAACAAAGTAGCTACTACTTTCTGATACAAGCGGCAACACTGTATCGATAAAAATATTTTAGGCGAATAGAGCAAGTTTGATTATCCACGCCCACAAATTTTTGAAATGATCTTTATGTTCTCCAGATACTTCTAATGTTCCATCCACTGTGAAACACCCGGTGTAAATTACCGTTTTTCCTGAATATTGAATGATATTGAAAGTTGTGAAATTAGGTTTATTAAAATGGTGTAATTTACCATTTGACTCAAGTATTTGAACAATATCTCAATAAGCAACCCGCTCTGATTTTCGGTAAAAATTCAATTCATTTCTCTAGATTCCCATTTTATCCATCTCGTCATCCCAGATGATAGGCAGCGAAAGTTACGGCGAATACTCATTAGGAAGTTTTGATAAGAACGAACAAGAACTCATCAATTCGCTTTTATCATCTCCGAATGTGGTACCGAAACCAATTGTCAAAATCCCAAACCAAGAAGCGATGATTCCCTTTGGCAACAGAAACAAAGACGTTTTCGAACATTCAATGCAACAAATAATCAAGAGAGTAGGTTTGATAATGAAATGGAATCCCAGTGTTATGAATGCATTGCAGTTTATCATGAATTCAATAGTCTTCCTAATGAAAGGTGTGGCTAGAGGATTTATGAACTATGTGAAACATAGTCTTGGTCCAAGAGGATTACATTCATTTGTTCAATTTTAAATCATAACGGGAAGTATCATTTCACTAGCTGAAATACATATACTCCAGTATGAAATTTCTGAGTGTAAATTTGAATATGGTTGCTATTTTGTGAATGTTTTATTTCCTATTCAAATGGAAAATTCGAAGAATAGTGTTTTTGTAAATACCAGCATGTAACAGTGTATTTTAAATTGATTAGATTTGTAATTGTTGTTGTTGCTTTATTTTGATAATGCATTACACTACTCATTTAATATTGTTTTTTTTTTTATTGATTGGAAGAAGTAATATCTTCAGTCATCCCAGTTTCCTTTTATCTAGGACCGAAGTTATAAAATGCATGGTCAATATTCATAATAATAAAGTATTTAATTAAACATGTTGAAATAAAAATCATAACAACCAACTTATGTGGTAGCAAACAAATAGAGCATAGCTCTAACGAATTGTACAATTTCTGATCCTCCCAGTTTTGATTCCCCGTAAACCCTATCTACAAAAGTGATCGGCACTTCTCCTACTGTGAAATTCAATTGTCTAGCTCTGATAATCATTTCCATTTGGAAAACATAACCCTTTGAAACACAGCTATTGATAAGTTTATCTAAAACATCCTTCTTGTAAAGCCTGAATGATCCAGTGAGATCTGAAGCACCTGGTCTCAATAAAAGTTGAGTCAAAAAGTTAGCACCTCTTGAAACAAGTTTTCTTTTAAAGTCCCATCCAAAGACACCACCTGAGCCCAAGTATCGGGTTCCAGAGACTACATCAAAGTTTTCAGATTTCTGTTTTTCTATGAATTGGGAAATGAATTTTGGCTACAAATAAGACTGTAATGAGTATACAGGGAATAAGTTAAATTATCAACTTACATGATGGCTAAGATCTGCATCCATTATAATGATGAAATTACCAGTTGCATGCTTGATACCGTGGATGTAAGCAGTGCCTAAGCCTAATTTCTTTTCCCTTGGTCTCAGAACAATTTTGTCTTTACCATAAATATTTTGTAGTTGGGTGGCAGCTTCGAGGGTGCCATCAGGACTACCATCATCAACAACAATTATTTCATATTCATATCCACTGAAATTCAATCAAAATATAGTTTTGATGAAAACACTTCCCTCGAGAATTTACCTCTCATCCAAATATTTTGTCAACAGATAAATTATTATTGGAAGATTTTCTACTTCGTTGTAGGTAGGTAATAAAATGGAATATTTGTTTTTAATCGTTATTTCTTTATCAGCCATCTCAATATTCCAAAATTTATGATCGGGTACAGTAAAGAGAAGTAATATTAGTAGATGATAGAGTAAACCATTCACCATATAGTTCAAATTACATATAAGATTTCAAAATATATTTCAATCGTGAATTTATTTTTATGTCAAGTCAGTATGTAAATGTTTACATCTTTTAGTCGAGTTGTCGTTACGTGTCATTACTTTCTTCTCAGTGTTCCATCGCCTGGAGAAAACAATTAATAAAAAGAAGAAACTGACACCTTGAATTTGACACACTATTGTTATAAGGAAAGATTACGTACCGCGAGATGGCGCTGCGAATGACAAAATGTCGGATTGAGATGTGAAAAACAATAACACAGTGGGTGCGTTCCATTAAGCGCTCACAACGCCCAAAACACTCATTCAGACGTTCCACATGGCGACCACGATCGTTGGGGTGGTGGCGAAAATGTCATGAATGACGTCATGATTCATGCTCAGACGACCCATCTCAATAGGTGGGTCGACGTGAGCGTTTCGATGACGCACAGAACCAAGTGGAACGACAAAATTCGTGGTCGTGAGCGTGATCGTTGTGAGCGCTTAATGGAACGCACCCAGTGGGCGCTTAATGGAACGCACCCAGTGGGTGCGTTCCATTAAGCGTTCACAACGATCACGCTCACGACCACGAATTTTGTCGTTCCACTTGGTTCTGTGCGTCATAAAAATAAACTCGAGTGGAATGTGTAATCTCAGTCGTCGCCATATTTGCTGTTTAGTGCCTGACAATTGCATGCAATTTCTCAAAACGCTCACGCCGACCCACCTCTTGAGATGGGTCGTCGTGAGCGTAAATCATGACGTCATTCATGACATTTTCGCCACGACCCCAACGATCGTGGTCGCCATGTGGAACGTCTGAATGAGTGTTTTGGGCGTTGTGAACGCTTAATGGAACGCACCCATTATAGATCATTTTGAGGTGACGTCACGACAGATTACTGGCAGGGCACACAAAACGTTCCTGTCATTGTAAACAATAGCGAAGATCGATTAATTGAGTGTGAATCATTTGAAATGCCATCGTTTTGTTCTGTTGTGGGGTGTTCTAAAAGGGCAGAAAGAGATCAAACTCAAAACTGCAGATAACAATGAAGCTAAAGGCCGACGCACCCTTGCATGCCCTACCGACAAAATGGCCGCATCTGTCAAAAGTGACGTCACTCAAAATGATCTATTGAGCAAAATATTTACCGATGGTGGCCCGAAATCTGTGCCGAAACGTGTATTGTTCAGCAGTTCCATATGATTCTTATGTGTTTTCGTAGTGGTTGTTTATATTCGAGATTTTGTGTAAAAAGGCTTTTTTTTGTAGTGGATTTTTTTTTATTAATTGGACTTGTTATGTATGTACAGAGATAAGTTACTTGTAAGCATAATCAAGCCATATTGTTTCATATTTTTTGATCGTCTATCTAGCAAGATGTTCCTGAAACTATCAGATTTTTTTAAATATTTACAAGTAACAATCGACAGTCAATGTGGAGGGAGAGCAAATGCTTCATGCCAATCACTTAATTTTATGTGGTAAGAAGTCGAGTATGAAGGACAGTATTAGTATTGCAGGCCACAGCTGAAAATCACCAAGATGGAGTGCACATGCAAATCAGGCTTATCTGGAATTTGAAAGCATATTTCAGCATAAAAAAATAAATAAAAAATTTAATGTCTAAACAGGAATAAATCCCAATAACAAGACATACATATATATACACATAATTCCAATCTTAATACCTGAAAACACCCGGGAAAAAAAACTCTAAAATTACCAGAACCAAGCTCACACATCTACACCTGCACGTAAAAGTTTTTTTCTACAAGCGTGCGTGATTCACCCTCTACCCGCACGCAATTCAATTTGGAAAGTGTCATTATCCCACAGTTGTGCGGGTAAAGTTTTCTCACACTAGTGCGGGAAATTTTTTCACACACCAGTGCGGGAAAAATATTTATATGATATCCTCGTAAAATATAAGTGGTGGGTGATAAAATATGAAAGTTCAAGCTTTTTTGTTGCAATATTAAGTGAGTTTGTTCAAAATTATCCATCATATTTTGCACTATTTATTGAAAAAATTTACAAATATTGATGAAGAAAAATGAAATGTTATGAAAATCACCCTATATATAGGCTTTGATTGATCCGATTACGAGTAGGTAACAATTGATGTTGTCATGCCGAGCAATACACAAATTTGTTTGTAATTGTCAGAGTGACAGACAAAGCGTACTTATAAAAAATTTTCGATTCAGTGAAATTGCCACAATGAAAGAAATTTGTTTCCTACGCTTGTAGAAAAAATATTGTTCCTAACTCATGCGGAAAGTGCCTTTCTCGTACTCGACTGTTTACCCGAACTCCGCTCCGCGTCGTTCGATTTAACGGCAGTCGCGTGCGGGAAAGCATATCACTTTCCGCACTTGTTAGGAAAATTACTATTTAATACGTATCTTAACTTCACCGATCGGTTGATAATAAATGTCGATATTTGCACATAGTTCATTGAATAGTTTTTCCATGGCAACTACTGGTGACTTGAGTAATATGTTAGTTTCTTGCTTTTGGTAAGTAAAAAGTCAAATCATTTCTAGAGTTTAACCTCGGTACATGGAAGTTAAAGTGGGTAAGCAATAGACCATTCCAGGTTGACGTCATCGACAGGCGGCCATATTGCTTGTGGGGCACACTAATCTATAACCCCATTAGAAACAACGTAATCACAGGTCAAAATGAATTGGTTTTTCTTAAAAATGCCAGCTTTTTGTGCAGTTGTTGGGTGTTCTAAAAGGAGAGAAAGGGATAAACTTCGTCTTTTTCGAATTCCTAGGGCGTACAAAGGGCGTGGAGAAAATTTAGATGCATTATCACAAGAACGTCGTATGGCATGGATTCGAGCACTAAAACGTGGAAAGTTGAATGAATCGTTTATAAACAATGCAAGAATATGTGAAAAACACTTTGTAACAGGTATGTAAGTTGTCTTTTTAAAATAGGTGAACTAATGAGAGTATTTTTTTCTGTTGGTAATTCGTTTTTTTATATATATATATTTTGATTTTAGTGGTGCCAGCTGAGCTCAGAGGATGAAAACAATCCTGATTGGGTACCCTCAGTGAACATCGGATATCAAAGTATTAAAAGTCAGGATGGAATAATTTATTTATTTTGTAATAAATAGTCTCAGAAGTGAAGTGTACATTTTTGTTTTATCTCTTCTTGTTTTTAATAAACAAGGCAAAACTTATGAATATTACTATAACTTCCATCTATCAAACAAGCTTTCGATAATATTCAGGTATATGTATAATCTACCTTGGCAACAACAACAAAATGTGTATCAATTTTCTTTGCTAAAACTTCCAAAACATAATAATACTTTATAGGCTAGCAAATACTTGTAAGCCTTCATCTGCTCCCCGCTATAAAAACTATGACTAGTAATTAAATAAGTCTATTTGGCCTTCACTGGGCAGAAAACTCAAGTCTCTGGTCATTTCTGCTGGCACTAAAGCGTACGGGTCTATATTGTTAATAAAACCCAACTCTTGTTCATATCGCACTCTAATTTCTTTCTCAAGCTAAAGATAATAATCACTGCGATTCATTTTCAACAAAATCACTCGGAAAACACAAGAAAAAACTTTATAATCATCAAATTCAGCACAACAGGTCAGAACCATCAATGTTAAATAAATGGAGATCGATTCTTTGTGTGCCCCACAAGCAATATGGCGGAACTGTCAAAATCAGGTGACCTGGAATGGTCTATTCCGGACAGTCAATATCAGATTATTCACTTGTTCATAAATAAAAATTATTGCGTAATAGATTCTTCGGTTTTGAAGGGATAGTAGACAGAATCTATTCAGTAATATTCCATTGTCGATACCTTGTTCAGGGTAGAATCCATCCAGTTTATAGGAAATGTATTTCATGAATCCTCTTTGGATAGACTCGATTTATTTGTTTGTATGGATATTGTAAAAGGGCAACCATATTGAGCAGCCATATTCCAGCCGAGGTCTTACATATGCATTAAATAGAGTCACAAAGCTGTCACTGCTACGAAAGTTCTTACAGTTGCGATAAATGAGACCAAGCATCCGTTTGGCAGAGCATATAATTGTGTCATAGTGGTTTGAGAAGCTCAATTTTGGATCGAATGTGACACCAATAGGTCCCTTGTTTGAGTGCTTATTTGAAGAGAGGAGTGTTATTTATAAAGTAATTATGTAGAATAACATTGTTTTTCAAGGTGTATTGCGAGTAGTTACATTTGTTTGTGTTGAGGGGAAGATTATTTTCGGTACACCAAGCATACAAGCAAGTTGTCGAGGTCCTTTTGTAATTTTAAGCAGTCCTCTTTTGACAGAATGAGCCGAAATAACTTCAAATCGTCCGCAAACAGTAAGAACTTGCTATGTACGTCATTTATAAAGAGTGAGAATAAAAGAGGTGATAAGTTGCTTCCCTGAGGGGCACCACTGTTTGCAATGAATTTGAAGGATTTATGACCTCTATAATCTACGAACAGGATACGTTCAGTCAAGTAAGAGCGGAAGAGGTTCAAGAGCTGAGAGTCAAATCCGTATGAGTGAAGTTTATTTATGATAAGGTGCCTACAACTATGGTGAAACCAGTCCCTATCTCGACCCGTGACCAAAATTCCTCGATCAAAAAGCGTATTTTCGAACCGACACGAACGCTTTTTTAATTCACCACGGATGGCGACACCGTCGGCGCTATAATAATGCGAAATGCAACGTTGCTAATAGACCACATTAGTGTGACGTCAAAATGTATGCAACCAACAGTGCATTGAGTCACAACGAAATATTTCTGAACGAAGATGCGCTAATATGAACCTTAAGTAACCATTATCTAAGGTTCAGAATCTGTGGTTAGAATTATGATGTTATTAATTGAATTATTTCGCTGTTATAAGCAATATTTAAGAAATGTATCTGTTTGAATTCGATAGAAAAAGAATGAATACGTCGTATGGAATGGGTATCGCAAAGAAAGTTTTCTCAAATACTTTTGAATAAATTCCGAAAATCGTTTTACGAAAATATCGTTACTTCCATCCTTCATGTCCAAGCTCCCTTAGATGCAATTCCTTAAATATCAACTTATTTCATGTGAGAGCGTAAAACAAAAGGGCCTGTTACGATACTTCTATTATCGTTTTTATGTCATCTGTATTTAAGGTCTATTTAAGTATGAAGCCTATCATTTCGCACCAAACGATTCAGGACTCAGTGTAATGTTGGTTGCATATTTGTGACGTCATCACTAATGCGGTCTATTGTTAATGAAATACACCAGTATTTTGAAAAGGAAATGTTGGAAGCGACAATGGGTGCGTTCCATTAAGCGCTCACAACGCCCAAAACACTCATTCAGACGTTCCACATGGCGACCACCATCGTTGGGGTCGTGGCGAAAATGTCATGAATGAAGTCATGATTCATGCTCACGACGAGCCATCTCAATAGGTGGGTCGGCGTGAGCGTTTCGATGACGCACAGAACCAAGTGGAACGACAAAATTCGTGGTCGTGAGCGTGATCGTTGTGAGCGCTTAATGGAACGCACCCTATATTTGTTTTGCGCAGAAAACGTGAATCATTCATTTTAGAAGCGGCAACGCTGACTTTTATGCTCGTCAGTTTAGTCACAGATTAATACAACGTAAATCGGAGTTGCTTACCTATACTGTAGGTTTACCGGAAAGGCAAAACATTATGTTGTTCTTATGGATTTAATAGATGCTAACAACTATTTTTCAAAGTTTGGTTATATTTGAGTATATATTACTTTCATTTTTATAGTGCATTATTTAGGGTGTATCTGAGATTTGTACGTGTAGTGAAAATAACTTTTTTTTTATTTGACCTTATATATTATAAACTATATTTCATAATGGTGACTTCTTGTTCAGCCTATGGTTGTACCAACAGATGCCACGAAAAAAAATATATCATTTCATAGCTGGGCCCAGCCTAGAATATTCTTAGAATATCTATCGAATATTCCAAAATTTCAGATAGAGATTATTCATGCAATATCCTTGAAGAATATTCCATGGATATCTAGAATATTCTCAGGATATCCATGGAATATTCCAAAATTTCAGGTAGTGGATATTCACCCAATATCCTTGGAGAATATTCCATGAATATCCAGAATATTCTGGGGATATCTATAGAATATTCCTAACATATTATATAGGGGAATCAGGGGATTATTTATTTAATAAAAATGTTTTCACTAGTGAAAGATATATATTCATTACGATATATATAACATAATCAAAAAAAATATATAAAATGATAAATACAAAAACAAACAAACAAATATTTCAAACAACACTTACATATATAAATATTATATAAACTAAATAATTAACATAAAAACTCGTCTTTTTTTTGGTGTATTTTATTCATCATCCATCTCTGTTGCTGAATTGGCAAGTCTGAAAAAAAAACTTTTCAAGTAAGGAGGAACCAGATAGTACAAGATGTGTTTTTTTCAGTTCTCTTGGGGTAATTAAGTTTTTGTCTTCAAAATAATTGTGCAAAATGATTCTGACAACTAAAAAAATCTTGAAAACATCATCGAATTTTTGATATCTTGCAATATAGAGAAAATAATTTCATAAAGACTGATTATTTCGTTGAAAACATTTTTGATAAACATTGAATTTTCTCGGTATACTTGACCTTCTACGATTTTAACGATTTGATTCATTTTGGATTCGATTAGTTTCTGATTGTGATTGATTTTCTGTATAGTATTGTTGAATTTGTCAATCATTTTGATAGATAGTGAATTACTATTTCTAATGCTTGATACTAAGTCTTTTTGATTATCTTGTAATTGTTTGATCAATTGTTCGTATCGTTCTCCATCATTGGCATCTAAATTTCTAGAGATAGCTTTGAAAATTGAGCCTAAACCATTTATTAAACCGCGTTTGAATCTATCTGAGTGAGGTAGTATTTCTGTTAGTTTGTTTTCTACTCTTTCTTCGATGAAATCAAGTATTTTTATGTAATTTGAAGAGTCATTTAGGTACATTGGGTTCTTGTTGATCAAAACATTCAACTTACTTGATTGAGTTCTCAATAAATTGATTTCTAAAATTATAGGGTGAATATCGTAAAAGTGGATAAGTCGATGCGAATATTCTTGAATTCTTGCAACGCCTAATTTAAGTGGGACTAACCCAGGGTTACTGTTTAGGTTTTTAAGTTTCACTTCTGGGGATCCTGAGATGACAGGTAAGCTGAAAGAGATATGAGTTTGTCAGTTCTTACAATCATATGTCTTTTTGAGTGGGCGTTTAAGATTATTCATGTGAATTTTTTGTTGGGTATTAGTAGATACAGTTTTCTTTCGAGTATTTGTTGAAACTAGTTTAACTGGTTTTTGAAATTTATTCGCAGTTTTCTTTCTTTCATGAATTTTCTTGAAGACTGTTTGGTTTGGTTCGAAACTTTCGGGGTTGTCGCGATTTTCATTAACCTTTTCGATTCGTTTTTCTTTTTCTTTAATAATGTCTAGGTTTATTCGAGAGTATATTAATTTGGCGCGTTCTTTGTGGTCATTTACATAATCGTTAATTAGGATTTTTTCAATTTCTAAATTAAAAGGATCATTATTTGTTATGTGTCCATTGATTATGTCTATTGGTTTCATATTGGTGACGGAATGTTATAAGCAAGAATGGCATAAACCATTATCATTTTCACGGGTGTTTTCAGGAAACCTCGTGTGTTAAGAAGTCGTACATGTTCAATGATCGTCGAGTGGAATCTTTCGATAGTTCCATTCGATTGGGGATGGTTAGGTGAGCAAAAGTGAATTTGTATTTTGTGTAGTCCGAGAAGTTCGGTTATGACAGAGTTTTTGAATTCGGTACCATTGTCAACAATTATTTGTTCAGGTACACCGTGGTGTGATAAAAATTGTATAAGGTGGTCAACTATTTCTGTACTCGAAAGAGAATTCAGATGATATGCTTGAGCATATTTCGAGAAACTGTCTAGGATGGTTAAAAATTTGTTCTGTTCTAAAGTGAAGGTGTCCATATGAATTGTTTCAAATGGTCTTGTAGACGTTGGGGTGACATTCATCTTAATTTTTACCGGGTGTCGTTCATACTTGCTTTGTTGACAAACTTCGCATTCATTTATGAACGTTTGTATGGAACTTTTCATGAAGGGCCAATATAATATTTATCTTTTATACGTTGAAACGTTTCGTCTATTCCTCTATGATAAGATTTTCCGTCGTGGCAATTTTGAATGGTCTCTTTGATATCGTCTTTGTTCGTAATGTCTATGAGTTTCTCAGTACATTTTTTGAATTTTAATGAAGAAGATTTGAAATATTGTTGAAGAATTGCTGTAAACGGTTCGTAGAGTTGGGGATTTTCGAAGAATATAGATAGTATTGAATGTCAGGGTTTATATAGTCTTTACAACAGAGCTGTTTCTATTATTGGTATTTCGAGAATTGGATTCTGTTCATTATTCGAATGAATAGTTTGGTCATCATCGAATTGATTTTCATCGTGATCGTATTGTTTTTGTGTTCTATTCTAGTTGTGTGGAGTGTCTGTCAATATCGTTTAATTTTTCAATATTCCTAGAGTATTTCAGATCGGGTTGAGCTTGAGTTGAATAGTTGTCTACGTCATCTATTGGGATAGTAATGGTTTCAGTGTAAAAGTCTAAAGGAGATTTTTCGGGACGGATGGAGTCAGGTCTCTCGAAAAGATTTGATTCCCAGTTAACACAAACATCTATGGGATGTCGCATTCAAGTCAGTCCATGTATCATAGTGAATCACAATCATACATCACAGAGACTGCCACGGGATTCCTCATGAGAAAGCCTATTCACATTATTCGTCTTATTTTGTTGGATGTGAGATCTATTAGGTGATGAATTAGTGAAGCACTCTAACATAACAGGGACATTTATATTTGAATCAAAAACTTCAGTCGATGAGAATCAAAATTTAATGTATCCGAGTTTTGGGAGTGATTCGCATCAAGTGGAATGAAATTACTTTACAATTATTTTTCATTTGTGATATGGAGATTATTTGTACCGCCTTCACGTTATTTTGACGTATTTTTGAATCTGCCTCTTTTAAGTCTATTGAAAGAACGATGATTCATTGTATTCTTCATTTGATGTTCTTTACTTTAACAGTGAAAATTGAAAAAGTGCTCGATCAAGACGATATCATTATTCGGGCACAACAAGTTAGCACTTTTAGGAAGTTTTTCCACTCTTGATCCTATAAATCTTAACTTTCTGAATCATTTATGTGTCTCTAACCCTTGTTCAAAATGTGAAGCCTATTGGGCCAGCTTGGAAAAAAAATATCACTTCTTTCCCAACCAAACATTTAAAATATACGTTTCGCCCAAATTTGACTGTATTGAGAAAAGCCCGTGTATAATCACATAGTCATAGATACAGCGCACAATGTGACTTGGGAATACAAGAATATGATTGGCTAGGAAATTCCCAGCATACGCAGTTGCCAAGTGACTTTTGAAGAGGTGTTGATGAATAATACCATATATTATGTCGTCATGTCAGTTATGTAGCCATCCTTCCCATGTAATAGAAGATGCTGATACAGCTTCGCTGATTACGCTTCATTCCAAGAAGAGTCAAGATACCGAGCATCTAACAAATCTAACATCATGTAAAACATTCATTCTAATTGTAACGCTCATCAGAGGCGGTTCATCTGTACTTTTATCAAATAAACATCATTTTTTAAAAACCCGTTTCCTCGTTCAAAGTATTTAACTTGTCCCCAATATAATTTATTATATCTACGTGCTTTATGTAATGATCCGATCTGCTCCCAGAATGATACCCAAAAATCATGGTATCACCCATAAGAACCAGATGATAGAACACGAAAAATCTAATGATCTTCTGGATTTTGAATATGTAAAAATGAGAACTTGCAACATTGAACTCAACAAGATAATATTCAGTGTTGGCCTTTCAAATATTTTTCTCGACTCGAGAGATTTTGCAGTCTCCCAGTGTTCTTAAACTGATAATAATGTATGTGTAATAAAAATATAAACATATCACTGAGAAATTATTTCGTCATCAATTCCTCAGATCTAAAAGTGTAGTCATCTGTTTTTATCTCTCCACAATAATTCCATAAAAAATTAAAGGGTGTGCTTATTTCATGCACAGGCGGCAACGCTGGTGCAACATGTGACGAGATCGTGAAACGAGAGTCGAGAGTGTATTCAGTATTGTAATATGGCGGTTTGTTTTCTTCCACGTTCTGTTACTTTCATTGTTCTTTCTAATTATTTGCTTCTAGTAGATGAGAAGAGTCGAAAAGGCGTATTCATAAATCGATATAAATTAGTTGCATCGAATGTTATTTCGAACAGTTTATGGTAGTGTTGTAAAAACAAAGTATAGTTGTTGAGGTTTCTGTTATAAGCAGAAGGGAAGGGCTATGCCAGACTCGTTTGAATATGCGAAGTTTCTGCGAAAAAAAAAACAACTGATTACGTGATATAAATCAACTGGCTGACTGAGGCTAATGTAATTCAGAAGAATAGCATAGTGGATGAGAACACATGAGTTTTTGTAATTCATTTCAGTGAAAAGGTGAGTATTGTATGATTGTTCTTCCAACACAATTATTAAGAATAATACGTATATTGTTTTATTTTTATTTCAGTCATTGGGTTATAACTCATTGATCACACTCACACTTGATCACATATGAGTAGGAGGACATGAGGATAGAATCGGAGATTTTATTAAATTCCTGAAAACAGTGGAAATGTTATTGGTATGGCCAATACCAATAACCCAGAAGCTAGAATTGATAATAATGATATCAATATGGCCTGAGCAGTGTTTTCAAAAGAAAATATGAACCATTCTTCAGTAAATCATTCAGCCATCGATAATCAAGTATTTTTGTAAGATTCAGGTAATTTATTTAATGTGAATATCCGAAAATTCCTTTTCAACCTCTATAATTAAACTGAACATTGACAACATGAACTAAAATGTATTTTATTGATTTTCAGATGCTGTTACACAAGAGGTGTTTGAGATACTAAAAAGATAGTGGCTACAAATCAGAGAAAATTGCAAGAATAAAGCAGTGAAGTGATGTGAGTTTTTTTATGTTGAAGTGAAATTTCAGTTACTTGAAAAGTCATAATATCTATGATTTTCTGAAGGTTTCCCAGAAATAAATGTTATTGGAATCTTGATCATAAGCATTTTTCTTGAATCCCATTTCCTACTGGAAGATCCATGAACTGATTCAGAATGAGATTCGTAATCAAATAAAATGGAGTATTCTTGTGAAACCTATCATTTTGTCTATGTGACGTGAATGAGACTTCATTATTGATTCCGAAAATTAAGTATATGTGACTCCCTCAGTAGCACAATATTCTCCTCAAAAGGAATTCCAGATAAAAGAATGTGAGGCAGTTCGAACTTCACATTGTGAGTAGTCCAATGCATCAATGTGATTTCTTTTGTGATGCTGAATGAAAATCAAAAAACGACCAAAAGGGTCCGGAATAGAAGTCATTGTGATGTTAGTGAAAATCTCAATTCGAGTCACGGCTGTGATCTGGAACATGAATGTGATGCCCTATCACATCTCTGAGACGAATTTGTGTTAACTGGGTTGTTTTTCGTTATAATTGTCTGTGTCTCTTATTATTTCGTCTAATTGGTTCCAAAAATCATTTGTTTCTTTAGTATGTATTTCTATCCGGGATAGAGCGTCTGCGTTAGTATTTTGTGTTCTTTTTTGTACATAATATCATAATTATACTCTTCTAATTTGATTCTCCAACGTGTCAGTTTAGAATTGGGATCTTTCAGGGAGAACAACCATTGAAGGGGTTTATGGTCAGTTATTATGTTGAATCTTCTGCCGAACAAGTACGGTCAAAAGTACTTTGTTGCCCAAACTATTGCAAGAAGTTCTTTTTCAATGACTGAATAGTTTTGTTCTGAATCATTCAAGGATCGGGACGCGTATGCTATAGGTAAATCTCGTCCGATGGGTCCTTGTGAGAGCACAGCTCCTAAAGCAATGTTACTGGCATCAGTGGTTAGATTAAAGGTTTTCGAAAAATTGGCGTATTGCAATATTGGTTCGTTGATTAATAAATTTTTACATGTTTCAAAAAAAGTTATGAATTCTTGATCGTGCACAATGTATGCTCCTTTCTTAAGACATTTAGTTAATGGTTTAGTTATCTTTGCGAAATTATTAATGAATTTACGAATTTACTTACCAAGGAGTCCTAAAAATCCTTTGATTTGCTTTAGTGTTTTGGGAATTGGAAATTGTTTTATCGCTTTTATTTTGTCAGGATTGGGTTTAACGCCGTTTGGAGTCACTATATAGCCTAAATAAGCAACTTCCTTTCTTAGAAATTAGGATTTATCTAATTGAATTTTAAAATTTGAATCTCTCAATCTTTGGAATACATTTCTGGGCCTTTCAATATATTCTTGGAGGGAAGTGGAGAAAATAATTATATCATCAAGGTAAACTAAACACTGTTCGTTTTTGTATACCTCTCAGGACGTTGTCCATAACTCTTTGAAAACTTGCCGGAGCAAGAAGGCATACGAAGGAATTCGTAGTGCCCATTCTCCGTATTAAATGCCGTTTTTTGAATATCATTTTTGTCCATCTCGATTTGGTGGAACCCACTTGCTAGATCGAGCGTTGAAAAATATTGGCATTTGCCTAGTTTATCGAGCAGGTCAGTAATATTAGGTAGGGAATATTTGTCGTCTATAGTTTTGTTATTTAGTTGCCTATAGTCGATGACTATTCTCCATTTTTGTTTGCCTGAGGCGTCAATTTTCGTTGGCACTATCCAAATTGGAGAAGACCATGGTGAATTACTATGTTGGATTATTTTTGAGTCTAACATTTTTTTAATTTGTTTTTCTACTTCGTTTTTGTATACAAAAGGGTATCGATATGGTCGAGAATAAACAGGAATTTCATCAGTTGTTTTGATTTTATGTTTAATTTGGTTTGTAAACGTTAATGCCGTGTTTTCGTGATAGAATATGTATGACATGGATCTAGGTCATTTTCGGTATGATATAGTTCTCCAGAAATGAAATTTTGTTGGGGTCTGTTGAAGTTATTGGTATTTCTTGTTGATACGCTCATTGGAGTAGGTCTGAATGTTTGATTTTGATATTGCAATGAGCTCGGAGGTTTGGCAATATTTCCAGTATTTCTTGTGGTGGTACTCATGGGTGTAGCTTTTGGAAATGTTTGATTCGGGTTTGGTTTGAAAACATTTGTATTTTGAGGTTTACCAAAAACTTGGGCATTCGAGAAATACCGTTGGGGTCGAATATTCGGTCTGCTTTGAATATTCACAGGTAGAGAAGGAAAGCTATTCGGTCTAAACTGGTTGTGTTGTGTTTGGACGTTGAAAGCTGTATTTTGTTCATTATTGAATGTTTGTCTAGGTTAATAAGGTCTTTGATTTGGGGTATTTTGATTTCTATGGATGGTCTTATTAGAAAAATTTTGAAAATAATTGATATTATCTTCTCTAATTACAAATTGAAGGGCTTCGCTTAAATTTGTCGGTTTCATGCAACGTATGGTCGTTCCTAAAGGTTCTCACAATCCGGCTAAGAATGATTTCAGAGCTAAATCTTGATAGAGATCGCGTTTTAATTTCTTCGCTATATCTGTAGTCTCGTGAACGTCAGTATGACTACAAAGAAGATTCAATGTATTCAAACATCTGTCAAAGAATTGTTGAGGTTTTTCGCCAGGTGTTTGTTTCAACATTACTAGATCTCTGTTTAGACAAGCTTCGTCTCTTTGGTCTGCGAAGCTTCTGATGAAAATTGATTTGAGATTTTCCCAAGTAGAAATATTTTGGATGTTAACTATGAGTTTTGCATTACCCTTTAGTTTTGAAATGATCGAATTTACGAGGAAAACATTTTGAAAATGTTCAGGGTTTTCCGTGATGTAAAAATTCTTAATCAAAGATTCGCTGATTGAAATATATCGATTTAATTCGTTGGGATTTACATCGAATTCAGGAATGCAATGTAGGTATTCAGGTTTTAATGGTTGGGTCATATTGTTGTTTGAATTTGAAAAAGGTAAGGGATTGTTGGTTTGAGAGTCAGTTAAAGGTGTATCAATATTCAAACTGTCGAAATTTTTTAGTAATTCTTCCATAAATTGACATAAAAATCAAAGTAACTACGAGCATCTCCAACTTAATTATGAAGAGGGCCAACAGATGGGCGATTTTGTCTTCACTGTGTAAGCCTTCTCCGTGAACTTGGTCGATTTCTGTACCAAATTCCGATGATCCGCTGATGATGAGTTGAATTGGTATCTGCGATAGATCCGGTTTCTTGATTTTTGAAGAGCCGCCAACGCAACGATTTCACTCAACGAAGCAACAAGGTTCGATTTTCCAGTTAATCGTTAAAACGAAAAGTTCACGTTCGATACGAAAACTCCAGAAAATCCGCACGACTGCGCCAAATAACTTTTCGGAATGCTCGAGTCCTTTTTTAAAAAGATTTATTTTTCTATTATAACTTTTTCTACATGAATAACTATCAAAAAGCGTTTTACTAGTATGAGAACAAAAATGCAACTGACTAAAACATTGATTATCTTGTTAACATGATCGTGAAATGTAATCTCTTTTTTAGCCATAGTCAGCGTTCTTCTTGGAAACGGTTGTGGAGTCCATGAGATATTTAAGGGGTAAATATGTGATTATTTTGAAAAACACGGTTTGTAGGCCTACTGGAGATACTTCCATTAAAAAAAGAAACGCATTGAGAACTCTACCTCTTGGGTAATGACGGAAACGAGTTCAAATGTATTATTTTATTTCGCAGACGCCTAAATACCATTTTCAGATAGTACATAATCAGCAGAATTTTTTGAAAATATGTTTGAGGAGAATGAGTACCTGCAAGATGATTTGTCCTCGCAACAACCTGCATTTCTTATCAACAAATAATATGAATTCAGTGAAATAACCTTCAAAATAACCCTAAAATTCAGTACGATTCTTCAAATCACTGAAATAAATTAGGTTTATGAATTAATTATCAACTGCCTGGGATTCAAAGGAAATTTGTGTAAAGAGATATCTGAAGTACTACTATACACTGTGTCCAAGATAAGAATGAACAGCATGGGGATATCGGAAACGGTAAGTGATACAGGGTCGATTAAATTAGAGAAAAGTAGCGCATTTATGTGCCCACTAATATGCCATTTACAAAGTTTCAATATTCCGAGTAGTTTCGGAGATATCCGGGAAAAACCGAAATTTGAGAATTTCGTTTTTATTTTCTCCTAGCTTTATTTTCGAAGGAAATGTAAAACAAATAGCACTTCGTCATGGCCACTTTTCGAGGACTACACGATAACATAAGCAAAATTTTCGTGCGACGTTTCGTCTTTTAGAAAACATCATCAACTTTGTATTTTTATATGGGCCGAAACTAAAGTATACCCTGTATACGACTCCATTTTTCATTGTGAATACAGCAACATATCACACAATATGGTTTCGGAACCTTTTCTCGCGCAAAATGTAATTTAGTGATTACTTAATCTGTTTTTCTTCAATTTTAGATAGTAGGCGCTGGAAAAAATGACAACATACTGTTCTGTTGTCATAATAATAGTGTAGTTTGGTAGAATATTACATATTACTGTTCCTACTTTTACATCTCTTTACCTACCTAATTTGTGTCAAAAATGGAAAACGGCAGCTTTTCGAATACTGAAAAATTTGATATGTTGTCATGTTACATTTTGTGCCATAGAAATTGTATTGATGCTGAACGTGCGTACTTTAATAAGTATCCAGAGAGGCGACAACCTGGTGAATCAATATTTAGACGGCTAGTTTTCAATTTAAAAGAATACGGATCATTTAAAAAACCTGTGGTTTCCCGACAAAAGCAATCTAATGAAGAAAGTCAGCGTGATGCGTTACAGGCCGTTGTTGAAAATCCTGAGATATCCACTCGCACCATTGAAGATAATACCGGAGTAGCCAGATCCACCGCTCACTTCATTTTAAGAAAAAATAAATATCATCCATATAAATTTAGGATTTGTCATGGACTCAGACCAGGTGACGATGCAAGACGAAGAACCTTTTGTGAATGGTACACTAGAAAATGCCAAGACGATGAAAATTTTCCTTTCAAAATAATTTGGTCTGATGAAAGCATGATCACCAACAATGGCATTTTTAATAGGCGGAATGTTCATTATTGGTCACAACAAAATCCGCGTGTACACAAAGTGTCCAGACATCAACATCGTTTCGGTTTCAATATGTGGGTTGGGATTCTCGGTACGAATATAATTGGGCCTTTTATCTACCGAAACAATTTAACAAGAGAGCGGTACATGAATTTGTTAGTGAATGATTTGGAAGACGCTCTAGATAATTTGCCTTTAGCGGTTACTCACAGCTGCTGGTTTCAACAAGATGGTGCTCCAGCACATAACGCTAGAATTGTTCGTGATTATTTGAATCGTCGATTCCCAGGACAGTGGATTGGTACCAAAGAGTACACCAGCTAACAAGAGGCGAAAGAAAGACGTTTTCGCAATCTCAAATTTGTGAGCGCATGCGCGATTTAACTGGTTTAACTGTCATGTCAAGCATCACTTCCTTTCTTCTGATTGTGTCGCAGTGTTGCCGGCTTGCGGGTAATTACTGGAAAATACTGATCCTTGAAATAAAGTGTATATGTACTCAATAGGTACATGCCAAAATAATAAACAATTTCCTGGAAATTGCAAGGATTACTATACTAAGATTATAAATGCCATGAATGCAATCAAGTTCAATTATTTTATTTTATGTAACAGAAAATTCATAATACATTGTTACCGGAGTTATGAAAACTTGCCAAATTTCAAGGCAATCGGACAACTAGAAGTTGGTCAAATTTCATTTTAAAAATTTGTACAGACTGACGGACAAGAAAGCGAGTTAATAAAAATGTTCGTCTGTTGTTGAAAAAAAATTCCACTCCAATTTGAGAATTTTATGTCTAAGAAAATGGCTATTTTATATCAAAATTAACGTTTTGTGTTAAAATACTGGTAGATTTCAATAAAAATTACATTCACGAAATAAAATACCTAATAAGTCAGTATTTCAGTCAGACAACTATTTTGTGGTCATAATGGGCAAGGATGTTCAACAACTTATTTTTCTTAGTGTAGTTCTGTCACTATGTTAGTTTTCTCCGTGTACGATGTAGGTTACAGTTCAGTGCTGTGACGTATTTCCTCGCAATATCGTGTGTGTCGAACATCAAAGGAACCGACAAAGCTTTCGCCTCTTGTTAGCTGGTGTACTCTTTGATTGGTACTCATAGTGATACAGCCTGGCCTGCAAGATCCCCCGACTTAACCCCACTGGACTTTTTCTTTTGGGGATATATCAAGAATCAAGTGTACTCTAATCATGATTTTCAGAATGAAGAAGATTTGCTAAGATTGGTTACTGAATCCTTTAACAATATTTTTCCGGATATGTTATATCAAGTTTTAAATTCGTCTGTGAGACGAGCGTACTCGTGCTTAGAAAGTAATGGCGGGTTATTTGAACACTTGTTAAAAGTTTCTGTTCATTTCCTGTATTACATATTAGCTCCTTGTTATTTATTACATTACAATTACATTTATAAACTAAACTTTTGATATTGCGACTCATCTTTATTGTATTCAACAACGCAATAATTCCGGCAAGTGGTTAGTTTAAATTTATACTTTTATAAATAGGACTATTCAATTCACTATCAAAATGTATCAAAATATGACATTTTTTCCAGCGCCTTTTCGACCCTGTATCACCCACCGTTTCCGATATCCCCATGCTGTTCATTCTTATCTTGGACACAGTCACACAGTGTGTATGTGATGAGCATTGAGGAACAGAGCACATTTTTCGTGATCTCTCTCCACGTTACCTCTTCCAATCCGCTGCATTTTCAGATGGTATAAAGTTTATTTCACAATTGTTCATTAAATATCATCCAAATATATAACTTTCGATACAAAAATGGCCTAAAATAAAATGATCCCACTTCACCCATACAAACACTCACAGTTTAGTTTGTTGGTCACACCTCGAGTATTTCAAACGATAAACAGTAGATGTCGCCCACTCCGAGATTCTTCTCTGGGTGCGTTCCATTAAGCGTTCACAACGATCACGCTCACGACCACGAATTTTGTCGTTCCACTTGGTTCTGTGCGTCATAAAATTAAACTCAAGTGGAATGTGGAATCTCAGTCGTTGCCATATTTGCTGTTTAGTGCTTGACAATTATTGCATGATGCAATTTCTCAAAACGCTCACGCCGACCCACCTCTTGAGATGGGTTGTCGTGAGCATAAATCATGACGTCATTCATGACATTTTCGCCACGACCCCAACGATCGTGGGTGGAACGTCTGAATGAGTGTTTTGGACACGGAGTATAGATATATCTATACTCCGTGGTTTTGGACGTTGTGAATGTGAATTGTGAACGCTTAATGGAAGGTACCCCCTATTGTTATGACAGTTATGTTATGACATTCAATTGATTCCAAAATGGCGTCCTACAATAACAAAACAGTACAACAATCCGATTTATTTAGTTGTTATTTATCAATGAATGTGAATAATATTTGCAGAATATGTCTTGAAAAGGGCACTAAGCTTATGCCTATTTTTGATCCAATAAAACCGCCACATTTCTCTATTTTGATAATGGCATGTGCTGCTGTCCAGGTATTCAATCTTAGTACAAGATAGGTTGAAATATAAAAAGAGAATACATATCTGCCTGATTTCAGGTTTTACAGGGTGATGGATTACCGCCTTACATTTGTCAAAAATGTATTTCAAAATTAAATATAGCCTTTCAATTCAAAACACAGTGTGAAAGTTCTGATACAAAACTCAGGCAGTGTTTTGATAATTCCTTTCAGCATTTACCCTCAACTCCAGATCTTTCTGGTTTTCTTAGTTTCAAAAAAGATAATACCACGTTTAGCCAAAATAATGATGGAGGAACTGATGATTTGAATTCTGATAAACAACCAGATATTCAAAATGGAAATGGATCCATAACAGAACACCAAATTCTGCAGACAGTAGGCATTGATACAGACACCTCTTTATATGAATTTGGTAATAGTAGTTTAATTGAACTGAAATCAGAACTTGACCAAAATACAAATGAAATGAAGGTACTAGTTTGTAGTAAGTGGTTTTATTCTTGTATTCAGAAAACATAAATTCTAGGTGGAAGACATGATTATAGTCGACACATCTGAAGTGAAAAAGCCAAAAAAACATGAATGTGATACCTGTGGCAAGAATTTTCGTACAAAACCAGGCTTGGTACATCACATTCGAATTCACACTGGTGAACGTCCATACCAATGTCATCTTTGTGACAAAAGGTTCATAAATGGAGGCCATCTACACACTCACATGCGCACCCATACAGGAGAAAAGAATCATGTGTGTGTAGCTTGCAGTAAAGCATTTGCTACTGCTCAGCAGTTGACGAAACACACAATTGCCATACACACTTCAGAGAGACCCTATGGGTGTATGTATTGTTCGAAGAGATTTGCTAGTTCAAGTAATTTGAATACACACACGAGGATTCACACTGGCGAGAAGAATTTTCATTGTGAATTATGTGGAAAACCATTTTCCACCAAGGGACAGTTGTATCAGCACATGCTAGTGCATTCGGGGGTGAGAGCTTTTATGTGTGAGTACTGCAATAAGAGATTCTCTCAAAAGGCTCACCTCACTAGGCATATCAAAATACATAGATCACCCCCACCCTCTACTGCACCAATCTAATATGGAGTCTAATTTTATGTCGATCATTTTATTCAATATATATATATTTATTTTTTACGTTTGTTTCTTCAATAAAAACACTCCTCCAGACGTCATATCAGAAATTTTGATTGGGTTTACTCATCAATAATTGGACTAATATTTCAATGCCTGATACTCGAAAGCTGTAATATATATTATTGTGATGAGTAGTGAGGATTCCACTCTTAATCATTCGAGAAATAATATTTCATATACTCGAGAATATTTTTCATCTATTTAATATGACATCAGAACTAAAGAAAATTTCTAATTATCAACTAAAAATATTTCAAATAAGGCAGTATTTATATACTCACACTGGAATAACACGTAAACAATAAGAGCGGACAAAAGTCAGAGTCAGACAGTTTTGAAGTTTAACAATGAGGTTATGTTGAAGACCTCTTGTTTACTAACAAATCATATTCATAAAATGGTGAAAATAATATCCAAAGTTGTCGTTTGTGGAATGAAAGGAGTTGGAAAAACTGCTATATTGGAACAAGTTATATATGGACACATCAACGAAAAATCTGTGAGTTGTATCAATTTCAGTGACCCAGTATTTTCATTGTAAACGTTGCATGAATACACTTATATATTCTGCCTTCAAGGAATTACACCCTACCATAGAAGACATCTATGTTGCAAATATTGAGTCTGACAAAGGTACAAAAGAAAAAGTTAGATTATATGATACTGCAGGCATTGACGACTCTTCTAATGCCATGACAAATCAACAATTACCAAGACATTATCTCATGATGGCAGATGGATATGTTTTAGTATATGATAGTTGTAAAGCTGGTTCCCTAGATGTATTGATGTCTATCAAAAAAGACATTGATAAAAACAAAGACAAGAAAGAGGTGAATTAACCATGTTGTATTACATTTCTTTCTCTTTTCAAACCAAGTTTTTCTCAGGTAACTATCATTGTTATTAACAACACATTCAGCAATGGTCAGAATGATCCAGAAATGGAATCGAATGTGAATAAGGCCATGCAATGGTGCATGAGAGAGAAAATAAAGCATTTCAATGTGTCTGCTTTCAAAAGGTCTACTTTGTATGAACCCTTTGTATTTCTTACTAGTAAGTTGACTCCACCTCCTAGTAAAAGTAGTTTTACTCCTCTGTCAATGGGTAGAAAAGTTATGAAGGATTCCAATTAATATTTAAAATTTAGGAATACATGCTTAACTTGTAAAATACTGTGATTGGAAATATTTATTTTCTTGTGGTAATCTTAGTTGAGGATGAGGTACATTTTTAATGATGATTAAATCATTGTTGTTCAATTTTTCTACCAAAAAATTATATGATTGCACAAAAGTTGTAGTTTTGTTTAAAATAATTTTCTGACATTGTATACAATTGATGAACAAGTTATTACTGAAATATTCTGCTGAAAAATAAATACAAATGAACTTGAAACAATTAGAATATTGAAATTCGTACGAATCATTCGTCAATCTCTTCAAAATAGTATCCGCAGTTTGTGGCCAGCTGTAGGTAGATGAGCTGTCAAGATGCGGTCTGATAAGCCGTCAGAAAAAGAAAGAGATGAGCCGCAGAACATTGCTACTAAACTGAAATGGGGGATTTGAGCAAGTAAGCATGAAGATTCCTTATCTTATTGTAACTCAATAACGAACAAACGCAAAAACACCACTTCAATATTACCATGAACTACATTTCAATTTCCTCTTTTGTTGTTGGATCGGAAACATCAGATATGGACACTTTTAGCCGGGATGAATTTGTCAACGGTCATGTTTCAAGGTGAAGTAATAGAAGTAGCAGATGTTTTAATAGATATTTTACGAGTAAATCAATTTATTCGAAGATTTCAAAATATTCCCTTCTCTTCGAAAAATATTGTGACAAACTTATTTTCCTTCAAATATGAATTCGTTATCGAATAATATGGAATATATATTTCTATATTTATTTTTATCAATTTTACGCAGTGTCTTCAACTGGCTAGTTTACTTCATTTCACCTGATTACACATTTTTTAATGAAACATACAAACATTATTTCAAGCTCTTTGATACTATGGTTCCTTCATTTCATTGTATTCTTCTAATTTGATGTACTTTTCATTTTCGTGGGACGCGTGGGATACAAATTAGATCATTTGTTTGATTATTATCATTATCGCTGTTATATGTCAAGTGAAGAAATTTTTAAAAGTCGATCGGTTACTTCAATGTTTTGAATCGTATTATTGAACTCGGTTTCGTTTTTGTTAATTTTTTCATTAATTTATAATGTGTTCTCAGTGTAAATACGAATGTTATGTGTTTTTATTCGCCAAGATAGTGTGATGGTGCAGGCCTTTATTCCTTATTTCAATTAGTATTGCCAGAAGTGTAAGTGAATACATTCGTGAAAGCATTGTATACAAATTTTGGGTAACGATTGTCCAGTCCAAAGCAAGCTCCAGCCGATTCTAGGATTCATATTATCCTTTGGTCGGATTAGGGCAGCGAAAAGGCTATCATATACCCATTCAAAATTAACGTATTACCAACCTATTATTAGCTACTTTTGCGCAAATACTTGTTTATCGTCGGTTTGAAAGGCAGGTAATATGACACCACAGGGTGTAGATTACAAAGGGCGCCGGCCCCTATGCTAATCCTACGGTCTCGTGCCCTGTAGGATCAGCCAAACAAATTGGTCCTGAATACAGTATCAAGGTGTACTCAGGGGCGGACTTCGAAGGAATAACTAGGGGCACCGTTTTCTTTCGACCAATAGATGGATTTTGAAATTCTTTGACAACCTCTTTGCCACATGACAATATCGCAGGATGAGATCATTAACAATAAGGTTATTCTAGATTCATAATATGCATAATAATCGTTCGAAACGAATTGATAACTGTCAAAGCACAGTAAATTTACGTATTTTGGTCCAAGACAAAACACGAACTTTATAGCTATTAATATAACGAGATTATTATGCGATTTATAATAGTCGAGGACGGTGTTAAATCGCTAATAATCGAGTTACATTCAAAGCTTTATCGTATCATTGACAACGGCGATGCGAAAATAAAAGCAACAAGGTTTTATGTCATTTCATTTTGGCATTTCCAAAAGTCATCATTAAAATCATGCAAGATTTTGATATTCCTGACGATATATTAGCTGCAGCCAACACTATAAGGTTGAACTTGCTTCCGGACAAATCTAAAATCCATTATGAAAAAGAATATCGGCAGTTTTGTGAGTGGCGAAACAAAGTACATGTTCAAGGACCAGAAGAAACGGTGTTGCTGGCGTATTTCGCAAAACTCTCTGAGGAATATTCTGCTTCATCCTTATGGCCGAAATATTCCATGTTACGAGCGACTTTAGAACTGAAGGAAATCGACAAATACGGCGCCTTAATACGTTTCATCAAGAAGTAAAACGTTGGATATAGAGCAAAAAAATCAAAAGTATTTACAAGAGAACAAGTCAACGAATTTGTGCGTTCTGCCCCAGACGAGGAGTTTTTAATGATGAAAGTGGCTTTTTTAATTGGAATTGGAGGAGCCTGTCGAACCAATGAATTAGCGAAGATGACCACGGAAGATGTTGACGTTTTAGAGGACAAGCTGGTTGTTACTATTCCCGACTCAAAAACCCACAAGAAACGGATTTTCGTTGTGGTATCTGACGGCGAAGTCAATCCTGTGCTTTTATTTAAAAAGTACGCAATATTAAGACCAGTCCATGTTACTCACCGAAGATTGTTTGTATCATATAGAAAAGGGAAATGTACGGTACAGCCCTGCGGCATTCATTTCTTCTCTAAAATACCTCAAAAAATAGCTGAGTATCTCTCACTTGAAAACCCTAATATGTATACTGGTCACTGCGTTAGAAGATCTTCGGCAAATTTTCTTGTTAATGCTGGAGGAGATATATTAGACCTACAAGAACTTGGTGGATGGGAATCGGCGAAGGTTGCTAGAGGGTATTTAGAAGAAAGTATAACCAAAAAAGTTTCCATTGCTCACAAAATTCAAATCGGCGATGTTTCCGGCAGTGGATTAAGCACTGGGGAACCGCACGAAATCGAAAGGAGTGCTTGCTCGGTCATCAATCAATCTTCAGAGGATATACCTATGATCGTGGACGCTAAAGGCAAAGGTGTATCCATCAAATTTGAAAACTGTCAAAATATTGTTTTACATGTTCATGAAAACTAGTTCTAATATTATTTGGTATCTAACGTATTATGCTTTCGTAACTAACGTATTAAATTATGGTAACTAATGTATTATGAGTAACTAAGGTTTTATGTAGGTTTTGGTACGTTTATGATGTTAATAATTATTAATAAAGATTTCATATAAAAATGTCTTAATCTTCAATGATACGATAAACTCTTTAATACGCGCACGTTTGAAATATGGAAAATACTACATTTTTAATGTTTTGAGATTTTAAGCATAGTAAATCCTTTCTCAATATATTAGGTGTCTCGTTGATAAAGAATTTTGCAATAAAGCTGTATGAAAACGTTCAAGAAAACAAGGTAAAATTTCAGACTCCAAAGTGAAATATCTCGAAAAGTATTAATTTACTCACGATAATATTGCGAAATTCGATTTTCTTGGACGAATATACGTAGGTACATTAAAGATTTCAAGAATATCCAGATCGTTTAATATTATATGAAGACTTTCAACATCATGGTATTCATGTGGTCTCAGTTAAATGAAATGAGTTATTCTGAGTGGTTGAATATTCAATCAATAAAAATATTCTATAGTGTCAAATCTACCCTTTACTAATTTTACACAACGAATAAACAACTTGGAATATCAGAACATCATAAATTCAAATTCGAAACGCAAAATTCAAACCGATTTTTGGAGCACTGTACTCCCAAGCGTATTTTCTCGATTTACTGGTGTTTCCGCTGTCATCCGACGAGGTCACGGTTTTGAAATCGTCATATCCCAACACTAGCCTTGCGTTTCTGAAATCACTGGGTACTACTTTTGGTTCGTAACTATCTGGCTCGTCTATACCAAAAGATTCAGCTGCAGTGTCAGCAGAAGAAAACAAAATCATTACAGAAATTGTCGTCTGAAAAGTTATCGAGCGGTTCACATTTTTAAGAAATCCAGAAATAAAAGTTGACTTACGATGAAGTAGAGATTCATTTTTATATTTGTCTATGCCCTGTGGTACGATATGTATAGTTTGACGTTCACGAATGACTGTGTGGTGAATCAGAGAATGATTTTAATAAATAGTACTTGCTGGGTGGGTATATGCTTGCGACGTCGATATTATGCACGATTATGAAATTAAATTTCAATAATTTACATATTATCCTTGTGAATATTACGGAATACACGACACCCATCATCTATGGAAAACTTTTAGCGGTTTTCTTATCTATACAGGGTGTTGGAAGTAGGTGGCCAAACTCGAAGAGATGATTTTTTTCAAGTGATTCCAAGACGAAAGGTTCATACAGTGTGATTCAAAATTCGAATCACACGGATAATGAAATAAGAACAGGACTCCCATGTGCTTAGTTTTAGCACAGTATAACTAAACATTGTTTTTTATAAGACGAGTGCAAGTGACCGCTGTCGACCAAAATATTAATATACAGGGTGTTTCATAAAATCCTCTCTAACGGTGCCATCGAATGAATTGTCATTTGTAGATCGAAGTTTGAATGGAATGAATTCGAATTATTTTGATTTCATAACTTAGACAGACACCCTGTATCTCTAATACTAGCCACATAAGGATCTTATATGTTTCTGATTTATTCTTCGTGTAAGCACGAGATCTCCTGTGAAGGTCCGGTTATGCTTTTTTTAAGATACAGGGTGAAAAGAAATATTTCTTTCGTACTAATTCTAATAATCGCCGATTTTGTTGAAATTTGGTTGTGTTATTTGGGGTGGTAAGGAGTTTAATTTAGCTTCAGCTTAACGAATTCAACAGCCATATTCAATTCAATTCGCAATCTTCAAAACGAATGATAATTTAGATATGTTTGCGTGCACGACACTGAATATCATATCACCCAGTAAATAATATATTATGGTCGCTGCACGGACATTTAGCGCACATCCAGATGTTTCATCTAACCAAATAATGTAATAGTGGTTGTATAAAAATATTCAATTATCCGTCTCTGAAGGTATCAGTTACAGGGTAATCGAGTTCGTCCATGCAGGAAATTAGAAATCCTCGTATAGTTTTGTCTCATTAATATTTAGCCGTATCCATGCATAGTCTTGGACGGGCCCGGTTGGGGGTTGTCTACCTTTTCGTCATGAGGTATGAATAGCGTGGGGATGGAAAATGTTCCCATACGTCCATCAGTAGGTCAGGTGCGGTGAGGAAAAAATCATGATTTTCGAATTTTGCGGCGGAATAAAAATGAGAGCGTCTAATTTAACTTTCGAATTGTAACAGCATAATTTATTTGAGTAACTTTCAAGCATTTATTCGGTGTTATTGGAACGTTTTTTATTATAGATTGGGTCGCCTTAAGCAATAAATATATTATAACATATTGTTTTTATTTTTACTCAGCTACATGTTGAATATCTTTTTTTTATAAAATTGTGAGGTTATAAATATAGGTATCATTTTAATTAGAACTTCATCAAATATAGACTATTTGTTCAAGCAATTAATTTGGCATCGTTGTGAAGTCGCACTGTGAACCATAATTATATTGATGCCTAAATGTTTCCAGCTATGTCTCAACCACATATATACATAGGTCTGGTATCTACGACATTTTTGAGTGGTGGGAGGTGGCACCATTTTTGAAGAAAAAGTTGCCATAACTATTCGCTAGGAGGACATAGGGGTATAATCACGTGATTAATCTTTGACAACAAAACAAACGGTTAGGACTTGAATGGTGAATAAAATCAATGACAGATATATTATATCTTGCGAAATTCTCTCTAATAGATGAAAACCATTCGTGCTTTCAAAAAGCTGATCGGATCTGATTTGTGATTGGCTGACAAAGTGACAATAGAGGACTGTGCTGCAGGAGCGAAACATGAGAACCACAAACATTTCCTCAATGTTTGGGCCACCCCCCACCATACGAGTTGCCAGATCTATGTATATGATCGTGGTCTCAACCAATTAGAACTTCAGTGGTCAGCTGGATACTTTTCATTTTGCACAAATGGTATTGAAAGATAACCAAATCTCTTAGAACTATTCATTTCCTCAAATGAATAGACTAAATAAACAACTGCTATACATAATAAGCGCCAATTTTTATCTCTAAATGATTTTTTTCACAAGAAATACGTTGTACTTTAATACTATTTCTTATTTTCTTTTAGCTGTAATTTTGATTGTATTTGTCGCACATTTCATTACCAGGTATGGATACATTCCTTATTAATAGTACCAATAAATGGAATAAATTGAGTTTTACCCCAATAACTATTACGACGAACTCTATTTGCTCATAAAAAACGCAATTTAGTATTTTTGACGGGATTTCGATTTTCCTAGTATAAGACGGGCCAATTGGATTAAATCGGAACCATCATGACACACTTAAATGGAAAACTAAAAATTGAATCATAAAAAATTGTGAAGTTTGAATTGTCTCACTTATGAAACCGAAAGTGAAAAAAAAATCATTCATAGACCAAAAATTGCCGCTTATTATGGGATATCCAAAATGTCAATCTATTACCTTTAAAACTAACGGAGATACGGGGGGTGTACCATGATCCTGTTACACCCGGTATAATGCTTAGTTTATTTTTATCTTGTTCTTATTTGCTGTATAAACTAACCATAAATGTATGATGCTATAGTTCATTTATTTATGGGAAGAAAATTGCACCAGCTTATTAGAATATGCGCTGTTGCTGCCTTTTTCACCAATACTCTGAAAAACTCGGTTATTTTTGTTCGTGATTTAAATTGAAATGAACGATGAATAGTTTGATTTATATATATATTGATATTCATCAACAGTAAGTAATAAAGCTAAAGGAAATTTCTACAGATTTCATTGTGAACGCAAAAAATAGTAAAAAATTTATTGACTGAAGACGAAAAGTTGCATGATGTCATGTTCTTATTCTTTATATTTCACAACTGTTTTATTTAATCATTCACGAGTTCGGACGTCAGTAGTATCAAGAAGATACCTACAGATAGATAAATAGATTTTATTTCACAAAGTTACATTACATATGTTTGTTGTAAGTCAGGTAGACAGTACAATATCAATTTGAAAAAATAGTATAAAGACAAATACAACAAAAAAATGTAGAAAATGTATAAAAAAAATATTTTCGGACAAGATCAAAATGAATTTGTAAAATATGTGATTGAACAGGGTGTTACAATAAAAACAATAAAAAAAATGTATATCGTTAGGAAAAAGCCGAATTCATATATTCCTCAGCACTATAGTAATAACTCTCAAGAAATAATGATTTAATTTTCATTTTGAATGAATAGAAGTTGAGCAACTTGTAATTATCTGGTTGTATAAATTGACATTTAGTGAATTTTTATAGAACTTTGAAAGTCTGTATCTAGGTGGTACGAGCAGATGTGAATTTGGTGTTCTATTATCAAGGACATCCAAATGCCTAGTGACTTATTTTTATGTATTTCTAAAAGGGTGTTATAGATAATCAACGAAAACAAAGGTAAAACTCCGATCTTCCTAAATAATGGCTTCCCTGTAGTCAGCATTCAATATTATTCTAATAATCCTTTTTTGCAATAAGAATACCTTCATAGAATGAGGTGAATTTCCCCATAAAAGTAGCCCATATGATATGTATATATATATATATATATATATGAGAGTGGAATGAAGCAAAGTATATGCACTCTTCGAGATCCAAGAATTTCCTAAGTTGTCTGAAGGCAAACATATTTTCACATAATTTTTTTAACAACTCGTCTACGTGAGCTGACCAGGATAAATTTCCGTCCATGATCAAACCAAGTAGTTTACCATTTCTACTATAATCAATAGTGTTGTTACTGGAAAAACTTATTTCCTGTGTTTTGTCTCCATTCAATTTCAATTGATTGGCTGAGAACCATCTAAAAGCATGGTCTGAAGCATCACTATTTTTCTCTGTTAAGTTACTGAAGTTATAGTGGCCCTTTTCTTCTTCAACTATACTGTCTTCAAATAAAAAATACAAAACACAAAAAATCATGTTCCTTTCAATAAATGGATGAAATATAAGAACCGTATGAAACTTCGCAATTAATTGGTGCATATCATTCACTCATTGACCGACCACTACGGGGTGGCCTTTCAAAAATCGCCCAATCCAAACAAGCTCTCCCTAAAACCCACAAAAAACACCATGAAAGCCTCAGATACGATCTCAGTTTCGATACCAACACAACTAATCGGTAAATTGCCCATCTACCATGTATCCATCCATACCAGACAAAACGGGCTACCGGATTTTCCGCCTAATTGCCCCGAAAAGATGAACCTGGTCGAGAGGGGGTAAGTTCGCCCTTATAAAACGAGAGCGTTCTCGTTATTTTGCCAACATTTTTTCCGGTTGCGGTTTTGGAATGGTTTTGAAAATGGATCGCGACGATTCGAATTCGAAAACTCACAGCGATTTCAGTATAGATCACATTTTGAATAGGGCGGGGGGCGAGAGGAAAGACGATGATGTACAGGGTAAGCGGTGTGGCGGGGGCTTCGAGGTTCCCGTGTCGTTTGATTGGGTGCATTGTACGAGGTTTTGTCCGCCCAGAGTGCCAAGTAAGTACCGAAATTCACTTTTATTTTGTAATTTTTGTACGTTTTCAACACTTTTGAATTTGTTGAATGAAAAGTTCCACAAGAATTTTTTTTTCTGTATAATACACATAACCATTACTGATAACTTTTTTCTTGTTATTGACTTTTTGATGGAAATCTATTTCAATTCAGATTTTCAATATGTAAATTCATACGATTCTACAATCAATTACGATATTTATAATATTCTACGACATTTTTTTGTAGAAATTCAAAGAAAAACGATGTTTCAGTTGATTTCATTTGAAGTAGAAAATATTTTGGAATATTGTTTTATTTTCCATTTTTGTAACGAAAGTACTGTTTGCACTCTTTGGAGCATTCGCTATAGATTATTTAAGGAAAACAGTTGTAACACCATTGACTTATATCCTAAGACAGTAGTCGCAAAACTTATTAGCCAAAGAGTCAAAAATAAAGATAACAACAATTTAAAAAAGAAAAGATCAATTTGAAATAACTCTTATTACACAAACAATAATGTAAAATTTTAATTACTTATATCAATCTTTCAAACTGAACAAAAATAATACATGTTTTACCAAGTTTTTTTTATAAATCATGATTACCCTTACCGTGGATATTCGTACCAGAGCCTCACTTTGCAGACCACTGCCGATAATGTGATCTTTCATAAAGTCTGAGCGAGACAGTTAGCAACATTAACGATATTTTTTAATTGATTTTATTGAACATTACTTAGTAATAATAATTTATTTGATTATAAGAGGTGTTCAAATTGCCTTTGTCAACCTTTGTCGTATCGCAATAAAATTTTCAATCGGCTTCAAATGAACTTTTTCTCTCGCCACCGAAATGAATCTAATGTATTGATGTTCTGTGACCGGGCAGGCCAAGAGAGACCGCAAGGATAGTGGCTTCCAATAGCGCGAATTACGTCAGCAACGTGCCTGAATTCAAACTTTTCTAATCTGTGTGTAACTAAATAATGCTTTGAAAGTCAAAATATCATCCAGGAATAAAAGATGTGTCAAAATATATAAAGTATATATTTATTCTTTAACACGTTGACTGTCCTACGATCCATATATGGGTCGTAAGTTCATTTACCTATAAGTCCTGCGAACAATATGTGGGTCGTAAATGTATGTTTTGTTATAGCCCAATACTGAATAGGACGTGTCAGTAAATTATTGCTTTCTTCACGAGGACTCGGAAGAAAAAAAAACTAAATTTTGGTAAAAAAAGCATTCCATTCTGTCAAAAAATAACTGAGATACAGCATATCAAAAATGGATTTACAAAATAAGTAATAATGAAAATGTTCTCATTAGAAGTATCATTACAAAGGAAACAAAACTGAAAGATATAGAAAATCAATGATTTTCTGCATAGCAAGGAATACAAAAGGCTTGGTTGCACTGATGGCAAACAGTTGAGATCTTCTTAGTTTTTTGTTAAAAGTTTTTTTTTCAACCCACATGTGGGTCGTAGAACGTAGGTCGTATATCTAAATTATCACAGAGTCCTGCGAACCAAATATGGGGCATACAAATTTAAATGGGAACGTGTAACGGTTAGTGAAAAAATAGCATTAGGACAGTGAACGTGTTAAAATTTTAAAAATTTATGTAAATGAGATGTTTTTTCACTTCATACGAGCATAAAATATATGAACTGATCATTTTCTTATTGTCTTCAGTTAGTGACCTCTAGACCTTCTCATTCTTTGGTATTCCTTATGAAAAGGAACACTTGAAATCACAATCTACATTCACATAATAAAAATGGTGATAAACATAAGGTTTGTTCCAACACGTCTTAAAACCGTCACAATATGGTCACGCTCATGCGCAATTGATTTAATCTGTTTCAACCAAGAAGTGATCGTAATCTGACCATCATCTTTTTGTTCCAATCAAACTCATCGTGACCGTCCGCAGCATGGTTTCAGGACGGTAATTTCGGTATATGCTCAAAATTGAAAACTATTTTGATTCATGAGTATTGACATGCGCATTAAGAAACTCATTGCCAAAAGAATAGGTTAGCTAACCTAGCTTTTTGTTTGGGTATTTATTTATTTTCATTTGTGGTAATTATAATTTCTTCCGGTCTAATAAGAATCAAATAAAAAAAAATAATATGAGCGACGATGGAAGATACTGATTATTTATACGAAACAAGTGAAGACGGTTTTTATATTCAGTACTATGAAACGAGGGTCAAAAATCGTAGAGTGGCCCATTTTCATGTTATTTCAATTATTGTAACCAAAGATTATTCTTCAACAAAAGAACAACAACCTCAATCTTTTAGAACGTGCGTGGGTAGCCAAAAACCGTCAATGAAACCAAGGATGCGACCTCCATTTTTCCGTATACTTCCTATAGTTACCGAGTAGCCCTATACAAACATCGAAATTCGCCCGCCCTACAAGCTCTCATAACTGAGTCACTCGAATATTGAAGCTCCTGCAGTGGTATGCAATGATAAATAAATTTTGACGTAACCACATATCGAAGTGGAATAAACTCCTGTTGTTGCACGACCACCTATTTTTCCAGGAATGGCCAGAAGGGACGCCCCTCAAAAACGCCAACTCGGCCGCTACCCCCGCATCCCCTTCACCAACCACCAAATAGCGACGCTCGAGCAGAAGTTTCAAGAAAGTCCCTACCTGAGCAGCGACGAGGCGGCAGCACTTTCCAAGAAACTCCAATTGGCGGACGTCAAAGTGAAAATTTGGTTCCAGAATAGGCGGGCACGCAAGCGAAGGGAGGAAATGGGGTTGGCCGTGGGCAGCAAGAAGGAGGAAAAGAGCGAGAAGGGCCAGGAAAGTCCGGGGGCGATTTGGAGTCCGGATACGGCCAGCACGAGTTCTGGATTCGTTGCCTCTTGTCCGTCGTTGCCTTTCGTTTATTTGGGTCCGCCTTCCCAAATTTTGGAATTCAAACCTCGGTGAAGGAATTTGTTCAATAATTGTCAAGCACATTGGATAATTACAGGCTGTTTTACTTAAAAAAAAATTAGATCAGTGTCATTTTTAGAACCTTGAATTCAGCTTGTATTTTATGACACCACTCTCAACGTTCAACAGATTTTCAACTCATAAAACGAATACGATATGTTCAGTTTTTGATTTCTTGAGTCAAAAATCATACCAAGGATTTTCAATTTTTTGGTAATAGAAAAATTATTTTATGGAATATGGGAGATGATTATTGTTGTATATTTCTGTACATATTGTTACATTGTGGAAATTAAATAATATATTCGAGAGTTGTTTTCGACAGAGTTTTTCTCATTATTTATTAACCACCACCTATATTCGTTTATCCAAGTGATTTTTGTGCAAAAAATGTTTGTCACTAATAGATCAGCAATTTATTATTAAGTTGTGTTTCATCATATCGAAAGGATTCCTAATCTGAAAGCGTTTGAGGTAAAATAAAATCCAACCACATTATAACCCAGCATGCCTTCACTTATTCCTCACCAATGATTCACCATACATTGTTTCTAGTATGACGACTGTATTTAATGATCAACACGTAGCAGAACGATTTTTTGTAAAATTCACCCTTTTTGTGTGGCTTCTGGACGATTAGATTCGACAATACTAGATATAAACTGAAGAAAGAAAATCCACAAAGCTAAATAAGACATATCTATTTATTACATTTCTGATTCAGTTACATATTAATTGATTTATATGTATAGACACATTGATTCATTTTATTAGAGGGCAGTTTTTCTGCTACATGTTATGAACCGTCCTGTTCATATATACATAATACATGGTGTTTCATTGGTTAATGAAAATATTCTAGTGGTACACAGATAATATAACCGTTATACAAAGTGATTTGTTGAATCTGGATAGTGTCCTGAGTATTGAACCACTCAGTATAACTATTTTGAAATTGGCGTGACGCAAGAAGAAATTTGGAAACGAGATACACCTCGGAATTTAGTTATTAAATAAAACGTCCATCAAATTATTTCCCTTAAGCAATGAAGCATCTTCTATAAACATATAAAATGAGAAAAAAATACTGTTTAAGACCTTCCCATAACAACCAACAGCATTCACAATTTTGCTTTCGCTCTCGAATACATCCAACGCAAAATTGCTTGTGCATTTTGTTCCTAAACTTATATCGCACACAGCGAAGAAAGTTAGGTTAAAATAAGTATTATCAACATATGACTCTTTAATATTTTGTATAACAAATACAAGAAAGTCCAGTAAATTTGTAGAAATAATTTGTACAGATTATCATAGAAATAGCTGGAGTCTAAGCATCACAGTAGTGGTTTCCATCTGATGAAATTCCTCCAGATTTTCAGATGAAATCAAACTCATCATACTAATTCTCCAATACTTTCGAAATAGTTGAGGAATCTTTTTGCTAATTGCATGAGGTATTTCATTTTGTTTTCAAGTTTTTGTGTTTATTTTGAATTATGAATCCGAAAACACTAGGCATTCCACAAGACAACCCCACGGTTTTCTGTAAAGTTAGATTCCAGCAAACTGCATCGTTATAAATCTCTAGACGCACCCAGTACATTTGTATTCACTGGTCGACACATAAGAGGATGAGAAATGATAGCGTGTCCTCTTTTCGTAGAGGCTACACCGACAGAAATGAAATTCGCCAGGTAATACAGATCTTCAAAGTCTGCGTATTCGAATAACGTTGAAGCCTGACGGTAAAACCTGTATGCAAGAAGGACACGCTGGTGCTTTGCTCTAATATGTGTGGTAATTAGGTTATCATCTTCCTCCCTAGAGTTTTGCCAGTTGAGCGGTGTGGTGAAATGTTATCTACAACCGATACCGATAAAAAAAGTAAAACGCTGAGAGTTATCGTTTTATTGAAGCACGATTCGCGGAGAATACAATTTTGACACTCTAGAGCGGTGAAGTTATGTTGACCACACTGTGAGCTGACCATGGTTACCACACATCTTTTGATGAAAGTATAAAATTGGTATTATGTCAGTGTTACGGGTTCGTGATTAATAGAGCCTTTTGTGGTCAAGAATGAAAGTTAGCCTAGTCTATCGTTTATTTTTCCAGAAAATCAACGCCTAGTCTGGAATTATCACTAAGGAAATTAAACATCCGAATGAAGCGACTCGTAAGGATGGATAGCAATTGTATTGTGAGCTGAATACTCACCGAATTCTTTGCTTGTAACGGCTAAAACTTGTTACAACTTGGCCACAAAATCTCCGCTTGAAGATGATAATCATTTATAATATATTAACAAATATAACATTCATTAAGTAGTCGGTGGGTACGAATATAGAGGAAACTTTTCAACAAAGCATATGTAACTAGTTTTTGGTGTGTCAATTGGAGTTTCCCCATCCATTGCATCAATATTATACGGGATGGATCCATTTGTGGGCCTGATGGAAATTCCATAAATCGTGAGAGATACAGAGCCGGGATTCGAATACGTTAAATTTGCAATAATTTCCATTCAAAATCACAGACAGAAACAGTATCTACCTTGAATTACGAAATCTCCATTCTGGTCTATCAATTTATTTCACCCTGTTTACTCAGATGATGTATTCAAAACAAATTGTGTCTAGTGTTTTATGATGTGGTGATATTTCCTGTGATGTCCATACTACAGAATTGTTTGTGAATACCTTTTATTTCTGTATATTGAAGAGAATATAATTTTTAACCTAGTAAATTTTCTTTCGTTTGTAGTCATCCCTTATATTACCCACAGACTGAAAAGGTTCTTGGCTAACCAAGCAGTAAAAATCGTTAGGTAGAATTTCACTGTTTGGTTTTATTAGGACTAGCGGCACATATATTTGTATTTTTTCGTAATTTTTTATTCATTAGTCGCTACAGAACTAATAGAAGCATAGTTTTTCTCTTTTTCTCAGAGTCACTTCTGTCCCAAACACGCGGAACGATGAAGGTGACGCTGAAAAAATACGAAACATATACTTTACTCGTATATTGTTGGAAAGTGAGGAGACCGTTTAGAATATGTTCCTCTTCTTTCTTGAACAATATGCCGTATTTTTTAGAAAATTTCAACGTCTTTTATGGCAGACATGAATTAATTTTGTGCAACTACAGGTATAGTCTCCATCGCTCACTGTCCTCGGAAAATTTCAATTTCAAAACATAATCAATACATACGTTATTTCCATTTCACTCTCTTTGTCGGAAATATTGATGAATCTACGAAGTGAAAAATCAATGGAAAACATGTCCTGAAAGAGAGTGAAACGTGTCATACCAAATAAAATGAACTGGTGCTAGATAGACTATCATAAACATTTTCGTTAAAAACAAAATAATAAAGTATACCTGAATCTAATATGCGATAAAAATATTGCACTATCCGTTCAATTCAACTAAAAGTACATGACATAAAATTTTAAAATAAAAATAGATCAACATATAAAAGTATACAAAAATTAAGCAATTACTTGTTAATATTGAAAACACAGATTTTTACAAAACAATAATCAAGATGAAAAACATTGGATTGAAGACTTCAAATACATCCATGACAAAGAAGAAAATTCAGATCACACTTTTCTCTCACTGCAGATATCAAACTCGTCGTTTGTACATACATTTATTCATCTCCCAACTGAAGAACATGCTCTGGAAAGTTAGTAGCTTTCAAAGAAAAACGTGATGCTATAATAATTGTTGCTGTACCATGATTCCGAATGCCTTTCGAATTTGAGATTCGCTTCATCTTTGAATTTGTCAAGTAAAAAAATCACTAATGTAAGTGTTGCGTTGTCATTTATATTGGTCCTACGTTGTACTCAAAAGAGATGTTGAACTTTGAAGTAAGAAGCAAATAGTGCTGCCAATAGATGATCTACCATTACACGCCAACAAAAATAAAGCATATAAATTTTGAAAGACGGTCTCGTGTAAAGATTCGAAAGATCTATAGGGTTGTGCATCCAACCGTCCGTGGATTTAGGATAATCCGTATATTCCGCAAGCTATGACTAACCAAAATTAAGAGTAAAGTGAACATCGATTAATTTTACTGCCAAGGAATAATGCACAACTGCAAAATATTTTAGATACGATGGGAAATCCAATGAAACAAATGAGTTGCCATATAGAATTAAAAATGAATTTGGCATCCCCTTTTGGTACCTGAGCATTCCTCAAATTATCAAATACAACAAATCAAGCTAATTTATAGACGAATATCAAGATCTAGAAATACGAGTATGTGCGTTTTAGATAAAGAGCAAGAACACCATGCATATTTACATAAAAAGTTATGGGATGTGGAAGTTGAAATATAAGCGCAGTTTGATTGCATTTTCAGGATCAGAAAAAGAATATATCGACTGTTTTCATGATAGCTAGCGGAATATTGTGAAAAGTGTTTGCAAAATTTGAGAGGCTCTGCCGAAACTATATATTTTCCTGAAAATAGACAAAACTCCTTTAACGTATCAAAACATTCCTGAACCTCTCAAAGGAATATCACGTCGGGAAATTGTGCCAAGAGTTTATCATATTTTTTTAGTTGACAAATAGAAAGCGAAGGTTTGTTGTATAAGCGCTGGAGACAAGAAAGATGCTATAAAATGAGGTGGGCGGTTATAACAGTTCGTATTGGCGGAGGTGCATGCGCTGTATTATATCACGACAATCGTTGAACACTCTCTTGATATTTTCGGTGTCTACTGCGCACGTGAAGTGAGGGTAGCAGTAGTGCTTGCCTTCCCCTGAAGCTGTACTTATACGCTGCAAAAAATATAGATTTATGTCTAGGGGTGAAAATAAGACTGCGATAATTTACACTATTTTTGATTATTTTCCAACTAGTGATTTTGATGAACTGTAAAGTGAACACTAGGACCCAATTTCAATCTAGTTTTTAATAACACAATCTTCCACTGCCAGAATAAGTTCTCTAAAATTGCATTAACTTCAAACCGAGTCTATCGAGCATTTTCCACAACGGTAAACACTCACCAAAAATTCATCTCTTATAAAGTACTTGGCTCTGAAGACTTCGGGATGTTCATTACCATCGTTTACAACTTCTATGGGGGTTTGATATCTGGTAAACTCCGAAAAATACTCTTCCAACTTGCTTTTTCCTGAAAAATCAATAACAATTTGACAAAACTGTAGAGAATTTTCATTTATTCTAGTTTCAAGTTTATTAGGTACCCTATAGCAAATGGGGTGTATTTTCCATCATGCCAGGTTTTCAAGAACAGTGTGTTGGACATTTTTGACAGAAACCGCTGAAAATACCGAGGAAATATTCATTTAAAATAGTTGTTCCTAAGAGAAATAATTCTGTATAATCTACGGTAGACAATCGTTCAAAAAAGTCGTTCTCTTTTTCTTTGAAAACTGCATTTTGTAGTTTTCTTTTTGTGGATTTTTGTGAGTCCCTTCTCGAAGTCTAACAGTAATCAGCCATCATTCTTTTATCCTATTTTCCTTGGTACCGTTACCTCTCTGTCTTGATGGAACCTCTCTTCCTGTTCCTCACTGACTGACTGATTTTCGGAAAAAGAGGGAAACCATAAATGAAGTTTGGCGTTCTTTTTGCATCCCAGTTTTTTTCCATAATTTTCTACCAAGTTGTCCACAATTTCTTTGTAGTTGGAGACTTAACTTATGAGGTACAGGTTGTTTAACGGACGTTACAGATACTGAATTGAAAACCTTAATATTGTAATGGAATCCAGGAAAACTTGAATAATCCCCCTGTATCACATGTTTGGAAGCTCTCGAATATTCTAGAATAGAAGAAGATGGAAGATCCTGCGAGCAGTCTGATGAAGAGAGATGAAAAGATGTGACAGAAGACTGACGGTTCTAGAACATTCTAGAACAGATGTAAGACATATAAATATTGAGCTTCCAAACAACGTGAGTTAGTTGAGGAATAGAACGCGACGTAGTAACATCGTTGTCAATATAAATAGTTGAAATAAATAGTTTGTTGGTGTTTGTACGTGAAAATAAATAGTTCATCAGTTGGAAATCAGTCTGTTCTCTACTGGAACCCACGAATAAAGTTACGATATTACAGGATTAAAAGTAACAGTCGTCTCCATGTTTTTTTTCCTCCATCTCAGTAGTTTGACATAATGAAAGTATACTTTGTGAGGAGTCCAAGGTTTGTCCTGATCACCAAGCTTTATACTGATGTTACAAGCTTTTTTGATAAATTCATCAGATGCGAACATGAAAGAATGATTCCAAAATTAATAACCTTAATATTATACTGAAATATTGTCATCAATGTATCAAGTATTTATATCAATCAGTTACTTCTTTACCCTAATAAAAAATATCTCATAAGGTTTTTGTGAAATATCTTAAATTATGTCGGCCTGTATGATTTTGTAATGTCAAAGTATACGATCGTAAATCCAAATGGAACGTACTATGAAGCATTCAGGGTCTTGAGATTAAATAATAAGGTTAGATATTTGTGAATCTCTAAACAATATTCATAAAAAATATATGTCGTTAGACAGTCGTTTGGAACAGTTGAGTTTCCTCACCTGCCAAAATTTTTTCGGCGAGCAGATCCTGCTTGTTGAGGAACAAAATGATGGATATGGTTCTCAACCATCTGTTGTTCCATATGGACTTGAAGAGATCGAGGCTCTCCCTTAGTCGGTTTTGGGTCGGATCTTCGCGTAGCACCATATTGTACGAACTGCACGCCGTCACAAATATGATGGCGGTTACGTCGTTGAAGCACTGTATCCATTTTCGCCTCTCATCACGCTGCCCGCCCACATCGAACATGCTGTACAATATAAAATCGTTATAGAGTATGAATTATGCAAGTTTTTCTGTATGGTTCAGGCATCTACACTATGATTCACACACTATTTTGTATGATCAAACCGATATCTTGGTCGGACGGAATATTGAATGCCATCGGAATAGCCTACATGAATTTGGGATAGCATAACTCGTTCAGTTCGAAGAATGGATTTCGGACGATGTTACACATGGACGTGTCGGGATGGCCTGTTTGCCGAAAAATGATGAGAAAAAATTACGATGATTTTACATGTGATAGGTTTTCACAAATTAAACCGAATCATTATTTTTTAAAATATGGTTCGAATCTGTTTCGCAGGTGTTTCCGAGAAATAGAGAGATAATTATTCAACATCATTAAATATTCAAATGAAATATTATCAAAAGTAACAATTCTTATATTGTATATACATATATGTATTTTCTTTTTGGAGAAATTATTTCATGACATGTTCGAACAAACTACCAATTTGGAACAAACAATAAGTAACAATGGGGAAGACCACTAATAATGAAATCCTTTCAGTCGATGAATAATGATATTGGTTCAGTGTATATCCAATATCAAGGATCAAAATCAAAGCAAATAGATTCTACAGCGTTTTGAAATCAGCATTTCCATTCAAAATTTAAAAACGCCAGAAATAAGTGGGCGGTGCTATAAGCGTATGACGTGCTACACCTCAAGTCTATCTTTGTGTGTTTCCATATATCTTTTGATCACACCATGTGTAGTGTTGTCAAGTTTACTTGTGGATGACTTCTTTTTCCTTTGATATATTTTCTCAAAAAACGTATCGATAAGTGATAAATATATCATTTCATGATAATTTGTGGAAAAAATATCATTTATATTGTATTCTTTTACATGCTTTATTCCGAGAACTAATTGTGGTATTGTGGTGCGGCAACACAGCAAGATTCACCATGGAACAATTATCTATGATTGGTCAGCTCAATGTCGATGAGCTTGTAGGGCTAGCAGTGCTAGCACGTCACTCTGCGTTACACCAATGAAAGCAACCTTTAAAAATGGCGCATGAAATTATATGTTCGAAATCAGTTCCGTTTATTTTATTATTTTAATCATGATATAGACCGAATAAAAAATGAAAAAAATAATAATGAATGTTACTTTTTGGACAAACAACACGATTATGTTGTTTTGAAAAATTAGTGATCTCCCCCATACATATATTTTCGTTTAAACAAACTACCAATTTGGGACAAACAGTAACCTAATTTATTCAACGATTTTGCTCTAGTATCCGCAAATGATTTCTTGTCTGAGTTCATCCAAATTATTTGACGAAGCTGTATAAACAGGCACTTTAATGCAATATCGGAAATACTTTATTCTGATAATCATAAATATTTTGAATCATGTTGTTTGGAGAGAGAATTATTCTTTTAAGGATGGGCAGATTTATAACAATAACTAATTAAAGAAATGATAAAACTCCTTCCATACTAATACATTGTATGTATAATCAAAATACAGTAACTTACTGAAAATTGACTTTATCGACTTGGAAGAGTGTTTCGAAGATGCCACTAGTGAGAACACGGCAACGTAAAATGTCCTGCTCGGAGGGTGTGTAATCTGGCCGTCTTATTATTCTGACTTGATCGAGGAAGTATTTAGCACAGTCTATTAATTGGTACTCATTACTTCTGTCGTATGTGGCCTGAAAAAAACACGGGTTAGTCTGTCGTTGTGTACAGAAAAACGTTTACTATAGATGAAAGAAAAAAGAGGTAAAATGGTTTCATAAATGCAGACAGTGGTCAGAGCTAATACAGGCTAATCTCGTTCATCTTGAGAGATACAAAATTAGGTGAATTGGGGCGAAGTTGCGCGTTTTCGTTATGAGTAATAATCTAAAATGAAATCGAGAATATTTTCGATTTCGGAGATATTGTGAAAATTTTTTATTTACGTTTTTTTTGGATAAACTAATCGTGCTGGAAATTTTCCAGCAATGGAGAATTCGAATTTCTAGTACGATTAGTTTATCCAAAAAAAGTAAATGAAAATTTTTCGCAATATCTCCGAAATCGAAAATATTCTCGATTTCTTTTCAGATTATCATTCAGCATGAGCAACTTCGTATCTCTTAATATAAGCAGATCCCCATAGTGGCACACTAAAAACGGATAGCCTGTATATACAAATTGCTAATAAAAATTTTCTAATTTGAAAAACATCTTGAGAAATTTCAAAGTAATCCGATGAGATTCATGTGATTTAACTTATTTATGCAATACTGGAATCTTACATCTTTGTAATTTATTTTTGAGACACATAATGTTAGATTATGATTATACCTAGAAATATAATTGTATTCCTTGTTAGTCTTCACAGTTTTAATAAACAGGGTGGCCCAACGAAAACGTGCCGGAAGGTATAACTACCAGGAAGAGATTTTATCGAGAAACTAGCTGAAATCAACAAAAACAGAAAAAAAACGAATTGTTTTTAGGAAAATTTTCTCAACATTTACAACAAAACGTAAGTTTTTGTATTTTTTGAGAAATGCACCAGCGACATTTTAAAGGTCCAGGAGGTATCATTTGACCCCCATTCCCATTTGAAAAAATTTAGGGGATGCTACCCCCGCTTAGGAGGGTAAAGTTTGGGCTATACTTTTTGCGTCAAAAGTTGTCCGCCTCATATTCAAAGTTGACGTGTTTCAGGTTTTTCTCAATAAAATCCCTTCCTGGTAGTTATACCTTCCGGACGTTTTCGTTGGACCTCCCTGTATTTTAGATACAGGTATGAGTAATGTGCAGGCAGGCAGGCTCTTTCTGTTTCGACTACTAATGGTACAGAAGACGTGAAAACGATGAAATTCTTCGAATACAACCAATGTTGTTATTCAACAGAAAATCTACCCGATTAGATATCGATCAATTTCAATTTCTAGGAAAACGATATGTTTTGAAGTCGGACCTGGTCGCATTTGATTCTGAAAAAATTTTGCATTGATGGGAAAGCTCATCATTGGTTGAATAGAGCGGTGACTCGTAGGTCAGTGCAAAATTCCCTGCGCACTCGTCTCATAAGAAAATGGAACTTGAGGTTGCCCAATCATCAAAGGGACCAACAGCAAGTGTCACAACTGTATGTTTATGCTATACTGTGGCCTTTCAGTATCTGTTTATACCCAAGTTATACGCTTTCTTTCCGATACAGGCATAAAGTAATAACGAATATCAATGTACCTGTATTCCCCTATCTTCCCAGAGAGCTTCGGTGTGATCATAAAACTCAGGGGGATAGTCGAAATCTGGGCCGGTAGCACAGTCCTGTATCCAATCGACTCTGGCTTGGTTTTCTGGTTTTTCCAATGCCACTGGCGGGCTTAACGTCGACATTGCTCCAGAAATTGTCTGAAAATTATCATCTCGATTATAATCTGATGCAAAGTATTGGCGAAAGAATTTAAGATTGCAGCGCCAAAGTCGGCATTCACAGAACCACACACGTTGACATTGGATAGTTTCAATGCATTAGGTTGTGTGTTTTTTCGTTGATAAAATGTGAGTTTATAATGAAAATGGAAACATTTCAGACTTTTGTAGTGAGCTAGGGCGTCCGTGTATGTATTCTCATTTTTCTAAAAGTGGTAAGCATTATCATTTGTTTTATTCATTATATTATTGAAAATAATACGAGGTTAGAATACTGTTTCGATGGTTTGATTAAAATGTACATAGGATTCTGATAATTTGTTTTGTTTTCAGATTAGAATGGCAAGATTCAGTTTAGGCTTCTTTGAAGGCACAAACACTTTCAGAAGTGTTCATGAAGGTGAAGAAGTTTTGAGTGCTGGACCTCATAATATCATGATTACAAGAAAATTGTTCTTGTAATGGAATGAATTATGACTAAAATAGATAATGTGACATCTCGTTCCAATTTTGTTGATACCCGAACAATACTATGCTCGACTGTGACCTTTAATGTAAACATAATTTCATCTATCTACTCACGATATTTATATCACCAGCTTGAGCAAAAGCATGGGAATTAATATTAGAAGTTTGATTTTAACGATTCATAGCTTCACAATCTTTTAAACATTCAAATTCAGTATAAAATCAACAAAACATAAAACCAAACACAAGAACTATGTCAGCATTTCTAGTTATTTTTAGTGGCACCAGGTGGCGTATCGCTTATGTTCTTCGCCAATAATAATGGCACAGTATAATGCTAAAGAATCAGTAGTCTCACTCTCCCCAATTTGTGGTTTGCAATTCTATTACGCGTGATCCACTCCTAGCGGGAAGTATTTGGATGCGCCCTAAATGGACTACCTAAGTGTGACGTCCAAATGGGCGGAGTCCATAAAACCTTTCCAAACAAATAAATATTTGCATTGTTTTCTCCATAGGAATTTTCATAAGAATGAGTCAATGATAGCTCAATATCACCATATACAAACAATTTTATACTTCAACTGGAAGAAGCAAAAACATGAAATGAACGCATTGTTTGGGAAGGTTTTTAAGCTTGTGACATCAAGACTGACAAATTACAACGTTTCCAGGTCAATCCATTTCTCTTGGAATTTACCACTATCAATGCACCGACTTAACAGATGGAGAAATTGTGGCATGTGTAATACTAAGATTGACAAATTTTGTGTGAACCAGTATCACTAATCTACCTGAAATCTTCCATATATTGCTATTTTATCTAGTACAGTACATTTGTCACGATCACCTGAATAATTATTCAATGGGAAAATTTCTGAAAAATGCTTTCACTTATATATGTGGTTAAATGTTTAGATAAGCATAAGTTTACAATTTGGAAAAGAAAATAATGAGCTCAATATGGAAAATATCTATTCTCATCTCAGAGCATATCCAAAATGTAGGAAAAATTATTGTACAGCAATGTTCAACAATAACTTTTTCACATCCTTGTAAATATATTCAACCCCACATACCACTTTTCAATAGAATCAAGAAATATATACTTCCATATCACTATATAAACCCTCTAGTTTTCCATAAAATTTTCATCATTGTTGAGTAGTTTATAACTATTATTGACTTGTTGAGCAGTGTATAAAATGTCTAACTCTGACTAATCGACTCCCAGCGGGAAATTCATGATGCGCAGTGGTCCGAAAAAAATGAAACTGTGAGGCAGAAACATCAAATGTTCCGACAAGAGTGAGACTACTGTATGGAATGCCGTTTTACCATTTATTACTTAAGTGTTCCTCAAAATATTTTTCACATTTAAAATGTTTAATATACGTTTTTGAGTTAATGATGAAGAATATTCCATAAATTTTTTATTCATTTTGTTTGTTGCTTACGTATGTCACATGAATTTAATTGTTTCATGAATTATTTCGAGCAATTCTCACAATTCCTGTAATTCAAAGACAGTTATAAACCTAAAATAATTCATAATAATTCATGTCACATTTGTATCCATCAACCGTGATAATGTATGTTTAATTTCATAATGGAAATTATTGTTGTATAGATTTTTTTATTGAGTTTGGACGAATCATTCAGTTCATCCGTGGTATTTCGTTGAGTCGTGAATTTAATTGTTTGATGAATATATTTGTTGACAAGAATTTCAATTCGCTCATCTACAAAAGATAGTTCAGAAATAATCAACTATCTCATTAATTCATGTAACATTTCAGTCCTTCAAACAGGAAAATACCTATCATTGAAATTCTACAACTGAATGGATGAATGAATTAAATTGTTTGATGAACATGGTAATCAATGTATTTGAATGATTATTAATCATTAGAATTCAGCGCTATGGATGCGATTGCTTAGCCGTATTAACAATCAAAAAAATTCAAACAATTTAATTCATCAATCTTGTCAATGGAGAAATTTTGGTGATTTTTTTTCTGTATGAAGAATATTACTGATACAGTCGCGAAATATGTGGTTGAATGATTTGAATTGTTTGATGAAAAATATTTGTCAATCCTTTGAATTATTCACACATACCAAACTAATTTTATTATTCATCATCAATTTTATATCCTTCAAACATAATAATTCATGTAACATTTCATATCATCATCCTGGAATTACAATTATTAGGATGAATTAAATTGTTTGATCATAATAGTAAATCCCGAATTAATATGATTGTTGATAATTTTAATTGGGCGCCACAAGCGTGCGGTTGTGCAGTGTACTAAGCTATATGGATTTTGGCAACAGCGGTCTCGTCTCGTGTTCGTGGTTCATATGCAAGATTTCATTTCCACATGAGTACAAGAATAACTATTCGAATCCACCAACCACAACCATTTACGTTTTGGCGGTAGGTTCGAATCAATGAAGGCGAAATTGACTCTCCGATACTAAACTATCAGTGATGGCAGGGATAATTACTATAAGTGTATCTATTTCAAGAAGGAAAATGTATCCAATGAGACTTATTTGACCTGAACATACCAACTCATCAGTAGATCACTATAGTAGGGGAGCCCAAGCGGGGATTTCGGGATTTACTAAAGCGCGTCAGATTAATATACAGCAGGGGGATACCTTGTACCCGGATAAGTACTTCCACGAAACCATGAGACCCATATATAAGGCCGCCCGTGAAGGATACAGGATCAGATTAGTAAAAAAAATTGACCATCAGAAATTCTCGAGCGCGTCAGATTAAAGTAGGGTGAGTCAATCACATCCTAAAAAGTGTATATTCCACTAATCTGACAATTTGAGAGTGACGTAAAAAAAGGGGAGGGCAACAAAGTTGCAAAAAAAACGTCATCTCGACATTCTCGAGCGTAGCTAAATTTTTTTTTTTCATTTCGAAGGAAATAATTCAAGAATAATGAAAAATATATAATCTGACAATTTCCGCAAGCCGAAATAACAAAAATTCGTCGATAAAGTTAAATGCGTGCAGCTGCGTGATGCCTACATTTCCTTCTCCGCGTTTCTATTCCTATGTGTATGTGTGTGTGTACTGTGTAACTGGCTTATAACTTTTGAACGACTAAACCGATCGGAATCTACTAAACGGCGTTCTAAAGATTTCCCTCAAAATTAGATTTCCTGTGAATTCGGACCGATAGATTTTGAGAAATTTTGAAAAATCTCGAAAAAAATTTTTTTGAAAGTGTTTTTTTAAATAACTTTCAACCGGCTGTATCGATTAACTTCAAGAACTAATCCGTCTTTGAGCTTGAAAAACCACATTGATCGCCACCAAGCTGGTCAAAATCGGTTGATTCGTTCGAGAGATATCTTGAACGAAAGAAACCCAAAAAAGTGTTTTTTCGGCATTACTCCGAAATTTGTGGTTCTATCAATTAAAATTGCAAAATAACTCATGAGGGTGAAAATTGCTTGATCCATTCAAAAGTTATTGCCGTTTCAAAATTCCAAAAATAGTGTTCTATGAAACTTCCATCAGACTTTCGAGCTGGGAGAGCTCAAATGCACAAAAATATTATTTCTCTGAACTCAGCGAGCTCAAAATATCACATAAATTATATTTTGAGCTCAAAAATATCATAAGTACAATTTCAAGCGCCCAGGAATGGAATTAGCGGGAAGTTGCAGGGATGGCCTTTAAGGTGAACCGTTTTTAAATTTTTTTTTGTCAGATTATGAGACAGTACGTTTAGAACATAAAGATGAACCATATATATCTTAATCTGACGCGCTTGAGTATTTCAAAATGGCGATTTTTTTTGCACATTATGAAAATGGCCGCGAGTTTGCGTCTCATCGAAATCGTCAGATTAGTGAATGAGAGCTTTTTTTTGGTGCACTTAACACTCCCTTAGAAAATCTGACGCGCTCGATTAATTTTATTTTTTTTTTACATTTTCAACCCTTAAATACAACCACCTGCATCATGCAAAAGATCAGATTAACATACGTACATTATTAAAAATACTTAGGGCATTGATGCTATCAATATCTGACGCGCTCGAGGATGTCCATGCAACAGTTTTTTTTTACATATTTAAAAATCTATAGCTTCTTCCCCCACCGATGTAAAGGTATATATCATATAACATTTTTTTCTTCTTATCATCTAAGCTTTGCATCCCAATAGGTCTCTACGACGCTCGAGTAAATCCCCATTTAGCATCGTAGGCTCCCCTACCACTATATTCAGTGACCATGAACCACGAACACGAGACGAGACCGCTGTTGCCAAAATCCATATAGCTTAGTACACTGCACAACCGCACGCTTGTGGCGCCCAATTAAAATTATCAACAATCATATTAATTCGGGATTTACTATTATGATCAAACAATTTAATTCATCCTAATAACTGTAATTCCAGGATGATGATATGAAATGTTACATGAATTATTATGTTTGAAGGATATAAAATTGATGATGAATAATAAAATTAGTTTGGTATGTGTGAATAATTCAAAGGATTGACAAATATTTTTCATCAAACAATTCAAATCATTCAACCACATATTTCGCGACTGTATCAGTAATATTCTTCATACAGAAAAAAAATCACCAAAATTTCTCTATTGACAAGATTGATGAATTAAATTGTTTGAATTTTTTTGATTGTTAATACGGCTAAGCAATCGCATCCATAGCGCTGAATTCTAATGATTAATAATCATTCAAATACATTGATTACCATGTTCATCAAACAATTTAATTCATTCATCCATTCAGTTGTAGAATTTCAATGATAGGTATTTTCCTGTTTGAAGGACTGAAATGTTACATGAATTAATGAGATAGTTGATTATTTCTGAACTATCTTTTGTAGATGAGCGAATTGAAATTCTTGTCAACAAATATATTCATCAAACAATTACATTCACGACTCAACGAAATACCACGGATGAACTGAATGATTCGTCCAAACTCAATAAAAAAATCTATACAACAATAATTTCCATTATAAAATTAAACATACATTATCACGGTTGATGGATACAAATGTGACATGAATTATTATGAATTATTTTAGGTTCAGAACTGTCTTCTGAAATACAGGTATTTGATTGATTGATTTGAAATTCACATTAAACAATACAATTCATACAATTTCAAACACATAAAAAGCCAATATTTTATAATGAATCTTTTATATTCCTTTCAATAATTCAATCGATCACTTAAATTCAGAGATACAAATTGTTGTGAAATGAAAATCGAACATCGAAAGATGTATTTATTTTTCGAACCAAAATATTAAATCATTTGATATATTATTAAACATGTTCCACGAAACTTCATGATTAATATTACAGTATTCTTTCATCAACCGTAATAACAAATATCTTTCAAATGGAGTAATTAAATAGATTATCGATTTTCAATGTTCATTGATAATTGTATATGCCTTCACCCATTACTATAGTTAAGCCGATTTATATTTATTGACCAAACTAAAAATTCTATCATTTCTTTTCACCATTTAATATATTTTCTGAATTCGAATGGTTGGCATTATCATGATTGATGAAAAATAAAGATTTCATTTGAATTTCATCCAGAAAAATGTCTACCAACCTTAAATAAGTATTCATGAAAGAAGTGATGTAATAAATGGTAAAACGGCGTTCCATACTACTGGTTCTTTAGCATTATACTGTGATAATGGCGCTATGCCTTCTGTGTATGATGCACATTGCTGATATTTCAGATATAAATTACACTACCTACCGATATACCTAGGCATTACGAATCATCTACAGTGTGGATGATTACTCATACCCCCTTTAATCCCCGATCCTGAAAGAAAATTCAAAAACGCCCGGACATAGGCTGTTCAAAATGTTCCCCATTTACTTCCTGGTAGCATCAAGTTAATTATAGTAATATTATTTTTGAATATTTGATTCAATATCATTTGTTTATTTTTATTTGTATTCTTGATAAAAAAAAAATATTTAGGTATCGTACGTCCCCCTTGCTATTTGAAAAAGTTGAGACGGTAGCTATCTAGAGGAAGAGTTGAAAGGAGTTACAATTTATTTTTCTTGAAAACGCCCCGTTTTGTCTTCAGTAACGGAGTTAAAGAGGGCGTAAGCCTGTAAGTGTAACTGATGAATTCTTTCTTTAATTTATATTTCTATAATTCATACAAAATTCCCATTGTTTCTCGTATATTCAGTCACGAAACTGGTTCACAAAAGATAGAAGTTGTGAGTATCCCTAATTCAGTGAAAAATATGGATAGTAATGAATAAAAAAAATCAAATTTCAAGACTTCAGATTTCAAACCCTAGATAAGGTTATTTAAATCTTGGTGTTTTGTTTTTTTAATGTTTTAGAAAGAAAAAATCGCGATAAGTGACATTAGAATTCTACTTTTCTCTTTTTCTTTCCTTGATTACTCACAATGATGGCATCTCTGATATTCTTCTTAATATCCTCGATTTTCTGTTTCTTTTCTTTTTCGCTGAAACCGTTTACATGCAAGATGCGCATCTGCTTCACTATGGTCGACTTTCCAGATTCTCCAGCTCCAAGAAGTAACAGACGATGGGTTGCTCTATAAACTTGCTTCTCCTTTGGGAGGAAACAAACGGGTTACTTTATATATCTTGCATTTTGAAATTCAAGCCGCGTATAAAAATTTTTGACAGAACTCATATTATCAATCAAGTGTGAGTAGAAAATATGATGTGAGTGTAATGCATGTATTAGTTCTAATTAAAGAACTAGAAATTCAAGAATACAATTCCTCACATTCTCTTGAAATGGGTACTTTGTACTTTCATTATTTCAATGATTTGCATGTAACGTAAATAGAACAGACACATTGGAATAAATCTGTGTACCACTTAGTTTTATCATTATAAAATGGAATTTGATGGTTTATATCTCGGTTTATATAGGAATAACAATACAATATTTCCATTCATTTATTTTAAATTATGAATGAACTTGTTGAGTCTGTGAATCATCCAATTGAATTAACCTTTTTTATTCCAAGAAGAAAAAACCGGAAGTTTCGTTTTTTTTTACTTTTCGACACATGTAAATATCATGCTGGTTTATGAAAAAATTTCTGTATGATCCAGTGTCATCACTTCTTAGCACATTACACATTTCTAAGAAACGTGTACTCATGTACTTTCGTGTAAGATTTTCAATAATTATAGTTTGAGAAAAGTAAAAAACACGCTTCAATGAACTGAAAAGGCAAAAAATATATAATCAAAAATATAGAAAATTGATTAAAAAAATATTGTTACTGTAAGAAAAGCTTGGGGTGCTAATAAGATCAGCTTTGCACCGACTAAAACTTGCCGCTGCTTCAAATGGCGGGATATACTGTTGCATAGTAAAATTATACCTGATTGTAGACAGCCAACAATACTTGTAACTGTATGAGAGTTACTCACAAATATACATACAAGTGAAGCTAACATAGGGGTGTTAAAAAATATAGATATGTATAGAGAATTATGAACTTTATTCGATTCATTCTCAAAATTTCGTCACGAATTCTGTGATTAACTTTCGGGGTTTTGCTGACAAAAAAGACGCGCGGCAACAGCGAATATTCTGACAAATTCTTTTCTTCAAATGAAAACATTCTCGTGGGTGATGGGTGTATGTACCTTTGCTAGCTGCCTGCTGATGTTGTCGCTAACCCTTTTCTGCGCTCTGAGGTCCTCGCCTCCAGAATCTCGTCTTCCGAAGCATGCCGCCAAAGGGGACCACCAACAATCGGTCCCCTTGTCGGCCACAGGGCCGCAATCGGCCGACGCCACCGTGGCTATGGAACTGGAATAGTAATTTTCCTAACAAGTGCGGAAAGTGATGCTTTCCCGCACGCGACTGCCGTTGAATCGAACGACGCGGAGCGGAGTTCGGGTAAGCAGTCGAGTACGGGAAAGCATCACTTTCCGCATGAGTTAGGAACAATATTTTTTCTACAAGCGTAGGAAACAAATTCAAATTCATTCATTGTGGCAATTTCACTGAATCGAAAATGTTACCTATACTCGTTATCAGATCAATCAAAGCCTATATATAGGGTGATTTTCATAACAATACATTTTTGTTTATCAATATTTGTTCATTTTTTCAATAAATAGTGCAAAATGATGGATGATTTTGAACAGACTCACTTAGTATTGCAACAAAAAAGCTTGAACTTTCATATTTTGTCACCCACCACAATTTACGAGGATATCATATAAATGTTTTTCCCGCACTAGTTTGGGAAAAATTTTCCCGCACTAGTGTGGGAAAATGACACTTTCCAAACTGAATTGCGTGCGGGTAGAGGGTGAATCACGCACGCTTGTAGAAAAAATATATAATAAGAATAAAGATGACCAAATGACAACATTATGAAAATTATCTCAACGTGATGTAGGGATTTCAAGAAAGTAGGTTGGTATCGCTTAATATTTTACAATGATGCTAAATTGATATTCCCTATAATATAATTTCTGTATCAAAGACGCTGGTGTCGCTACAACGTCGGCATCACTTTGACAGTCACAAATGTCAAAATCGAATAATAAACAATATTTGAGAAGTGTGTCGCGGTTCGGAAATATTTGCTGTAGCTCATATATATCAGATTATTTTTTACGGTTCATATGGTTGACTTATACTCACTTTCATATAGGTAATTTAACTCAATGTGTTTCACAATTTCACAATTATTTCGAAATATTATTGAAAAATATTGGGATAACTACGGTTTTTGATGGTGTGAAATCAAAATAGCAAGCTTTTTATGTTGACTCGATAAGATAATTAATATTTTGTATACGTCATTTTTCATATGCGTGGTATCCACGATCTTACATAATACAGGTGTGGAAGCTATGGCACTTTTGAGTGGTGGGGGGTGTCACCATTTTTGAAGAATAATTCGCCTTACTTATCCGCTAGGAACGTAGTTGTCTCAGACTTGAATAATGATGAAATCAATGACAGAAAGTGACAATATAGGACAGCGCTGCAGATGGCAAAACATGAGAACCACAAAAATTTCCTCAATGTTTGGGCAATCCCTTACCCTACCAGTTTCCAGACCAGTATGTAAGACCGTGGTGGTATCTAAAGTGAGAAGTATAACAGTGTTTTCATTTTAATGTAAAGAGGGAGAAAAGTTTTTCAAGGTGCTATGGTAATGATAAAAAAAAATGTTAAAATGAGTGTAAGTATTCATAAACAGTTTTATTAAAAAGTTATTATGGAATTACCTCAAAGGATTGTTAAAATTATGTTTCTCGATGAGTAATGAATCATTTTCAGAGCTTCAGTTGATGTAAAATACGTTCGTTGTTTCACTATTGAAATGCAAATTACCAAAACTACCAAAAACACAGAAATAAAGGAATTAAAAAATTTTTTCTCATAATAAGTATATTGAGTAATGAGTGGAAATTTTCGAATTAATTTTAATCAATAGGTACATGAATGATCTATTATTGTCTTATCCACAGAAAATAAAATTGAAACTAACTATTTTTGGAATTTTATCACTTCCCATTTATTTAAAAACTTTCAATTCCATTTCTCAACAATGAGACTACAGATCTGATAATTCCTCCTAACTCGAAGCTCTTGAAGAGTTTTTTTCTTAAAAAAAAAATTAATTCATTTATTTTCAAGTTTGAATCGAAGAATTTGAATTCAATGGAAAAAGTTTGAATTTGCTACTTCAATTGGTTATAATTCTGCGATCTCATTATGTATTTTCTACGTGCACTAGATAGACTGAACTATTCAAATACTCGATAAATGAAGAAACATATTCAAAAGGAATTTCAAAATTATTCAATAAACAAACATCAAATTTCAAAATAGCTATTAATATGTATGGAATTCTTTTACAACACATTGTGAATGGAATATTTTTGTATATTCCTACATATTTGAGTACTAGGACCCATTATAATAAAGGATATTTATTATTCATTGTTATATTAAATCAAGATAAGTATAGGTATTTGTGACTATATAATATTTAACAACAGGTGAATTTGGTGGTTACATTATCGAATATATAAAAAAGCATTATCAAAGAAACAATTACCAAAACACTTATTATTCCTGGAGTATCCAATCAAATGCTCCCATCACTTTTCAACATAAAGAACACTGTATATTCAGATGATTGTCATCACAACCACTGTGATACTCTTCAAATAGTCCAAATATCAGGTGTAATCGAATATATAATATATAGATCCAACTATCCCGAAAACACGGATCGAGAGCAAAAATTATTAAATATGTAGACTGAAAAAAATGGCTCCTGATATGATATCTTATGGGCCCATGGACAATATAGTTATTTTTACCAGAAGATTTTCAAAAATAGCCCACGGTGCTGAGACATACATATATTAGTAGTACACAACACAAATCTACACAAGCATATTTTAAAAATAGAACCTGGCTAATATTTTATGGAGTTTAATCGCGAATCCTCTGTCGGACTTTCCAAAAACTACTCGATACACCCTGTCACTAATCGACTTTTGAACAAATTGCCACCAACAACACTGCTTATAGTCACCAACCGCACCTCGAACGGGTGTATAGTTACGAAACGAACCGCAGTTTATGCATTTTTACGCCCTTCGCATAAACAAACAAGTTTTTTTCAACAATTTCCACCATAAAATTTCGAAGTACACAATTGACTTCATTCAGCTTTGCCAATCGCGGCGCCACTGGCGCTGTCATTCGTGCGCAGATGAAACGCTCCTAGAAAATCCAGTGGAAGAGCTCGTATGAAATTTTAAGGAATCGTGAATGCCTTTGGGATTTATTATAATTTACGGAGTATTCCGTGTATTGTTATATTCCAAAAAAAATATGAACCTGGAAAATTGACAACATAATAAATCATGAACAAATTCATTCTAAATTATATTGGATAGTCTTTGGTGCAACTTGGAGAACTTGAATAGAACTACAAAAAAAAGAAGAGGTAACTTAGCCATTTACGTCACCGTATGTTCTTTAGTTTTAAATTTTTCTTCTCTCGGCCATTTTGTGTGAATTCATTGAAGGTAGATACAAAAATTATTTGCATTTACTCAATAAGCATTATCCTTGAGCCAAAAGCAATGTTTATGATTTGAAATATATTTTTCAGTAATTGTTTTTTTTACAGAATTCTAGTTTCTATATCGACTCGAATATTTTTACGTAATCAATTTATCATTCGTATTGCTCAACCTTGAAATGCATATCACTATAGAAGTTATTCTTTATTAAATTTTGAACACGAAATATTTCAATTTGTGTCTCGAAAACCCCGTAGTTTACTTTATTACATAATACCCACTTAAGTGACAATCCCCTTTCTAGAAGTGTAGCCTTTGAAATGGCCGGAACATTTTTGGCCTTAACAGCTAGGGCTGTCAGGTGCAACCCTAAAATGCCAATGCAAACAGCTGCCATGGGCAGCTATGTTCGCAATTTGATCGGAAAACGTGAAATTGTTGGACATGGATTCAATGGTGAACCAAACTATGTTGACCGTTCTAGTTTCCCTATGCCAGCCATCAGATGGAGAGAACCTACTCCTGATATCACAGTAAGGAAAACAAAACAACATTGTATTTGCACCAATGTCATATAATTTCTACTTAGGCTCTTCGGGAGAAGGAAAAGGGTGACTGGAACAATCTGTCATTGGAAGAAAAGAAAGCTTTATACAGAGCTTCATTCTGCCAAACTTTTGCTGAGTTCAAGGCTCCCACTGGTGAATGGAAATCCATTGCAGGTCTCACATTGATATTTATATCTGGAGCTTTTTGGCTCTTCTACTTTTTGAAAGTTTTCGGTAAGTTCTGTGATATTTTAGAAAAATTCAAAAATCACAATTATTTTTCTCAGTGTACAGCCCAATACCTATCACTTTTGATGATGAACACAGAGAAGCTCAACTGAGGCGTATGATTGATTTGCAAGTTAATCCTGTGCAAGGTATTTCCTCCAAATGGGACTATGAAAAGGATGACTGGAAAAAATAAGTTATTTTAAATGTAATGAGTGAAAGGGAGCATTTGTGTTCGACAGCCACAAATGTTTCTGATTAAATAGTCATATTTCCTATAGAAGTTTATATATTCCTTACCATTTTGTGATGAAAGATAAATGGTCAACAAGGACACACATTGATGTTGGTGGTTCAAGCTGATTCAAGTATTATTAAAGAAATTTGTTATAACTATAATTGTTTCACTTATCCAACCAAAATTGAAGAAATAATGTCTGATTTGGAAAATTACTTCAGTTAGGAAACTCTACAGTGAAAACAAGATCTGTATTCAAAATTCAGTACATCAAATCCAGTTTTTTTTTTCCAGGAAAACTATCGTCCCTAGAAATAAGTATCGTTGGAACTTAGGATTTTAATAAATTTCGGGGATGTTTTGTTTTCACAAAATTTTCACTCAAAATTACTCATTCAAGAGATTTCATAAACATTTAAACCTGAGGAAATGGAGAGAAAAGTGTAGAAAGTCTTTCTGGTATAATTAATATTGAAAATCGTTGTTGGAAAACTTTTTCACAAAACATAACAATTTTTAAAAATTCAACAAAACATGTATTTAAAATTTTGTGCATTTGTATAAAGCAGTAAATCTTCATCGAGGCACTATTCCTCATTCCATTCTCAATTTTGTAGCAGGAAATAATACTGCTAAAGTATGCTTCATTCCAGTATTCAAAACTCCACTGGCAAGTTATATCCTACACGTAAATATGAATTCATCCGATGTATACCCTCAAATTAGAATCATTGAAAATAGAATATCAAGTCTGTCAGAGATTAATTATTTCTAATTAAAGTACTCATGAATACAAACAAAACAATGTGATACTTTTTAATGAATTTGGACGAAAAACTTAACCAGTAGGAAAATCTTCCACTAAAATCAATGATCTGAAAAATTGTATTCATTTCATAAAATATAATCATAATCACAGGCTTTATCACTATCAAAATGTGAATGTGAAACAGTACATTTTGATGAAAGCAAGTCATAATCGTAAAGAAGTGACTCAAATTTCCTTTTAAACCGAGTTTTAAACCATACTTGTGACAGCTCACAAGTTTCGCATTCGCCATTATTTTCCAACTAAAAGAGTTAAGATTTACCTGTTGATTATACCTGATTATAATACTGTTGTTGTTGTTTCAAGATCATACAACAATGTGCATCTGTATGAGGTTACACTTCCTGATTCAACATAAAAAATATTTTTACGATTTCGACAGTTAATAAAAATTATGATTATGATACATACTTCCACTTCTATTAAAAAAAAAAAAATAAAAATTGAACTACTTCCAAAATACATACTTGCTATTTGGTATTGATTTTGGTATATTTTTTTGTAAATTCAATATGAATTATATTCTCGCGATTTATGCTTATCGATTATCAATCTTGAATGGAAGATTCCAAGAAATTACTGATGATTCCAAGTGGTGTGCATTGAACAAACTGTTTTGTTTTTAATGACTGCATAACACAATTGAATAATTCGGAAATATTTGAAATTTACCTTGTTTCACCCACGTCCTTTGATATTACAAATACATTTTTATATGGATCATAATGTATCATTACCGTTTCAATAAAATAAATTACATAAAAAGGAAATAGATTGTATCAACAATTGATGAAAAATGAAATATTCCCAATTAATTTCTATTAAATAAAAAAAAAACACGAGCTGGAAATAACCATTGATACATTTAGCCATTAAACAAAATAGAAAAATATGCAATATCTGTAACACTAAAACTTCCACTGAACCAGTACAAATTTACATCTTTAAAATATATCAAATCTATTTCAGTTAGCAAGGGAAATTGGGTGAAACACAAACACATTATTCATTCTTGGATGAATTTAGATATTATTCAAATAAATAGATCTCGCAAATGATTTTGGACTTATTTTCGACATCAAAATTTTAATGCACCACCATTATATTGTTGTTTTTTTCTGCAGCAGACAATACATTTGTTGATGTCATGAACATGTTTCAGAATGCGAGATCATTTTTTGCAGTGGTCGCCACCCTGTCGATCGCGGAGGCAATTCTGGTAGCTCTCACAACGATTTTAATTTTAAAAATACAAGCTACAAAAATCAGAGAAGCTTCCGAAAATTCTACAAAAAATCTAATTGTCATAATATTAAACAGCTCACTGTTTATTCCAAAATCAACAAAGTAGCTCAACACATTGAAGAGGTTGGCGACCACTGATTTATTGGAATACCCGAATCTATTCTGAGTAGCCATCGGAATCATAATAAGACAATCTAAACAGTTAAAAGTTCCATCTACGACATCCAGTTTACAGAAAGACCAGTTTTTGGTGTGCGATTTAGTAATATCACCCTGCAAAATCCCAATTGATATATCATGAAAACCCCAAGCAATAACATTCTACTGGAAACCTTACTAGTTTTCCCAATATTGCTAATTCTAATCTTCAATTGTTATAATAGATTCTCTGCTTTTACCAACTCCTATCCATTTCACTGAAAATAACAAAAAACAAATTAATTGGTTCCTAATGTTCTAGTTGATATTAATGTTTCTCAAATTCTATTTCAGTTTTGAAACATGTTATAGAACTCACCTGGTACATTGAGGAATTCCACAATTTTATTTATATAGTTCTTCGCATTCTCTGGTAAATCTTCAAATACTCTCACATCTTCTGTACTTTGTTGCCATCCTGGCATGGTTAGATATTCAACCTGAAAGTATTTGACAATTTGCAGCAATATATAAGCTAAAATTATGTAAAGGGAAAGTTTGGATTTTAAGAACTTTCTGTTTTTTGTACATGCAGATTACTAAAATGAACCCTTATATCTAGAATGAATCTTTTTTCAAGAATAATAGTTTTTATGAATCATTTTTTTTTACCTCAACTAATGCCAAATCAGAGGCAGTAGATGGAAAATATTCAATCTTTTTTCCCCTCAATGTGTACCCTATAGCTAATTTCAACTCAGGCAGGGTATCTAATATGTCCAGCTTTGTTACACACAGAGCAGTATATCCATTAATCATGTTGGTGTACTGCAGAAGGGCCAAATCCAACCATCCACATCGTCTTTTTCTTTTGGTAGTCACCCCAATTTCTCCACCTCTTTCTTGCATCAATTCTCCAATACTCTGAAAAAAAGATATGTAACAAACACTTCATTGGAGCATCCCTTGTTAAGATACAGCCTTGGAAGGGGATACTTGAAATTTGTTTTACAATTTTTTTCACAAGCACTAAGAAGGTTGCAAAATTTAAATCAATGTGACATTTTCTACTATCGAAATTTATTTTCAATGTAACTTTTGTCTTATTATATTGTCACAATTTGAAGAATTAATATCCCATAGATTGTTCCATTCTGAATGAAAAATGTCTCTTGAATTTTTTGCCTAAAATTAACCAGCAAAAACTATTTTACGAACTACAGAAATACATCATCATAAATGTGAACTGGATTAGTATTGTTATTTTGTAGTTAACAAAATAAATTACTGATTGACTGTAATTCATAGTAGAAAATGTCACGTCGATTTCAATTATAGTGTTTGTGGAAAAAATTGTTAGACGAATTGTAAGTAAATGCATTGGTTGTACCTTAATAAGAGATGCTCCATTGAAATTCCCTTATATAAAAGATCTCTTTTTTGACGAGAAATCATCCTCTGAAATGTTTTTCACTTTATTTTGTTACACCTTGTATTGATTTTTAGAAAACTTTATTCTTGAAAGGTCCCTTATTAGGATTTCAGTTCATTGTAATATATTTTGATGAAAAGTGAATTCTCATTTGAATATGTATATATCTATCTTCTAATATATAAAATTCTCGTGTCACAGTTTTCGTTGCCAAACTCCTCCGAAACGGCTCGACCGATTTCGATGAAATTTTTTGTGCTTATCCGGTATCTATGAGAATCGGCCAACATCTATTTTTCATCCCCCTAAATGTTAGGGGTAGTCCACCCCTAATTTTTTTTTTTTCAGACAAAATTTTCAATTTCTATTTTTTTATGATACGACATACAAAAATACATACGATCCTCAATTTTCACCCTTCTACGATCAACCCTTATTTTTTAATAGCCATTTTAGTGCGACGACAGCGAGGCAGTAAATTTCCCCACAGAGTTTTTGAACTCACTGGATTTGTCAGGCATGCCATCGCATACTTTACAATTAAAGGTTGGATATGCGATTATCTTGCTTCGTAATTTGAACCCGCCCCGGCTGTGCAAGGGTACACGATTAATCACTCAAAAATTAATGAAAAACGTGACCGAATCCAGCATTTTGAATGGCAAGTTCCGATGTGAAAATATATTAAATACCAGGGATTCCTATTATACCTACAGATGTGCCAATTCAATTCAAACGTATTCAGTTTCCAATTAGATTGGCATTTGCAATGACAATCAACAAATCCCAAGGTCAAACGATGTCTATTTGTGGCTTAGATTTGAGAACACCATGTTATTCACACGGACAATTATACGTGGCATGCTCTTGAGTGAGTAAACCATTCAGTTTGTGTTAGCTAAAGATGGACTAACAAAAAATAATGTTCACACTATAGCATTAAGAGAGTGATATTGTTTGTTAGTGTCACTGTTAATGATATATAATTTTAAGGAATAAATAAGTAAGCTATTTTTTGTCTACACTAGAAATTCCTTGAAAATTATTTAGCAGCTAGTGTATATATATATATATATATATATATATATATATATATATAATATATATTTCTTACATCATGTAGTTCAGTGGGGAAAGGTCCATCCCCTACCCTGGTAGTATAGGCCTTGACTACTCCCACAACATCTCCAATTCTATGGGGTGAGATGCCTAAGCCAGTGCATACACCTCCAACACTGCAGTTTGAAGAAGTTACATATGGATATGTACCTAGATTGAAAAACAATGAATAAAGATTATTTGTCATGAAAATAAATCATATATTTCACTTACCAAAGTCAATATCTAACATAGCAGCATTAGCACCTTCAATTAAAATTTTCTTTCCTGAACGAAAACCTTTATCTAGATAAGACACAGTATCTCTAACGTATGGTCGTATTTTCTCTGCATAATCCCTGTACCTCTTCAACTCCATTTCCACATCAACTTTGAGGGATGGGAACATTCTTTGGTACATATTAGCTAGTTCTAAGAACCTGAAGATATTTCAATTTGTTATTCATGTTGGTGATCATTATTGAATCAGAATACATACTTTTTAGTGAATTCTGAGAAGTCTCCCAAGAGATCTCCAACCCGAATTCCATTTCTGGTAGCTTTGGAGGAATAAGTGGGTCCTATACCTTTCTTGGTAGTTCCCAAACCTTGACCCTTCTGGTTTTTCTCCTGCTCTTGAAGTCCATCCACTTGCTGGTGGAAATCAAAGACAAGATGAGCTCTGTCAGAAATCACCAGCCTATCACTCCAATCCTTGAGACCTTTTCTTTCATTTTTCTCAATCTCATCAAACATGTTAGGAAGGTGAATGACAACTCCATTTCCTAGAAATAATTGAACATTGCTAAGAAGATATCATTTCACAAAATTGGTACTATATTTTTTTAAGTCTAAAGAGTCTTTCATTAGGTATGTTTCAAGTACCAAAAGACAGTATTATTCAAAGTATTTTATTTTTACCTATGACAGATTTGCATTTTGGATGGATGATACCACTTGGCAACAAGTGGAAATCATATTCAACCCCATTGAATACTACAGTGTGTCCAGCATTGTTACCACCCTGAAAAAATATATATGCTATATTGGAGAACTTGATTTGTTATGACATGATGAAACTTGTTTGAAAATTTGAAGATAAAGTCTTAAGGTGGTTTATTCCAGTCCAATTACCAACTATACAAATTAACCTAACCATAAATATATGATGACTGCAGAATAGATTTTTCAACTCATCAGCAAATCCTTCAAAGTCAATGACTGGAACCAAGTGTAAATTGTTGTAAATGAATATTTTCTTTATCCTATAGTTAATTGCAAATTGAATTGATGGTGGAATAAAAACAAAAAATGTGCTCAGCACAAAATCAAGGAAATTTGGCAAAACAAGTGAAAACAATGTTTTTTTATAGATCACAACTTGCTATTACCTAATAATAATAATGATTGCAGAGTCAATCACATGATTTCGAATTCTAAAAATATTTCATGAGAATTATGTAGAATGAACACACTTCAACCGCAAGGTTAAAAAATACCTGAGACGAGTTCCCGTGAACATTTGTCCATGCGACAACCTGCTTATTTCATGAAAATATCGATAAATGCCCACAAAATTAGTGACTGAATAATAAAAAAAAACTGTACCTGGCACCGACAAACGAAATCTTGGTCTGCAGCAAGCATATCAACCACCTTGCCCTTGCCTTCGTCGCCCCATTGTGCCCCCAATATAACAATCGCTTTGGACTCTTGTTGTCCTGTGCACAACTTTTTCCTTGGAGATCCGTTTAGGCCGTTTGCGGTCGCAGCCATTTCGAACTTAAAATTTGTATATCAATACAAATATCAAAATTCGAAATCACTTCGAAACTAACGCACGGAACTGCACATTCTGTACACATTCACGACGAGTGGTTATTGACATACCACAGAGTTCATATATATTCTGTGGCCACGATCATATACATAGGTCTGGCAACTCGTATGTTGGGGGGTGGTTCTCATGTTTCGCTCCTACAGCACAGTCCTCTATTGTCACTTTGTCAGCCAATCACAAATCAGATCCGATCAGCTTTTTGAAAGAAGAAATGATTTTTATTTATTCGAGAGAATTTTACAAGATATAATATTTCTGTCATTGATTTTATTTACCATTCAAGTCTTAACCATTTGTTTTGTTGTCAAACTGATGTATAAGAGAGTCTGCAGTAGACATTTTTTTGACTACAATATTACAAGAAGAACAGCATCAATTGAATAATCAAAATCAGCATGAGTATCCAATGTGAAAGGATCTAGATTATTAATTAATCCCAACTTCATTTAATATCTAAAACGAATGATGTGACAAGAATCAGAGATAAGTTACAATAAGTTATATAATATATATATATATATATATATATATATATATATATAGCTTATCTCTGCAAGAATGAACTGAATGAATAGTTCCAAGCATACTTTTCACCAACGTCTCTGCTAATCAACATCAATGTCACCAAATATTCACTCTCCATCTGAATTCTGAATACCGTTTCGAAACACCAAAAAACTCCGAAAATAAATAAAATTCACTGTTTACTAGCCAAGGTATCGCATTGTGTGCCCTAAGCCGCCACATTGAATGTCACGTGGTTTGGATTGCCTAATATATAAATATAAGTAAAGTCAAAAATCCAAATATTTGAGGAAGATGGGTCATATAAAAGATAATGAAATAGAATTTAATACTTTTCTGGATCTTCACAGAGAACAGCTTATATCTGCAGGAGTTCCACAACATTTATGGTATTCCTTGAATAGAAAATTGTTGAATCAAACTTTTGATGCTGGTAGTAATTTCCGGATTGTCAGATTAGAATCGGAAAATGATGAAAGTTGGGCTCTCCAAGCTATACAGCCCCTACAATGTGAGAATCCACAAAGTATCTATCTTATTGATCATGCATGGACTTATAGAATTGAACATGCTAAGCAACAACTTCGAGAAAATGAAGTTTTAAGGCTTCGAATAGGTAATATGCTTTTGCTAGACTTAACTTCTTCAACAGAAGTATTGGTAGACAATATTTTCAATGGAATGTGGAAAATAAATAATTATTATTCCATTACTAGTGCTGAAAATATTGAAGATAGGTTGCCAATTTGGTATATCATGGATGAAATAGGAGCTTTTGTTACTCATGATGACAAACCAAATTGTAGAATTGTGCCTTTCTTTTATATTGAGGGTGGTCTCACCTATTCCTTATTATATCCCATAGAGGATATTGATGTAGAAAATATTGTTTATCGAGATTATGCTGAAGGTTTATCTCCTGAGAAACGATCTACTCAACTTATACCTTGGGTTCCCAAGTCGTTTGAAGACTTTGATACTATCCCACCCATACCTAATGAAGAATATTTTTTGAGTGGGCATATTAGAGAAAGTTTACCTGATGTAAGAAATTTAGCTGACAGATCTGTTGAAAATGTCTTGAAAGTTTACACTCAATACAGTTTGGTTGCAACTCACCTGACATCAAATGAATTTGCTGTGGTTGAAAGCCCTGATGAAGCCAATATTCTTTGGTATACAGAACATTTCAAAGATTTCCAAAACCTCAGCGAGACACCTAATAAATTCATCAACCAATTTCCATTTGAGTATGTATTGACTGTGAAAGATTTGTTGAGTATTACTTGTCGAAGGAAACAAAATATCAATTGGCTTCCAACCACTTACAATTTAGTAACAGAAGCAGAATATTTCATCAGTTCATTTCAGAAAAGAGATAGAGAAGGAATAGAAAATTATTGGATAGTCAAGCCACACAACTTAGCTAGAGGTCTAGACATACACATTACAAATAATTTGGATTATATATGTAGAATTTCTCAAACAAGTCCCAAAATTGTTCAAAAATATATAACAAATCCAGTATTATTTTATAGACCAGAGTGTGCTGGCAAAGTTAAATTTGATATCAGATATGTATTATTACTGAAGAGTGTGAAGCCTTTGCAAGCATATGTTTATCAAAAATTCTTTTTGAGATTTGCAAATAAACCATTTGAGCTAAATGAGTTTGATGTATATGAAAAACACTTCACTGTTATGAACTATAACGAAGGTGTGCAATTGAAGCATATGACTTGTGACAGATTCAAAACTGAGTGGGAGAAACAATTTCCCCTGAATGAGTGGAGAAATGTAGAAAAATCCATTCTGGTAATGCTGAAAGAAATATTAGAATGTGCTACAATGGAAGACCCACCATGTGGTATCTCAGAAAGTCCACAATCTAGGGCTCTTTATGCAGCTGATATAATGTTAGAATGGACTGAGGAGAGAAAAATTCAACCAAAAATATTGGAAATCAATTATACTCCTGATTGCAAAAGAGCTTGTGACTATTATCCAGATTTTTTCAATGATGTATTCAGTTTACTTTTCCTAAATGTAGAATGTGATTTATTTATACCACTATAGAGACATTAAAATTTTTACATATTTTTTATTTATTTAATTACTTCACTTACAAACACATCGGCAATGTAAGGACACTCATGAAAAAACTTATACAAAGAAGATAAGGGGGAATCTTGTTATATTTATATCTTTGCATCATTTATCACCTAGAACAACAAATATTTGTCCTAATTCATCATATGTGTAAGTTCTCTTGAGGAAAGTATCTAAGAGTTTTATCCCAGATATTGTTCTTAATCCAGGTATCAAAGGTATACATTTGAATTCCAATGTTTTATGTGTCATAGGTGCTAAAGTTTCCAGTGTTCTTCCTGATATATCACACCAAGCCAATCCCTCAACATTTTCCAGGAATATCATTAATTCTACAGTACGTTCGCTAAAAATAAAATTGAAGATCTAGCAATATATTTTTATATTGTACAACTCACCAATTGTTTATTAAATTGCACTTGAAGGTGAATAAATTTTCTAGTACAACAAAATTTGGCAATTCTATAATTGTCATTCTTATATCCCCATAATCTGGGCCCTGAAACATTAGAGTTATAGCTACTTGTAATTCCATTTTATGAACTCACCATTCTTTGTAATTGACTTGTCTGTAATCTACCACGTTCACCAAGATTGGATCTCCATACAATGTCGAGTTTTCCAATATTGGTAGCTCCACTGAGTAATTTCAGATCAGAGGACAGTTTCTCATTTGGTTCAAGACAATACAAAAATTGGCACACAGCTTGAGGTTGAAGAATCATGGTTTTACCAAAAACACTGATGCCATCTGGATTTGAATTCAATGGTAATACTAGAAAATCAGTTTCCTAATCAGGAATCAATAAATAACAGTAACCACCTTACCATTGAATAGGTGTGATGCATCTAAAGCTACTTTTTCTAAACATATAGGCCCAGCTGTGACATTTTGAACTTGGGCTTCTAAGTAAACATCATCATTATCAGTATTACAAAATTTTGTCTTCACATCCAAAGGTTTGAGAACCATGATTTTGAAAAATTTCCTGAATGACATGGCTGCACCACTAGGAATCTGGTATGATACCTCACATACCAAACTGAAATGCATTATATTAAAGAAACTGAAAAACAAAAGTTTTTAATAATCATACATGTGTGTTCCAGTCTCTTTAACATCATGATGAATGACAATATCAATAGTCTTATCTGGAGGCAGTTGAGGGGTAGGTGGATTAGAAGCAAGTGAAAGCTTCTGTGAACTAGTCTGTAAGTCCACTTTCACTGAGACATTGTTGATAACATCAGAAGTTTCTGTAAAGACACATATATAACTTGAGAATGTCTCTCCCAGATAAATGTTTATCGGTCCCCCTGGCAATAGTAGAAATTGACTATTAGACAGTGTTTCTGTTCCCTCTACTGTTGTAGGATCTTGTTGAAGCGCATTGTTCAAGAGATTTCCTGGAAGATCTCTACTATCACAGGTAACAGGAAATGGATTTGCTAAAGAAGGGCGACTCAGACGCATCACTGAAAACGGAAAAACTAGTAATAGTATTTGTAAATTCACAATTCCAACCCTTTAAACATAATGAGTGTTGCTCAGTCTCCATAATTTCTGTTTGATAGAATCGTACGTGTTGGATGGTGTTGGTTATGTTTACATTTTTAGAGATCTGACAGCTGATCGTGTAGTTACCACGGTAGTTACAAAGGCTCGCCGCAGAATCTCAGCTGTCATACAATATTTCAACCTGAGATTTCAACACAATTTATCATTGACATTGACAAGGTCGGTCATTACTCATTACTCATGTACATTTTCAAAAGGAAATTGTAACCGTTTTTGATAATGTAAAAATGTATAAATGTGAATAGTTTTCGTTTTTGTAATTGAAAGAGCAAAATGTTTATGACTGATGTACATAGAAAAGAGGAAATTAGAAATCTAGCAGTGAAACATTTACGTAAATATGGCATCAAATATAGAGGGAAAACTACAAGGAACGCACAGGTAATCTATATTGACGTGAGTTGTTACTATTTTCTTTTTATTTGTCTAATTTAAAGGTCGCTAAAACGAAGAAGCTTTTCAAAGTTCCAATACAAAGCTTGGAAAATGAGACTGTTACTCTGAAGAATGGACAACAACTCATTATTCCAAAAAGACTGCACGAAATGTGTTCCTACATACTGACAAAAGTTGATACTGAGGGTATATTTCGAAAGGAAGGTTCAAAATCTAGACAAAATGAGATCAAGGTAATAATCATCCATTTACCATTCACAGAGAATATATATTTTTGGTTCTTTTAGCTATCCTTAGATCGAGGTTGTATGCTTGGAAATGAACACCATGTCATTGATGTTGCTGTAATTTTAAAATGTTTTCTTAGAGAGTTGCCTGAACCACTGATACCTTATTCCTTTCATGAATTATATCTCAGATGTTCTTTACTAGAGAATAAGACTGAAACATTACTCTTGTCATGTTTATTATTACCAACTGAACATCTTAACATTTTATCTTACTTGATGCAGGTAAATTCAATGGGTTGATATTGATTGTAAAGGTTATTAATTTATTTTTGAATTCCAGTTCCTCAATGAAGTTGCAAGTTTTTCAAAATTTAATAGAATGAATTCTTACAACATCTCGGTTATTCTAGGACCTAATATTTTTCCAGTCAATGAAAAAGTTGCCCCAAAAAATAAGCTTATGGTGAAGAAAACTTGTGATATCATAAAGGTATAAACAATAGGTTGATAAAATTTTAAAGTTTACTAGAGATTGGGATCATTTTCAATATAGGAATATTGAAGTTTTGTTGTTTGAATCAACAGTTTTTAACCTTATTATGTGAATAAAATGTGCCAAGAAGTGAAGAATTTATTGGATGTGATTTACATAATTTTCTGATTTTAGTTCATGATAGATAATGCTAATAATATTGGATTGATACCAGATTTTATTTTGGAACAAATTGCTAATCTCAAAACTGGAAACCTGAATAACTCAGATAAAGTAAAAAGAAGAAGAAGTGGATCATTAACAAGTAAGTTCAAACTGGAAATTTTTTTGTTAAGGGTATAAAGATAAGTGAATAGCTCTGAAGATTTTAGTTTCATATCAATTCAAACACCAAAAATACTCATTTGCTTCCATACATTATATGAATAAGAAGAAACAAATGTTTTACAATAGGAATTTTCAATGGCCTCAAGAAGATGGTGACTACTCGTACTGAACCTGAAAATGTTCGAACTCCCGACCTTCTTTTGATTCAACCCATGCCTCCCAGTCAAGTAGAAACTGTTCCACCAAAAAAGAACCTTCTTGAACGCAGATGGTCAGCAATAACATCAGCCTCAACTTTCAAGAGGAAGAAAAGGGAATCCTTCATTTACAAACCAACAGAAAACAGCAATTCCAACAGTCCCAATAGGACAGATTATGTTAGGGTATCGAAAACTGAGTATGAAGAGATAAAAAATCGTGTATCTGCCATAGAGAAAAGACTGTCTAGAGAAATAGAAAATGCTCAGTCCACAGTTGTTCACAATGAAGTTAATATAATCCATGACATACAATCTGCTTACGAGAAAACTCTCGGCCAGTCGCAGCAGATGAGTCCTGGGACTGATCAGCTGGCAAAGAGACTGAGTAGGGAGTTGAGGATAAGAAATTCCGAACAGAAAATCATCCGCTCGCCCAGCGCTAGAAAAATAGGGACTATCCGGAGACGATCCCGGGAAGGCGAGCGACCGCCGAAAGTCGCAGTCGCGAGGAATCCATCATTCGACCACCTTCGAAATTATGCCAAGCCCAACAGCTTGACTCGTAGCGTGTCGTCGCCGGTCAAGAACAACATCCAAATAAAAACCAACATTTTCACTCCGACCTTGCAAGTGGGTGCGAAAACTCGCGTTTCATTCGAACCACCTTATTCGTCACCCTCGAACAATGATCCATCGGAAGATAAGTCTTCACCTAGGCATCGGTGCAGGTCTAGAGAAAGAAGAGCGGTCAGACGTAGTGGTAATGTGACGCCCAAGCGACCAGTTCTGAAGCAGAGAATGTATAATTTTGATGGACACCGCATTGTAGAAATTAGCGAAGATATTGATTTTAATAAAGAAAACAATTTGAAGGAGAAGAGTAGTTGGACACCGAGTGCTGTGCCACACATTAAGAGGGGTATTTCTCTGGGGAGGTCCCCGAAGCGTCTTTGTGTTACCCCTCGGGGATCCAGAGTTAATACTCCACTGAGGGTGTTACCAAATGCGAAATTCAATGTGTTAGATTTGTAGATTTTTTTAATGGTTGGCTTTGTTACTGTTGATGTATTTTTATAACGTGTGCTCAATTTTAGATCTTAAGTATCAAGATGTGTTTTATTATTTGTAGCTTTCGATATTTTTTATAATAATGATTGATTATACATTTGTAATTGGTCCTAATGGACAGCCTAAGTGTGACGTCAAAATGGGCGGAATCCATAAAACCTTTCCAAACAAAGAAATATTTGCATTGTTTTCTCCATAAGAATTTTTATCAGAATGAGTCAATGAGAACTTGATATAACCATATACAAACAATTTTATTCTTACTTTCAACTGAAAGCAGCAAAAAACGCTTTGGAAAGGTTTTTAAGCTTGTGACGTCAAGACTTAGGCTGTCCATTGTTTTGAATCGATTCCTGTCTCAGTACAGTGCTGCCACTAAACGAATGTATAGTTCCTGATTACAATAATGGTACAAATCGTGTATTATGTCCGCTAATAAGAAGAATCAGACATTGACAATATCCTGACATCAATGACGTTGACGTGTTCAGAATTATATTTTTGTCCTTCTTACATTTGGTGAATAAAATGAGAGCCCAATATATCAATACAAATAATTTGACATTAGCTAGTTTTCAATAGCTAATCTCATTTTACGAAACAATTTTTCTGTTTTGGGAGGATGAAGTATAAACGTAAATAATTTAAGTGTTTTTCTTCAATCTCATCAATTAATTTTATTAATTTCGGTATTTTAATGCGCCTTTTTTATTTTATGTAAGGTTTAAAGTTTATCCTGAATAGTGTGTAGTGTCAAATGTGGAAACGATGTCCAAGAACAAAATTGTAATGAAGTCTTCTATGGACATTAGTAGAATAGAAGTCAAAAGCAAAGTGAGTGTTACTTATATTCATTATGTTTACACATTTCTCAGTGTTTATTGATCCATTGTGAATTGTTTCAGAAAGTTTGAAAATCGTATTATCCTTAGAATCTTATTGTCATTTCAAACATGGTAATGCATTGGTACATTCCTTCTTTAGGAAATAGTGCGTGAATCATTATTATGAATCGTTAATTGGTATCTAGAATTTTTTATTGTGAATAAGTCATTACAAAATACCTGTTAAACTAACTTTATTACAGTTTGATGCAGAATTTAGAAGATTTAGCCTAGAAAGAAACTCTCCCCATACATTTGAAGAATTCAGTAAACTCATTGAAAGGTTGCACAGCTTAAAAGACATCCCCTTTCTTGTTTCTTACATTGACCCTAGTGATCAGGATCTTCTACCTATCAACAATGATGATAATTTGAGGAGAGCACTTGTTAATGCCAAACCATTACTGAGAGTAATAATACAAAGAAAAGGAAATAGCTTAGAGGATTTGAATGGATATGGTACATTGAAGCCAAGAAATCTCATATCTACAATACTAGGAGGCACTCCTGCTAAAACCAAAACTCTTCCCATCTCAAATCCCCACGATTTTAGACAAGTGTCTGCTATCATAGATGTAGATATAGTGCCTGAGACATGTAGAAGAGTAAGACTGCTCAAACACGGATCTGATAAACCTTTGGGGTTTTATATAAGAGATGGAACAAGCGTTAAAGTGACACAAAATGGTAATAAAATTTATAGAGGTTTCATAAAAAAACATTATTTTTTATTTGAAATCATTAAGAAGAACTGCAAATAAAAAAATGCATTTTTTAGGCCTGGAAAAGATTCCAGGGATTTTCATATCTCGCCTTGTTCCTGGAGGCCTAGCAGAATCAACAGGTCTCTTAGCTGTCAATGATGAAGTTCTTGAAGTAAATGGGATAGAAGTGGCTGGTAAAACCTTGGATCAAGTTACTGATATGATGGTTGCCAACAGTTCCAACCTTATTATAACTGTCAAGCCTGCCAACCAGAGGACAGTGGGTCCCCCTAGGAGAGGTACGAAAAAAGTTGATGATTTGATGCTTCCTCTTGCCTATCTCCTTCTATTCATATTCCCCAGAAATAGATTTTAATTGTTTGTTAAATGATACATAGGTAGTTTTGGAAGGAGTTCCCACATGTCTAGTGGCTCTCATCAGTCTAACACCACAGCCGGTTCTGATCCAGAAGACAAATATGATCAGGACGAGATAGTCGATTTGACTAACATTAATTCAGAAGAGACAACCAAGGAGGACGGTATTCTTCACCTTTGAGGCCTTCCATTCACGTAGACGTACATTCCAGTAATAATGGCAATTATTTTATTGATCATATCGATAGGGAATCGTGAGACTTCATATTTTTGTATCAGTATTCAAGGGGCGCGACATGTGTCACACGACAGAAAATACAAAGCGTTCGGAGCTAACGGAAAAAATTGAAAATAGATTCCTACTCTGGCAACTGATTTTTTGAAGATATCTTTGAATTTGAAACACCTTCACTAAGTTAGGCAGCTAATTTGATTATTGAAAAAAAAAACAAGAATTCTATTGTTGGCTATTCAGTATAAAAAAATAGTATTGAATATTTCGACTGACTTGATTTTCAGGCTGATTTTTGTTGGAGAAAAAAATCCATTTTTCACTTATTTCCAGACCTCTCTGTTCACGTGACTGATCAAGCATTCCATATAGGCATTAGTTCCAGTATTGCTTAACATTTACTCATACGGTGACTCATTTTGGTCATTCAAATGCCGTCCAAAAAAGTGCTCATTTTGGTCAGTTGCAGATATTATGTAGTCACTGTTTCTGGGACACACATTCATAATTGGGTTTGGTGTAGCTTAATATTCAATCTTTGTGCCTTCAGGTTGGCCTTCAAGAACATATCATATTGAAAGTTGAATGATTTAAAGTAACAAGTTTCAGCTCAGAAAGTACACTTTTATAGTACTTAGTGCCTCTGATTGCTATTGCTTTCTTATATTTTCTTGAGTACTAAAAACAACCACGAAAATAAACATCTAGACATGAACCCAAATGAAAATTAACCCACAATGATAAAATGCAATTCAATCATCTAAAATATATTGATTATAATCAGCGAACTAAAATACAATTTCAATTTCAACTTGTTTCCTCCGATTTTTATTCTGCATCAGATTGGCCTTAGAGTGAAAAAACTGTTTAGTAATACAATTATTTATTCAATTCGACTGTTTGTGATAGCATTTGTTGAATGTATGTACTTAAATACCAAACCCTAACCCATGATATTGGCCTACATTCTTAATAGTTTTTATTCTAATAATTTAAGTATTTTATATATATTGTTACTATATGAAGATGAGGTGAATTGTTGAGAATGTTATTTTTATTGAAAGATTGTAATTTTATTGGAGAACGAGATTTGAATCAAAAGTTTCCTCAAGTATGTACTTAATTGATCAATGTTTGATACATCTATGAAATTTTATTCTCAAAATCTATTAATTGCTGTTGTACTAGTTATACAGTTATTATTGTCCCAAAATGTCCAATTTTGTATTATCTTTAGTAATTGAATATGTATTTATCTAAAAGAATATTGTATTTTTCAATAAATACAGTTTATTTTTACATGGTATTTCATTTCCAAAATTTTGATGATTCGTTTACGATGATTTTGAATTTCTCAAAGGAGTTGGAATTAAATATTCAAAACGGATTTTCAATAATATATTTGTCCAAAATGTATTTACATTAGGTATTGGCACTGTTTGAAAAATATATATATAAATATTTATATACAAAAATTATCGATACAATAAAAAAAACAAAAATAATACTATCAACAGTTTGAAACAAATCGAATTACACCATGAAAACGAAGTGACAAAAGGGCATTCCATGATACGAATTTTTGCAATTAGTTGAGACATATTTTTATACATGATATAGTTGAAAGTAAGTACTGAGTAGGAAAAACGCAAAAGTGATCATCGGTATTCTGACCGATCACGGTACTCTGCGGAAGCACAGACACAGAATGGGATTGGATGAAAACCCATTATGTAGATTCTGTGAACTAGAAGATGAAACCTCACTGCACATCATCTTCCAATGCCCTGCAGTAATGTAGAAGAGGCGCCTTCACCTAGGCGACCCATATCCACAGGCATTTCAATGCGAGGAAGGCGCTATCAGGAATATCCTGACCTTTTCGGGGGGAGATCTTTGATTAGAGCCACCAGTTGTCTGAGGAACGTCAAGGGATTACCCATACGTCTGGAGGCGCTACGTGCCCCAACTGCACAGTCGACACTCGAGGTCGACATGATAATAATAATAATAGTTAAAAGTACCCCAAATTCAGAAATTGTAGGATTACATATTTCGAACCTATTTTTACTACTTAATCAAACATGCTGTTTATAAAAGTTTCAGTTTGTGTGTCAGTCGAATTTCGTAAATTTTTGGCAATTGCAAAGTAAACACTATCATTTGAATGCTGTTTAGTCACTTTTATATGACACCATGATAATAACGATTCTGATTTTCCATTGGATCGTTGTTCCTGAAATACTCTTTGAAAATGATTTCAAATATGATGATGATGATGAAATTAGTATAACTTTTCAATATTTCATAGCAATTTTTCCATTCATATTGTAATACTTTTATGAGATCTGCTAAATATTGCACATTATTTCTAAAAAAAAAAACAACAACAGTGAAGAAACATTTTCAATATAAAATCATGAATAATTTCAGGAACATGAAACAACTCGCAGACAAATGATTCATTCAGTTACACACAAAGTAGATTGAGTGCAGTGAATTAAGTCTCCAATCAGTTTTTCAAGAATCGCTCGACGATATACATGAAGATCTTTGTATTGGAGTTATTCCACCATCTTCAATCCACCTCGTTCTCGGCACATCTTTCCCCAATTTCAATCTCACACGACTCGGCACCGGTAGGGCCACCACTAGGCCGCCTCTTGCTCAAATCACAACGTACAACAGCTTCTGAAGCCGTCACTTCTTGTCGTCCAATTTGCCCTTGTCCAGCGACGAGCTAACCAACAGCTGGCCTTGCTGCGCGCCGCTTTGCCCGGGGAAGACCTTGTCGAGGTGTTTCAGCGACTCGCTGAGGAAATTTTGGATGGCGGTGAGGGCGGCCACGATGGCGGGGCTGCCGAAGCCGTGGCTGATCAGCGAAAAGTGCGTCAGATGCCTCTGGATGGAGGGATCGAGCAGGATCTGCGGCCTGGTGTTGCACAACGGCGAACGGTCCTGGTTCAGCAAGTCCATCAGCTCCTTCGTCACCTGCTTGGTGGCCTGAAGCACCTCCTTGCGCCGCAGCGTCTCGCCGTGCTGCCGCAGCAGGTACTCGGCCACCTGTCGGGCGGGAAACTCTGTCTCGCAGACGTAGCCGAAGTCTCTGGCCAGGTGGATGGCCTCGCCTTCCACCAGCGAGGTGAGTAACGTGACGTTCGCGGCTTTCCTGCGACCCGCCGGCAGGTTGAGGCCGATCTTCTCGAGTTTTTCTCTGAGGATGCGGCCGCCGTTCTTGCTTTTGGCGCGCCTCAGCACGCCGCCCAGCAGCGAGGCGTTGAGACACTCGGGCGGCGACAGACGGCGCTGCACCTCGCCAACTGTCACTTTGTACTTGGAGGTAGAGGAGAGGAGCGACAAACGGCCAGGTACAGAGCAGAAGACGTCACTAGGGGAGACCATGGAGCCGGCGCCGTGGTCCTTGCCGCCTTTCATGCCTACGGAAGGGTGACGTTTGAATTTCGAAAAACTTTTGATTTGATTGATTGAATGGAATATTGTCAGTAATATAAATTTGAATAGTGTTTCGTGATTCATGGTATATATGTATTTTTTAGTTATTTTATATACAGGGTAAAGACCACGTCAAACCCAGAGAGAATGTATATCAAAGGATAACCCACCTGCTATAATGAAAATCCCACTATAAAAGTCTTACCGTTTTCAAGATATTTTTTTTGAAAATAATGAATTTATGCCGTTTTCAATAGTTCTATCTTTACGATTGGTACAATTTTACACCTTATTGGTTAATTTTTTCAGTAAAATATTGCCATTTGGATAAACACAATCATATCTTTTTTCATTGAATAATAAATAACTTGTGTGATACCTTTTCGAAATCACTGTAAAAAGACAATTTATTGGTGTAATGTGCAGCAGTAGCTCAGTAAATTTTGGTTCCACTACGATGGGCTAAACTTCATGAACGAAAAAATCCACTACCAAAATTTTCAATAGAAATATTTCTCACAGCCCCCCTTTGATATGTTCGGAGAATGTTTTTAATGTAAACGTTGAAATGATTCTTCAGCAATATTTTACTGAAGAAATTAACCGAAAAGGGGTGAAATTGTACCGCAACCGTAAAGACAAAACTATTGAAAGGACAAAAATTCCTTATCTCCCGAAAAAAACTATCTCGAAAATAGTAGGACTTTTATAATGGGAATTTTGTCATAGCAGGTGGGTTATCCTTTGACCTACATTCTCCCTCGGTTTGACGTGGTAATTTTAAAAAACACGCGTTTTTTAAAGTTCGATTTAAACACGCTGAGGCGTGCTATAAATGGGAAAAATGGGACACTAATGAAAATAATACCTAAAGTCCTTGAAATTTCACTACAACAACGATACTACGATATGTTTGACAATTGATTTCTGACATTAGAAAGCAAATGGAAGATATATTTTCTGTTCTATTTTGTAGTGAAACAAAGCTTACATAATTAAACATATCTTAATACGTATTTAATGAAAGAGATATGTGATTGGTTGGAAGTACTGACAGCTAGGTAATGTCCAATCGAAATTCTTATACCCGAGGCCCAGTTAACGACGTATTGTTTTCTATGATTGACATATGCAAACGTCAGTTCTTGATAGTGAATATTGACCAATCAGAAATGGAACCTGCCAATTCTTACTGGTACCTTTCCACCTCTACTATCTCAGTCATGAATAGAGCAGGTGACAACTCTGTATACTCTGTCGTTCAACTAAACTTAACTTCATATCAACTAACTTTTTAAATAACTCTCACCGAGTAGATACCTACTTTTGAGGAGAGGTAGGTCTGTGATGAAGCCGGTGTTGTCGTCGATGCCACCTTGCGCTTCTTCCACAGCTTGGCCGAGGGCCTGGTGCAGCGACAGCGGGTCATCGTGCCGCCCCTGGTGGCCCGCCCCCCCATAGTCCGGTCGCCCTCCACCGGGACCCGTACTGTAGGGAAAACTGGTGCCGTGGCCCAGTTGACTCTGATAACGAAAAACAATCATTTTAGACTTGAAGAAGGGATTGAATGAAAGTGGGAAAGTATGGAGTGCGAAAGAATGACCTTGTCAATGAATGATTTCAAAGATTTTGAAGAGTACAATTGAGTGAATGTTACGACCCCTGCTGCTATAGTCCCAGGGTGACATCTTTGTTTTGCAGATATTCTAGATTATTGCAATAACTCATCGAATATTGGGGATTTCAAATAGACACGTTGAAGTTGAGATAGTCTAGTATACAGTGCCGTACAGTTCTATCTGAGTTATATCCGATATAGAGCTTCAGAAAGGATTCATCTTTCGTATGGTAATTCAATGAGAGCGAAAAGAATAGCCTGTATATTATTGAAATTCGATAAGTTCGAAGAGATATCGGACGATGTGGCACATGAGCGTAGCAAGTGACGACTGTTTGCCAAAAAATAATAAAAAATTACGATGATTTTATATAAGATAGGTATTTGAGATACATCGAATCTGTTTTGCAGGTGTCGCCGAGAAAACGAGAGATATTTATTGAACATTAACATCAACATTTTACAAAATTATTTCAAACTCCCAATTTAGGCCAAAAATAATAACCAGATTTATTTAACGATTCACCTGTTGTATCCGCAAACGAAACTAGAACACAACTGAATAATTTCATCTCTTCCAAATTATTTGACGATTCGTACTTTCTCTGCGGTTGTTTAAATAGTTAGCATGTTTCGCCACCATTGTCTATCAAAGGCCGCCTCTTTAATCTTTCCTGTCGTATTGTGTCTGGCATAGGAACGAGTGAGTCGGATGGGGACAGTAGAAGGGAATCATTTCAGGAGAAGAACGCTATATCTCCATTGTTTATGTGTGATTATGGATTTCTCCCAATATACTCGATAATTTTTTTCCGAGGCTGTATATCCTTCTATACTGATTTTTTTGTGCATCAAAGGATATTCGAACTGTGCAACTCCCTATTCAAGTAGACCGTCTTGCCGAACTATTTTCCTAATACATTCTATAGTCGCATTTCGGACAGCTATCAAGAAGGGTGTATGATGAAGGGAGCTTGCACGGAATAGTTTGAAGTTTCTTGGTCTTGACATTGTTGGCATGGCACACATTTTTTTGGGAATGTCGAATATTTGGGGGGTCTCCTCAGCCCCCGCAAATTATGGCCACAATATTGAAGGGTGCGGTGCAGCAAGCGTATTGATTGATGTGGATTCACCTATAGTGAGAAGGGGGTTGAAACGACATCAGATGGGACAAAATATGAAAAGACCGAGGTGAAATATTCAAGATTCAATTTTGTGTGCATCTACTATGGATTCAGTGAATTATTGAAATTTTTAATTGCTTGAATTTTGAACATATGGGTTCAGTGCGGTTTTCTCATGGAATATATGAATAAGATAAAATAAGAAGCATCGTTATTCTTTGATGTTTCTCAACATGATTAATTTTTCACAACTAAATAAACGGATTGCCAATCGAGTATTTCAGAGATATAGTTCATTTTATTTTCACATCCGGTGAATAAGTGTTACCTATACCAGACCAGACTAAGCAAAATACCCCATTTTGTGAATGCATTCCTTATATCACGCTACATGTACAGTTGGCAATACGTACTTTACACAAAGATGACGAACGTCAGCTGATCCATGTGGATTATTTATTTTTATTGATTCAATTGAAAATCATTAGGAACCTGTTATTTTGGGAACCAAGTTTTGCGCAAATCTAATATGGATGCAGTGAATTAATGAACATTTCAATTTTGATTAATGACTTGATGTGTAGTGGTTTTATGAGTTTTGCGAGTTTTTCATCATAGATTAGATATAGAACATAATACAAAAACTATTGTTTAATATCATTTCTCCAATTTGAGATGGACATTTCCCCAATATTTTCACCACCAATTACTCCAAGGCAGAGATATTTCTATACGTCATTGTATTATTGTTTGTCTGCAACTGGAAACATTTGAAAAAATAATTATTCTACTCCCCCTACAGAGTCGCCGATAACATTTTGACGTTTCATAACTGCTATGAAAAGTAGCGTATAGTTGTAGAAAAACATATTTTCACCTGATGGAATCCTAATTTTTGATGGGAATGAATGCGGTCGTAGAAAAAGTATAGTACACAATTAAATTTGTAAGATAATTACGAACTGCTAGAATTACGTGATACTTTTTCTAGTCGGGCGTAATATAATATATAATTATGTGAGATAGTCCTGACATATTTGGTTATTTTTTATTCCATTAGTGCAAAACAAGAAGTATCTAGCTAACCACTAAACTTCTAATAAGTTGAGACATAGCTGAGAACAATAATTATGATAACACTTCACAGTGACTCCAATATGATGCCAAATTCCTTTGGAGAGAAATCTTTCAACTTCTAGTCGAAATCTTATCCACAGTCAACAGTTAGAACAAAGGGTAACACTGCAGTTTCTGGCTAGTTGTCACAATTATCTTACTCAAATAAATATGCCTTCCCAGCTGTCTCAACCAATTAGAAGTTCAGCGCTTGCTAGGAATTTTTCATGTTGCACTAATGGTATTAAAAGCTATCCAAATCTGTCGGAAATATAAGTAAATATACTGTACGTCTTTAAGCATTTATTTGTGACGTGAAATAGATACCAAAGATAAAACGAGTAGACTCCTTGGGACGCCTGGTGGGTGATGAATGAAATTATTGTGCTTTGTTGGATCATTTTCCTATTCATTATTTTCAACGAAGACGATTTAACATAACTATTATTATTATTTTCTACTCACCACATGGGCGTGACTGCCGTCGGCGTCTCTCGCCCTCAATCCCAGCTGGTTGTAGTGGTGCAAGCCGCCGAGACCGCCGTACGGATCGGTCAGGTAGTCGAGATGTTGTTGGGGCGGCGGCGGAGGTGGCGAAGGGGCAGCCGCGTGGTGGAAGGGCGGCGGGAAGTAGGGCGGCTGGAAGTCGGCGGCGGCCTGGTGTGGTAACTGGTGCTGCATGGCGGCATGGTGGAGGCCGGAACGGTGGTGGTGGGCCGCTGACGAGGAAACGCCGCCCCCGGAGGAGTAGCCGCCTCCGGGGGAGCCGCCGCCTAAGGAAAGGGCGGCATGACTGGAGGCTACGGTGAGTCGGTCCTGGAACAAAACAACAGGTTTAGTATTGTTCAATGGATTCAGAAGAATTCGAATCGATTCTGGAATATGTGAAATTTTCTATATTGCATCATTCAATTTTCGATGACATGAAGATTGAAAATTGGCTAATAAATACGATACTCTTGATATATGTGAAGTAGGTTTCATTGAGGACAGCATCCTACAGAGATACCACGGCTCCTTGATATACCGGGTGATTCACCTAACTGGTTCATTAGAGGTTTATGGAGAACTGATAGAGATATCAACTTGAAATTTTGGGGATGCTAATACTCGATGTGTTCTATTTTCCTGAAATATTTTCAATACGCTGTTACTTCCGGTTAAACCGGAAGTGATATCAACTTTATTTTTTCAAATGGAACACCCTGTTCATTTTTGAATTATCGAATTCTACGCAAAATTCTGGACCTGTTGCATTTTGGATTTTCTCCCTATCGTGATTTGTTTTCTATACCATTTTCTCGAAAAATTTCGACAGATGAACTAACCAACTAAAATGTCTATATTATCTTCAATTTCCAAGATTTAAGGTCCAATCTCCGTATACACATCAACGAAAGAGTGTTCTATCAAGTATCTTTCAAAGTATCCCAAAATATTCAACAGGGTGTTTGATATTTCAATTTACATTTTGGAAATTTCAAATCTCAATAACTTCCTAATTCAAAATAGATTGACCATGAAATTTTCACACTATCCGACGCAAAATTTCATTTCCTATCGATTTGTATGAGCATACCATATTGCTGAAATTGATAGTTACAAAAATGTGGGAATACGCTCATTCGTCTCATAATGTGTAATATTCGACAAATGAAATTTAGAACCATCCAAAGCATACTTCTGTAAACACTCAATATTTAAGAAACAGTTGAAGATAGGTATGGGACATTGTACATGAATTGTGTCTAGAATTTTCTGAAGAATCCAAAAAACTAATAATATACAGGGGGTTGTATTTAGAATAGGAAAGTTGGCATCGACCACTGTCACATGACACACCCTATACATATTTTTTTTTGAAAAAAAAACGCATCTAAAAAAACCAAAACGACATGTCCAAGCGTTTTTCTCAACACGCTTTCATTTATTTATTCGTTATCGAATTTATTCATCTAGTCATTTAGCAATATTGTCATTTTCTTTAGTGACTGGGCAACAATGTCTGTTGTCACCTTACAACTGTCAATACTTTACATGTTTCGAATACGCAACTTTCTTCAATACTCCGTAAATATTTCTTGTACATCCTGTCGATCAGATAAGAAGGAGCCCTTGAAGCAAACTCTAGGGTAGCAGGAACATTCCTGGGATAGTCGCATGCGATATTTTCTGGGGCATTAGTGGCATTTCAGCATCCACCCTTGGAACATATAATCCATCACACGAGATCGAGTTCAAAGCGAGTTAGAGCGGTGGAATCAGTACAAATTTCAAGAATATGTGAATATTTCATCGAATCTAATCTTTAAAAATATTTCTTATGATCCTGGATTGTGTTCGTGCACCAAGAAATGTGACTTATTGTGAGTAGATTCACACAGTGACAGAATAAAGATGGAGCTTTAATAATAGAATATGCAGGAGGTATATCAGGGATCATCTTTCATGATGTAAGTAAACCTACAAGTTATATTTCGGTGTCATTTGCACAAAATTGAGCAAATATATCGCCAGACTTTTACTGTGGGAGCAACAAGAATAGACTACCAGAAATTGAGAGAGCATAACAATTTCCTCTTCCATAGCTCAAAGAAGGACAATCGTAGTTTCTTGTGATTTTCTGTGATATGGTCACTTGACAAGTTTATTATGTAGAATTTTAATACACTTGCTTTCCATGTTACTCTCATAGATTTCTGCTTATACCCAGGATATATTTTTTCTGGTATCTGTATATTTGAAGTGTTTTGTGTAGTCTAAATTATTTCGGATGTTGAGTTTGCAAACGAAAACACTATATTGATTTGTGAAGACAAACTATAGAGTTACATTTGCGGGGAGTTTTGGTTTCATTTATTGCAAGTTAACCTCACACAAACGAATCCTTTGAATTCGACCTCTTGATATTGGGTTGCCCGCGGGTCTAATAACTCTGAACAAGATTGATTTTTAAGTTGATTGACGTCCCCTTAATAATGTTTAATTAGAATACGGACCGATATCCGCTAACTTTGATGAGAATTTGATTGGATGCCTTAATTCAATCCGATTCCAAATCAGGTGTTCAACTTATCATAGTAATATTAGACTGAAGGTCATATCCATCATCACGGCATCATTATATTACGTATACAGAGTAATCTAAGGTGAATAGCACATAAGAAATGTCACCGAAATCGAAAATTTATTATCTTCTGGGCGCTATTCTTGACTATGTTTGACCATTCGCAATTTTGTGAACGTGCGCAGTTTACAACGAGTGGTGTTGGGCGTCTGCAACTTACTTGCGAATGGTTTCAGGACGTCTTAGAATACCGATTTTATGACACATTGATGTTTATTCATTGTTTTCAAGTTGATAAATTCATAGAATGTATACAGTCATATTATGTAATATCATGCTCACCAAATGTATTTATTAATTATGTGTTTCAATATGATTTTGAATTCGCGTATACTTTATTGTAAAGCAAAATTAATTGCAATAATAATAACATTACTTCTGTTTTGATGAATTTTTAATGAAAATTCAAAAATCAACATGAAAACACATGAAAGAAATATCACTCAGAAAAAATTTTTTGCTCCAGGGTGGTATTTGTTTTTCGAGTATTCTTCACTGAATCCATACCTGAATTTTCAGAATGGTAATTAATAATTAGTAATTTGCTATATTTTCAAATAACGAAAATGGTGTCGGTATTAATATTCAAGTGAGCTTCACATTTCATATGTCAAATTTTCATGTGGTTCAATGGCCAAATAGCGATGTTGCCAAACTAATTTAATAATTCCAACATGCGAACGATATCGTGCGATTGTTCGCAAATAGACCATTCGCAACTTGGCTTATTTGCTTCTTCGATTCTACGATTCTTCAGTGTTGTTGTGTTCAATTTTGGTGACGTATAGCAAGTGGGATATCGCGCTGATCGCTACAGTTTGTTTTGTCGGTTAAAAAAAGCATCGTACAAAGAGCGAATGTCAAGATTTATTTGAGACTGGGTAAACTTTTACCAAAAATCATCAGATGATGAAATAAGTTTATGGTGATGAAGGTTCATCCTGTAACCATGTTAACGAATGACTTGAACATTTTCAAAAGGGTCCAGATGACTCGGACGACGACGAACGAAACAAATACGGAAATGATGCTCTAATTCATCAGAAGAGAGCCAAAAACATCGATCAAATACATGGAATCGAAAACACTTCATCAGTGAACATAGGAAATCTACTTTTATTTCAACCATTTCAAGTAGAAATTACAATTTCTCAATTACATTATTCCTACATGAGAATTTTGTCCAATTCATTTTCCCACTTTCTTAGTAGATATAAAATCGTCCTTCTTGATGAAATGCATTCGTTTAGCAGAAGATGATTATTCACAGACAAGATGATCCTCACCATATTCCGATGATACATTATACATGTCTTTCCACGATTTTGAATCTTGTATAACACCAGTATTAGCATTCTTATTAGAATAATAATCAGCAGAATAGCAACATCACAAATTGCTTTCAATTATTAGGTTATGTCTCCATTATTATTCGCTGCCTAATTTCATAGTTCGGCTGTTGTCGGCCTCTATCGGAGCGATGATACCGCGTTTTGAGTACGTAGAAGAACGTGAATATACGTCAAACGTATTTCGTAATCAAAAATAAGCATGCTCAGCTGTCATTAGATATGTTCTCGTATGTTTAGTGTCTGCTAATGCCATTCAAGAGGCGGCGGTCGCCTTTCTCGGCGCTGTCCGAAAAAAGAGCCAAAAAAGTAATTTGATAAACTCATCGGTCGTGCGAATTGCTGCGATCAATCCGTATATTATTTTGAAACCAATGAATACCTTTACCAAAAAGAGTTATCATTTCATACGAATCGCCCTATAACCTTCGGATTGCACGTTATAGAAAAGAAACACGAGTATAAAAACGAGTAGTAGCCAACGGTCGACACACGGCGAAAAGGCCGTTGCCGTTGCCACCGCAATTAGCATCGCCCGGTAGCTGAGACTACGGCACGCCGTGGGCGGCTCGTAGCGGCCCCCCGGGCGGCGCGTGAGGCGTGTGCCCCCCATTTGCGCCTCGAGAAAACCGAAACGGACGCGCCGTGAGCCGTCTTATTACGGTTTTTTGAGCCCGAGGCAGTCCGGCCGCGGGCAGATTGAGGGGTTTCTTCATTATCGGCCGGCGATAATTCCCGTAATTTGCCGCCAGATTATTGTTTATTATCAATGACGATTCCGGAGATTAGTTAATAAGGGCGCTCGGTATCGGGATAAAGATTTCAGCGAATGCGATGGATAACCTTATTATAGTCGGCGTTTTCTTTTGACTCATTAATGAATTAATATGGTTTGTGGTCGCTGTTCCAAAATTGGACGTGAATGGCTTATTCCCGGCGTTTCTGTATGGAAGGTTTTTGATCTTCACTACAAAACATGTAAAAAATTAAGATAACGCATCAGTCAATCTAGTCTTACAGGTCGTGACATTTGTAAAAACTTTTCACACAAAACGAAAAAGGTACCTAAATACAATGAGAACATTGTTTCTTTTTAGCCAATGCACAGTTTCATCAATACAACGGATGACTTGCGCAATAATAAGGCAATGAAAAGTTAATTAATAATATTTATTATGAAAATTGAATTCAGTTCATATCAATGTATAGATACATATATTGATACAATGAAATTTGTTCATGAAATTAAAGAAACAGTTCTTTGATACCAAGATACACTAAATTGTATGTAGAATGAATAATTCAGTTTTTTGATTGTAAGATGTTCTTTCGTTGTTTCTATCCAAGAGTACATTGGTCTAATGAAGATATGTTTTTATTTCAACGTATGAATTTGTTGATTTTAGGTATGAAATTTGTTATTGTCAGACGAATATTCATTAATCAATTTCATAACTCTCAATTTGAATGCATTTGTCACTAAATTAATTGGATAATGCGATATTTTCATATTATTTTAATTCAGAATGGGAAGAAGAATATTTGATAAAGTGAGACATATTTGAACCCAAGAAATTCATTGAATAATGATATGATACAAATTATTTCCGTTCTGAATATTGAATAAACAAATGATGATGATTATGAATTTTTGCATCCATCTCAATGCATTCTTGTGGCGTATACATGCTTTGTTCGAAGTCACTGAATTCCAGAGCATATTTCAAATGGAGTGACCGACTGCCAAATTTTTACGGTAGTGGCGTCAGTTATAGATTTTTTTTTTGGTTTATTCAAATGTCTTCAAATATCGAATAAATATCACGGTTAGGTCTTTATTCACTTTACGTTTGACATAAAATTACAATAAAATTATCAACTTGATTTGATCTTTCGAGAGGAATTTGGTTACAAAAACCAACGATTGTTTTTTTAAAATTGAAATTGGAATTAGGAAGTAGAACTTGTTATCCCATTTTTTCATAATCGAAATTGTGATGGTGCCATGTTTGCAATATCAAATGTGTTTAGAATAATGATTTCATGCATATTTGATGACTGAATCTATAATGCATACGACAATGAAATGTTTGGTGATTGGTAACGAAATCAGGAATTTCATAGGCCTTGTTCATTTATATCCATACTGAAAATGTGTTAATTAATATATAATACATCAATATTTTTGGGTCTGTTTATTGTTATTTTGATGAAAATGAATAAATAGGAGCTGTCATGTTTGGGCGTTTTCAAATTTTAGACACCATTTCAAAGTTGCCAAAAAATTTATATGCCAAGGTTTTATGTGTACTATTTTCTATGTATTTTGGCCATTTTTTTATGAAGCACATGATATTATGTGTCGATGTCGACTCGCTGGAACAGTAAAATGAAATTAGGTTTGACAGCTTTGATTTGGTGTAAAAATGCCAATATGACAGTTCTTGAATATTTATCTATTCTCATCAAAATGACAACAAAAGAAATGTTTGATATATGCCTATTTTCACACGATCTCTATGGAAATCATGAAGTAACGCTGAAAAAAGTGGAGAGTTTCATCTCGAAAAAATTGTTTGGCAACTTGGACTGGACTCCCCAAATAGAAATTAATTATGCATAATTGTGGAATATGAAATATTTGCGAAATAATAAATTTAATTTAACTCAAAGTTAAATGTCATTGTATGTCATTTAAGCCTTCTTATCAGAACAACGTGCAAAAGGATAATATTTGCGTCGGATGATGTGAAAATTTCATGGTCATTCTATTCGAAATAAGGAATTTATTGCGATTTGAAATTTTCAAAAAGGAAACTGAAATATCAAACACCCTGTTGAATATTTTGGAACACTTTGAAGGATACCTGACAGAACACTCTTTCATTGATGTGTATACGGAGATTTAACCTTAAATCTTGACGATGAAGATAATATGGACATTTCAGTTAGTCAGTCGATCGGTCAAAATGCATTGATAAAATGGAATATCTTGAAAACAAATCACGATAGGAAGAAAATTCAAAATGCAACAGGTGCAGAATTTTCCGTAGAATTTTAAAATAAACAGGGTGTTCCATTTGAAAAAACAAAGTTGGTAACACATTGAGTAGTAGCATCCACCAAAATTTCAAGTTGATATCTCTATCAGTTCTCCATAAACCTCTAAAGAACCAGTTAGGTGAATCACCCTGTATAGAATATAAATGTTGAATGATGGTTTGGTGTATTATCTATATCGATAAATGAATAATATCATTATGAATCAACGATTCCAAATCCATGTGCTTTGTCGAAAAACCGAATTATCGTCATCAAAGTAGCAACACCAAAGACTTGTAAACACGCGTCAGCCTCGCCCTTGCGGTACTCCCTGTCAACGCATACCTATCGGGTCGTGCTCGGCCTGGATTCAGGAAAAATCTCGGTTACGATGGCGAAGATTTCGCTCAGCCGTTCTTCGGTTTCGGTACCTCTACTTACTACTCTACGTCTTCGGTGGTACCTCTACGTCAGGGAGGGAGCGCGATAGCCGAGAGGCAAGCCTTGTGGAATGCCGTCAGGCAAGTGCACGCCCAGCCGCTGATAAATGGCCCGAATGACGATGGAGCGACGTTGCCGGGTTTTCAGGAGTTTACATATTTCTGGAGTTTTTTTTGTTTGGATACAGAATTTTTAAGGGCTACCTATCTCTTCGTTGTTTGGTAATGTTTTCAAGTCATGCATAACGGTGTTTTTGAATATGTCAAGAGATTTTTCAACTTGTACGTGGATTTTTGATTGATACAATTTGTTATGAAACTTCATGAATCAATTTTCTGCAGATATCAATATACCGATGAATGAAATTCGTATTAGATTCATATTTATAATATAATGTTGTAAATATACACTGTTTTTCAGTAGTCTCAAAATCATCTTGAATTTCAGAAATGATTAAAGATAGTTTTCAGTTTTTTAGACGAAAAATGTAATACTACAACAAAATTCTCAACCTGATTTGATCTTGATCGAATTTGGAATAAGGTAGAACTTTTTATCCCTTTTTTTATCAAAATTCCGATATGTATCAACATCTCACGCATTTAATCACATTCGATAATCAATCGAACATTAATGAATTTCCTGAAAAATATCCGAAAAAGTTGCAAGTTATGAGATAAATTAATAATACAGATACTCGAATTGTTTTTCTTTCCTATTCAATTGAATTCAGCTTCAAATATATTCCGTTGAGTCAAATTAAGTGAAATCTGTTTCCATACTTTTTAGCATTGTAACATTCAGTAAAACATCGGAATTTGACCACCCTGTATACGTTTCCTCTAGAGTTGAAAGTGAAATGTTGAAATTTTTTTGACGTAAAATCAAACCTTCGGGAAATATTTCTAACGATCTCAATTTCCAAACTTGGCAACATCGCCTGCATGAGTGTCCTTTTTCTCGCGAACATAACGAAAGATTGCGTCTTGTGTCTCTCTTCGATTCCATCTCGTATCGACCTCATCTCGAAAGCTAACAGTTAGATATTCGGAACAACGAGAGAAATTGACAGATGCTGGTACCAACCAGCTAACTAGATCGTTTCAGATCGTTAATTTGGAATGTGAAGTTTATGCGAAGTATCTGAAATTTCATTGGAAACCTGTCTCTAAATCAATCGGATATAGCTGTAAACAGATAATAGACTGAAAACATATCTACTTCATTAGGTGAAATCATCAAAGGATCATCTGTATAAGAATAATTTTCACCTATTTTTTTCGGTAATTGTAAAAAATCGAAACAAATCTGGGAGTTTATCTATACACCATGTTGAAATTCATTTTATAATCATAGTTTTTCACTCTTCCATGATATGAAGAATGAATATTATTGACAAGATTCCTTGTCAGAAATTGAATAATAGAATCTCGAAGCCGAATTCATATCTGGAGATCATATTCTTCATTTCTTCTTATTTCGTTGCTTTCTATCTTCTGTATGAAGCGTGAAAGAGACAAGCTAGCAGCAATTAAATAGCCATTTGTGATTGTGGAATGTCTACTATTACGCACAGGTTGTTCCATAAAAATCTATTGTAGGCGTATTTCTTTGGAATCTACCAACTAGTGACCTGGTTGTCACATATTTACACTTTATTAACGTGATAATGATGCATTACGACAGAGAAAATGTTATTTGGTCATCCAGGAAGATATTTCTATACAAGTTGCTTGCAGATCGCATTTTATGTTTCGGAGACTTTAATGAGTGGTGTGACAGGAAACTTGGTATTTTTCCATTTCACATAAACATAAAATGGGCCCAATCTATACCGTCAGATATTCAGATGGCACGATATACATGCTGTCCATTTTTCGAGTCACACAATAGGATCTCGTTTATCTCAAGAGATACGATGTTTGTGGAATTGGGACAAAGTTGCGCATTTTCATGCTCAGGAAATATCTCAAAATAATTTATAAATATCTATGATATGGTGAAAAAAACAAAAAAACAACGGAAATTCAAATTTTTCTGGACACTTTTAGTCAAAATTGAATTCTTCATGTAAGTAATTAGTTTTCAAATATCCGGCATCGCCTGTTTCCTAAAATGGCAGAGAAACGCCATTTTGATTCTCAAAATTTTCAGATAACGCGAGATCTCGACAGTAGCAATTAAAAAAACGGTCAATTTATATACTCAACAGTTTTCTTGCATTTTTTGTAATGGAGACATCAACGAGTGGTAAGACAAGAAACCTACTTTTATTGTCTAATTTTGGGTTTTTGTTAACATTTTTGCTATGGATAACTGTATACTCATGCAGACATAGATGAAACTCTGGAAATTGTGTTCTCCATATTTTCCTTAATTAAGAAATAGAATAGAAAAGAAAATGAAATTCCATAACTTCGAAGAAATCAAGAAAACTATGACTACCTTGTATACAGCTTCGTATGTTTATATATAGCACCTGATATATTGAATTGATATTTTCAAGTACCAATTAATCTCAGAATGGCATCACCTGAATATTTATAAATCTATGAATAGAGCTTGAGGCTATGAGGTCATGTCGGTGAACTTGACAAGCATTATAAAAGTTACAAAATTACCTGAATATCATATAACCTCTGTAATCCGAATCTAAGAAATAAACAGCAAAACTACAGACAAACGTGTTTTTATAGGTATCTTTAAATTCTTTAAATATGCAATGAATTCAGCACACCCTTTATTATTTTGTAGTACAAATTCAGCAACATGATTTACTACACATGAGTACCTACACAGATTGTGTATTATTTCTTCACCTTCAACTTCAAAAAGCGATTGCAGGTATGAATTTTTAAATTTCATACGAATAACATTTTTTTAAATCAAAAACATACATCCATTTCATCATCATCAGAATCCGACTATCCCAGCATTTCTGAACTCCGAAGATCTCTTCAATCTGAGTTTTCCATGAATACATTTTTTTAATTGGCTAACCACGAAGTAATTTTGTCACTGGATCAGTCTTGAAACAATTCAAGCAAGAAACTATAACGATATAAAGCCAGCCGATCAAAGTTTCGGAAGGATAATCTCAAAGAAACAGATCACAAATCAACGAATGATCGTTTTGCATAAATAGCATCCACCTGTTGATTCGGAATCGAGAGAGAAAATTCGGCCGTCAGATGGCGTTCCCACGTGTCCGGCTCGAAGCACCAATGCCGGAGATAGGTAGGTAGGTATGCCTAATTATTGCTCGAGTGAGACGCGTCATCGGTCGTGGGTAAACAAGTGGAACAAGTGGATACGGTCGTCACGAATCGAGACGACGATAAATGTTGAACAGGTAGAAATACGAAACGAAAGCTGCCCCAGGTAAACTGGGGAACCCTCCCGCAGGCCACGTTACGTACCAGGCGAGCCGAAATACAAACACACAAAGTTTATTTCTCATGTGATCAATTCGATTTGTTTCATCCAGAAATTTGGATGACTGACACCGAATAAGTATACTTATTGATATATTACCAGTACCGCAAGTTGCTTCAAGGTAAACAAAACGCAATTCTAAAATTCTTCTGGAGGTCAACACATTCCTTAAATAATTCGAGCACCAAAGTGAGAAAGACGGGATTTTACAGATTGACAATGACTCGAACTGTTTTGGAAGAGAGACTATGAATAACAGGAATTTTTATTCATATAACTCAATTTCAATGATATCCATGAATTCTACCTGAAAATATACACTACCAATGATAATTTGAGGTTAGATGGCACTAAAACAAGAAGAAAATAAGAGTTTATCACTTTCTTTCTCAATTCTTATTCCGTATTTCTTGTATAAACGTTTACATAAGGATGTACAGGTGGTAGGAAAAGTGGAGGTTGCATCCTCAATCTGTTAACTCAAAAACAAAAGATTTCCGTTTTTCTTATTTTTTTCTGGGTTACCCTATGGAAACATTGAAATTTTCCCTCCTTATACAGTTTCAACTACTTATCTTATTTTATTTTTTGGTGTAACAAAAGAATTGGATTTTCAAATTATTATGCTCCAATTTATTTCAATATCAAAAATATTGTTGTCAAAGGAATGGAGAAAGTACTTGAGCAGGGGCACTATTCTTTCCCGTTCGCATTATTGAAGATCATTCGCATGTCATGAATTTGCGAATTATATTTGACTTCGGTTATTCTCGACCATTCGCAAGTTTGGAAACGTGCGCATTTCAAAACGAGTGGTGTTGGGCATTCGCAACTTACTTGCCACCGATTTTATGACACATTGTATGTTAATTCATGGTTTTCATGATATATTCATAGAATGTATATAGTCATATTATGTAATATTCTGTTAATCAAATTTATTTATTAATTATAAGTTTTAATATGATTCTGAATTTGTGTATACTTTATTATACTTCTGAAAAACGTGCAAAAGTTCGTAAATAGACCATTTGCAACTCTGCGTATACGCGCAGTTGCGAACGATGTCGAGAATAGCGCCCCAGAATGAACTTCAGAATCTCAACATATTGCCATACCACCAAAATCGAACAAATATGACATGACACATCAGCAATCGGTGATGTAAGAGCCGTTGTGGAATTTACAGAAACAAATTCATCAGGACCAAGATCATCCTGGGCTTCAACTGACAGCAACTATTAATGATTCTTATGAAGAATTCACAAGGAAACGTTTGTGAGCAAAACATTTCGATTACAGTCTCGCCTGAATAATAATATCAAATAATATCACCTGACGGAACGCTTTGGGAGATTTTGGAGAAAGATGAGAGCCTCAGAAGAACCACTTGGTACTTACATCCTCTTCGCCGTTTTCTCTCTGCTCGTCAATAAGAAAATCTACGTTGTTATTGAGCAACTCCTTCTCGTCGTCGTTGTTGTTGTTGTTCTTGTTGTTGAGATCCGGAGACCTGCGTACTATATCGCTGATCAGCATTCTGCTTCTCTTTCTCCTCGAACTGAGAAGGCCGTCGCTGGCCAACGAGTCAGGGGAATCGGGATGGCTGTCCATGGCAGTGTTTCGTCACTATTTTTACTACTATAGGCACATCGTGGTTATGGCAAGAGAGGCGATGACTAGCTCGGATCTAGAAGGCTCGGGGCGAACTGCCGTACGTCTTGCTTTGCCGCGAGCAACACTGACCGAACACGGGACAAGAGGAAGAGGGGGATTCTCGTGTCTCTTTCTGCCGATCTGCCCGTTAAGTCAGGGTAGCGTGTACGAGGACGATCGGACGTGAACGTTCGCGCAAGTGATTTTCAAGATTTTTTTTTTCATATTACACGTTCTAGAGTTTCTCCAGTTATTTGAAGAAATTTGTCGGTCGAAACCATGAAAAACTCCGGAACCCTTCAGTTCACTCGTAGTTTCTCAATATCGATATTTGTAAAAAAAAAATCTCACTCTCTTATTCCTGTTCTCTTTTATTCTTCTTATATGTATTTATTGAGCGTAAGTTTATAGTTATGTTTAATCCCACCAGAAATAAATGAAACGTGTTTGATTTGATTTCGTGCGATTATTGCTAAAAGCGTATCATTAAGTTTTATGATATAATTAATTTTTTACTTTTCAAAGTCATAAACACTGACAGTGTGTTTTTACTCTCAAAAGCCTGGAAAGTCTTTTGAAAAGTAAAGTGAATTTGTTAATAAAATGTAAATTCTTCATCAATTTTCCAAATCATTTTGATCCATTTCGCTCTTTTTACAATGCTTTTATTATGTCCTCGAAATAGTCTTTTTCCGGTACAGTCTTTCGAGTTTGCTGAATAGCCAGTCGCAAGGGGCCAAATCAGGAGAATACGGTAGTCGCATTATTTCTATGAAGGAACCAACAATAAATCATTTATTAATGGAGACTTCGTCCTTGGAGTACCATATTTCAGGTGTTTACATTTTATTTTTTCTAAACGACTGAAGCTTTTTGAGTGCGGTTTTTTCTTGCTTTCATTCATGATATACAGAACGTTGAATTTTTTCTGGAGAACAAAAAAAAAACAAAATAGCGACCGTTGCAGCTCCGCGAAAACAAGTCCTTAAATTCGTATGCCTTTGCGAATGGTGATCTAGAATACGATATCGTGCGATTGTTCACAAATAGACCATTCGCAACTTGGCGTATACGAGCAGTTGCGAACGATGTCGAGAATAGCGCCCCAGACTAGTGGTAACTAAAGATCCCGCACTATCGTACGATTATCCACTCTCATCAGTTATTATACCTGTTCGATTCTTTGCTATAGAAGTTGGTTACATAATCTTTCTCTTGTTCTGCTTTGATTGAATATAAATATATGGTACGGTAATGGGTATTGATGATGGAGCTTGGAAGTTTTTTTTCGGAGGCCCAGCGTACCTAATTGGATTCCTTATTTTGTGGTTCACGCTTCTCCAAAAGAATATTCGCACTCGTAGATACGTGAATAATCAATTACGATTCGGGAATGATTGATCACCCTGTGTACGATTTCGAGAAAAAAATTTAAGGCGAGTAGAGAATGATGACAGAGAAAAGACAGTACCAACAAGTAGGTATTGAGTTTTACGTTTCGAAGAGAACAAAATACATCTTCAGAGTCTAGTTATTGAATTTCTTTCAAATATGTTCTGATTTTTTTTTTCGGAAATGATACCTACAGCTTCTCGATGAATGTTTGTGACATTATTCTGTATATTTTTTATAATATTTCCATGCAATGATGAAATGAAATCGTTTTAAAATGGGTCAAGTTTATTCCTGCATGAACTATCGAAAGTAAAAGTGGTAGGAAATATCGAAATCTTAGTTCCATATTCCAAAAAAATATTGAATTGAAAAAAAAAACAACAAAATATCACAAAGAAAATTCAATGCAATAATGAATGAAATGTTTCATTTAGGAAAACCAAGTTAATAAAGTCATGGAAATATTATAATCATCACTTATTTCAAATTATGTACCAATGAACATGGGAATGTATCTAATATAAATAATATCCGTTAATTTTCAAATGAAACAATATTTGCCAAGTTGAATTCAGTTAATTTATGATAATAATAAGATTATTATAACATTTAAACAGCTTGTTTCTTTGCCGTTTATTTATTAGTTATATTTACATGCAAGAGTAACTTTTCCGAGTTAAATACTATACAGGGTGTTTCCAAATATTTCAGGTACGTATTCTCTGATACAAAATGAAGAAAAAAGTTCCTATGATATTCATGTTCATACATATGCCCGATCTCGATTATTAGCGAAGTTACAGGGTGTTGATGGGAAGTGCCAAGGAATCATGGATTCGTCGTGCTCAAGGTTGCATTCAACAAAATGGAGGCCACTTTGAACAATTCCTCTAAACATTTGTTAATAAATTTATTTTTTATTTGTTATTGATGCTTTAATTAATATCGTTGAATTATTACACTTTTATTATTAATATATCGTAGATAATATTTTCACATGTTCTTTATTTACTTATATGAATACTGCAAAATCAATCTTTAACTGCATTGCTCCTGATAATTTTTTATGTCTTTCAGAGCTTCAACTAAAATAATTCATAGAGCGTTAAAAATAAAGATTCACATTTGCAGTTTATCTTTAAATCCATATATGTCTGGACTATCACTGCAGAAATTGATCTGAAACAACATAAGTTATGGGAGTTTGCTGCGTATTTGCTTAACGAAACGCATATGAATGTTCGATTGATTCTCCAAGTAAGGTGCGGTCCAATTCCCAATCCGAAGAAAACAAAGATTATAATCAACATGGTCCGAAACCATTGAGTATAAATACATGATGAGATTCGACTTTCTATACATGTTTGAAACACGGCTACTGATCTCGAATATCTGTTGACACCTCTCAAATAGTAGGTATACGATTTATGTGATTTTATATACAGGGTGGGGCATCACATACGACACGGTCTCTGTAAACCAAACCATTGAATTTCTCTGAAATTTCTTCTTTTCATCATTTGTATATTCATTGAGGCTGCAAGAGGAAATTATTTTGAAGTATACAGGGTGGCTCAAAAAAGTGTGACATATCAAAGTTGTGTTTTTTTGAATGGAACATCCGGTATTTTCTTGCAGTTTTGGATAGTTCAGGAAAAAATAATACGATCTCATATAAGGTACCATGTACCTAACTATAACCGTTTTCGAGTTATTGTTTTCTTTTTGCAAAAGCAGGGTAAAGTTGGAGACTGAATAACATCGAAATGTATGGAAATCATCCCTTCCAATTCTGACCAAGCATTGAAGAGGTTCCAGGATATTGATTCCGATAGAACCCGTTTCCCAATATAATACAGGACGTTCAAAATTCATTGTCACTTTTTTATAAGTTTAAACGGAGATAACTTTGTTATTTTTATTAGAACACCCTGTATTTTTTCAATCTGAACAATACAAAATTCGATTATCTTTCATTTTATATCAAGGTTCCCTAAACCTAGCTCGAATAGTTTTCAAGATATTGGCATCTTCAAATAGTAGTTATCATTTCAATGCATTCTCAGAATCGAGAGAGCTGTGAAACGATATTCATTTGATTTGGTAACAGAATCCTCATTGAAATCGTATTATTTCCCCCTGAACTATCCAAAAATGCAACAAAATACTGGGTGTTCCATTTAAAAAAACCCAACTTTGATATGTCACACTTTTATGAGTCACCCTGTATACTTCAAAATAATTTCCTTTTGCAGCCTCAATGAATATACAGATAATAAAAGAGAATTTCTACCGATTTTTTTATTGAAACGAAAAAAAAAACTTGGTGCTTTTTTTTATTATTATTTTGTTAGGTTATATGGGACATTGAAGTGTTGACATCGATTTGATTGAAAATGTACAGGGCAAACTCCTGAATTCAACGAGACTAATAGTCGAATCCTAACAAAATTGTATAAAGGAATTTTTATGAACTCTTATTTAATTTTCAAAATAATATGACGATCTCTTCAGAACTACCACAACTAATAACCTTAAAAATACCAGAAGTCCTGAAATTTTCCTTGAGAGTTCCTGTCGTATAAATTGTGCTTTGTTCTGAGAAATCAGTATCATATAAACATTAATTTATTCAAGTTTTCAGAGGTCAGTAGAAGAGGTTATAACGATTCTGAATATTTGCGTGATGTGTCTTTTTTCGAGTTTGCCGGGTTTGTTGCACCTTCCATAAAAATATAGACAGTAATTATAGAACTCCATCAATACTTTGTATTTCACACTTTATCGAGTGTTTTGTTATAACGATTCTGAATATTTGCGTGATGTGTCTTTTTTCGAGTTTGCCGGGTTTGTTGCACCTTCCATAAAAATATAGACAGTAATTATAGAACTCCATCAATACTTTGTATTTCACACTTTATCGAGTGTTTTGTTACTTTATCTAAGTATATAAGTATTTTGAATTGGCTTTGCTGAATGAGTGAATAAATGAATAAATAAATAATGTATTGAGGTGTAAATACGCACTCCGAATAATATAGTTGATAAGGACAACCATTTTAAAGTTTTTGCTATGAATGTTTTCGCAAAAGCAATACTATCTTTTATAAAAAACAACTCTTCAAAAGGTTTTCTGAAATTTGGTGGGCATCCTTAAAAGAACTTGAATATTACGAAACATTTCTAATAATTTAATTATGTTTATATCATCCATTCTCCAATAGGTTGGAAAGTTAGGTTAGGTCACGTGCTTTAACAATAAGAAGGTAACCCTTTTTTATTTCGGTTTCGAGCTATTTGAGCTTACTTCATGTATGAACACTTCATGACTCAAAATTTTATCTGGTCTACAGAAATAGAGTACATGGAACCAAAATCTATGAGTATTGGGACCAACCATTTCGTAGATATTATCACCGAGAACATGAAGTACTCATATCGATTTATGATTCAAAAATGAGAATGAAACACTTAGCACATGGCTGTTCTTATACTCCTCCGTAATCTCTGATATATTTTCTACGGACCAATATAATCAAGTATCCCATCGTGGACCATGAAAGCATCTCCTACCTTCCGTGTCTTCTTTCGACGTATCCAACGGTCAACAACCGGCCAGATCTTCTCGGCCCACGGTCAAAGTTTACAGATTAAATATTGAGATATTCTACTCTGGTTAGAGAGGTACGTGACTTTGTACAATTCTGAAGGAAAAAGGTATCTCATTATTACTTTTCAATGATGATCTGGGTGATATACCACAGTCATCAAAAAGTAAATTGAATTTGTTATTCAAAACAACCGATATTTGGATGGTAGCTAATTTTTTAGCTAACCATGTCTAAAACTCACAAAAATCAAACTCCTTTCTTAGTTCCTTCATTGCGATAATGCATCATGTCATGAAGCATTGGTTCTTCGCGACTTTTTTCGCCAAAAACTCCATTCATATCATTCAGCAACTATCGTATTCGCCTGATTTGACTTCGTGCGACCTCTGGCTATTTAGCGAACTCAAAAAGCCAGTGCAGGTATGCCCTTTTGACACGACTGAGAATCTGATTTGATCACAAAAATTTTCATTTGGAGGACAACTTGAAAAATGGAGTTATAATAACGGTTTCGTTCAATAATCTTCAGGTTTAGATTTCAATCGTCTAAATAATCAGTAGGAGTCCCCCCCAAGAAAAAATATGTTTTCAAGACGTTTCAATTTTGAGAACTCTCTTCTGAAGATGATTGTTCAATCAAGTTCAATCAACCGAATCGTCATGAAAGCATTTTTACACTTTCTAAGAGACAATTTGAACAATTAACGCCTGAATCCTAGAACTTTAACTGTAAAAATGATTTCATTTTTTGGAATCTTCTCCAAATTAGTTTGCGGTCTTGGTAAGTTAAGATGCAGAATGTCGACCTCAAACAAGGTTGTATTTTCTATAGACCTAATTTTTTTATTAATTGAGCTATAAGACAGTCTTTAGAAAAATTTTTGATGAAACTAATCATCAATGTTCATGGTGGAGGCTTTTCGAAGGACATTATTTCTTGCATTTTTCACCATTTAAATTAGTTTGACCTCCATGCGTATGGCCCAATGCATTCACATATTTATGATGTAAACTTTGACACGGAGTGTCTTCCGTCAGAAAGGCCGAAGAGGACGAAGTCGATGATGATGCTGCGCTGGGCTGGGTGACCCACATCTCCGCGGCATCTTTTTTGCGCCACACACGAGTAACAGTACCCGGAATACTGCGCGAGCTCTGGCCATCGAATTGAGCAGGAAAAATGGCTCTGACCGACGGAAAGTCAGCCATCAGGAGGGAATTACAGCAATTCAATCAACATTATTTTTTTGGAGGTCTGCGAATGTGAATCGATTACGAACAAACAAGAGAATTGGTGTTGATTTTAAATTTGTTCCAAACCGTTGGGATATTTCGAATAGTTAATTTTAACATTCCTCTCAAAAGGTTCAGAATACGATAGAGACTGATTTTCATGATAAACCGTCTTTAAGTGACTCTGGAACTCATTAGCAACTATAGTCAGAAGAATTTGCGTATTTTTTGGAAATTCTTTCGACAAACTACATATCCTATAGACAATAATGCTAATTAGTGAAGATGAAAATGAGCACCACCTGCAGGTCGTTATCGTACTGTTTTGGTGCGGGAAATTCAAATCTTGCTATTAGTTGATTCAAAGTTTAATATTGCAACTATATATTTAAGATCTCAAACACAATACTATTGAATTCAACAATGAAACAATTAAATCAATAATACATTCATTTTTTATATAAATGGTTTGAAATAACAAACAAAAATTCAACATATTATTATGATGATATTTAACAAGGATGATAGACTAAACAGGATGGTTCATTTCCATACGTCACTGCCAAGCCTCTCGTAGTTCATGTTTTATCGCCATTCGATTATTATGCTGGGGTTAATGTAGATTATGATAAAAACAAATTGTGTATATACGTAATTAATAGGCTGGTAATGCAAATAATGAAAAAGATGAACTCTAGAAATCAACAAGTGCAATAAAATTTTGAACTATCAAAAGGAGAAGGTCTAGTGGTGATAGGAAAACTAAAAAAATGAGGGAACGATTCGATATATATTGCATGAATAAAATGAAAAAAAAAAGCAATCATTCTCAATATTTTCAAAATTACAAGTTTAAAATTTTGACAAATCTTTTACCTGGATGATATTTTGTTAAGCTTGGATAGCTACTTCAACTGATAAAATATGGTCAATATTCATTATATCTGTGCATTATATTCTGAAACTTCAATCAAGATGAAGAAAATTCACAGTACTTTTTACACAAAAACGAGTAGTTTGAAGTCACATATTAGAATTGAATAATTACAAAACTTATATTTCAGCAATATAATTGTTGATGCTTTTCAATGATTTTCAAAGCCTTTCATGACTACACAGAATGAAAAAGTTGTAATTCAGACCCGTTGCTGACATAATTCGTGTCATTGGAAGCCACGTAAATAGCTCAATTAAACCAACCTGTTCAGTATATAGGTTAGTTTATACAGCAAGTAAAAACAAGATGAAATAAGAATGCACCAATAAAATTACAGAGCTTTATCAATATAAAAAAACGATTCAAGGTCAGGAAACCTGCGTGAAATGTATATGCTAAAAGTTTTTAGACCTTTCGATTGTTGAGGTTATTCAGGCAAGGTATAACATCGGTTTTCGTGTTTTTTTGCAGAGCAATCGAAATGATTATGAGTGAAGAAATCGAAGCCGTCTTCAGCAAATCACTATTTATATTTTGTTTAGACAATTGAGAAACTGTCGAAAACAGCGCCTGGGTATTCAATCAATCAAAAATAATCACTGACGAATCCATGATTGTTAAATGATACTAAAAAAGAGGACCTAGGAATTATATTTCGTTTGAAACTTCAATTCAATATCAACTACTAAAAAATTTTCGGGACAATCAAAGTCTTGGCTCACTACCAGTTACGTACCATATTTTTTTTTCAAAATCGATATTTTGATTGATTCTAAATCGTGATAGTAATAGATACTTATGGGAGAATGTGAAAAAATCTAGAAAAAATACTTAAACCATATTTGCAAATTGGGAATTCAAGCAAACGGGACACAAATCCGGCATTGTGTTCATGCATAAGCACACAGACCCCTTCAACTAATCAGAACTGACTATTACAGTCATCATGGGAGTTATGTGGACATTGACTTTTCAACATTTTCAAAACGAAACTGGAACTCTTATCAATCTGTTGGTGATCTTATTGCATTAATAATTCAAATTATTCCAAAAATAATTAATTATTTTTTGTTATCACGTAGGAGTATGTCGAAGTGTAGTATAATGAATAAGTTTGTTTAGTGTTTATTTTCAAAATAAATCTTCTAAATGACTGTCAAAAAATTCAACTTTTGGTTTTGTTTTTTATTAATGAAATCAAACTTTTACTTAATTCGATCAAGATCATCATTTTGTTGCATACCAAATTGTTTTGTAATAAATAAAGAGAAAAATAAGTCTTGATATTTCTCAGTACTCTTTGTGTTTACTGTTTGTTAATTCTAATCAGGTTTTCGGTAATTGAAAAGATAAAAATTGAGTCCTATGGGGAACAATCAAAACCATACATATACACATTGAGTGCAAGCAAAAGCTCACTAATCCGACAAAATCAGGCAAAACTACATATATCCATTTTGAATATTTGAATTGTAGGAAAAGTAGATTGGAATACGTAAAGATAACTCTTTGAAAGTTTTATTTACGCTATAAGGGATCTAAAAAAAAAACACACTAATCTGTACTGAAACCTTTAAAAGTATACGAATAAGTTGAAACATTGTAACAATAACAACATTAAAAATATATTCACACCAGTATAGGTCCTGCAGAATGAACAAATCATTCGCAAACATCGACATATGCGTAAGGCGTGAAAAAAGGTGTTCACCCCTTGAAACGTCGTCCCGATGGGGCCAGCCTCGCAAATACACCACCCGAAGGGCGATTTCCTTCGACAACGCCAATTAGGACACCCCCTGTCGATAGCGACACACAGAGTTATTTCACTGATAATTAGCGAAAAACTCGAAGGGCTTTGTTCGGCATTACGATTGTGCACGTGGTGTCAATGTTGGCATCAAAAATAAAAACGAACCGGCACAATACCAGACGTAGGTACGATATTCCATGTTGTAAAGTTGATGGGAATTTATTTTAACCATCTCTCATGGGTTTTCATGTTGAATAGCCCACAAAATGTTTAGTTTCTGATTCAGTCCTGGTATTGGTGAGATGTAGGTAATTACAGTCTTACTCGAAGAACTAACAGGAGTTAATTCGAGTTGGGCTTAACTCGAACTAACTAGACTCTGTGACTCGAGTTCGAAAAACGACAATATTATATAGGGTCTCTGGTAATGGGTTAAACAAACGAATATGGTGGATAGGTATGGTCATTTGGAACGTTTTAAAGCCAATTTACCTCTGTCAAAAGTTTTACTGTTTTTGAGTTATTCGTCATTCATTGGTTAATTTGATTCTTCTGCTCATAGTGTTTTGTAATGAATGACGAAAAACTCAAAAACGGTAAAACTTTTTACAAAGGTAAATTGGCTTTAAAACGTTCCAAATGACCATACCTATCCACCATATTGATTTGTTCAACCCTAATCAACTAATCAATCAAGCATTAAGTGTCCCTGCATCATTATGTCAGTCTGATTTTATTTTGAAGAGACTGCTTTATAATTATATAGTTTTATAGATGATGGATATGAATATTTTGAAAAATTAAAATTCAAGCCAAGAACACAAACGAAAAGTTCGATTTCAAATAAAAATTTCATTTTTTACTTTAGTTAAGTACTCCAAATACATGATGTAAATATGTAATATAAAAAATGAATTAATTGAAACAGATACAAATATCATTCGTATATTATTTTTTTTTTCAATAATTATAATGGGTAGCTGAGGAAATGATTCGGTGGAAGTTCAAAAAATCATTCACTTCATGATTCAGAACTCGAATTATGTAACTCAAGTTCAGAGTTACATGAATTTCAACTTGGGTTAACTTGAGTTTTGTTTTTCTGAGTAGGTATATTTTTAGGTGATGATCAGTTGAGTATTTATGATATGTTTCGTTTGAAAGTTGCTAATAATCTATTGAGAATTTCAATGCATCCTTAAGGACTCAGGTCAGTCAGTATTTTAGACAAGAAAACCATTTCTTTGTGTAGTTGAGTGACTCAAATGAATTTTTAAATGCAATTAACAATTTTTCAACGAATTTCTTGAATGCATTCCCAATAGATCCAGACTAGGAGGGATTGAAAATATATATTTATGTTTACCTGCATCCATAAAATTTTTCCAAAGTTCTCACATAAGATAATGACAACGACAACACCTCTCAACATTTTTTTGACATCGTAATGGAAATTTTCAATAATTGCAGTATTTCTTAAGATTGCTAGGACTAATTTTGAAAATGTGTCTGAAAATTGATTTGGGGAGCTTTCGAAAAAAAAATAATATCCTTTATTCCATCCCAAAATTGCATGTCAATCATCTCTCCTTTTTTCGAATGGGTCTATTAATGATCTTTATTTTATTCTTTTTTTTTTTGTTTTCGGGAAGTTGTTTTTTGAATTACATATTGAATTTACTTTCTTCTACCAATGGAATCAAATTCGGGAATTAAAAAAATGTATGAAAATGAATTGAATTTTCTTTGCTATATCCATTGACTTGAGTAAAAAGCTTTGGTGTCCAAATTTGGAGATATCTTCGTTTTGTCTTATATTTCAAAAATTTTATTCGTATGGGAACATCAAAAACTGATGACGTCAATAGCCTTGTATATCCAATTCGAATAATTTGTTTATTTAAGTTCCATGTAACGAACTACCAGAAAATAGTGATTGAAGTTGATACACCGACAACGTTGTTCCAATCAAAATTGAGGCATTATAATTTTCACACATCAAATGTTCGATTGAATGTTCTGAGATGGAAAACTAGAAACATGCCACTTACTATGAATTTTTAGCAGCTTAATGTCTAAACCCTAATACTCGATAGCACGTTAAAAGTATCTAGATTTCCACCTTTTTTGTAGAAACTGTGCACTATCACGGATTTCACTTCACCTTAGAGAATCTCTTGGAACGGGAAATCGAAAGGGAAGCCCGATACAGCCGCGGGATATTGAAATATCCATAAAGTATCAGCAGATAAGGGGTTGAATGGAGTTCCTGGACTTATTGATCGCCTTATATGGGGTAATTTGGGCGACGACGAAGCCGGCACAATGAATAAAAACTCACTTGATGTTTTCGCCCATATCCTTGCAGATATAGCGATAAATTTTGATAAATTTCTGTGTATATCTGATGGATGTGGACGAAAAACAGCTTGAAGTATATTTTATTCGCGAACAATTCGCAAACGAAAAATGGGAATTTTCAGAAATTATTTTGCTATTAAATCATGTTATTTTACAAAAGTAGTGATATGATATTATTATACAATGTTTTGACTTGAAGTCACGAGAATTGAAAACAAAATTAAATTTTCAGTTATAACTGTCTGTGTTGACCCATTTTCAAAAAAAGGTCCTTGCGGTGACTATCATAAATCCTTGGAGATTCATTTGAAATCAATCGAATTAGTTTTATAAATAGATAATCCTGGGCCTGAACAAAGCTTTTCTTTTATTTTCAAAAATTAACAAAATGGGGACCTCAGAAAATGTTCTTCTAGATTTTCTGGAAAAAATCAACAGTTAATAGGTCTTAAAAAATCGAAATTTTTGAAAAAAAAAATCATTCGATCAGGCGTGAGTTTATTATGTATTCTAAAAGCTGTAACGAAACTCCGAAACAGAAACTTAGGTTAGGTTAGGTGTTTATCATTCGAATCGATTGGATAATTTCTCAAATTTGTCAAGATGACTGGTATTTCATGGATAACATTTGTTCGCTTTATACCCTCAATGTCATTAAGATCCAAATGTGAAATGGAAGTTTAGCTAAGTAACAATTAAAAATTTATCTAAAAAAATGCCTTCGACGCATTCAGAAAAAAGTTACGTTATCGAATGTTATATCTTTGGATAGAGAAATAGCCACCGAGCTATTAAGCTTTGCTTAGTGCTTCGTTTCCTAACCTACCAAATCGAAGGTACTTTCTGCTTCTGTATCATGGGTTTAGAGCGAATGGAAATGTGTTCAGGAAAACTGAAACCAAGAAATAAGTGGAGAAATTGAAATCGATGTCAAGATACTTCAAAGCTCGAGGATTTGATGCTAGAAATATGTTAATGCAAGTTTCTCAAAAGATGTATAGCAAAGTGTGAACAATACGATTTTTCTCAATTCAAAGAGGTGATCAGCGATATCGAGAGATACATCTTTAAACTCTTTTTACGATTACGATTGGCAAGAACGCATATTTCTCTTGATTTTGTCGTCTCAAGGAGCATATTTCTTCTTGAAAAATCTAACTGAAAGTGTATATTCCTTTCGAGAGTGTTATTTTGAGAGTTGATACAACCTCTTAAGAGATGAAGTTCTTGTGGATTTTAAAGGACGTCCTTTCTTCTACTTCTTAGTTTCGCTAGAGCAATGGATTGTATTCGATAAAGTTTTTTCAAAGCCTTTCACTTTACATTTTGATACCTTGACGCTTTTCGTCTTAAAACAATATACGAATAATCTTTGATAACCAAACAACTTTCACATAACACACTATCCCTATCCACCTACCTATTGTCCAGCGAATCACACAATTAGTACCTAAAGAAGTCGACCTTGACAGTGCAAAGACGAAATCACAGAAGCGTCTTCGCAGCATCAGGGTCACTACGGGCATCTGGCGGTAAGTAGCAGAAGCTCTCTGAATAGGTTAGCAGGAAAGATTCAATGCAGGAAAGGTCATAAATCCTGTTGATGTCCTTGTAAACCATGGGAAAGCATTATCCATCGTACACGTACTAATTGTTGGTGTTATATTTGATGCGTTTCTTGTCGCAATTGAAGATTTTCGAAAATGTTAATATTAGATTTTTACGATCTAAAAGACTAGCGAGTTTTCGTTTTCTCAGAATTCTCTGCCTGGCACTTTGGTTTGGAGTATATATAGGGTGGCCAAACGAAACCGTAATAGAAAAAAAGCGAATTATTTTTAGGAAAATATTCTCAAAATCTATTTTAACAAAACGGTAAGTTTTTAAGCGAAATCGATTTACTTTTTGTATTTTTTGAGAAATGCACGAGCAACGAGTAGACAGAATTTCAAAAATAGAAGAGCAATGTATAGAGAATCAAAAGGGCTTCTCAACAAGGCATCATTTGACCCCCATTCCCATTTGAGAATATTAAGGGGATGCTACCCCACTTAGGAAGGTAAAGTTGTCCCATTCATATACAAAGTTGACGTATTTTAAATTTTTTCTCGATAAAATCTCTTCCTAGTAGTTATACCTTCTGGTACGTTTTCGTTGGGCCAGCCTTGTATACCTCATACCTACACGAAAATTACTCTAGAACTCAAAAAGTCACGAATAAACTGGATTTTCTATCTGAAAAATTATTGATAATCAAATGATTCAATGAAGTGATGCTTGTTTTTCTGTTATCATGATTGTGGTCAGTAGAAAAAATTATAGAAATGACATAAAATTTATTTTGTCGACTTTGCATATCATATCATATCATGTCTTAATGTTATAGTATATTCTAATAATTTGTGGAAGATAGTTCTGATTACGTACATTTTCTAAATTGAAAGCTTATTTTTATACTGATATTTAGATTATAGTCTAAAAGACAAAAACATGACATGAAGAGATGACCAGAAAATGGCTCCACATTGTCGATCAAATATTTGATGTCACAAGATGATTTTTTCGAAATTCCATAACCATAGAATATTCTACACGATTCTTGAATTGAAAAACTGACAATTCTTCCATTCAAACTGCTCAATAAGTAATGGTAATCCAATTTTAGTGTGAATATTCCATGAATCGCAAATATTTTCCAAAAAAATTCGAATGATTAACTTGACCTTACTTTTAGAGTATCGATGAAGAAATAGACAAGCAGCAACATCGCATTTTTTGGCGAGCTGTCACAGCTATTATTTTGAGATATAATAGGTTTGTGTGTAGTTTGGTGAAGCGAAACTGATATATCTTTCCGACCACCTGGAACACGCATCCGAATTATTCCGAACACACCTTGGTCATATTCGAGTGTCTGACATGAGTGGAAATATGACAGAGATCCATCTTTTATTTGCCTTATTCTGCCATTCGCGGCCAAAACAGAATCTCTAAACTGTAATTACCTTTTATAACTCAACAACTACACCTCAATCTACATAAATTACTGCGAGCCCACAACCCCACTCAAATACCCAACAAATGATGAAGGAGAAGAAGAAGAAGAGAGCACCTGTTGCCACGAACGTACAAGGTGGTCCTACCAGAAGACAAATCGATTAGAAGTCATTAAATTTAGAAACAACTGAATGAAAGGGGTTGCTGAATTTCTTGAAGTCAACGAATATGAAATTAACCTAATAAATCAAATCAAGGTTTTCATATGTTCCATGAATATTCGACTTTTTTTTTTCCAATTTGTTTTTATTGTTTCATTGTTCATGTTCAATTCTCGATTTCGGTCATCTGAAGCAGTACGTTCCTATATTATCATAATAATAATCATTCATATTTGTCGTTTATATACCCATACTGACAGTTTTGACAGATGAATGAAACATGAATATACTCAAATAATATTAATACTGATCTTAATTGACTACATACTGCTCGAATCCAAATTAAATATCAAAGTTGGATATAATGATCGAAAACGTTTTTATGACGAATATATAGCGAGTGGACTTCTTCAACGATATATAACGATAGATTCTTATACATATAGTGTAAACTCTATATAACGACACTTGAGGAACTGTGCTTATTTTAACGTTATACATAAAGAGATATCCGAGTAATTTCGACGCTTTGGGGAGTTTCTCGTTGATAGAGAGTTCATACAACGAATGAAATAAAATTGAAAACGAAATTAATTGTGTGCTTTCATTCATGCTATTCATTTATTTATTTGGACAATAATTGATAAATAAATCGAAATATCAAGTTTCGACAGGCTTCTGGGTCGTTTTAGGTACAATATTTATTCAGTAACCATTTTTTGTGTTCTGAAGAGTGAAAGAAAATTGTTTTATAATGAATCATGTCATTTTATTATCGAGACGACCACAAGACAATTTCAAGTGATTGCGAAAATTACCAATAGATAGATGTGTTTCATCGAAGGGACACCCTGTAGACCAGCCTACTCGGGCGACGTCCGTCGAGATATTTCTGAAATTTTTTAACGAGCGCCTTCGGATTTTTCATTTTTGTGTAGCCCGACACGTCATATTTAAGTAACATTAGGTATACGGTGTGTGTGTTAGTGTGCTTCGCACGAAATCTTCTTGTAATGGCCAACAAAAAATGTAGGTGAGCGCATTCTTGTCCACAATTATAGGCACAAATTCCTCGTTTCTTTCAATTGGGAAGGATAATGAAGTTGTTTTGGAAAAAAAGACGTGGATACCACACTGAGTAGTTGCTTCATTACTAAAAGAAACTACAAACTAATCTTGATTCATTTAATTAATTAATTCAAGTCAATGAGAGTAATAACATTGTTGTGGAAAGAACAAAGTATATTCCAAATATTTATCTAAGGAGGACAGTTCTGACAGTAACTATTGAATTTCTAATTGGTTGAGGCGTAGCTGGGAACATTTGGGCACATTTTATTCTGCCAACACCCTACAGTGCCTTCACAAAGATACCAAATTTATTTAGAGAGAAATCTTCGATCTACTAATACTTCGAAATTTATTACTTTTGGTCAGATCCTCACGAATATTGAGGAAATAGTTATGGAATAATGACGTATATATTGAATATTGAACATAAACTAACTTTCTGGTTAGCTGTCATATCTGTCTTACTCAAATGAATAGACTATAGTATTCTCTAATGGGAACAAATGAAATAATGAAGTTACGCATGTAAATAACATGTATGTACAGATTTTTCGACATTACCTGTGTGTGTTGTTGAATTTCTGTTTGTCTGGTATCTTTCAGATCATCAAGAAACCTTGAGTTTTCATCAAAATATTCGAAATGATGCTAAAAAATTGTCAATCGATCGAAAAATTCCATGTCGTAATAGATTTTTCAATTATTGTAGGGTCATGAGATTTATTGTCGCTACTGGAAATTCTTAAAACTATTTTAGTGCTTTCTTGGGTTTTTTCGACAAAACGCAATCTCAAATAACTCGAGTACTATTTCAAATAAAGGAAAACGGACTAAATGTCGAATAAGTTTTTAATTGATATTCTGAAGTGAAAATTTTCCATTTTTCCAACTTCAGAGTCTATGTTTATCGAATAAATGATAGTTATAGGTATAGATCTTGCCCATTTTGGTTGCATGTTTTTCGGGAATTCCTTGTCTTGAAACTTATATAATTTGCATACTTAATAGAGTCTTTCTCATATGTAGCGTCGGATGTCTGCCAAAAACTGAAATTAGTCTCGAAATTCCAACGAAATCCCACAAAACACGAAAATGCATTCAATGCTCTCATAGTTTACCCAACCTAACCGTCTCGTTGATTATAGACCGAGAACTAAATTCGATATTTTGAAATTAGGTACCAATGGCGTATCTAATGGACTCAAGGGTGAACACAAAATTGACTGTATAGATTCGTCACAACAAAAATGTTAGTATAGCTTGGCCCGTCACGAGTTTTTTGCATTCCTTCGAATTTCAATTAATACGATTGAATTCAATTCATCTTCAGGATGTCAAAAAGTGTTCATCATTATACTTAGGTCATAAAGTGAAAATTATGATTCCGATTATTTTCTCAACATTTTATTACAATTAAAAATTATAAAGATCCATTCAAAGAAAATATTTTCGAAATATTCCGGGTATGCTGAAAACGAACCAGGATTTGGTAATTTCAAATACCATTCGAATATTTGCCAATAAAATTGTACAAGCAGATACCAGTGGAATGAAAGTATTACACAACTGAAACACTAAAATGCCAACTAAAAGAATCGAGTCCGCCATACGACATAGATGAAATCTTTCTTCATTCATGGGTTTATAAACTTCAATAGTGTGGACTGCTGAGTTTGTGGGAAATATTTCTGCGTTTTTCACATCTGTGCGCCTAAAATGTAGAGCTGTTCATATATGTCTTCAATAAATTTGTGACGTACCTAAACAAAAAACTGTTGTGTGCCTATTTTTGTAAAATACTGTTTTATGTAAATTTTTTATGGAGGTGAATAAATATCTTTCTATCTATATATCTATTTAAACAAGCTTGACATCAGCTTTAACCGAATATTTCTTCAAACATATGATAAATAATCTTATAATAATCAGAAATATGCGATTCTATAGATATTGGAGATTTTCATAATTAATGATAATAACCGACATTTTGCAAAAGATTTTATCATCAATATTTGTGACAAATGAAAAAAAAGGTATTAAAAGGAATATTATAATTTTTTATGTGGTTGATGACTTCTTATTTCACGAACCGATGAAAAATATGAAATTCATTATTGACAGGAATATAACTCGAAATGGTATTTACTGAAATTAAAAATTAATCTCAATTCTATGAAAATTTACACTATCATAGGTAGTTTGTGTAATCTAGATATGATATACTTGTTTCAACAAAAAATTCTATTCTCTGTTCAAGTGTCTACTAAATTCTAACTACCGAGCTGCCACTGTTATCTACCTGCTGAAATCGCCTAATGAGATCAAAGGAGATTCTCAAATTTGGCAGTAATTTCCTTATTCCGATTCACGCACGCACACATGAGCATAGCCTGACCCACTTCCATAGTGTTTCGAACACCGTTTCCCATGGTAACCGGGTGCAGAATCTATTCTAGAGCCGCAAATTACGGAAAGTTTACGAAACACCTGAGGGGTTCCAATGAAAAAATCGAGTATGCGATTTTTGGATGGACACACTTCGCAAAAGTCAATATGATTTGAAATTGTTTGTTGGTGTTCGGTTGTATATTTGGTTGTGTTTGTTTTGGAATATGTGATTCCGAATATATTCAAAATATAGATGGAGAGAAAGCGGAGTGTGACTGATTTTTGTTCACATTTACCGTAAAAAGAGAGCACGATCAACAACCAATACGGTAGCATCTGTAAAGTAAATCGCACGACATATAACCAATAAGATAGAACCTTCAGTATTTGCCATGGAAACGAATAACAAGCCGCGTCGCCGATAACATTTTGACGTTTCATAATTACTATGAAAAATACGCTACTTTTTATATCAGTTGTAGGAATAGTATATTAAAGTATAAGTGGATAAAAAGGTCTTAAAACACGCGCGAATTTTCGTGCACGACGGTGCAGCCGAAGTGCTCGAAATAAAGCAAGTGTTCTAAAGACCAGATCCATGAATACTTTACGCTATTTTTTTTATTGGTGCTACATTTTACGTTTGAATAAAGTTTTGCATTTGTCAGTTATATTTTATTTGACGTTTACAAGGTACTCCTGCCAGATCAATAATAAAAAAATTGTCATTTAGACTTCACGTTACTCGTTTCTTCGTTGATATTGCCATGGTCACAGTGAAATAGACAACATTGGATAAAAAAGTAGTGATGAAAAAAAAAAAAACTAAAAAAGTGATAAAATATCACAATGATGAAAGATCATACCATTGGTGTTATATTATCAACAGTGTAAAAGCGATGTTCAAGAAGTATTTTCTTCACATAATTTTTGAAACAGAGTTCATTCAGAGAACTAACTTGGGAAGGTGGTTTATTGTACAGTTTGAAATTCAATGAAATCCTTTCCGATTTGGATCATTTGCACTAGCAGACATTGTATTATGATGATGGAAGCTAGAAACTCTAAGAGTTTTCTGCCTTCTGGAATGAATTTCAGTCAGATTTTGTATTATGTAAATTATTGCTCGCTTCTGGAGCCCAAAAATCTGGATACCACCCTATAAAACCATCCCACATCTGATCAAGGAGTGAAATAAACCAAAATATACAGTTTTCAATTTACTTGGATTGAGGCATTGTTTCAGTTTCTTAAGCAGTTACTAAGCATTTCCACGTGGTGTGACAATCCAGAGAGTCATCTATAACAATCTCAAGCAGTTTACAGTGTTTACCCACCCTGATTTGATTGCTACTAGGATTTTTTTTTTGCTATAGAAATGGACGATTTTTGTAGAGAAATTGCTATATCCAACTAACTTTATAATCAGATATGTTTACCTCTAGGCATTTTGTACAGGAATATTAAATTTGTATATTTTATTTTTATTGTCCATTTTCGGCAAGTCCGTATTCACAGAAAGATTATTTTCTGTTACGATTAGTATAAAATGGGGGAAAGGAACAAAGCACCTTCAATTTTGATACAGAATCAATTATTTATTTAGTTTAATTCAAATAAATTCAAGATTACTGTGCGATTATTTGGTCAATATACTAATTCAATACAAAATGCAAAAATCAGTAGAAAATATGTTATCAAATGTAATCATAAAGAGAAATAAAATGTACTCTACTTTGATATCATGTATATATTTTCTTGTGTATTATTAACTAGGTATGTATTGTGATTTTTCCGGAACTGTCTGATCAAAACACATACAACATATATAAAATATCAACGATTTATCATGATTGATTTGAAATAACAGCGATATTTTCATTGTTCATTCCATCTGTGGAGATATTTTCGAAATATTGAGCATTCCAAATAGAAAAAATCAAGGAACGAAATGCGACTGCATAACAATTTTGCGTTGAATGAGAAATACAATAAATGATTGAAACCATTGTTTCTCTCATTATGAATCTCCTATCCATAAAAGAGGTATCAAAGTGATCTTCTGGAAATACACAGGGTGAATGAGTTGAATAGTCGGCGAGAATGCAATTCAGTGATTTTCAAAATGATCAATAATCGAATAGATGGTTCCGCTCTGGTAGGAAAACTTGATTTTAATATTTCAACGAATTAACAGCATGCACTTTTTATCTCCCAGCAGCATGCACAAATGCCCTTAAGTTCTCACCAGTAACCCAATATATTGTCGATTAATAACTCAAAATGCTCTCAAATAGATATATTCAACCCTATCAAATCCGAATTTTTCAAATAATTCTACTTAGGCTACATGTATGATTCCGCAGAATGATGTTATTATTTTATTTTATGTTAATTTATTCTTGCCTACATTTCTATTCTGTGGATAGAATTTATCCTGTAGAACAGTGTATACATGAATAAAATGAAATAAAATGAATTAAAATAAAATAAAAATAATGAACCAGTTAGGTGGATCACCTTATAAAATCGTCGACACATTTCATGTCATAGCAACATTGTAAGGTATACTAGCTTTTGTAGATATCGCTCCTGCAAATCTTCATGAAACTACGCAAAGGAATATATGTATATGAAGGACTAAAGAAAAATCGGAATATTAAATTTGATTTATTTTTGATATTGCATATAGGTACTGAAATTATTCATTATAACGTCTCATCAGGACCGGATGGATAGCTTTCAGTCCTGAATAATTCATCACCCATCAAGCATCATATAATCAATTTGTCTATAGTCTTGATTAAAATTTAACGATACATTTCCCAATATCGAACGTAAATTTATTTTAATTTGAACGTCGTACGTATCTAGCTTTACACAATCGCCGTATACAACTTTCTCTTCACCATTGCAAGAGATTTTATCGAAACGATTTGAAAAATGACGAATTCCCCAACCAAAAAGAATATTCGTGGAAATTTGCAAAGGTAGTATTTAATTGAGGCATTTTAATTTATGTAGTCGGCACGTTGCAGTATAATTATACGTTTTGCGAATAGTACACCTGTAGATTTCAATTATCTAATTTGATGACACGCCATGTTGAACACAAGCGATAATAATTGACAGGAGTTAGTCATTTGGGTAGTTGATCATTCATTAGGAAAGTGTTTTACTCCACGAAAAATTTCATGACATCATTCTCTTGGATTTATGAAACATATTGAAGGTTTCGTCGTTTACCATAAAAAATAGGAAAATGTATTTTGTACCGTACTCAATATATTTCAGAATAGTTGAATCTATTTCAGAAAGTGTCAAATCTAATTTGGAATCCGATAAATGTACTTCAGAATAATCAATTGCAATTATGAGAACGTCAAATGTATTTCGGAAAGCAGTTTTTTTCAATATATCCGGATAATAAAAATATAAACGGAATCATATTTTTAATGATAATCTTAATCTTAATGAAAGTTTTCTGCAAGATCTATAACGAAAAAATCCCATATTTTTAGTATTCAAATAACCAGTATTTGCATTAATGAATAAAAGCAGTATTTACTTGGTTAGTTCACAAGCCAATAGGGTATATAATAAACTAACCACTTGAATAAGGCACATAAAAAATATACGCATTACGCAATGATGATGACTCAGATGTAATATATTTGAATCCAATTTAACACTCTGTATTTATGTATGAACCTATATGAACTCTTGAACCAAGAAAAATTCAAATATAAAATAATTCAGGAACAAAAATAAACAAAATTAGCAATAATTCAAAACAACTTATATATTTTCTATTTCATATACATATATAATTTGTTTTATATATAAAAATGTCTAGATCTGAAAGCTCTGTTTCTAACCTGAGGCAAAACCTTCTTGTAATATCAATTTCTGAAAAACATTTGAAGCTTTATGAAATACAATTGAAAACGGTGTACTTAGATTGAGTTAATATTTCGTTTCAATGGAATTAAAATGTCAGTTAATTTTGTTAAGGTGAATATATTTTTTTCACAGAAATACATATTCGAATAATTGTGGATTGATTAAAATATTGAATGAGTTGAAATCACTTTGTAGGGGTTTTCTATTTTGTTCTTTATCTGCGAGTGAATTAGTTCAATATTATGAAAAGTTTTCAATGATATTCAAATGAATAATATTCATCTGACAGTTGACTCACTCTACCAGTCATCAAGTGTAACATATAACAAATATATTTTCAAATCTTCTGTTAAGAAATCAAACAGATTATAATCATCGATATGTTAGTTAGCTCTCGATAATGTTGTTACTGATTCTTTCAAGATACTTGTTTTATTGAGTAATCAAATTTAAGTTTTCTCAATTATAATACTGTTAGATGTTTTATCCTATTATGAATAATTTTATATAGATGTTATGGGCACGAAGGAAATTTCATGAAAACTGACCATTTCTAAGAAATGGTACGGGATGAATTTTTTCGAAAGGAATATCTCATATATATTTTTTTTATTTCATGCATTGAAGATGAATTCAGAATAGTGTATGAATTAGAAATTAGAGAAATGAAGGAATCGTTTCTAGAAAAAAAAAGGTTCGGAAACGTCGGTTGTATTTTTATCGGGGCAGTAGTTCTTAGTTGCAACCCAATATTTGTTCTACTCCATTCTCCCAATTATTCAAGCTACTCTAACGTAGTTAATGAAAAATATTGTTCTATAATATATTCAGATAAACAGATTACTGCTTCTTCTTCACACTTTATCTAACTACACTCTACACTCAATGAAGTTAGTGTATCAAGGAAAGCTTTAGGTATATTTAAATCATTTTTCAATAAGTAAAAATTGGGTTTCTCTTCGTGAATGGAGAAATTGTCTGAAATTCGATAAATATTCTAGCAAGTATCATACCATTTTGGAATCCTCATTGAATGCGCCAACTCAAAATGTTACTTGCCAAACTAGTATTGTAGTTTTTCTCTCAACTTAACGTAGATTGCTAGGACACTCTGTATATTATCAATATTGCAAATTATAGGGATCAAAAATTTTAAGGTTATCTGGAATTAAAAAAGGCTCCTGAAGAATATCGAAGGGAATTTGAGCTACCATACGAGGTGTTGAAAATACAAGTTTTGAAAAATGTCAACCAAGGGTTTCTCAGAAGTGCCCTTCACTTTGAATTTCCATCAAATAACATCAATGAATCCTTTAGGGATCCAAGAAAGGAAATATTTATTGGAATTTTTTAAAGTTCTATCTAAATCTCACGTTTACTGAGACACTTTGTATGAATTATATTCATGCAATTTCTGTCTCAATTAAATGCTGTAGCTTTATTGAATGGGAAATACCACTAAGTGATGAAATCCTTCCAAACCTCTCTTAATCGATGAATTATAATATTGGTTCAGTGTATATCCAATGTCAAGAATCGAAATCAAAGCAAATAGATTGTACAGCGTTTTGAAATCAGCATTTCCATTCAAAATTTAAAAACGCCAGAAATAAGTGGGCGGTTCTATGAGCGTATGACGTGTTACACCCTTAGTCTATCTTTGTGTGTTTCCATATATCTTTTGATCACACCATGTGTAATGTTGTCAAGTTTACTTGTGGATGACTCCTTATTCCTTTGATATATTTTTTCGAAAACGTATCGATAAGCGATAAAAATATCATTTATATTGTATTCTTTTATTTCGAGAATAAGTTGTGGTATTTTGGTGCGGCAACACAGCACGATTTACCATGGAACAATTTTCTATGATTGGTCAGCTCAAGGTCGATGAGCTCGTAGGGTTAAGCACGTCACACTGCGTTGTGATTGAAATCAATTCCGTTTATTATATCATTTTTTCAAGATATGGACCGAATAAAAAAAAAATAATGAATGGTAGTTTTTGGACATACAAAACACGATCATGCTGTTTTGAAAAATTAGTGGTCTCCTCCATTGAAGCACCAGCTGACACATCAGCGTTACTCCACCTTCATATCGAATAATTCATTTTGGCCACAAGCCATATTCTGCTTTTCATCAAAAACATGTTAACACCTGTCCATACTCTGGCCTCCAGGCTGAACGACACATTCAAGCTCCTCCTTCTCCTCCGAAAGAGGGTACAGTCGCTTTTCAATTTTTTTCACTTGAAAATTTTCGTACTCGTTCGTTGCCACACTCAACTCCACCTCCTTATTATGGTGAAAGACAGTTGAAGGACAGGTGCAAGATGAGATGATGGCCAATGGTGTCTTATTCTCTGTGCAAGATCTGATCATTATAAACGGCTTTGCGAGTCGTGGAAATAAACGATTTTCTACCAGCGAACATTAATTTCTGTGCAATGTACAGCAAGCAACAATAAAATTTTTGCCTTGAACATATGCCAAGCTAGGAACGAATGTAACTAATATGTTATGCTTGTTAATGGATGTTAAGATGCTGTTGGTATACCATAGTAATAATTCATGGTGGAAATAATTAGTTCTTCTTGGTGTAGGTACGTACCCTGATGACAAATATCTATTCTTCAGTAAAAATAAGTTGATTTATCGATATATGTTATTATGGTTGTTATATTTGATATTCAGTTGTTAAAGGAGTAACTTATACTCAAGTAGTAGGTATGGTTTTTGTGAAAAATAATCTTAGATTTTGTGTGAAGAGATTTCAGTGCATAGAAACCGTCTTATTTTAATGCATTTCGAAAATGCCATGTGGTGGGAATATCTAATATGTATCAATTCTTGATATAACATATGTTGAACAAATAATGAAAATACTTCTGTAGTTATATCATGCGTTGAAGAAACTACCACAACATACAGGGTGTTTCATCAATATGGTAAAAAAATGAAGCTGAGAGTAGGGAGGACCATAATAAGACGATTGAGCGCGACGCATCGCTTATACAAATGTTGATGGTTAAAAAGATACAGTGCGTTCAAAGTTACAATTTTATTTGTAAATTTCTTAATAGTTTCGACAGTTTTTATGATATCGGTTTCTCTGACACTAGAAAACTAACTATTTGTTTGTCTGACAGCAACCTACTTGTTTTTTCTTCATGAAATTATTTGAATTTATTTGTGACTTCAATACTTAAATTAGGTTTATCGTAAAAACGGTAAGATTTAACAACTTTTTCCAAGAATACCTTTTTGTTCGAAAGATAACGTAGTTTGATAAATGTTTGATCGAAAATGTTGATTTTTGACAGACAAAAAAGTTGTGCGTATTTTTAAATAATTGTAAGCGGGTAAGTGGCGCCCTCTAAGGACTAATACTGATGAAATATTCTTGTTTGCCGTCCTAAAAACCCCCATTGTACCAATTTTTAAACCGATACCATAAAAACTGTCGAAGCTATTGAGAAATTTGCAAATAAAATTTCAACTTTGAACACACTGTATCTTTTTAACCATCAACATTTGTATAAGCGATGTCGCGCTCCATCGTCATATTTTGGTCTTCCCTACTCTCCGATTAATTTTTTCACCATATCAATGAAACACCCTGTATTTGATGAATATTGAAACCAATTTCTGTTGTTCTGAGATTAACCATCCACAAGCGAATCCACCAGATATTATGAGCGCATCCGCCATACTTTTACCAAATAACCACATAATAACTGCCCATAATGGGAATTTCCGTTACCAGTTTTTTGATAGTGATTTGAAGTTGATTATTAATAAGATATTCATACGTGTCCAAGGACCTCCAGGTATTTTTCATTAAATCACGAATGAGAAACTACAATAGACATAAGATATATTCGCGTTTCGTAATGGAAAAATGCATACACAGTTGAGTTCGTATGGAAAAGGTGAGTAATTATAGACATTGAAATTCGAAATGTCATTCGACGGAAGCGAGTACCATATGTAAGTTAAATATTCCAATAACGAAAGTATCTACCGATATGCGATTGATATGTTTATTATATATTCAGTCAAAGATAAATAAGATGAGGAAAACTTTATTCGAAGAATAGTATATTTTTAATTTTTGGAAGAATTGCAATTGAGACGTCTTTATTTTTTGGTAGATTTAATGATGAAATTAATGATATCAGATTTGTTTTGATAGTGAACGCATTGTGAAACGGTAGGTTCGATTCGAAAATTATATCTTTCAGGAGATATTCTGTTTTAATCATTCCTATTCGATTCACAATCACTTTTGAGTTTTTCCTGAATTCTGTTTTGAATTATATACCTACCAACTTCAGTTGACTAGAAAACGAAAATGTTGCAATATGAAGCTCTAATTGTTACTATAATTCAAAAATGTTTGGTAAACTCGCAGTTATCACGCAACTAAAATTTTGATGAAGATTTTTGATGCTACTCACGCATTTCGGTTAAAAAAATACGAATTTGATATCATCCTGGAGAAATCAATATAATTCGAGATATTCCAATTTGAAATTTTTACCTTCTATAATAATAATAATAGTTAGATAGTTATTAGAAATGCGTTATTTTTCAGTTACCAATTAATTAATGCTTGACGAAATGACTATAAACCCTTTCTTAATATATTAGTCCCATTTTCGGAGAAATTTGGCAGGAAGCTGTTCAATCTTGTTCAAAAAGTGACACGGAAATGAAGCTGAACTTTCAACTTTCAGGAGGAATATCTCGAAGAGTATTTATTTTCCCACGCAAATATTTCGAGTGAGTACCAGTACCAACAAAAATGTTCATGCAGAGTTCAGTCGGGTGATTAGTGCAATTCCAACAAATATATTATCGAATCTCAAAACTATTTGCTTCAACTTCGTTACCTTCAGATTCACCATTTGAAGATATGTCATTCCGCCGGACGGGAAATCCGGAGGGTGTACTTATCGTATTCAATTTTTCACGAGAAAAATGGTATCTATATATGCGAATACTCACCTCATACTGTTGGTAGTTGGCTAAAGAAGAATTCGAGTTGATGTAGAATCGTGACATCATTCCATATTCCACTTTGATCACTGCAGGTAGGTGAATACAAGTACAACAGAAAAAAATAAACACACACGACACCAAAAAAGTAGCCAACCCCACCGGTCAATCGGAAATCGATACTAGATATCACAGACGAAGCAGAGACATAACCTAGAAAAAAACGTTGAATGTCAGCGGCGACGACGGCGGCGGAAGCAGCGAACAGCCTTTTCGGGGGCGAATCGCGATATGTTAGTTTGAGGCGTTGTGTTTGGAGGCACTGCGTGTGAGATAGTGTGTCGATTCCTTTGGCTAGCGAGCGCGGCCGCCTGGAGGGAGGCCGTCGGCCATTGGCCGGGCCGATAAGATAGTCGCGCCGCGATTGGCTTACCGAGTTACGCGCCCCGGGCTGCTGCGATTACAAACCTTCAATTTCGTCTTCTGATTTACTTCGCGTAGCCGGCTGTGGGTGTAGTTCGTGTGGAACGCTGGCGGAATCGGGCTCGGTGCTCCGCAATAAGATGAAAAATAACTGGAAGGGAGCCCGGGGGATCGTCGGCTCCGGGGGGATGGATGGATGTTGCTGTCGCACAGCGGCGTATCGAATATATCGTTCAGGGAGAAAAATACATTTTTATTGACGCTAACCTACAGGGGCGCTATTCTTGACATCGTTTGCAACTGCGCGTATAGGTACGCAAAATTGCGAATGGTCTATTCGCGGACAACCGCACGATATCATATTCTCGACCACCATTAGCAAAGGCTTACGAACGATATCGTTCGCATGTTGGAATTAGTTTGGCAACAACTTTATTTGGCCACTGAACCACATAAAAATTTGACATATGAAATGTGAAGCTCACTTAAATATTAATACCGATGCCCTTTGTGTTATTTGTAAATATACCAAATTACTAATTATCGATCTGAAAATTCAAGTATGGATTCAATGATGATTACTCGAAAAACAAATACCACCATGCAGCAAATATTTTTTTTCCGAATGATATTTTTATTTTATGTGTTTTCATGCTGTTCTTTTATTTTCAAAACAGGAGTTATGTTCTTATTTATTATTGCAAATAATTTTGCTGTATAATAAAGTATACACAAATCAAGAATTTCATATTGAAACATATAATTGATAAATAAATTTGATGAACAGAATATTACATAATATGACTGTATACATTCTACAAATTCATCAACTTGAAAACAATGAATAAACATACAATGTATCATAAAATCGGGTTCCAAGACATCCTAAAACCATTCGCAAATAAGTTGCGGACGCCCAACACCACTCGTTGTAAAATGCGCACGTTCACAAACTTGCCAATGGTCAAGAATAACCGAAGTCAAATTGAAAGAGTGTTCTATCAGGTATCCTTCAAAGTGTTCTAAAATGTTCAAGAGGATGTTTGATATTCCAGTTTACTTTTTGGAAATTTCAAATCGCAATAAATTCCTTATTCAAATGGAATGACCATAAAATTTTTACACCATCCAACGCAAAATTTCATTTCCTATCGATTTGTAATGGCATACCGTATTCCTAAAATGGTTATTTACAGAGATATCAACAAAAATGTGGAAATACGCTCATTCGTCTCTAGTGTATTTTCACAAGTGTGCTCCGGATGGTTTTAAATGTCATATCAGACGAATAATATGAACATCAATTGATCGCAAACGTAAAAAGAAATAAATATGGTGCACCATCATATGGTGTTGAAAACATTACACAAAAATTGATGACTGATGGTTTCGGCAAGGTTAGTTAGTCAGTCCATCTTTTTTTTCGTAAAAATGAAATATCTTGAAAACAAATCACGGTAGAAAGAAAATTCAAAATTCAACAGGTCCAGAATTTTTCGTAGAATTCGGAAATATAAAAAAAGAGGGTGTTTCATTTGAAAAAAGGTGATATCACTTCCGGTTCAACCGGAAGTAACAGCGCAATCAAAATATTTCAGGAAGATAGAACACATTGAATAGAAGTATCCACAAATATCAAGTTGTTATCTCTATCAGTTCTCCATAAACCTCTAATAAACCAGTTGGACGAATCACCCTGTATGTAATGTTTTCATGTATATATGACTGTAAATAATATGATACTATGTAACTGTGACTTTTCACATCCTGTTTAACCCCTTCAGTCCCAGATTATTATGAAGGTAGAAAAACAATAATAACGAATGTTTCGTGATCAGAGGTCATCTTAGGATCATCAGAGGGCAGGGGTTGAACATTATTTTTACTATTATATATTTTAGGAAGTGTCCCGCTCGGTGGACATCAGGACTCAAGAGTAATACAATTGATTCAGTGAACACTTTTTTTATTCGAATTATACTTTCACAAATGTATGGGTACGAATTCATTTTCTGTGAAAGGAAAGAAAACAGTTTCTCTCTTTGAGAAATCAAACATGAGTTTTTTTTCGTGCACTTTTCAAATTTACATCGGGTTGCTTCTTTTTTCGAATCATAATTGGGCATATGATCCAAGCGATCATGACGAACCTCCATAAATAGTCGCTTTCTTTCACTACAGTGATGTGTAGGGGTAACTACTGGAGATGAATCTGATGGACGTCCTCTCTTTCGTATATGACCGGAATATTCATCTTCATGAGAAAATATGCCAATTGGAGACGAAAGTGGAACAAGTCTAATGCTTTTTTCTTAGGGTTTTCTTTATTCTCATCGGTATAGTGTTGGCGGTATTCTAACCAGCTATTCACTATAGCTTGACTTTATTGATATTATTGACAATATGAAGATTTTCAAATTCATCTTTCAAGGCCCATTGTCCTTTGCACTGGACATGCTTCTTTGGTAGGTTATGTACAACTCATTTCTCAATAATTGCAAACTGTATTCATTCAATCACATTCAATGAATTATATTCAACATTTATTTGAAGTATAATCATGAACTTATTCGAATTATAGCGATCACAACGTAATAAACTTACCCTTGTAACGACGCGATGAGGTAGCCATGATTCACTCGTTATGCTAAATTGTATATTTTGTTTGAATTCGAAGAGATGGCTTGGTAGTTCGCAAGATACTGCAGTACGAGATCCTAGTGAACTCGTGAAGCGCTTGAATGATTCACATATTACACAAAAAATGGAGTTTTATTCATGGCAAAATCAATGTCCATATACCAGTAAACATGGGGACTGAAGGGGTTAAGGTTATACGTGAATAAAGAGTATCTATCTATCATGTCGTACATACAGATCTGGAAATTATGGCACTTTTGAGTTGTGGGGGTGTAAAATAGGAGTAGAATAATTTGCCATATTTATCCACCAGGAGCGCAGTTGTCTTGTGGTATGATCACGTGATTAATCTTCGACAGTTCGTATTGTGAACAAAATCAACTTGAATGATGAATAAAATCAATGACAAATATTATATCTTGCAAAATTCTCTCGAATAAATCAAGTAACATTCGTATTTTCACGAAGCTAATCGGATCTTATCTGTTATCGGTTGACGAAAAGAGGCCAGCGCTACAGGTAGCGAATTACGAGAATCATCAAAATTTCCTCAATGTTTTAACAACCCTCCTTTCTACAAGTTTCCAGATCTGTGTGTAAGACCGTCTACTCTATTTATAATTATAAGTGATATAAAATCATTGAGCTATATCAGCTACAACATAACAAATAGTTATACTATCACATTATTTCTTAGATAAAAAATACAAAAATTGACTTGAAAGGTATATTTTACTTAAACGTAATTCAATGGGATAACTTTTGAAGATTAATAGCTATCCATTATACAATCTTACGCTTTCTATAAGTAATGTTTTCTGTTGTAACGAATCTTTCGATTTGGTAATTATTCATCTTTTATCATCGAGTTGTAATTCATATATTCAAAGATCTTTGACTCGAATATGTATGAAAATAAGATGGAGCTTGATTACATTGATGATTTTATGAATCAATAGCAAATTTGTCTCTTCTATAAGTAAGCTGTGATGCATTTATGAATTGCAATGAATTGAACATGATTAGCTTTATTGCCCGATTTTGAAGGACTTACAGTCTTTGAACATTTTTATTAGACCAAGACATTAACAGAGATATGCCATAGTTGAAAAGTGAAAAGATTCGAGATTCATTTCTAAATAACACTTGCATACGACCTGTTACTGCGAATGTTATATATACTATATATACTCAATTATTCATGATTATTGCATATTCTTAATTATTTCCAAGATTAAAAATTTCACCACAAGAGCTGATTAATTTTTTCAAGAAAAACGAAAGCTTTGCAATTGTCTCGACTTGAAGAATTGAAAACGATTCGTGAAATCGACTTAATTTCTATCAATCTCTTTCTATATTGAGTTAACATTTCGATTCCATAGAATTAAATTCTCAGGGTGGTTGGTTGAATATCTTGTACTAAGTCTTGTAAGGAGTACTAAGCTTGTCTGATGTTGATAACAGTAATATCATCAGTTTTGGGGTTTCAAAATCAATTTTGACGTCAGATTCAACACCACATTGATCGAATTACATACCGTGTAGTATATTGATTATAAGACTAGATTTATATTCATAGGAAGAACAATTCTCAACAATTGAAGTTATCTGCGCACAAATCCTTGAAGTAAAAACGTTATTCATTGGAATACTCCGGTAATTACAGAGTATAAAGGTATGCACAAAGTAAGTATATTTTTCGAAGGTGTGCAATTATGCAGAGATGGTTTGAAGATCTGGAAGACCAGCGGCGTATCATTGAGGTTGAATCATTTGAACATTTATCTGAATAGGTAAGTTATGAAGTGATAATCAAAGTGATCGATGATTTATAATGAAAATAATTCACTGAATCGAAGTTGCAAAATGGTTTGGATCATTTCAAATAAACACCTCTGCTTTAGTGAGAATGTGAATCTTATACTTCGTTCTAGGTAAGCACTTTTTGGCTGACAGAAAGTAACTGGCCCAACGAAAATGTACCGGAAAGGATAACTACCGCAGGAAGAGATTTTATCGAGAAAAACCTGAAACACGTCAACTTTGTATATGTGAGGGACAACTTTTGACGCAAAGAGTATAGCCCAAACTTTACCCTCCTAAGCGGGGGTAGCATCCCCTTAATTTTTCCAAACGGGAATGGGGGTCAAATAATACCTCGTTGAAATACATTGCTTTTTTATTTTTGAAATTCCGTCTACCCGTTGCATTTCTCAAAAAACAAACAAAAAGTAAATCGATTTCGCTTAGAAACTTACCGTTTTGTTGAAGTAAATGTTGAGAATATTTTCCTGAGAACAATTCGCTTTTTTTCTGTTTTTGTTGATTCCAGCTAGTTTCTCGATGAAATCTCTTCCTGGTAGTCATACCTTCCGTTACGTTTTCGTTGGGCCAACCTATATTTCAATGCCATCAGTACAAAATAAAAAGTATCTATAGCTCACCAATGTTTTCCAAAAAATGCTAATCCAGAACAGACCCAATATTGAAAGGTGCGTAGCCCCTCGAAAACGCAGCCAGATACGCCACTGCCGACGCCCATCATGATGGCGGTCGTCCATCCAGCGTGCGGGATGAAAATACCCATATAAATATTAATATTAAACGCTTCATTATCTGTCTCATCTGAAATTACTCGAGAGAGGGAGAGAGACAGACTGTGTGGTAAGTACAGCACAATCGGGTACGGGTATGTTGAACCTGTTCTAAGCGACTTACCTATACGGTCGACCACGACGCAAGAAAACAATGCGAAGACCGCCATGTTGACTACTCAAGAAGCCATGTTTTGTCCCAAGGCTAAGTCGACTCTGACGCCCACGAAATGCCGTACTCGATCGTACCTCCCGTACAGAGTGGAGTATACCCAGAAATCACACTCCAATATTTCGAAGACCAAATAATAAGTTCGCTCCTGAGGATGATCGAGGAAGAGGCGAAACGTCGTCATGACAACATCGTCTTCGCAAACTTCTGTAGTCACATGAGGTACAGTCGGCGATATACGAATTTGAAACGCATTTCAGCTATTTTCAGTGGACCTGGAAAGTATATTCTGTTTGTTTGAGAAAGATAGTTCTCAAAGGACCGGTTATCTTTCAATACCATCAGTGCTGAATAAAAATTATTTAACTAAACACTGAACTTCTAATTGGTTGAGATATAGCTGGAAATGTTCAGATATCGATAATTATGGAAACATTTCACAGTGATTTCACAACGATGCCAAATTAATTAAATGAGAAACCTTCGATCAGTTGAGAGAGTTTTTTGTCGAAATTTTTACGAATATTGAAAAACTGTCAATCAAATTTCACAAAACGATTAGAATGATAAACTCAACCACTAACTTTCTGTTTAGGAGTTTCGTTGAAAAGGTAGACAAGCAGCAACACCGCATTTTCTGGCTAGCTGTTACAACTATTGGCGAATAATGAAGGGCGTCAATATGTATGTATTTTCATTTTTCTCAAAGTGGTAAGCATTGTCATTCATTGTATATTATAGTGAAAATAATACGAGGTCAAAATACTGTTGTGAATGTGAATGGTTCGATCAAAATGTATACAGTGCGTCCATAAAATAACGCATAAATTCATTATTGGCTAAATGAACAATGAAATTAGGAATTCCCAAAACAGGTCGATCTTTTATTTCGATTTACTATTGTTTCAAATCATAATCTAATATACAGGGTGAACCATTTTCTATTAATGACGTCATCACAATTTTTTTCAAATGGAAACCCCCCTTTTTTTTTTAATTTCCAAATTGCCTTTGCTGTGCTGATTCCAAAAATGTATAATATGTTGCTTCAAATTGGTACAGGGTGGGCAAAAATGCAAAAAAACAGTATGAAAATTGTTTATGGAAAGTAATACGTTACTGAATGTAATAAACAAATTAAATGAAATTAGTAGTTATGCAATTAATGTGATACACTTCCAAAAACAAACAAACGAACGAAAATTTACAATAAATGTTCAAATTGTTCTCCATTGACCGTTAGACAATGACTGAACCGGGCATTACTTTCGTCTCTAACATTCTGTAGCATAGCGGGTGTTATGCTCTGTATCTCTTGTCTGATTCGGTCTTGTAGTTGAGGGATATTTCCAGGTCTGTTTAAGTAGACTTTAGATTTTAAATAACCCCATAAAAAGAAGTCTAATGGGCTCAGATCAAGTGATCTAGCAGGCCATTCCACTGGTCCCCATCTTCCTATCCACCTTTGTGGAAAAGTTGTGTTTAAAAAATCGCGCACAGTTACTGCGAAATGTGGCGGTGCGCCGTCCTGTTGAAACCAGATTCTTTGGTCTACATTAGTGGGTATTTGAATATCAGGAAAAAGCTGGATCAGATCAGGAATTGATGTATTTTGTAGGAAATCCAGATATAATGCTCCTGTTGAGTTTTCATCGAAAAATTATAGACCAATAATTGTCATAACTTTGTAAGTAAATTTTTGCATTTTTGCCCACCCTGTACCAATTTGAAGCAACATATTATACAGTTTTGGAATCAGCTCAGCAAAGGCAATTTGGAACTTGAAAAAAAAAGGGGGGTTTCCATTTGAAAAAAATGGTGATGACGTCATTACACGAAAGTGGTTCACCCTGTATATTAGATTATGATTTGAAACAACAGTAAATTCAATCAAAAATCGACCTGTTTTGGGAATTCCTAATTTAATTGTTCATTTAGCCAATAATGAATTTATGCGTTACTTTATGGACGCACTGTATATGATTCTTATAATTTGTTTTCTTTTTAGATTCAAATGGCAATATTTAGTTTGGGGTACCTTGAAGGCACAAACACAAGTGTTTATGAAGGAGATTTCATGAAGAAAATTGAATTTTTGGAAGTTTGATTTTACCGATTCATAGTTTCACAATCTTTCAAATACTCAAATTCAGTATAAAATCAACAAAGCATAATTACGCCATTCTGAAATTTATTCTTGTGTTCGTATTGCCATGAAAAAATGTTAATTGATTTTCGTAACTATATCCTAAGGATAGGCATTGTTGGATAATACAGCTATATTTTTTAATTGATCAGATATCATCAACTACTATTATTTTCTACTTAGGCTATCGACGATTCCAAGAATCTCGACGCCATCTGCTGGTGAAATTGTGAACTTCTAGAAACAGTCATTGTTAATATCGTGCTTGTGCATCTCATACATTTTTTCCAATAATATATATAATATAATAGTAAGTGGCACGACAGTGAATGAATTACTTATTTCCCACATATAGTATCGCAGTAAATTTTCTTCTGTGGATTGTAGAAAAATTGCAGGTTCACTTGAATAAAATATTACGGAGAATATGTATAGGGAAAATTAACACACATAAAACTCCAAAATCCGGAAGAAAGATTTTCTATACAGTTAATTAAATTTAAATTAATAAAATGGTAAACCATCAGATTTAAATGATGCGATGGGGCATAATAATTGAAGTGAAACTTTTACATTATTGTTTGGGATGTTAATATTAAATATAGTATTCAAAAATTACGTTATAAGTACTTTACATAACTAATATTTTGGAATTTTGGCATTTGAGATTTTCATATCGAAGTACTAGATATTTTGCGCCTCAATTATTCTAAATTCGTATATGCTCGATCCTAAACGGAAATCATGTTAATTATTCCACCACGAGCGATTCCTGCTGGTAAGTAGATTCAAATGAATTCTGTTTTGATTTACAAATTGCTCTATTCAGTTCCATTATGTTTCACCTCTATAGTTGAATTCTTCTTTCGTTTTATACCAAAATAATAGTTGAATGAATGGAACAATTACTCTTCTGGAAAATGTGGTGGCATTTTGATAATTTCAGAAATTTGCTTTTATGTATAACAAACACTGATTATACCTACTGTTATTCCAAGTGGACTTTAATATTCCCTGCTTTTGTTTTCCTTTCATTGCCTTCACTTCATATTCTGCGAAACAAAACATTTCCTTTCTTTCGACTAGGGATGAGATATGGAGAAACAGTTTTAGGTACACCATTCAAAAAAATGTATTCTAATAATGAACAATTACGCAGGAAATTTCAATGTCGTGGCTTTCACTGTTCACAAGTTACATGGGGGAATTATTTCAATTTTCGGAAGGATATATCTTCCGTCGTATGCATTTTGGGCCAAAAGTTTATTCAACTTTTCATGCACTTTTTTTTAACGTAGTATCATCCTCAGAAAGCTTGGTACACATTCCTGACTCACATTGTATATTAATAAAAATACCACAAAAATGTTGATCTTGAACGAGACACATCACATTATTCTTGGTGTATTTATCATCAGGAATTCAGAAAAAATCGCTTTGGAAGTTTCAGATAACGATTTTGACCCCCTAGCGTCCTAGATCTTTTAAGGGGTTAGGACACGAAAAAAATTGGATTGTCAGTAATTTTTTTGCTAATAAAGCATGTTATTCTACAAAAGTTGGCATTATTATACAATGTTTTGACTTGAAGTTCCAAAGTTATAGTTGTCTGTGGTGACCCAGTTCCGAAAAGGTCCTTGCGGTGCCTATCATAAGTCCTTGGAGATTCATTTGAAATCAATCGGATAAAAAAATTAGTTTCATGAATAGATAATCGTGGTCCTGAACAAATTATTTTTTCCAAAAATTAATAAAATGGCGGCCAGAAGATTTCTTCCAGATTTTCGGGAAAAAATCATCAGTTAATTGGTTTTAAAAATCCAAATTTAGAAAAGAAAAGTCCTTCGATCAGGCCTGAGTTTATTATGTATTCTAGAAGCTGTATGAATTTCATTAAAATCTACTGAGCGGTTATCGAGTTACAGTTGTCACCAGTTCGAAAAACAAAGTTTTGAGAAAAACGCATTCAAAGTTGGTTGCAGCTGATGCCGCAAGCGCTCTTTGTTATTTGTCGAATATCTCGATAAGTAATTATCGGATCAACTTCAAATCTTCATAGGATATTTTTGATACATTACACTTGACGAAAATATATTTTTTTGATCCTGACCACCCCTAACCCCTTAAACACGACAATAGTTCCGAGTTCTCTTGGCCAATTTGAATAAATCTCGTTTCATCACAAGTCTCTATGACTAATAGTTTCCACCCTTACGGTACAAGGAATAAATCAATTTGTAGAATTATTGTTCTTGTAACGTACAGGGTGGGCAAATTCCGATGTTTGTATAGGGTAATGCGGTAACTATAGGAGATACGAAATGATGCTCGCATCCTCGATATCTTTTTTGAGTTGTATATATATATATATATATATATATATATATATATATATATATATTTCTATATATGAAAACGGAAGGGTATCTTGAGGATGCAGTCGAAAACTCTTTGTCATTTGGTCGAGCTTTCAGAAATGTTTATTTACTTTCTCAAGACATCTATAAAGAACAAACAATTTGAAACGTGAACAATTTTCTTTCCCCAAATATAGGTTACAAATTACTTACTGACTTGAGATTTGTTGTACAAAGTCAAACGTCATGGACGAACAACAATAGACATAATACTTCGTCAAAATATGTGCATATACAAAAAACACTATACAAAAATGCGACACCAACCAATCCAGAAAAACGCATTCGAAACAGAAACCGAAAACGTGTTGGGATGAACTTTTTTAGTTCCGACCATCCATGACGTGGGGCACCACGTACGACACGGTCTCTGTGAACCAAACCATTGAATATTTCGGAAATTTCTTTTCATCGTTTGTATATTCATTGAGGCTACAGAAGGAAATTATTTTGGAGTATACAGGGTGGCTCATAAAAATGTGACATATCAAAGTTGTTTTTTTTTTTAATGGAACACCCGGTATTTTGTTGCAGTTTCGGATAGTTCAGGGAAAAATAATACAATTTCATGCAAGGTACCATGTACCCAACTATAACCGTTTTCGAGTTATTGTTTTCTTTTTGAAAATGCAGGGTTCAATTTGAGACTGAATAACATCGAAATGTATGGAAACCATCCCTTCCAATTCTGACCAAGCATTGAAGAGGTTTCAGGCTATTGATTCCGATAGAACTCGTTTCCCAATATTATACAGGACGTTCAAAATCCATTGTCACTTTTTTATAATTTCAAACGCAAATAACTTTGTTATTTTGAATAGAACACCCTGTATTTTTCCAATCTGAACAATACAAAATTCGATTATCTTTCATTTTATATTGAGGTTCCCTATACCTAGCTTGAATAGTTTTCAAGATATTGGCATTTTCAAATTGTAGTTAGAATTTCAATGCATTCTTTGAATCAAGAGAGCTGTGAAACGACATTTATTTGATTTGGTAACAGAATTCTCATTGACAGTTATTATACTTCACTTGATCGAACATTTTACTGTTATTCAGACCCATATTCATCTCAAATTCACTGTCCGACAGATTTTGAATATGTGCGCTTTCCGCAAAGGTGGATTGGTAGTGGAGGACCACGAAATTGGCCAGCGAAATCGACAGATTTGACTTGCCTTGATTTTTTTCATGGAGATATTTGAAAAATGGGATTGACGACACTCCTCCAACCACATTGGGAAATATAAAGGAGAGAATAAGGGCTCCTTTTCGAAGAGTGTCGCCTCAAATGTTATTAAATGTTAGGCAGTTTTCCATAGAAAGAGTAGCTCTTTGTAGTCTTCATTTCGAGCACCTAGTTTGAATTGAATACATTTATATTCCATGTTTTGTTGAAGTTTTTCAGTTGTATAATGAAAAAATTGTCTGTCAAATGTCGAGTATGGATCTGAATAAAAACTTAATTTCAGTGAACAGTAAAAGTTCGACGAAGTGAAGTATAATAATTATCAATGAGAATTCTGTTACCAAATCAAATGAATATCGTTTCACATCTCTCTCGATTCAAAGAATGCATTGAAATTCTAACTACTATTTGAAAATGCCAATATCTTGAAAACTATTCAAGCTAGGTATAGAGGACCACAATATAAAATGAAAGATAATCGAATTTTGTATTGTTCAGATTAGAAAAATACAGGGTGTTCTATTTAAAATAACAAAGTTATTTGCGTTTGAAATTATAAGAAAGTGACAATGGATTTTGAACGTCCTGTATAATATTTGGAAACGGGTTCTATCGGAATCAATAGCCTAAGACCTCTTTAATGCTTGGTCAGAATTGAAAGTGATGGTTTCCATACATTTCGATGTTATTCAGTCTCCAATTGAACCCTGCATTTTCAAAAAGAAAACAATAACTCGAAAACGGTTATAGGTAGGTACATGCTACATTGCATGAAATTGTATTATTTTTCCCTGAACTATCCGAAACTGCAACAAAATACTGGGTGTTCCATTTAAAAAAACCCAACTTTGATATGCCACACTTTTTTGAGTCACCCTATATACTTCAAAATAAATTCCTCCTGTAGCCTCAATGTATATACAAACGATGAAAAGAAGAAATTTCCGAAATATCCAATGGTTTGGTTCACAGAGACCGTGTCGTATGTGGTGCCCCACCCTGTATATATATATATATATATATATATATATACATATATATGAGTTCATGTCATGGTTATTAGTGAAGTAAGGAGAATTTTGAATCGACGTTGTATGTATTCTCTCCATAGATCGAGTTATTGAAAACTCACATGCAATATCACAATTATTATCACTTCAGATGAGGTATTTTCTATATAATGCTACTCTCACGACTGTTACTTGAAATGAATGAAAAAACGCAAATGAAAATGAAATTAGGTATTATTTTTGCATCGTTAAAAAGTAACATAGCTATGGCCAACTATGATTTCCATTCGAAAAACAATTTATCTCGAAATTGTACAGTTTTTTTGAAAGATTTCTCTACCCCACTGGATTGAAAGGAAAAAGGCTATCTAATAATGTGTTCTCCTAACTTCACTGAAACCAATATATTTGTATGTGTCGAAAAGCCGACAACAAAAAAAAACGAGAGCCCATTTTTGTTTTCATCAGTGAACTTGAAAAGCGAGATCGAGGTTGCGATCTCCATTTTTTCTGATCTCCTATAGTTATCGAGTTACCCTATACAAACATCGAAACTTGCCCACCCTGTACGTCCACCTGGTACCATGTGGTACCTTGTAGTTAACGACGCCAATTGATCAACAGCACCGTTTCGTACCAAAACGGTGCGTCGCCAGAGGGCCTGCTTGGTTGCTTGCTTGCTGCCTTCGAAGAATAAAGAAGGAGAAGAAGAAGCGGTAAGGTAAATCTCTCCTCGGGTGTACATAAATTTCAGCCGTGACGATATTCGAACTTGGGTGAAGCGTTTTCGTTTGACTTGTATCCACGGAGTCGTTATGGAGAATATTACGAAACAGTTATGATAATATTAGATTTGAATTTAACATCGGGCACAAGCTTGGCAGATATGAGGTCAAAAAACAATGGGCGATTGCGAAACGATTCACCATTTACCGTTTTGATTTCCGTGGACGGTGAAATATTTATGAGCGTTACTTTGTTGATACAAGCATAACTGTTAATGATCTTGTTTTTCTTACAACATTGTATTGTTATCACAACTATTCGAATTGTTACGCTATGATATGATCTCAGATTCAACCACAAACATTAATCTTTTACAACAACATATTTTTATGGTTTGTACGAGATTGCCTGATGATGTTTTTGTTTTATCTCAAGATATTGCGAAATTTATGTCTTACATTTTCTGAAAATGTTTTCCATAGAAAATATCATACGAGGAACTGTCAGTTGGATAAATGATATAAATGTTCAAAAAATTTATTACAGTCAGAAAAACCCAATCGAATATTACCATATAATAGAAGTTACTGATTTTAATTATACACATCTCAATGCGTACAGTGTGGAACAGCCAAATGGAATAAATTCGATAACGAATAACTTAGAGCATGTTGGGAAAAACGCTTGGACACGTCGATTTGTATTTTCAGATGCGCATTTAAAAAAAAATATTATATAGGGTATGTCTTGTGACAGTGACCGATACCAAATTTCTTATTTCAAATACAACATCCTGTATATTATTAGTTTTTTGGATTCTTCAGAAAATTTTAGGCATAATTCATGTACAATGTCCCATATACCTATCTTCAACTGTTTCGGAAATATTAAGTCTTTTCAGATGTATTACAAAAATTAACATTAAAAAAGAAGATTATTTTATTTCACAAATAATGTAAAAAAAACAAAAAAACATTAATTTCAATGTAAGAGATGATCAAAATGTTCGCAGCGAACGTCTTTGTTATCTTTGTTAAGGTTATCTGAAAATGTTGAAATTTGATATGAGGTGCATAAGAAGAACCAAAGTTGATAGGTATTTCTCCGCCAATTTGAGAATCACTGAAAAAACAGTTTAACTCAATGAAGTTTCAGTTCAATTATCTGATTTGTATATCCTAAAGACCAAATAGTTTTCTGGCGATATCTCGATATTATCAGAGATCCTTTTTTTTTCAGATTGTTATTCAGCATAAAAACTCTGGCCCAAGTAATCTGGTTATAAAAACGTCAGTAGATACGTTATTATTTAGCAACGTTTTTTCAATTTTCCTTACCTCGTATATGATGTGACCGTTTCAGTGCAGATACATATAATGAAAATATCATCCTGTAGATTATTAATCAGCTACAAGATGTTCATCATGTTCAGTGAATAGAAAATAATAAACGCGAATCACCGACAAGCCTAGATATAAAATTTTATTTTGAATGCATCGGGGATGTTTACCTAACGCATATTAGAATTCACCCCTTAACTACCCCCATCGAAGGGCACTCCAGCCAATTTCGCTCTTGCGGATTCATAATCCCTCGGGCCGTATCGGCTAGTAAAGTGATTTCAGCCCTTTCAATGATCTCCACCGTCATGTAGACAGACATTTTGAATGAATTCATGTTATATTTTATTTGTCGATGTTCCTTTTCTACATCCATCATCGACTGACGTAGTTTATTTGACAGGTCACGAGTCATTAACACACCCAGTACATCAACAACCGTCTAGAATGAAGATGCAACACATCATTTTGGAGAACTAACAGAGGTATCAAGTTGAAATTTTGGTTGCAGCTACAGCTCGATGTCATCTATTTCCCTAAAATAATTTCAACACGCTGTTTCTTCCGGTTGAACCGAACTTTGTTTTTTTCAAATGAAACACCCTGTTTATTTCTACATTTTCGAATTTTACGTGACATTTATGATCGGTTGCATTTTTAACAGCTCCTCTATCGCAATTTGTTCTTGAGATATTTTATTTTGTCGAGAAATTTTGACAGATGGACTGACCAACTTAAATGTCTGTATTATCCAGTTCAATTTCCGTATACACATCAATGAAAGAGTATCCCATCAAGTACCTCTAACAGCTTTACAAAATATTCAACAGGGTGTTCGATATTTCAGTTTACTTTTTGGAAACTTCAAATCCAAATAACTTCCTTATTTCGAATGGAATGAACATGCAATATTTACTCTATCAGACGCAAAATTTCATTTACCATATATTTGTATTAGCATAACATATTGCTCAAAAGGATAGAGATAACAACAAAAATATGGGATTTCAACCCAAAATAAATACTGAGAAACATACAGGGTCATTCATCTAAACGGTGAAAGCTACCAGATTGGAAGTTTTTGCATGAATTTTTTCGTTGAAATACCTACATTTTTCACAATGTAAAATAATTTTTTTAGAGGGTAAATTGTGTTTTTTCTTGGGACAACTCATTTCCTTGTATTTGTTATGATAAAAAATAGTATTCGATAGAACAAAGAAAATTATACGAAAAGGGTGCTTTTGTCGAAATACAAAAGGATCATAAGTATGAATTTTTGACTCGATCTGCATACGTTTTCAAATCAGTTGCATAGTCAGGTGTTTGCTCCTATTGTTCAGATATAACTCAAGGTTTTGATTTTGAATAGAACACATTGCATATTTTTTTTATTATCATATAGATTATTTATCATTATATTGAAGTTGAAGTAGAATGAATGAATGTGAAATGTTCAAGAATTGATCGACCATGTTGTATTAGAATTACTTTTTGGAAGAGTAATATTGCACCAATTGTTGAACCAACATTTCACAACGATAATAATAATAATAACAATAATATTCATTTACATTAGAGAAAAATAAAATCATGCATCGTTTCAATTGAAATGTGTAAATAAATAATATACTCGATTAGTGACTAAACACTTTTTTCGAGAAAATATATTAGTTGAATTGAGTTTAGTTGGCACATATTTGAAAGAAATATTTAAAACAGTATATACTAAAGACGAGACTAAACATTAATTTCTAGTTACATATAGTTATGAAAAGTTCAAAATAATAATAATATCTAATAATGTTTATTCACAACTTTTGATACACTTGGTATATATGGTATGTCAGTTGTAGAAATAAATATGAGGAAATGATATATGATAAAACTTGAAATATATACATATAAGTATTTGTAAAAGTATTTTACGACGTTCACAAACATAAAACCTAACTAAAATTGGAAACACTGGAATTGAAATTGTTTGTGAGATTGTCAATTGAAAAATCTTGGTAACTATAATAGCACTTCCCCAAAAGAAACCTTTCAATACAATCATGGAACATCCTATCACTTCTGATACTTCTGACTAGAGTTGGTAACTTATTGTAGCAAATAATGGCATTATAACGAGGGGATATTTTGTGATTAGTTATTTGATGTTGAGAGGATACACACAACTACAAAATGAAAACATTTTGAACAAAACACTAGAGACAAATTGAATTTCAATTTGTATTATAGGAAAATAGTTATCAAACTTACATCATATAAATAAATATAAAGAATTAAATATTCACCTATGGAATTGGGATACTTCCAAGATAGTTCAATGTGGTAAACACATCATATATATCGAAAAAAGGGGCGTATCATATGTCTCGAATTTTCATGTATGTATTTTTTTAATAGTTTTTTAATGTTTTGTTATTATCTATACATTTCAACTCATCAGGAATTGTGTTGTGGCTTTAGCCATGAAGAGTGGCACATAATGTTTTTTTGGGTATTGTAGTTGTGGGTTGAAAGTTGATTGTAATGCTTTGTTGTTTGATACTTCCTGCACGTGAGGAAGAAGAATAATTGTCTGAGGTCGAAGATTTTCGATTCAGAATATAATAAATCGGATGAATATCGGTAATTTAAAAAAAATCGCTTAATGAAATCGTCTCTTTAGTACTTCTAACTGGTTCATGATGTGTTTTCAAGATGACAAGTAAAAATATCATTTTATATGATTTCTTAATCAAAACAAATTATCGGTCAATTCTTTCTCTTGAATAAATGATAACAACTGTAGTTGTAGTGTAGGTAAGTATTAGAAAATGAGTCGATTACGAATTTATAAAGGCCCTTTGCAACAAAAGAAGTACGGCCATCAGGGTGCGAAAACCAATGAGAAATTTATTCAATCAAATAAAAATATATCGCAACTGGAATAGGAAAACTATCCTGAATTAATTTCCTATATATTTTTGAATCGTGGAATCCCAAAAAATAATATTACGAATCACTCCATAGCTACGTTTCTTTATAACGTCTACAATGAAAAATGGATCTCGATGATCTGCAGCATGAGAATAAAGGAAACGTATAGTTAAACTGCGGATTGATAATTTGAGGTTGAAACATTTTTATAAATTCGTTACTCCCAAAAACCAAAGACACCTGTAACACCCTCGCGCTGCGAGATATATGGGCTAAACACACAGTTACCGTTGCTAATGATAACTCTGCCAGTAAAAAACATTTGTCTTTTCACAAAAGCCATAAATAAATGGCCACAATATTACAGCGCGCGCAGTTCGCCTCGTATCGTTAGCGACGATCTCCCGAAAAGAAGAAGAGGACGCGCCGGCCGACGTAGAAGACGAAGAAGAATATGAAGATGGAGAAGAAGAGGAGTATGCGATGCACGCCGACCACGTGTATAATTAGTTATGGTAATGTCCGATGGGCGGCGAGGGCGATCGTCTAATGAGGGGGGCCGCATCACGACCGCCGGCCCGCAGCCCTAGGGCTTTGGCAGCGGCACGCACGCGATCTTTACGAATTTTATGTTCCGTAATGGCCCTCTTCTTTTTTCTCAACTCGGTCGGCACGATGCGACATAACTGTGGTGGATGTAAGGGGTGATCGGTCGCAAAGATTACGTGTCCCAACTAACACATCGTAATTTTGACAACTCTGCGATGTAGCACTTCGAAATATCACCTTGTTACACCACAATGACGCACCTATTGACATCAACTTATACACTCTACGGCCACATATACAGGGTATTTCAGATTTGCACGGCGGTATTTCAGGTACGTATTCTCTGGTACAAAATAGGGAAAAGAGTTCCTATGAACGTATGTCCGATCTCGACTATTAGCGGAGTTACAGGGTGTTGAAAGTAAAAGAAAAAAGATTTTTATTTTATTCAGTCAAGAAGGACAAAATTTTGGTAATAGGTTGAAGAACTTAAAGACAAAAAATTAAAATTCACCAGTGGCCTACGTGCAATTTTTTCTTAATGCAACATCCTGTATGGTATTTGGAAAACATTTACTTTCATATTAAGCAGCACCTATTGCTTGATACTCATACAAAATCTGAAAGCTCTATCTGCAGTAGACCTAGCACAATAAAATAAAAACCTAATTTTTCTTTCACTTTCAACACCCCGTAACTCCATTAATCATCGAAATCGGACACATGTTCATAGGATTTTTTTCCTTATTTTGTACCAGAGAATACGTACCTGAAATATTGCCGTGCAATTCAGAAACACCCTGTATAAATGTGTCTAAAATTTATTTGACATCAACGTCATGTTCTAGTACCATATTAATGGTAGATCAGTGTGAGAATTATTCCATTTCAGGTGATATTCATATCACATTCACGTGACATCAAAGTCAAGTGACATTTCATCATATTAACGTCACACTCACCTGGGGTGTTCGGTAACATTGTTTTCTTCCACGTCAGTCAGAACTGGCGGGAAATCCAAACTTCTTTAGTTCATTAACCTACTTTTGAATTTGTAGACGTTTATTTTTTGCTGTGTGGTGTTTTTTTAGTTGAAATGAAGTTTCGTGTAGTTTGTGGACAAGCAGAAACCGTCTATCGTCATATTTATGAAATTCCGAAGCTAATTTGTAAGTTTTTCGAGTTGGAATCAATAATTTACTTTTTCATTACTCACACAGGACGAAACCGTTCGGAAACAATGGATTCTCGTATTGGCAAAACATTTACAAGTATTTTGAAAACATCTACCATTAAATTTTTCGACTTTGTGTACATTCAGGAATGAAAAAAAGAGAATATTTTCATGAGAATTTGTCATTTCTCAATCTGATTGACAACTAAACTGACGAGCATAGAAGTCAGGGTCAGCGTTGCCGCTTCTGAAATGAATAACTCACGTTTTCTGCGCAAAACAAATAGTCGCTTCCAACAAAGCCAAAGTAACATTTCTTTTTCAAAATACAATTCGATGTTCTTGAATCCCTACAGATTCGTGAATACTGTCGAATCAAGACTTTGTGGACAAACTACTGGTGTATTTCATTAACAGCATTCAGCAACGTTGCATTTTGCATTATTATAGCGCCGACGGTGTCGCCATCCGTGGTGAATTAAAAAAGCGTTCGTGTCAGTTCGAAAATATGCGTTTTGATCGAGGGATTTTGGTCACGGGTCGAGATAGGGACTGGTTTCACCATGTTGTAGGCACCTTACACTCACCTCACATTCTCATAACATTCATGCGACACCAGCGTCACATTCTACGACATCATTGTCAGATCTACGTGACATCCATGGCAATTTTTATATAAAATTCTCATGACATTAAGTCACATTTACTTAACATTACGTTACGTTACATCCACATCACATTCACATCACACACACTATTCGAATATCGAATTAGTACACGCTGAATTTCAGATTATTGTTAATTGAGTGTTTGTAGTTTTTTATCCAATTACTTTGCTTCAGCTAATTGTTGTACAGGGTGTAATGTAAGTACGTTACCAAACTCGAAGGGGTGATTCTTCGAGTGATTCTAAGACGAAAAGTTCATATAATCAAAGGTCCGGTAATGCTTTTCAAGATACACGGTGTCAACATTTTTAATAGAAATAGTTTTTTCTTAAATACCTCAATAATCCTCTAGCAGATCTGTTGAGATTTGTCAGTGTTATTTGGAGTAGTAAGGGGCTAGTTTAGCCCTTACTAGTTTGAAATCATCATGTCCAGTGGCGTCCAGGAATGCACTTTAACCAATATTTTTGACCAAACGAAGCATTACCGGACCTTTGATTATGAGAACTTTTCGTCTTAGAATCACTCAAAAAATCACCCCTTCGAGTTTGGCCACGTACTTACATCACACCCTGTACGTTATTATAGTCGTATGGAAACACTGTCATATCCGAGATCGAAAAATTAACATTTACATGAGGACGGTCAAACAGCCTCATTATATGCAGCCCATAAAAAGTTATGCGATAACTGACGAGCCATAGTATAATCATAGTAAAAACAAAACGGCAACGAAGCGAAAAAAGAAAACAAAAAAGCGACGACGAAGCGAAAAGGGCCCGAAAGACAAAAGCGGGCGGACCCAGAAGTAGCCTCGAAAACCCAAAAACAATACCTATAATTTATGAATGTCCGAGAAATTTCTTAATTACAAGTTGTACGAGCGTTTGATAAACGTTTATCTCGTATAAAAATCATAAAGCATCGGAATATTTTAATATTTATTCATAGGCGCTCTATGATTTAGGGTAAGAGAAGATCGGTATTATAAAACGCTCAGTGGCGGACACGCTTGGATTCGGGGCGTGGGTAGACTAGAGACTAGGCTAGAGGCGATGTCGGTTTTTATTCCGATATGGAAGTTTTTATTATCAATAAACAATATGATGAAAAATAATCGATCGAAATTACATTCTATCCATTCAAATAATCGACCAATTATGTACTTTTGGAGGCTTTTTATTGCGATGTATGTGGAAAAAGGTTCGATAAATATGAACCAAGGTATGTCACATTTTTTAATTGGTCTGAAAATATTTGACAAGAATTATTTGCTTCTGCGCGTGGACTATTCTATTACTGCGTCGACAATAGCTGCAGGAAAGCACGCAGGAAGACCCCAAAAGTAAGAAAAAGTTTATACGATGTATGATCTGAATCGAGCCATTAGGAGTAAAACCTATGTATTAGGTCTATTGAATAGTTATATGAAGAATAGTAGAAACATTCTGCATTCAGCTCAACTTTTGTTTCTATATTTGTTTGCGGCTGAGGTAGTTGCAGAGTTCAAAAAAGTTTCTATTATCCTTAATTCTCACTCACATTCTGATTACAAAAATTGTGTTCTTCCTATACAGGGTGTTTCATTGATATGATAAAAAATTGGAGTAGAGAGGATTAAAATATAACGATTGAGCGCGACGTATCGCTTATACAAATGTTGATGGTCAAAAAGATACAGTGCGTTCAAAGTTAATAGGAGATTTTGACGAATTAAAAAATCGCATTGTCGCATCTTGTGAAAAAATTCGGCACACACCTGGTATTTTTGAGCGTGGTCGGCATTCAATGCGTCGTAGAATCGAAGCATGTATTGACGTCGAAGGTGGGCATTCCCAACAATTTTCAAAACTTGTTGAAGCAGAAAATTAACTATTTGCTTGTTCGACAGCAACCTACTTGATTTTTCTTGATAAAATTTTTTGAATTAATTTGTGACTTAAAATCGGGTTTATCATAAAAACGGTAAGGTTTTACGACTTTTTCCAGGATTTCTTTTGTTTCAAAAGATAATACGTAGTTAAATATTCGATCGAAAATGTTGATTTTTGACAGACAATAAAGTTGTGCGTATTTTTAAATAATTGTAAGCGGGTAAGTGGCGCCCTCTAAGGACTACGTTGATACTGATAAAATATTCCTTGTAACTCCGCTAATATTCGGGATCAGACACATGTTCATGGAAACTTTTTTCCTTATTTTGTACCAGAGAATACGTACCTGAAATATTGCCGTGCAATTCTGAAATACCCAGTATACACTCGAAAATATTCGTTCTGCAAAAAAAAAATATGCAAGTTGTTACTAAAGGAAATCACCCATTGTAGAAATCGAAAAATTCATTCGTGGTTGTCCACAAAAACACGAGTAACTTAGAGATAATTAAATATTTTGACAAACAGACGCTTGGCAAATGTTTCAGACAATCCTACCAACCTAGTCACCTGCCTTTCTAATGCCCGGGAGTTGTAAATGACAATTTTGACCTCATTTGTTTTATCACAATAGTATATCTATCATAAAGATATGAGTTTGCTGTACAAGTACGTGAGGATTTGGCTCAGCGGTTTGGGCACCGTTGGATTGCCATAGGTGGAGCATTTTCTTGGCCTTCTAGGTCACCCGATTTAACGCCGCTAGATTTCTTCCTGTGGGGACATGTGAAGTCTTTGGTCAACGAAACTCCAGTTGAAACAAAGCAAGACTTAATTGGACGAATTCCAGCAGCATTTGATCTTTTTCAAAAATAGATTCAAGTTTAAATCGGTGTACTCAGGTTGGAGGAAGACATTTTGAACAATTGTTGTGATGATGTCATGTACAAAATGCATAAATTGAATGCATTGAATCCTACTTAGGAAATGTATATTCTTTCTAAATTGTAACGCGTTTTAGGGTCGTAGTGCCGTAGTGGCACTTTTCCGGGCATGGGACCCACTACTCAAATATTTTTTACTGTAGCACTGAATAATCCCTAGAAGTTTCATCCCATTGTTCGGGTACACTCTAGAATCAGTTCAGTTTGTACAAAAAGCTCAACAATAAAATCAAGGGCATTTCTAGCAAAAAGAAGTCCATGTCTATGATAGAATATCTTTTAATGAAAAATGCATTCTATTCTATTTCTACTGCATATTGCTCAAATTCATTTGAACTTGTCCTATATTATGATGTATGATTTCTTGGATGAATAAAATATTAGTATTTGTTTCGATTCAATGATTTGAGAAAAAAGTTTGAAAATGTTTCACTTTTTGGCTTATCCTGAGGGATGATGAAAAGTTAGCTGCACCTCAATATTCCATTGATTAGGTGAGTCCCAGTCTCAAGAATATTTCATTTGAGTGACGTTGAAGTAAGTATGTAGTCGTTTTGGAGTTGTCTATCGAAATAATAATTTTAGCTGTATAAATATACTCTTTAAGTTGGAGCAATCGTTTTTATGTGTGCTGAGTCGTCATTTCAACAGTTTTGTTAGTTTTCTCGTTATAGAGAATGGATACATCGAAATAAAGAACGTATCAATAACCCACCGCATCGCCTGTGGCAACGAAAAACTAAGCTTGTGCAGCATTTCGTAGGCCACCTATTGATCCTTTTTTCCCCATATCGCATCGACAATCGACGAGATATTTGAGTGACAGATTCGCATATAGGAAGAGTTCGATCTATCGTTTTCCTTTCAATTTGCGAAAAAAACTAGCAACCCTGGATGGTGCCCGTTTCGTCTCCCACAATTACGAACAATGATGGAAAGCAAACAAGATATTTTTTGTATAAGCAATTCACAATGCGATTTCACAGTGATGGTATCGCGAATTACACGGTGGATATCGACCATGACGATGCTCACGGATTGGAACAAGTGCAGGTAGATATTCCGGGGAATATCTTAGTTAATCCTAATGGGATGATCGACAAGTGTTCTTCGATGGATTCTCTTATTTTTGAGATGTTTCCCACAATATTTTAGATGGGGTTTGCTTGGGAATGCGCCTGTACTCGATATAAATCTGGTTTCAAAATACTTTCATCACGTTGGTATTTAATTTTAAGAGAAATTGACGACGAATTATTTCGATAATGGTAGCGACATGAAATTTTCAGCCAAAAATAGTATGAAGCGCTCGAAAATCACTGGGTTTTCATTTTTCCGTGACAAGGGGATGAACATAAAACTTTACATGGTCATATCTACATTTTTGAGTTTTGTTTTTTTGGCGTTATTATGTTATTGCGACCTTTACGAGGCATGTCCACAAAGTAAGTTCCGTTTGTATTTCTACTCTGAATCACGGACAACAAAATTACGCCATTTTCAGATCGCTGCCGCTGACGTGTTGTTTTCAGCCTTAATTGAAAATGCCACCACTTGTGAAATCAAATCAGGTCAGTAATACGTTTTCTAAATGCAAGGAAAGTTAAACCGAGTGAAATTTATCGGCAAATCTGCGAGGTTTATGGACAAACTACTGTAAGTGATTCATTTATTAGAAGATAGGTTAGGCAGTTCAATGAAGGACGTGATGTGCACGATTTGGTCGCCCGTCTTTGGTTACTGATGAACTGGTTCACGCAATTGAAGAGACGCTTAAGGAAAACCGCAAGTTTATAAGTAATGCTCTCACTATAGAATTTCTGGTGATCAACACTTCAACGATGATGACGAGCTGAAAGGATATGTTACCACATAGTCGAAAAAAAGGCGGCAATCTTCTATGAAGAAGGCATACAAAAACTTGTGCCACGATATGACAAGTGCCTACAGAATTTGGGAAAATATGTAGAAGATTTGTTCAAGAGTTGTAGATTTTTGTACAATATGATTTTTTCAGTATCTATACACGTTTTTTTTTATATAACCAAAGGGGACTTACTTTGTGGACATACCTTATGAGGTATGGATATGTCCAGGCATATATCATTAGATACTTTCAAATTTCACTTCAAGCAATAAAACTTGAAAAGTAATTTTCTCGTTGTTGATAGAAAAGTCGGTAACACTTTTGTTCGATATGACATTATTCGATACTTGAATAAGAAAAAAGGTAGAAATATACTGTATACAGATTCATCTCGATGAATCGAATTCATGTTGAAAAAAAAAACAACATGAGATTTTCATGTAAGGATGGATATTCATTATCTGATTTTTTGATGACCACAAGATTTATATGTTTTTCTGTATTTTTCAGTTAAGGGTTAGATATAAGTGAATCCAAATGGTTTTAGAAAGAGACATTCTGATATTATGAATCCTATGCAGTGAACTATCATTTCTGAAGAGGATATAATCTGATGCCTTCAATATTCGAATGCATTCATCAAGAATATGTATTCCCATAGATTATGAAGGAATTTGAAAATAATTCTTGAGTACAATGTATTTGAATATAATTACACCTCAATCTAGCAAAGTGTGTGGTTATGTTGTACACCATAATAAGAAGTCTTCATATATACCGTTTAGAAATTATATTACTCAATTAATTTGAGATGTGATATACCCCTATAATATTGAGTGGAATATCATTAAAAATTATTAAAATTTGTTCATTGTACCTCTAGATCCAATTTTAATTTCCTTATTCAGACATGACAGTGATGACCAACAAAATTAATGTAATTTTAGAAAATTAAACTATGTTGATGTACGTTGATGGTTTATTCGAATTTGTTATCATTGTTAACAATGTATCATGCCCGTGGCAATCAACAATGCAACCTACTTTGGCCCAGATGTGAAATGTCAATGTCAAGTCATTCTGACATTTATGGGGTACTGAGTCGCAAGTAGCTTCAATTTGGTCCACGGTTTGAGTGGTGGGGAGTTTCACCATTTTTGAAGAATAATTCGCCATACTTATACGCTAGGAGCATATATGTCTAGGGGTAAGATCACGTTATTAATCTTTAACAGTTTGAATTGTAAACAAAACAAACGGTTAATCATTATATATTGCAAAATCCCCTCGGATGAATAAAAGAACATTTGTATTTTCCAAAAGCTAATCGGATCTGATTTGTGATTGGCTGACAAAGTGACAAAGAGACGGCAGCGCTACAGCTGGCAAAATACGAGATCCACCAAAATTTTCTCAATGTTTGGGCAAACCCCACCTTACCAGTTTCTATGTTTGTTAACTCTAATTCGTTCTTGGGAGCATACAGGGTGTTCCATAAAGACCACGTTAAACCGAGAGAGAATGTAGATCGAAGGATAACCCACCTGCTATGCCAAAATTCCCATCATAAAAGTCTCACCGTTTTCGAGATGTTTTTTTTTTTGAAAATAATGAATTTTAGCCCTCTTCGCTAGTTTTGTTTTTACGGTTGATACAATTTTATAACTTTTTGGTCATTTTTTTTTTCAGTAAAATATTGCTTGGGAAAAGTTTACATCAAAAACAGTCTCCGAACATTTTAAAGGGGGTCTGTGAGAAATCACTATAAACTAGACAATTCATTGGTGTAGTAATGTGTATCAATAGCTCAGAACATTTTGGTGCCATTACGATGGACTGAACTTCATGAACGAAAGAGTCCACTACCAAAATTTTCAATGAAAATATTTCTCACAGGCCCCCTTTGAAATGTTCGGAGAATGTTTACAATCTAAATTTTGAAATGATTCTTCATCAATATTTTATTAAAAAAAAAACAAAAAGGTGTCAAATTGTACCAACCGTGAAAACAAAACTATTGTAAAGGGCAAAAATTCGTTATTTTCAAAAAGAAATATCTCGAAAAAGGTAAGACTTTTATAATGGGAATTTTGTCATAGCAGGTGGGTTATCCTTTGATCTACATTCTCCCTTGGTTTGACGTGGTCTTTACGAAACACCCTGTATAAATATGGAGTTAATGAATGGACGTTTTTTTGTGGGTTTGCTTAACATTCAACATTTCGAAAAGCAGAAATTTCGGTCACTAATTCCAAAGTATCTTCGTCGTTACCTTTGACCATCGAAACACATTCTCGAAATAGTCGTGTTAGGTTAGGTTAGGTGAGACCACGTGATGAGGGCACGGAGTGATTGGTGATGTTGTTACGCCCTCCAGTGAACCCCCAATTAACCGGTAGCCCTCCGTTAGTTAATTCTAATCAGTATTTGATTGCTACCTGTTCACGCCTCACGACCGACAAATTAAAACGCTATTTTATGTCTTAATTGGACCGGAGCGATGCCAATTTTCTCCGAATTTTCACAAACAAAAGAGCTACGAATCTTCTTCACCGATGGTAACAGCTTTACGGCTAGACAGATTGTTCTCTAAGGAATCACTGAAATGTAGTCAGTTGAAGAACTTTCAACAGGGACGAAAACGATAGTTTGAAATGGAAAAGGATTACGATTACATCTGGAAAGAAGAATGGCCCCCATTTTGATTCAAGGGGGCATTCTAGTCTAGAGGCCAACTTTTTGGGTTTTTTTCAAGCTGGGTTGGGAAAAAAATAAAAACATTTTCATTATGAATTTTTTCATACAATGTTTAATCATTCTTCATGTATGTAAAGAGAAATTCAAAATACAAAAAAATCTAAAATTGGCCAAATGAAGTGGAGGTTGCCAATCGAATTCAGAAAAATAAAAACTCAATCAGTAAAGATGTCGCTATCTCTTGGATCACGACCAGAAAAAAACACAAATGGCGTCCACTTGGAAAAAAATATTTTAAACTCCTATTTTTCGACCTTTACGAACTTTTTCGAAATACTATAAAGAAGATTCTCACAAAATTTCGAAGGAATCGATTTGCTAGAATTGGGATATCGTGTCAACCACCTCAAAAAATTTTTTTTTGAGTTTAACGCGTTTGAAGTTTGATCACTCTGGCTTAGATGCCACGTCACAAAATCCGCTGTATCTCCCAAAATAATTCAAAGTTTGAAAAATCCCTTTGAGGGTATATTTTTGAAAGACTGAACTTTGAAAATATGCACAAAAATCGATTTTTTCAATTTCTAGACCAGAATACCGCCTGCATTAACACTGGTGACCAAATATATAGTTATTTTTGCATCGAAGTGTGTTCAATGTAGTTTAATTTTCTTGGAATAAATTTTCAAACATGACATCTGCTGTATTTATGTGAAGATATTATTTGCATCTAACAATTTAGTGACTGCTGAGCTCAGTCACCTCGATGAAAATGTAGTTGTCATATCTCACAAATCAGGAATACTTCAATAGATTAGATTATATTAAGAGGAGTTTTGGAACCGGTCTATTTATTCCCTGGCACTGCAGCATCATTTGCTTTTTGTACCTTTCCAAACTCCCTGGTTTAGTCCCATATCTTCAATTCTCCTGTTGAGGAGTAGAAGCTCAGGGGCTGCTATTGCTCCAGGTGGATCACTCCCTTGGTCTTGTACATACCCCTGGTTGTGCCTCCACTGAGCTGTGGCTTCGCATTCGAAGATTATATGGGTGGCTGTTTCCTCCTCCTCATTACACAGTCTGCATATAGGTTCTGTATCAAACACTCCTATGTTGTGCAGATGTTTCCCCAGAAATACTTCAATAACTAAATGAATTGAATTCCGACAATAGCCAAAATATACGAAGAGTTTTTTCAAAATGAAATAATAAGTCATTGAAGTATGATCAGAGAGTAAGGTGAAATTGTCATTCAATCTAAAACATTTGCCAAGCGTCTGTTTATCAGAAGATTCAATTATCTTCGAATTACACATGTTTTTGTAAACAACCAAAAGTGAATTTTTCGATTTTTACAATAGGTGATTCTGGTCACGAAACGAAAATTCTTGTCTGGACAAGTTGAAAATATTGCGAAACGCCTTTGGTGATCAAACTATAGCACAAAAAACGTCCATAAGTGGTACGAGTTCAAAGAACACTGAGAACGTGTTGAAGAGGTCTCGCTGATAGTGTTGGAATATCATTTGGCTTAGCCCAAACCATTTAAAGAGTGTTTTGTGTCTGAAACGTGTCGAGTCTCAGGCGAAAAACTTTTGGTTCAGTTTTGACAAAAAGCTCCCAAACCCAGCAAGCTCAACTTCGTGTTATTCGATCCATTTTAAATATAAGTGGTCACAATATTTTGTATAACTCGACCATAAATATGCTATTCACTTGGTGCATACTAATTTCATTACATTCATCTGTCTAAACTCGTTTTTATATTTCATTTCACCACAAAAATTGTTCTGTTGAATGTTTTCATCGTTTGACATCGTCGTGACGTGAGACACTACCATCACTCTCACCCCACCTCTCTCCGGATACGCCCACGTCTTGCGAAGATGACGGGCGCAGCGCACCCCGCAATTACCCCTAATAAATAGACGTTCAACTGCAAAGAGGCGCCCACCGATACGAAACGATACGATATCCAACTCAACTGACCGCCTAATCACAGGTCAAACGGTCCAAATTATACTCACCTATACACTTTATAGGCGATGACCCTGCCATGACGACGTCCAGACTAGCGAGGGTGGTCACCGTGCGGCATGGGCGCGCGCCCATTTTTTTTTCAGAAATGTAGGGAAGCTGAACAATAAGTTGGTAATTCGATGATGAATAATTGAAGAAAAAACACAGTCTACTGGTATTTTTGGAATTTTGAGAGCATATTTATTCCACTAGAACTCTTTATTAAGGGGTTGTCATGCACATTTTCATTTTCTTTACAAAAATTCGATTATAAAAATTCCTCAAAATGCATCCAATACATATTTCTCAATTTAGTCTACAGTAGGTCTTTTCTGAGTGGAAAATGGAAATGGAAAATGGGGCACACAATTCAATTTATAACTTTTTATGCAATTTACAGTTTTAGTATATTTTTAAACGAATTCTAAAACTATATATCTCCATATGTAAATTGTTATTTAATAAATTAATCATCAAAAATATGTATCTATCTTTTTTATATTTATGTGAGGTCGACAGGAAACTAACGTCGTGAATGAAAAAAATTTCAAAAAGCTCTGGTCTAGACTCTACATGATGTGAAAATAACCAAAAAACATTTCAGCTTTTTTTACTAATGTAAAATGCTCAGTCCGGGCGCATTATGTGACTACATTATAGTAAATGTCAGTGTTAGCGCTAATTCATGCATCGTTGAATGAAATCTCTGGTAAATTTTCGAATTCATTGTACATACCCTTTCTAACAAGTTTTGGTAATCGTGTAACTAGTTCTGTTGAAAAAATTCCTGATTTCTCATCATATTATCTACTGAATTAGTCATGAAAAATTTGTTATTTTTCAACTTTTTCGAATCCAATTTCGAGGTTGGAAATAAGATATTAACTTTTGTATATTACCTAAATTCCAAATCACATCGTTCGAAGAAAATCTATATTTCCAAAAAATATTTCTGATTGCAATCATACAGAAAAATTCAGCTTTTCAGTAGGTATTCTCTATCCAGGTGATGTTTGAAAATTTTTAGCCATTATACGTCAAGTTTATTATCGACTCTATGAAATATATGTGGGGATGAATAAGTAAGTACCTCATTCGAAATGATTAATTTTAATAACAATAATCACTAAAATCCATGAAATTGAAACAGGTTGCTCTATAGTACCCCCAAATCATGAAACATTTTCTTCATGGTGCTTTCATGTACCTGAATTATTATTCATTTGTTGAACTATACATTTTTCAAAAAGAATACTCCTAATAATCATGTCTGACGGAATAAATTCGCGAGAAGAAACAATCCACTTTGGACCCCCTCAGGACGAAATCGTGATAGCACAATCTTCGTATGATGCGCCCTTGGTCAATCTTTACGTGTTTCTCCTTTTCGTGATCTACCTAATCGTGGTCCGTCCCCGAAAAACCGAATCCTTATAAATAAACTTCGTCGGGCTTGGATTCCCCCAAACTAAACCAAAGTTTACAGTATGAATATAGAGATATTTCACTATTTATTCTTAGAAGGGACAATCTGTGAAAGAGATACAAAAATAATTCTTCAACTGGTTGATTCATATACAGGGTGGCCCAACGAAAACGTACCGGAAGGTATAACTAAGGAAAATATTTTATCGACAAACTAGCTGGAATCAACGAAAACAGAAAAAAAGAGAAGTTTTAAGTTAAGTTAAGCGGAATCGATTTACTTTTTGTATCATTTGAGAAATGCACGAGCGACATTTCAAAGGTCCATATCTTTGCAACGAGTAGACGGAATTTCAAAAATAAAAAAGCAATGTATAGGGAATCAAAAGGACTTTTCAACGAGGTATCATTCCCATTTGAAAAAATTCATGGGGATGTTATCCCCGCTCAGGAGGGTAAAGTTTGGGCTATACTTTTTGCGTCAAAAGTTGTCCCCCTCATATACAAAGTTGACGTGTTTCAGGTTTTTCTCGATAAAATCTCTTCCTGCTAGTTATACCTTCCGATACGTTTTCGTTGTGCCAGCCTGTACAATTTATTGTCTTTAGAATACGTCTTGTAGACAAAGTACGTCATATACTGAAATAACTACAGGCTGTCCATTTTTTGGAGATTTTGCTCATCTTAAGAGATACGAAGTCAAAAAAAAAATGTATTTAAGCACTTGGCTAGTACACAATACATTTATAAACAAATTAATAATTTTCAAATATATAATATTCCTGAAATTCGTAGAGGAATCTGTCTCAAGTACTTCAATCGAAAATTTTCGTTTTCAATTGCATTAGGATGAAACTTCGTCCTAATTCAATCAATGGCATTCAAAAAACGGACGGCCTGTATAGAATACAAGAAGTAAACATATTTTCAAAATCCTCAGTTTGATGGTGAAATTCCAACAAAAAAATTATAGATCTTCGCAATAGCAATTCCACAATTTTCTTGAATTAGCGCCAGTGAAGTAACAAAACTAACAAGCTTTTGTGCTCGCGGCCTCTCAGGCTGAGCCCATTTTGAGAGGTATTTTGCCAGCCCTGTCACTTTATAGTTACGCCTCTGGCTTGCGCTCAATATTTAATAGATAATAATTGAATGATTGTTTTGTATGTGGAACTTGATATACACTTCAAGTTTGAAGAATCATCGATTTACTGATTTTATTCGAGTTAGAGACTCACACTACACCTATATTTATGCTGTAAACTTTGCCTAAACGATGAACTTTCGCTGACTTATAATCTGCTAACGTGTTATTATTTTTAGTTATGAGTCGGTGTATGTGTTTAAGACTGTTCGAGGGATTCCGAAATTTGTGGGAGTCGAGGAGAAACGAATGCACGGGGTGTTATTATCGTTCCCGTTTCATAGAATCGCCCAGATTTTTCGGATGTTTTTCTCACACTCCGTTAAGACCAAAAGATCGAAACATATTTTTCTCGAGTGAAGCAGTAAATAAATGATCATCTCAATTAGGCCAATTCGTTCTTCACTGTCAGTCACCTACGTGTTTCGCATATAATTTATGATATGACAAATGACAAGTTAAGACAGGTTTATCGAGAAATGTATTGTTGAGTCTATTTATTCGGGTAAAATAGTTGTTACAACTCCCCCGAAAATGCGGTGTTGCTACTTGTCCATTTTTCAGCGATACTCCGAAACAGAGAGTTAGGTTAAGTTCATCATTCGAACTGTTGTGAAATATATTTCCGATTTTTACAAGATTTGGGACGCTCTGATTTTTCACCCTGTGCTGATTTACCAGATTTTCAATGAATTTTCTCTAATTTATGATGATATTATTCATATTATGAAAGTACCATATTTGTATAAAATATTTCAACAATATATATTTCCGTCATTTAGATTGTCATAGAAATATTAGACTACAAAAAATCTTCAAAAGAAAATATTTTGAAGTTCGTAAAAAATTTGACTAGCATAAACAAACTTTTCAGCGGATCGAAGATTTCTCTCCAAATGACTTTGGCACCGTTGTGAAGTGACTTTGCCATAATTATTGATGCCAAAATATTCCCAGCTATGTCTCAACCAATTGAAAGTTCAGTGGTTAGCTAGATGCTCTTCATTTTGCAGAAATAGCATTGAAAGATAACAACCATATGTCAACACTATGTTTATTGTTGTAACCTAAGGAAACAAATGAATATGCAAACATTTCTTCAGATAATTGACGTATTGTCACAATATTCCGATAGAAGGAATTTAGTTTCCACATCTTTTAGTGACATCCTTTATAAGAATAGGTGAGAAGATAAAATTTCCTGTATTATCCTCGAATAAAAAAACGTCATCGTTACTGCGTTAAACGTACTTTTATAAGAGACTCCTTTGGAGAATTAATGACGTTTATTTTTTGAAAATTTGTTATAAACAAAGAGTTTCGATTTCAGGTCGGAAGATAATGTATTACACTTGTCTCATCTGCGTTATGGCATTCCTTTCTGGGGCTTCTGCAGCCAACAACTTTTCAATTCTGGTTTTGTTATGCAAAAAGAGCACTACGCTATTTATGCGGAGTTAACAACTCTGCAAACCTCTATTTAGATGCACAAAATTCTAATCTTATGTAGCATCTTCATACTTGAAACAGTATGTTCGATGAAAAAGAAACATCTGACACATGACAAATCTCAGAGTACACAATATCAGACAGAATAATATTATACCATTGCCAATTCCTAAATCATCCTCAATAAAGAACTCAATAATGTTTGAGAAGGAAAAAATCTCCAACCATTTGCCAATTAATTTGAAACATACCATATCTCGATCAACGAATTTATTTGTAAGTTTTTCATTTGAAAAACAAAGATGAAATATTTAGAATAGTATAACACTTTTACAGTTTATGCTTCTGGATGTGTATTTCCAAGGAAGATGGATTGAGAGAAATGGTACAATACTTTGACCGGCTCGTTCACCAGATATAGTCCTGTTAGATTTTTTTCTTTGGAGATATTTGAAAGGATCAGTGTATGTTACAGCTCCTACCGATGTAGATTTAAAAACAAAATTAGTGCCAATCTGTTACACCAGAGATAATCCAAGCAGAATGCACAAGAAATTCACTTAGAAGATTTTAATGTTGCATTACTGATAATGGAAATTAATTTGAGCATAAACTATTGAAAAATTGTTGTTCTATTCGCCATCTTTGTTTCTCGAATAAGAAACCTTACATAAAAATTTGTTTAACGTTTCGGAGTACTTACCTACCAAAAAAATAAAAATAAAGTTATGACTGAATGAGCATAAGATGGACCTTTACAACAGTGAGAAATATACAGGGTGTCCCATGGAAAATTCTAAAGATGATACCACGTGATCCAAAATGTGACGTTGTTACAACGTTGCAGCTTACTCAAAATGCGTAATAGATGTTACCATATACAACGGCCAAATTTAAATAACGTACTCCAAATAGCTTTCGATATAATACTGGTCATACTCTTGTACAATTACACTTTGTCAATAAGAACATTTTTTTCTCGAACAATAAAACATATCTTTGATCGATTGATTGAATTTTTAATACAAATAGATTATTTATTAAAAAATCAAACAGGGAAAGCAGAGAAAAAAGAAGTGGAAATACTAAGAATAGGAAGCAATACTAAATGAAAATGAAAAAAAAAAAGAAAATAGAGAAAGAAATATTTGTAGCAGCAAGAATTGATAAAAAGAAAATCTAAACATAGAAACAGAAACGAAACTAAATGGAAGGAAAATTAACTACGATAGAAAGAAATATAACGTAAGAATGAGATAAATGTCTTATTATTGTTTCATAGATTCTACCTTTTATCGTTATCGCCGAATTATTTCCATCGATGTAATGACTGCACGATGGAAATTTCGCATAATCGCCCATATCTCGTAGCTTGTTAGTCTTTCAACCCTATAGTTTGGAATAATTCGATTTCGACGCATCAAAAGTAAGTAATGCCCCGCTCGGTGGGTTACTAATAAGCGTGCATTTTAAAACCGAAATTACAATTATTCGATATGAAAGGCCCGTTGTGAAATTGTTTGTCGAGCTCCCCCCCACATACCCCTCTGTTTCCTTTGACGGATGACAATTCAATGCGCGATTACAGAGAAGGGTTCGACGGATGATTGGAGCATAGCAGAGGCGTACGTAATTCATCTAGAAATTTATATATGTATTGGTCTACATTCAATGATAGTGTGCAAATATATTTTCGTTTTCCAAAAATCCATACGAAATACCATACAAATCATGATAATGACAACTCAAAATTATTATACAACACGTATGAATACAATATTCATTTTTGTAAAACTTTTACGACTGGTTCAAATCCTACTCAGCTAGAGAATGAAAGGGTTAAAGTTTTCAAATGTTCACAATTTAGCCAAATGTGCGTTGGAATTCCACAGGGATCTGTTCTGGGACCAACGTTATTCTCGATGTATCCGATTAATCGTTTGCAATTTTTCCAAGTTTACACTTTGGTGCGAGCCAAACCAGATCATTTGTCAAAAAAAAAAATAGGGGAATGCCAGACTGGTTTTCAACAAATACATTGACTCTCAATCATCACAATTCACCTCAGCCAAAATACATTGACACAATTCAGAATCAACTTACAAAAACATTCGTTTTTTGTTCCGTTTGGAATGCTCTAGAATTGGTAAATGAATATAGTTCAAATATGTAATTACAATAATCTGATATACGCACAATTATAGAAAATAAATAGCTATCTATTACCCGATGTCCTTCCAAAGTTCGGACTATATTTATGCGAATGATGTTTAGGAATTCAATCAGCAAATATTTTTGTGAATACGATCAAGGACAGATATTTGATTGATTCATACCGAACTTATTATCAGTTGATGAATAAAGGAGCGCAAATTTTGTGAAGGAAGAAGCTGCGAAACATATTTCAATAAATCAGTAGGTAAAATTTAGAATGAATGAAAATAAATAATGTAAGACGAAACAGAGAGTTGTTGTAACGCCACTGGTGAAAGTCCCGTTTTTAAAACACACACAACAAAAGCTGTGAATAATAGGGCGTACAAGTTGAGAAGGGCTGTTTCAATTACAAATGGTCATATTAACGATACATCACCTCTCCTCTATCTGGACAAAGATGGGTCCATTTGTTTAATTTACATTTACATTAGGATTTTCGAATGCTTATTCTCTACTTAGTGCTGGGCTATAAGCCTCTTTTTGGTTTCATGGTTATATAGTGATTACTCAGAGAGAAAGCAAACTCGAGTATAGATCGGAGATTTACTTTCTGGATGGAGTTTCAATCTGATTTCTCATATCGGAAATTAATTAGTGATGTAAATTTTCTAGTAATACTGAAGCCAATATTTGAAAATTTGATCTGTTTCCTTGAAGTATTTCTTTTAAAATTCCTTTACGAAACGAAAACATTTCGATATTATTCTTGAATGAAATTTGAATATTTTGTCTTCTTCAGACCGCAGTTTGAGCCACCAACAAATAGTTTATTTATTCAATTCTAACCATCCATGATTTTTCCAGTCGAGTCCATATGCCGACACAAATTCATAACACAAAATCAAGAAAAAAGAGATTGAAAATATAGACTTATTTTTCTTTCTTTTATTACATTCCGCCCAAAAAAAACGCATCACTCCTTTTTTTAAGAAAGAAAGCTGTTCACTTTTCAAATAATCAGAATAATTTTTTGATTTGAAGATACTGTTCGAAATTGAATTTGATTCAGGACAAAAATATATTATTTTGACGTCTGTTGACCAGACTTCAAAGGCATATATCACCCTAGTCAATTTGAAAACGTTAGTGAGCTCTTTTCCAAAATTCATCACAAAAACAGTTCGAGAACACTTCACGGAGATCCAGATTTTAGAAAGTATTCATTAAGGTCCGTGCAAAATTATCAACAGTCCATCTGTCTTCGTACGAACTTTTCGATTGGGTTTTCAAGTGGCGTTATCTTCTAATGATATTCGGTTTTTTTTCTAATCCCACGAAAATGTAGTCGACTTTTTGAGAAGCCATATTCACGGTGAATTAACGCGTCAAACGGCAAAAACAAAAGGCGAGCCAAAACACCTTTTCTCTGTTCACGACCCAAATTACTATTAAATTCCAATTTGTACGGTACTAAAAGCCATAACTCAGGTAGATCCCGATGAAGGAATCGTCAAAGGAGAACGAAAACGAAATTTCGGACATAAATTATCGAAGAACAATTAAATTCAGCACCATCCATTATGCGGGGCCCAAATAAAAATTTTAATGGGCCTTGTCATAGGCAACATCATTTTCGGATGTTTCCTTTTTTCCCTTTTTTTTCTTATTGTTTCTTTCACCGTGAAGGAGTTTAATGAACGACCCGAATCAAAACTGCCATAAAAAATCGGGATTAATTGGTTATTTTTTGTTGTGACACAAAAAGAATTAGGAGGATTTATTCGGTACGGTTACAATATTCTTCAGAAAAATCATGGGAACCTGTTTTCGTTTTTAGTTCTTCGGATATCTTCATTTCACAGCTGCTATAACTATTTAACAAAATATAAAAATTGAAATTCCTTAGACAAATTCGGGAATACTTTGTTCACATTTTCATTACGTACATTATCTTCCAACCATATTGCTCTGTGACCACTTTAAACGAATGGATCTATTTTTGAATGTATGTTTGTATGTAATTTTTCGCGAGTGGCGACATCTTTTGAACGAATCGAAAACTTTGCAGCTGTCTTCCAATGACGGTATTGATAGTTACAGGTTCCTCTTAATAAACCCAATCAATTCGGCTAATTACAGTCATCGAAAACGTTACATCATGCGTTTACTTGTCACTTATCTGAGACTGACCTAATCGTATTGCACAAATATGATCTAATCAGTGACGTTTCAAGGGGTCATGACAAATGTTCAATAAATCTACCATGCAGTGGTGGCCTTACGTTTCTTTGTTTATATGTGAATTGTTTTTAGTGTTAATAGTAATGTAAGTATATCCCGTCACTTGAGTTTTGGTCCATCGCGAGAAAATGGAACTTAATAACATATTACATAATAAGAGTTGTGAGAAGCATTACTCTAGAAGTGCGTAATTGTCTAACGACTCGAAGTTGTGTACTATACTTTTTCTACGACCGCATTCATTCCCATAAAAAATTAGGATTCCATTAAGTGAAAATATGTTCTCCTACAACTGCTATGAAAAGTAGCGTATTTTTCATAGCAGTTATGAAACGTCAAAATGTTATGGGCGTCGCGGCTTGTTATTCGTTTCCATGGCAACTACTGAAGGCTCTATCTTATTGGTTATATGTCGTGAGATTTACTTTACATATGCTATCGTATTGGTTGTTGATCATCCTCTCTTTTTACGATAAAGTTAAATCGTACAGTTCAACGTCGTCTAGTGCTTAAATATACAGTTACATAGTTGACGAGTTGTACGAATTTCATAATTTTTTGTAGGGGGAGTAGAAAAAAGTAAAAAATAAATATAGTTTGAGGAAAACTAAAAAATACGCTTCAAATGCGAACTAAAAGACAAGAATGATATCAATGAAGGAATAAATCAATTGAGAAAAATATTGTTTTTGTAAAAAAATTTGGGGTGCTACAAAGATCAGTTTTCATAAAGCGCCACAATATTCTTTTCCACTGATTCATTTCCATATTATTAATGATTTTGGTCCTTTTAGTTCACCATTAAAGCGTCTTTTAGTTTTTCTTAAGTATATTCATTTCCATTCCTCTCCAGATAAATTTTCTCAATCCCCTGAAAGAACTTGAAGATTCACGTCGAATGGTCTAAACCTTCGCCCACAAATCTGGGCACCCCGAAAACGGTCTGGCCACGAAAATAGCCCGCGGAGTAGAGAAACATGCAGGACGAAAATAACAGGACGAAAATATCCCCCCTCCCGTCCCCCACGACATCACCGTACGTACCAATATCGCTGATGATGGCCAGAGCAATCGTTGTCGGCCCTAAAGGCACACGCAATGCAACGGCTCTAAGTGTCCCGAGAGATTTCCATGTACGGGTGCCCCGCAGCTTGATCACGAAGCGGCCTCGCATACACCCGCACATTACATGTATCGAGGTGTAGATATTATTCTTTCGGGCCGAGCTGACACGCATCAGGTGGATTCGTGCAGGACCTCATTCAGCCCAAATTTCAAAAGACCCCGAGTTGAACAAGACAGTGACGATAAATAATTCAATCGCGAAGGTCTACTATGATTCGGTGTATATTTACATTTATGCAGGGAGAGTCAAAAATGTTCACCGAGCTTTTTAAAAAGAACAATGAATTGAAAAACATATTTGATGAATAAATGCATGACGCAAAATGCATACTAAGGAAGAAATATCCTCCCAGGGTCAAAATTATTTCTTCACATAACTTCTAAACGTTGATTGTTTGAATAAACTTTTACATTCGTGATATTGCTATAAAGGATGTTTTCAGATGTTTAGTTGTGATTGTTTTTGACAAATTATTTTTCTATATTCGTGGTGGCCAAAAAACAGAAATATTCAATAGGGGAAGAAAGTTATATGGGAAAGATGCTCTCGTCCGATACGAAACATAATAATAATAATAAATGAACTTTATTAAGTATAAAATACTCAACTGGCCATTGACCGAGGTCCTTCAGCCACCGATACGAAACATTTAACCGTTCAAGAAATATTTGAGCTTGCTCACATGATGTCAAGTCATCACGAGATTCATCGGAAACGAGGCCATGACCAGTTATGTTCTAAATTTTGACGTTTATGTCAAAAACATAATTGCAGTTTATTTCTTCGTGTGCTTTTTCTGCCTTTATGTTGATGCGATTTTCAACTGAAATTTTAAGGAATGACAGGATTGAAAGGATATATCTTTTTTGGTATGCATTTTAGGTATAAGTTTATTCATCAAACTGCACTTTCATTCCCATCCATCCCATATTTTCCTGGGATTTGTAGCGTTCTATCTTTTTTTTAGGATGAACCAATCGTACTAGTGCACTATTCTTGACCATTCGCATCTATGACGATCGTTCGCATGTCATATATTTGACTTCGGTTATTCTTGACCATTCGCAAATTGGGGAGAGTGCGCTTTTTACAATTAGTGATATTGGGCGTTCGCGACTTATTTGCGAATGGTTTTAAGACGTCTTAGAACACCGATTTCAAGACACATTGTTTGTTTATTTATTGTTTTCAAGTTGATGAATTTATAGAATGTATACAGTCATATTATGTAATATTCTGTTCATCAAATTTATTTATTGATTATGTGTTTTAATATGATTCTGAATTCGTGTAAAGCGAAATTATTTGCAATAATAACAACAATACTTCTATTTTGAAATATTTTTAATGAAATTTCAAAAAACAGCATGAAAACACATGAAATAAATAAAATAAAAATATCACTCAGAAAAAATGTTTGCTCCAGGGTGGTATTTGTTTTTCGAGTGATCTTCACTGAATCCATACTTGAATTTTCAGATCGATAATTAATAATTAGTAATTTGGTATATTCACAAATAACAAAAATGGCGTCGGTATTAATATCTAAGTGAACTGCACATTATATATGTCAGATTTTTTTTGTGGTTCAGTGACCAACTAGCGATATTGCCAAACAAATTCCAACATGCGAACGATAGCGTTTGAATGCCTTTGCGAATGGTGGTCGAGAATACGATATCGTGCGATTGTTCGCAAATAGACCATTCGCAACTTGGCGTATACGAGCAAGTCAAGAATAGCGCCCCTGGACATTTTCAATCATCAGTTTCTGTTTCATAGAGAATTTAAACATGGTATGGCCTCTAAGTATAACGTTTTCTATTTTCTTTTCAATGATACCATGGTCCATCATACATGATAGTTCCATCTCCTGGCTTTATCAGAAATAAAACAAAAGTATAGTTTTTTTTTTGCAAGGAGTTTGATTATTTGGAATTCTGGAAATCTGGTAAATTCTGTTGAATCTGATTATCTTTAATTTCGCTGGAAGTTTGATTATTTTGTTTTTTTCAACATGTTTGATTGTTTCGAAGGGAAGTTTAAACTGGTCTCGAAGTTGATCTGAAAAGAAATTGAGAATATCTCTAATATTATTTTGAGAATAGCGCAATATAGATACTTCTTTGGGTAACTGAAGATTATCATTAATGTTGAAAATTCACTCAACTCCCGGATAAAATGGTCTCCTGATGGATTGAAAACTGAGAGGACTGAAATATTTTCTCATAATTCATTAGATGGAATTCAATATCTACTAAATATAAGTAATAGTATATGTACTTTGTCAAATTTGCTTAAATTTTTCGGAAAATTCCAATTTGGAATTACGAGAGTTGTGGTGAAATTTTTGCCGCAAACATTCCATTTCCACGTTTTCATATTTGAAAACAAGTTTTTCAAAATTGGCAATTCTCTCATCACTTGCTGTCGATATAGTCCGACAATGCCATCATCAACCAGAAACAAGCTGGCATTCATCATCATTAACGGCGATAGCCTTGGGAAAAAAAGAGCCCAAAACGATACCCTTCCAGCCATAAAACATAAAATCCATCAAAGACTTTATAAGTTCACTGAGTTTTGTTGATTGCCCGCGAACCTATACAAAATACGAACAACAGAAGATCGACCATCAGCACAGAAATGGGTTAGTTAATTAAAAAATGAATTAGTAACAGGAATCTGTCATAGAGCAAATGAAATGCCAAGCAGACTATTACATATTACGAACACCAGTCAGGTAGAGAGACAGCGTTCGTTATGATACGGATGTCAGGGGCGTTCGTCGTCAAAAAGATTTTTTTGACAAAGTCATTTTTACACATGAATATGTCAGATGACACGGAACATTGTGGGTGAATCGATCGATTCTGAAGACAGATACTTTTATGATATACAGTTTGTTCTTACTGTACTACGGTGAAAAGAAAAGTAATTCTGTTGTAGCTCTTTTCTGACAGCTCATTCAAGTAGTATAACTCAATATGAGCTCTTTGGAAGCAACATATTTTGGATTCTGAATCTAATTCTCGAAACAAACACAACCCAGTATAGTTTTGGTTCAGTGGCTATTTCGACAGAACATAACCTCAAACATCACTGTAAATTCACGAGATAAAGAACATGATAAGGCTACAAAACGATGATTCCGAAGAATGTTCATATTTCGATTGCGCATTTAATGATGGATTTTCAATTTGAAACTAAAGTTCGCCACGAAATTTTGCACGCCCTGTGACAACTTATGTCAAACAACTACTTTCTTAGGCTTTGCTCAATTCGAATCTTCCATAATTTCACTCACAAGGTGCCATCGTTTTTTATAGTGGTGCAAAATATTTTTTTTGTCATAACACGTTCCAATTTCTTGAGACACCCTGTACAATCGAAAATATTTTCCTGCTATGCACCCTATGAGACATTGAAGTCTGCAAAATAACCTAACCCCACTAATAACTGAGCTGTTGAAGTTGAGAGGTGGATCGCAGGACACTGTATAATTTATATTGGATTTCTTACTGGCTAATGAAATGAAATTTGTTCACGTTGAGAAGCAAAATTTTCCTAACATACAATTCAGTTTCTTTTTAAATCCACAGAATATCATAGATTATATTAGAAACAAAATCAATCAATTAATCACATTAAATAATGATTCAATTATGAATTGATTCAATGATGATAATTAATCGTATGATAAGTTTCATAAATGAGATGCCAATAATAGTTGGATTTCAAGTTGATAATTCGTATCGTGCTTCTCAATGGTAGTTCTCTATACAATGAGCAATTATTTTTCAAGCGTTTGACATTTGATGTTGTGATTGGCTGTAACGTCAGATGCTGATGCTTTATTCTGTTGAGGTTAGGTTATACAGCAAATCACACATTTGTTATGACTTGACATGACATGTGTAATTTCATTGGTACGTTCTTATTTATTCTTGTTCTCATTTGCTATAGAAACTAACCTTCAGTATATGGAATCTTGAAGTTGAAAACTGAAATAATTTGTTGGAACAGATCGAAAATTCGAAAAACCAGAACGATCCAATTCGGATGTAAACTCCTTTCGAGGGCGTTACCCGAAACATGCCTCGACGTGCCGCCCCTGGGTGTCGGGTTCGCGTTGGTGTATCGGAATTAGATGGAGTGAGTTTTCATGAAGTGTGGCCTCTGTGGCTCTGTGGCAAGGATACCCCATTCGAGCGATGATTGCCTGCTTTAAATTAGCTCCTATGAAATATTTTAATGAGTTCCTATGTGTTTTTAATTCGACCGCATTGAACGGGGTATTCGTTTTTAATGAAAATAACGAGACTCACAAATAATCGTCCAACGGAGATTTATGCTGTCGGAGCGGTAATTTTGTTGGTTCTAACTAACCGGACTGTATGATTTACGTGTTTGCGGGATTTTCTATCGTTTGAAACGTGAGAAAATATTTGGAAAACGAAATGGGTATGCAGAATATCTTTCAGCTGCCAAAAATAATATTTGCTTAAATGGGTTGAATAAATGTTAGATTTTTTGCAATTCCGTGAAGAAGCAAAAATGAAATGGAGAAAAATTCGAATAGTATATACGTGAAAACGTCCATACCTCGCTTTACAGCCTAGATACGTTTCACGAAACATGATCGCAAAGTGAAAAGCCGTATAATGGATCAATCATTTTTATACGAGATCGGTTCCCAATCTGTCAAATATGTAACATGGTTCATCTATTCATTTAAATCAGAAATATTTACATAACAAGTTCATAATAGTATTATTTATGTTTGTTATTACAAAAATTATACAATTTGATGTTACGTGGAATATGTACAGTGTATTTCGGTTCCTTTTTACTGATATGAGATAAAAAAATATAAAAACAGTTTCGTCTATTTTGGTATAAAACCCAGCGATCTCTTTCATTGAAATATTTTTTTTTCGATTTTTTTCACATTATCTGTGAAATAAAATAATTTTCCCTTTTCAATGTAATGTATGGGACATTGTACATGAATTATGTCTAGAATTTTATGAAGAATCCAAAAAACTAATGATAACAGTTGGTTGTATTTAAAATAAGAAAGTTTGTATCGGCCACTGTCACATGACACATCCTATATATTTTTTTTTTGAAAAAAATGCGCATGTAAAAATACAAATCGACGTGTCCAAGCGTTTTTCCCAACACGTTCTCATTCATTCGTTATCGAATTTATTCCATTTGGCTGTTCCACACTGTATAAACATACACGAATATTTTTTTCAAATTTCTTTACTCTGAAGATGATTAAGAAATGGTAACCTGAAGATCACTGTCTTTATCATTTTTCGCTAATGAGGAGGGGAGATTTTTAAATAATTGTCCAACATTATTTGTCCATTTTATTTTTCGGTGATTTATAACAGCTAATGATTGAGTTGATTACTCGAGAAATATTGTTTCACGTCATTATTATTTTCAAGGAGGATGTTAATTCCTCCGCCCAGAATAGCAAATCGTTTCCAAAAAAATCTTTGATGTTAGCTCGAGGATTGAATTGCCCCTGCGCAAAATTGGCAACATGTAGACATAACGACATCGAAATAAAGTTTTTTGCCGTTAAAGCGAAATATTTTGGGCCGTCAATCGATAAGATGCCTTGATTGAAGAGAGCCATTATAGTGAAATAAGGATAAAGGGTGGCTGTATAGCGAGGCATGGATGTACTATCTAGTAACATTTTTCAACGTGTTCCAGTTTTCATTGAATTCAAAACAGCTGTTTCCGTTTCTCAAGACATGCAGGATTCGTTGCCCACCTTTTAACATGTGATCATTAGATTTCTGTATAGGTAGTGCGAATGTCTAAGTTAAAAAATATATCTTTCTACTCCCCCTACAGAAAATGACGAAATTTGTATAACTCGCCAACTATGTAACAGTCTATTTAAGCACTGGGCGACGTACAACTGTACGATTTAACTTTACCGTAAAAAGAGAGCACGATCAACAACCAATACGATAGCAAATGTAAAGTAAATATCACGACATATAATCAATAAGATAGAGCCTTCAGTAGTTGCCATGGAAACGAATAACAAGCAGCGTCGCCGATAACATTTTGACGTTTCATAACTGCTGTGAAAAATGCACTACTTTTCATAGCAGTTGTAGGAAAACATATTTTCACTTAATGGAATCTCTTTTAGTAATGGGAATGAATAAGGTCGTAGAAAAAGTATAGTACACAACTCGAGTTGTAATAATTATTACGCACTAGAATTACTGGTAACTTTTTCTAGTCGTGCGTAACTTTTTGTAGTCGTGCGTGATATGCTTCTTACAACTCTTGTTATGTAATATACTATTCCTGAGTACTTCAACCAATTCGTTACAAACAACAATGAACTCCATAACTATAATACACGGTCCGTACATAACTTTCATATCAATAGGACAAAGATTTCAATGAGATCTATGTTTTTCAAGGGATTGAATGAGAATAATCAGTTATCAGAGGAAATGAGACGATGTAATGCGATGTATTGCTCCAAAACGAAATTGTCATCATACATTCAATCAAGAGACGGCCAACACTAATTAATATAAATTGTTTACATAATTTGGCTGTAGCTATGTTTTGTTGTACTTTTTTGTATTCTTGTATTGTTGTTTTTATTGCTGGTGTCATTGTATTATTTGTCTTTTTATTAATCATATTTTATTTCATATTTGATTCTTGATAATACCTATACAGGGTGGCCCAACGAAAAGGTACCGGAAGGTATAAATACCAGGAAGAGATTTTATCGAGAAACTAGCTGGAATCAACAAAAACAGAAAAAGAAGCGAATTGTTTTTACGAAAGTATTCTCAACATTTACTTAAACAGAACGGTAATGTTTTAAGCGGAATCGATTTACTTTTTGTATTTTCAGAAATGAAAACGCAATCTATAGGGAATCAAAAGGACTTTTCAACGAGGTATCATTTGACCCCCATTCCCGTTTGAAAAAATTTAGGGGATGCTACCCCCGCTCAGGTGGGAAAAGTTTGGGCTATACTTTTTGCGTCAAAAGTTTTTCCCCTCATATATAAAGTTGACGTGTTTCAGGTTTATCTCGATGAAATCTCTTCCTGGTACGTTTTCGATGGGCCAGCCTGTATATTACAATTAGGTTTAGTGTTTTTCATCAAATTATATTATATAAATTTCATATTATGAAATTATGTTCGTATATTAGGGTATCCTATTCAAATAAATGAATTTAATGTTATGTATGCGGCATTTTTTCTCTCCCAAACTCCACAGAGACATGACGTCTGCTAATGAAGACTCGACAAATCGCACTCTGCCAAAAACGCTTATCGTCTCGCTCCATGCCAACGCATCGAAATTCCGGTAGTGCCTGGAGTCCCACTGGGGGCCCCGCTGCGACAGTAGGAGAGCCCCCGCTGATGCGACACACACACTCATCGATCGTAACCTCGAGGCCCCCAACTCCAATTCCATCTCTCTCTGTCTCTCTCACACATACACACACTTTGCTCTGGTAGTGCTCGCTTTCTCTCCGTCTCCGTTCACTGCCATTCTCTCTCTGTCTCTCTTTGGAGACGGCGTCGCCACAGCTCCCCCGCAGGGCCGCCCCAAGGGGACATCGACTCCGCTCACGATGATCTTCCAGTGAAGGATTTGATTGATTGATTGATTGAAATGTACTTTATTGTCGAAAAAAAAGAAATTCTTATTGACAAAGCATAAATATGTCTTAAATTTGATAGATATACAAACAAGGTAAAAATAAAAGTAAAAATGGGAGAGACCCAGAGTGGAAAACCTTACATGTAGACAGGCGTAATATTCTACAGAACAGTTTACGAACAGACATAGGTGTATAATAAACAAATTAAATCAAATTCAGTCAACCTCACATCACTGGTACCTACTCAAAATCTGCGTCTTCAAAATATTCTTCCAAGCTGTAATATGCCTTTGGAAGTAAAAGTTCTTTCACACATTTTCGAAATGCTTTTGTGTCTGTCATACTTTTCATTTCAGTAGGTAGGTGATTATAGATCTTCCGACTCTCAAAGATTATAGAATTCTTGGTCAATGTTGAGGTTGGTTTTGGCAGAGGTATATTGGCATTTTGCCGGGTGTTGTGAATCTTTTCGGAAGGAAAATTTTCTTTTCTTTTTTGAATGAGACATACTGTTTCCAAAATGAAGATGCAATAGATTGTTAGTATTTTGTTCTTAATGAATAGTGGTCTACAGTGGTCCAAATGTTTGGCTCTAGATATATATTTTACCGCCCTTTTTTGTAGAATAAATACTGATAGTATCAACTGCTTGCTACCGAAACCCCAGAAGACAATACCATATCTCAGATGAGACTCGACTAATGAAAAATATGCTGTTTTTCCTGCTACTATTCCCAACTCATTGGTGATGACTCTGATAGCGTAACAGCCTGATGCAAGTTTTTTGTTGAGGTATTGTACGTGTTCATCAAACTTCAGGAGAGGTCGATGTTTTTGAAGTTTGAGTACAGAAATGTCGATTGGAAGTTTCGGACAGTGGGTTACGAATTGAGAACTCCATCGACTATCTATCGATAGATAGCCATTGATGTATAACTTACCATGTGCAAAGTATCTGAAATACAATCACTGCGAGATACTTATATACTACTTATACTAAATATAAAAAAAATCCTGAAAAAGTATTTGAAATAGTACCTAGACAGAGTGATTCATTGGGAAATGGGCATACTGTAAAAGTAGGTAGAGGTCACCTAGCTAGTTCTGAAAAACCCCCTATAGCGCTTGTATAAGACAGATACAGTTCTCCAATGGCTCATACCTTACGATCCGCATTGTATATTTCATTCATTTTCACAACATAAACGCATTATCTTGTATGCTACCGAATACCGGATGAATGAAACTAATAATCCAGGTACGGACTTGAAAAAATTAAAGGAATTTCATCAGTTCAATACAACACCCTATAGGACAGACAGAATTTCGAAAATTCGTTTGCAGATATGAAAAGAGTAGTAAAAAATATCCCTAAACAAATATGTTTGGTATTTCCGCATGCCATTCTTGTACCTGTTGATTTGAGTCCAAATAAATTTTTGTATATGACCCCTTAAGGGGTTATTCGAGGCATCTCGAGCACCTTGGTCGGCACGTTCATCATCTGTGGGAAGGAACCCTTTGATGGCTACCAATGGGGCATTCTGAGGAAATATCTGTTGGATGCATTCAACGGCGCTGTTAGTATCAGAGTCTTCTGGAGAGGATGATCTAGGAAATATAGGAGTGCTTGATGAATGGTATAAATTCATCATTGTTTGCGATACTTGAGTCCAGGAGCTTAAAGCTGGCTGTATAATTGTTGATTACTTTTGCTCTCGTGGTACCATCTCTCGACTTAGAAGCACCCGTATGGATCTGCACACAGTCTTTTATATATTGATAGGATTCGATGTAAGGTGATCAGGATAATTTTACTAGGAGTTTCATTTTTGTTGATGCGGGATAGATATGTATTACATTTGAAAGAGAAGATATCTTCGATGATCTATACAGAGTATTTGATAATTGCACGGCAATATTTTAGGTACGTATTCTCTGGTTCATGATAAGGAAAAAAGTTTATATGAACATGTGTCCGATCTCGATTATTAGCGGAGTTACAGGGTGTTGAAAGTTATTTCATTGTGCTTGATCTAGTGCAGATGGAAATTTCAAATTTTGTATGAATGTTTTCCAAATACCATACAAGGTGTTGCATTTTCCGAGGTCTCAATCCATAAAAGCCTCAAGAAAAACTTTCTCGTACGCTACAGGTGAATTTAAATATTTTTTTTTTAGTTTCTAACTTCAGTCCCTCTTGACTTTTAGTCGAATTCCCTTCAGTTTCCTCAGAAATTAATTAATTTGTAAATTGCCTCAAAGTTACATACTCTGAAATGTTTATAATATTTTGATAATAATAATAATCGACATCGGACACATATTCACAGGAACTTTGTTTCTTATTTTGTACCAGTGAATACGTACCTGAAATATTGCATTGCAATCCTGAAACTCTGACCCAAATTGACACCGAAATTTAATGAAATTGTACAATTTATCGTTCACACACATATTGATCTAGTGTAATTGCTGATGATGCGATGAAACAACGTCAGCGGTGATATTATGCATTATGTTAGGCCTAGATATCTATTTCTGCTGCCATTAGATGGTGGGGGTATTGTAATTTTTAATTGAAGAATCAGGATCTCCGAGGGAACGAGAGGGCCATGCCAAATTGATTTTTTTTTCGCTTAACTGTCAATTAGCTTTTCACCATTTCAAACAAATAGCCATGGTGTGCCAACATTTTTTTGAAGGTCAAATATCGTTTTGTTATATTTCATCTAAAATTTTCAATTCCTTCGTGAAATATATCGAAAAATCGATCGATACAGTAGATTTTGAGAGAACTCATGTTGTATATTTGGGGTGAATTCAGAAATGTCGATACCTATTCAGTAACCTAAAAGAGATAACATGATTCTTCTCATGAATATGTATCTTGAATAAAATGTTTAGAAAGACTAGCAGTTCAGATGAATCATTCAGCAAAATATTCAGTTCTGTCATTTACTAGTTTGTCAATGTGTTTTCAAACATATTTTTATTAATATAATTCAGTATCAATGTCATACATATTTTGATATTGAATTATGTTGTCTCGAAACAAATGTTAAAAAACATAGGCATTTCTATTTGTTTAGAAATTTTCTTCAGCCTAATTCACTGTAGTATAATTCAAATGTATAAATATTATTCATACAGCATGACATAGATACACGAGTTTTCATAAAGGACTTCAAGAAGAAAAAATCAAACTTCATCCCGAACAAATAATTAGGTATCATATTTACTTCAAGACGTTTACATGCTCAGAGTTGTGATGATGCATTATGAAATATCCTTTAATGCAATTAATTCAGTTGTCATCGCCTGACATATCCTCAATAATCAGAATAATCAGAATGACAAAGAATTATATTGAACACTTTCGCTGTACGAAGATCAATCAGTTAGCGGACAAGATTTGCTTCTAACGTTTCCCTCTCGCGTTAAGAGAATTTCCCGATTTCCCCAATTTGGGACATTTACTGGATTTCCACCGCTGAATTACGCCAACGGAATTGATTATATCCATAGCCCGGACGAAACAGATACAGGATGAGTACTTCCCTCCACACTATTTTATGAATACGCACGTGTATTAGGAAATAGTATATTACATAACAAGAGTTGTAAGAAGCATATTACGCACGATTAGAAATAGTAAGTAATTCTAAAAGTGCGTGATTGTCTTACAACTCGAGTTGTGTACTATACTTTTTCTACGACCGCATTCATTCCCATAAAAAATTTGGATTCCATCAAGTGAAAATATGTTTTCCTACAACTGCAACATGCAAAGTAGCGTATTTTTCATAGCAGTTATGAAACGTCGAAATGTTATCGGCGACGCGGCTTGTTATTCGTTTCCATGGTAACTACTGAAGGCTCTAACTCATTGGTTATATGTCATGAGATTTACTTTACAGATGCTAGCGTATTGGTTGTTGATCGTGCTCTCTTTTTACGGAAAGTTAAATCGTATAGTTTTAAGTCGCCCAGTGCTTAAATAGACAGTTACATAGTTGGCGAGGAAGAGTAGAAAAACCATATTATGTATTGAGTTCAATTTCTAGTGTTCAAATAGTTTTGTGACTATACAGGCTGTCCGTTTTTCGAATGGCACTATGGGGATCTCGCTTATCTCAAGAGACACGAAGTTGGTTAAATCGGGTCGAGGTTATGCATATTGGTGCTGAATAATAATATAAAAAGAAATTGACAATATCTGCGATAGTTTTGGAAATATCGTTTTACATTTTTTTAGGATAAACCAATCGTACCACCAGACATTTTTAACAAGAACCTTCTTGACGTAGTTTTTTAGGAATATGACTTCGCCTTTTCAGTGATTCTCAAATTGGCGGAATAACAACTGTCAACGTTTTTATTTCTCTTTACAATGAAAACGAACCGGAAGGTTTTATCGAGAAACTATAGCTGGAGTCAACAAAAACAGAAAAAAAACTAATTGTTTTTAGGAAAATATTGTCAACATTTACTTCAACAAAACGGTAAATTTTAAGCGAAATCGATTAACTTTTTGTTTGTTTTTTGAGAAATGCACCAGCGACATTTCAAAGGTTCTTTGCAACGAGTAGACGGAATTTCAAAAATAAAAAAGCAATGCATAGGGAATCAAAAGGGCTTCTCAACGAGGTATTATTTGACCCCCATTCCCCATTTGAAAAAATTTAGTGAATGCCACCCCCGCTTAGGAGGGTAAAATTTTTGCATCAAAAGTTTTTCCCCTTATATACAAAGCTGACGTGTTTCAGGTTTTTCTCGATAAAATCCCTTCCTGGTAGTTATACCTTCCGGTACATTTTCGTTGAGACAGCCTGTATAAAGTCGAAATCATGTAGATTGAAGAATAATTATAGTTAATTACTCCATTTGCCATTTTTTTTTCCGGAGATTGAAATGTTTCAAAAACAAATTGATATAGAGAAGTAACTTAAAATGCAATAGGCCCAGAATTCAAAAATATTATGATAAACAAGGCATTTCCTTTGAAAAACAAATAAAGTTCTCTGAACATTACAGGATGTCTCCTTTCGTGAGAAGTTTTATATAAAAAAAAAATTAAAAAGTTACGTCTGTTAATCAAATTTCGAATCAAGAAATGTAGACTTAAAAAGACGAGCATTGGAAAATACGAGATGGTTGTGATGATACCGATAAAAGAAACATATTATCTAGTGTTGTGAAATATCGATTTCCATGCTATTGTGCGTAGCAAACAGGCTCATTTCTCTAATATGATCCGATGTTGTCATAAAACTGAAGCATCGTTAACTAATTTTCGACTCGGTTACGTCCATAATTTCGAGTACCGCACGACGTGTGTCCAATTTTCCATAAAACCAAGATAGATTCAGGTGAGTATTTTTCCTACACCTCAAAACAAAACTGATACAAATGGAAAAAAAATTCATGCATGAATGCATAAGAATGCATGCAAAAAGAAAACATTTATCATGGATTATTTATTTATTCTAGTTTCAAATATCCAAATAAATTCAAAACAAATAAACGTTGTAGTTATTAGCAAACGAAAGATTCTTGAAGAATTGAAATTACCAGTTTCTCGATAATCACAGTGCATCGGAGTGAAATTACGATCATCATTAAGGTACATTATTTTCGCTTCACTACTCGACAGATAATTCTTGTATACGTTGGGCGAATTGATCGTAAGTCATCAAAATCAAATCAAAAAAATATGAAACTTTGTGAAACAAGTAATATGTGTGAAAAACTCAATACTGTAGTTATCGAAATACCTGACAGTGCCTCAGAAAATAGCAATTGAACTCAAAAAATACACCAAACAGGGACGACATTCGGAAAAGAAAATTTCATATTAGCATTCCATATTATTTTCTAACGTTAGTCTATTTATTTAAGGAAGATACTTCTGAGAGATTTGGTTATCTGTGCAAAGTAAAAAGTATCTAGCTAACCACTGGACTTTTGATTGGTTCAGACATAACTAGTATCATTTAGTCACCAATAACAACACTACACAGTTACTTCACAATGATGCTTAACTCATTTGGAGAGACATGTTTGACCCGCGAACAGAGTTTCCTAGTTCCATATTATTTTTTTTTTAGAATATTGAAAAACTGTTATTCACATTCAATAGTTATTCAATTTGGTGTAAATATGTTATTGATAGAAAACATTTTTCGGAACAATTTGATAGATAAACTTAACCTAACTCGCAGAAATACCGAACTTTCTGGTGAGCTGTCATAACAGAATCTTGTTCATATTCTCATTTGAAAAAATGGTATCAGAATTGTTGAATAATTCACCTACAATTATCTAGAACTTTATTAAGTGCATGAAGAAAAAGAAAACGAAGATTATTAGGCCATACGATGTCGATTGAAACTACTCGCGGTGACCTATTCGCCTATGCGAAAACATAAACAGGGTGTTGAGGCTTTCTGGCGGCTTAGCGGAGAATTTTAACGAAGCGCACGTGTCATGGCCACTATTCCGTTTTTTCGTTCTCGAAACGAGACACGTGACCGGTATGGAAACATGACATAACTTTTTAGAGATCACGAGGCTGATATTAAGTAGACGAAATGGCCCTTTCGAAATTTGATCTTTTAATTAATATCGGTCCAGCGTACGAGCACAAGAAAGTGGGGTAGCTGATTCGTATCGCGAAAAAAAATATTGGAAACGCTAATTTATCGTACTTGATACATCGAACACGAAATATTTGGTTTTTTATAGTGGTCAAAATGGAATTTGAAAGTTAGTAGTGCACTCGATTCTTTAGACATCAAATAGAAATGGAATTGTTTAGTCATTTATAAATATGTATGAACGCAGCACTTTCTATAGTGGGATGAAATCTTGTGAATGATTATAAAATACTCTGTTGAAATAAAGCTATCTGTCCATCATTCATTTATTTATTTATTTATTCATTTATTTATATATTTATTTTATTAGTAGATGAAGGACAAACAATACGAAAACATGAAGTTACGTTTATGTACAAATTATACCTAAATTTTTTAATTGCGGATTGATTAAAAATAATCATCAAAAAACTACGAATAGCAGAATTCATTGATAGATATTCCAATGTAAATTTCTTCTCTTTTTTACAGAATTTTCCATAGAAATAATATTTGTCGATAATCGGAGATTGGAAATGACAAAGGTGCTAAGTGCCAAAAATCTTGAGATATTAAGAAAAAAGTAATGAAAAGGACAATATTTGTTTCTTCTACTTCCCCTACAGAAAACGAAGAAATTTGTACAACTCGCCAACTATGTAACAGTCTATTTAAGCACTGGGCGACGTGAAACTGTACGATTTAACTTCACCGTAAAAAGAGAGCACGATCAACAACCAATACGGTACCATCTGTAAAGTAAATCGCACGACATATAACCAAAAAGACAGAGCCTTCAGTAGTTGCCATGGAAACGAATAACAAGCCGCGTTACCGTGAGTACTTTCTAGATTTCTCAGAACGAAAAATAATCGTGGGTTTCTTGAGTGGCCAATGAGATCACCAGATCTAATGGAATTTTTCCTATGGGGTTACCTCAAAGTGTAGATGACACTTCTAAAATCTTTCCGAACAATGTTTTGTACGACACCATTGCTATTTAAAAAAAATGGGGGCGTAGCTATCAAGGGGATGGGGTGAAAGAGATTAAAAAACATACCGTTTGAAATAATAATTGACCTGTCCGAGTGTTTTTCAAGCCTGTCTTCAATAACAGAGTTCAAAGAAGGTTCAAAGACTCCATGCAAATCATGAATGTTGGTAATAATGTCAGATCGACACACTTTTCGGGATTAACAAATCACTACATAATCATGCGCCGCCTCTGGAATAATATGTTGATAAAATTAATATACCACGTCGTAAATGCATGCTGACCGATCAAAAAACATTTAATTTGATCCGACACGAAATCGAACAATTCATCATCGCATGATGATCGACCCAAGGAAATCTTCCGAAACGTCTGACGTCCGTCCGTCTGTGCGGATCGATGTAAACAATTATTATTTTTCGTTGTTCGAGAGAACGATCGAAAATGATGTTCTAAGAAGACGAATGGCAATATGTCAAAGTCAAAGGTAATTGGCCAATTTGAGTTGTTACTTTTCTGGGTCCGGATCATTAGATATGGTCGCAATTACCCAATTATGGTGATTGATTGATGCCGGGACCGAATTATACCAATTCTCTTCGAACGTCTAAGAAATCATACCCAATTACCTATTATCGAAACAGATGGAAATCTCTTTGCATCCTCCTAAAATAAAATCATCCCACCTACAATAGAACACATGATAAGGTTGGTTCATGCAAGCACGAATTCATTTTCAACAAAGGGCAACTGTCAATTTTTTTTCATTTCAAATTCTATAGAATTATGGATGATTAACCTCCAATTAGATACTGAAGTGTCGATTTCATGGAAATAAATAACTACGTAGTTGTCATAAATGTCATACGTCAATATTTATTGACAATAACAATAATCTGAAAAGACATTGGGAATATCTCGAACAGTTTTGAGGATATCGCAAAAAAAATTGGAAATCAGAGATGGATCAAACAAAAAATAAAAAAATCTGTGTTTTGACGAAACCATGATATCAAACGTAAAGAGAAGAAGGAATGTTATTCGAAAATGTAGGAATTTAAGATTTTGAGAATTACTATAAAGGTGATGCGATAGTCAAAAAGTTCATAAACACTGCCTGGATGCAGTTCCAGTTGAATCCTAAAAATATTGAAAACGAAAGAGATCTTCAAAGCTATTAATAATATTCTCAATTTCAAAATTTTTAATCCAGCACAAAAATTCGTCACTTTGTCCCCCAACTTTGTGAGATTCCCAAAGTGGCATTCGAAAAACGGACAGCCTGTATATCAAATCATACTCCTGGAGATTTCACATCAACAGAAAATAATTTCTGAAAAACTCCCATATGATGAATCTAGCACCCTGTATAAGCGAAATACAAAGTATTTTATGTATTTCTCCTATTTCTTCAATGGCTCATAACTTACGTTCCGCGTTGAATATTTTATTCATTTTCACAACATAAAGTCACTATCCTGTATACTACCTAATACCGAATAAAGGGAACTAATAATCCAGGTACGGACTTGAAAACATTAAAAGAATTTCATCAGATCAATACAACACCTTGTATGACGAAAATTCGTTTGCAAATATGAAAAGAGCAGAAAAAATATTCCTAAACAAATATGTTTGGTACTTTCGCATACCATTCTTGTACCTATTAATTTGAGTCAGAATTAATTTTTTCGATGAATAGGTGGTAAAAAATTCTTAAAAATACCCTTTTCGTCTCTAAATACTGATCTTTCACCTACAATCAATCATTCCATGATATCCTAAATTTTGGATCACAACCTTGATAAGTCAACAGTTCTTATTTGGGACAAAGTGCTATTTCAATAACCAGTTACAAACACCCCGTATGTGTGATGAAGATTGCATGTATTCATGATGCTACAAATGATGAAATGAGAAAAAATCACAGGTATTTTTTTAAATTTTGTACCACCTTTTCATCGAAGAAATTAATTTTGACTCAAATTAACAGGTACCAGAATAGCTTGCGGAAGTACCAAACATATTTGTTAAGAAATATTTTTTTCTGCTTTTTCCATATCTGCAAACGAATTCTCGAAATTTCGTCATACAGGGTGTTGTATTGAACTGATGAAATTCCTTTGATTTTTTCAAGTCCGTACCTGGATTATTAGTTTCATTCATCCGGTATTCGGTAGAATACAGTATGAGTTCATGTTAGTTCATTAATAAAATATACAATGCGGATCGTAAGTAATGAGCCATTGAAGAAATGGGAGAAATACATAAAACACTCTTTATCTCGCTTATACAGGACGCTAGACCCATCATTTGGGGGTTTTTCAGAACCAGCTAGGCGACCTCTATCTACCCTTACAGTATGCCCATTTCCCAATGAATCACCCTGTATAACTCGGCGGAGATTAATTTCTAGCCACAATGACGTATTAGAAATAATTTGTTCAATTGTAACGCCAATTCCAAGTTGCAACAAGAAATTAGAACCAATTTGAAGTTGTAACATGTAATTAGTGTCTACCAATCCCAAATCATAATGCGAAACATAGAAACGAGAAAATAATTATCGTGGCTTATTTCAAGCACGAAAAGTTCTGTGCATAAACGAGCAACACAAGTGGAAGGGAATTCGTTCGGCGAAGGATGAAGGGAGAGATAATCAACTTATCATCTAACAAGACAACCACCATCAGCTCAAAGACAATATTAAATATTTTTCACGACTGACGGAGCACCAGTCTTCGCATTACGTGAATTAGGAATATTTGTGCAACGTTTCCTCGGAATTCGTAAAATCAGCAGAAACTCCATTTCGAATTCGACTGCGAAAGACAAAGACTTTCAACAGCAATTCGTTTTGGGATCTATTTTTTCCATCTAACATATTCCTGAAATATTTCATTTCACTTTGACACATTTTGAAGGAAAAACTATAATATATGGGGTGATTCAGTTGTACCTTTATATGATGTCCGTTTTTCAAATGCCACATGGAGGATCTCGCTTATCTTGAGAGATACGAAGTTGATTCAATTGAGGCAGCATTTCCGTGTTGAATAATAGTCTGAGGGGAAATTGGGAAAATCTCTGATAGATTCGAATATACTAAGTAAGTGTGAAACATTTTGAGGGGTGTTTCCTCATCGAAAAAAGATAGGATATTTCATACAAAGAAACTTCATTGGAGCAACTCTTTGAGATGTTAATCCCGGATCCAATGGAGTGACACGAAGACCTCACTGGAGAAGAAATAGATACATTGATCTGATATACAAATGTATCAAGGACCGAGTTGGGTTCTGGTGCAGGAATTTATTGTCCCTTTTTGAAGAAGAAACACTATCTTCTATAAATGTGCAAAAATATGTATTCGTATAGTCAGGCTAGCCTGAATGCTCTTGCAGGATACAAGGTAAAGTCCAGATTTATCTGGGAATGCATCAATAAACTTCTGTTCTGGGTTGGATAGAAGTAGCTATTAAGGGTTCAGCTACACCCTACTTTTGCTTCAAAAGACAGAACAAGATGCTACAAAGAGTAGCCTAGAACAAGAATATAGTAAAGTTGTTCAGGTAACATGTGAAAAACGAACCAACAAGATAATACCTAAGTAGAGATCAGATACGATCAAGTCTCCTTATAGGCCATGCGCTCTACCAAGGTGAGCAAACTTGTAGATTACGGCTTGGAGTTTGAGACTCACAGGAAATTTCGAACTGCCTGTGTGAACTGTATCGAATGCATCAACAAAAGTGTAGAGTGGTGAGTACGTTGGTGCACTCTTTTTCGACCTGTCGAAAGGGTTCGACTCCATTGATTTCAAATTTATTGAAGAAAAACTATACGCCTTGGAGATAAGAGGGAACTTTCTCTCTTCAGTGTTGGGACCTGTAATATTTCTTCTCTTCATAAATGATATGCCATCCTATATCAAATTGAAATGCACAGTATTGCTGATGATACTTCTATTGCAGAGGAGGCTTAAAATCCTGCGGATCTTCAGGTTAGATTAAATAGTGTGGCACATCTATTCACGGCATGGTGTGAATGTAATAAACTGATAGTAAATGCCGAAAAAATCAGTATTATTGCAGTTTTTCAGGAAAATTATTATTTCAATGAAAGAAGCAAGTTTTCAGGAATGCACTTGGATGAAGCAGTATGCTGGAAACACCAAAATGATAATATCTGCAGAAAATTGTCAAGTGGGTACTTCACATTGTTTAAGTTAAAAAAACAGATCAAAAAACCTTGATCAACGTTTATTACGCTATTTATAATTCACAAATCACGTATAATATTGTTCTAAGGGGAGGCACCACTGAAATAAATATTCAAGTATAAATATTTGTAGCGCAGAAAAGAGTTATGAGACTTATAATCAACTTGAAAAGGACAGACTCATGTAAATCGTACGGGAAAAATTCAACTGTTCCTTGTATATATATATATATATCTATTTATAGCTGTGTATGCTATATTAAACGACACGAAAGGTTTTTAACCAGAAATTGTTACAATCACCGTTATCCAACAAGGCATGGCAATAAAATAATTATCCCGAAACATTCACTAGCCTATATGAAAATACAAGCTGGGACAAGATTATTCAATAATCTGCCATCTGAGCTGAAAGATATGCAATCCTATAACCTCTTCAAAAAAAAAGTTTGAGAATTTCTGGCATTGCATAGTTTTTACTCTACCACTGAATATCTTGGTGATGAGTAAATTCGAATGTTTTCACCTCTTCAAAGTCTTTGGTTTTTCAACCAACTCCCCATAAGTCGAAACCATGAATACTATGAATCCAACACTTAATGAAAAGTGCGCGTTCGCCTCAGCGGGATTCGAACCACTGATATATCCGCTATGGATTTTGGCTATTTTAGGTATTGGCGAATGAACATAAGCGATACGCCACCTGGTGGCATTGAAAATAACTTTACGAGCAGTCATAGTTCTTGTGTTTGGTATTATGTTTTGTTGATTTTATACTGACTTTGAATATTTGAAAGATTGTAAAACTATGATTCGGTAAAATCAAACTTCCAATACTAATTCCCATGCTTTTCCTCAAGCTGGTGATATAAATATCGTGAATATATAGATGAAATTCTGTTTACATTGAAGGTCACAGTCGAGTATAGTATAGTTCAGGTATCAACAAAATTGAAACGAGATCTCACATTATCTATTTTATCAAGCACTTCTCACCATTAAACATCAGAAAAAACAAATACTATAAACTCATAATTTATTCCATTACAAGAACAATTTTCTTGTCATCATGATATTATGATGTCCAGCATTCAAAACTTCTTCACCTTTATGAACACTTCTGAAAGTGTTTGTATGCCTTCAAAGTACCCCAAACTAAATCTTGCCATTCGAATCTGAAAACAAAACAAATTATCAGAATCCTGTATTTTATCGATCATGTTGATCGAACCATTCACATTCACAACAGTATTCTATAACCTGGTATTATTTTCAATGCATAAAACAAATGATAATGCTTAACACTATTATAAAAATGAAAATACATACATCTTGACGCCCTAGCTCACTGTAAAAGTCTGAAATGTCTTAATTTTTATTATAAACTCACACTTTAAGAACGAAAAATCACATGTAAACAAATACAACTACACCATTCAATGACTCTTCGTATGGTTCTCTGACTGCTCACTCTGGCGCTGCAATCTTAAATTCATTCGCCTTATCTCGCTAGGGCTACCACGGCCCCCAAAGTGAACTGGGAGTTTAATTTTTAATTTTTAACTAACGACTTTCCGTATTTAAATGCTTTTTGTTAGCCATTCTTCCACGTAAATGTTTTTTGATTTATGTAGTATAAATTTTGTACTGAGATTTATTTCGACATTTCATTCACATGTATATGAACCAAAAGATGAATAAATATTTCATTCTATTCTATTTGAAACATTTTTTGCAATTGTGAGGCAATCAATTACAGGAAACTAACGCAACCTGATCTAAACCTAGAGAATGTGGTAACTTTCAAACCTAGTGATCTTTGTAAAATGTCTTTTAAGGGAAAGTATAATAAGTATTTGGCTGCAGTGCATCGTTTAGACTCCTTTGGTAAAAGATTGCTCAAATTCCAGTAGAATAGCGATTCTGTATTTGAAAAAACTCGAATAGAACGATATACTCACATTTCCCCTCATTTTTCGATTATTGTTCGACAAATGATTTTTTTTCGCATTCATTTTCCGCGACAGATGCCAACGAAATCGAAAGATTGCATCGCGCCTACCACCTCGCTCTCTTCCACCCCCCGATACGTATCTAAATTGCGCAGTAATTGTCGGTCGGTGGTTAAAAGAGCTTGAAATTGTCCCTTGGTAATATTTACATTGCAGAGGAATCGCCCCTCTCTCTGTGTGTCTGTGTGTGTGTCTCCGAATCGCTAAATTAACCATGAGATGGTTTTCTACCCCTCCAGAGGGTGGCTGCATTAGATATGGTTATTAGGAGAAATATTAATAGGCGACCAGATATGGAAATTCGCGGTAATCTCGGGGTAGATGTCGGGAAATATGCACGGAGCATACTGGCTGATGATATGGTTGGTATAGTTATTGGTCGTATCGCATAACAGACGCACAAATGTTACACGTTTTTTAGATTGTCGTCCAAATGTCATTAGTCATAACTCTAGGACAGTGACTCACGTACTATTTGATCGAAGCTGACGGTTGTTGGAGAATAATTTAAGTCACCACCGCAGTAAGTAAAATATTCACCCAGCTTCATCATTTTGGCGATATGTGATTTACCACATGCTTCCTATTATCAAAAAAACTAGATAACGGATGGAAGAGTGCACGAGCCTGTTTTCAAAATCCGTCACTTTCTCTGTCGACAGGTCCCTTTCCACATTCATTCATATCTCTTCCATTCATTGGAAATACCACGCAGAAATGATAATTCCAAACTCACCTGAACAGTTGAAATTCCCCATATAGCTAATATGTCAATTTTACACTTTTACGCTGGCAAAACAGAGATAAGCGTACCTCGCGTACTTAAAATATACCGCAAGTGCTAAAATAACCAAACAGTAGCAGATTGGATGGTCTTGTAAGTAAGGTTGATTGTGGTTGTACTAATAACCTTAAAACTGAACCACATAAACAAAAGTAAGCGTTACAGATTTATATTCAATCAGCTGTTATCGGCTGACTGTGTGTTCTATCCTACCAATTCCTTTATGACGATGACAAAAATGTTTAGAGGTCAATAATATAGGGTGGCCCAACGAAAACGTACCGGAAGGTATAACTACCAAGAAGAAATTTTATCGAGAAACTAGCTGGAATCAACAACAACAGAAAAAAAGGCGAATTGTTTTTAGGAAGATATTCTCAACATTCACTTTAACGAAACGGTAAGTTTTTAAGCGAAATCGATTTACTTTTTGTATTTTTTGAGAAATGCACTAACGACATTTCAACAGTCCATGTTTTTGTAAGTAGACGGAATTTCAAAAATAAAAAAGCAATGTATAGGGAATCAAAAGGGCTTCTGTCCTCTAATCCCATTCGAAAAAACTTAGGGGATGCTACCCCCGCTTAGGAGGGTAAAGTTTGCACTACACTTTTTGCGTCAAAAGTTGTCCCCACTCAAAACACGGTATTGAAATTGTTATACAAGATCCAAAATCGTAGAAAGACATGTATAGTTATCAGTGAGGTATAGTGGGGATATTTTCAACGCTCTGCGAAAAATTATCTTTCACTAGCCAAACGAATGATGACTTTATATCTATTGAGAAATTGAGAAAATTGATTGGACAAAGTCCTCATTCGAATACCTAACGACATGTGAAATTTTTGTATTGAACATTTGAGAATTGCTCATCTCTAATCAAAATGTTTAAAATATGAATCAATCTTCCATGTTCCCAAGGTCGTTTAGAATATTTATATTAACTGAATAATTAGTGCGAATAACTGTCAAATTCAAACTAGGTATACATCATTTCATGAAAAGATTTGTTCAAATGTTTTGTAGAAAATATATCATTTTGCTTCATGTTTCGAATATGTAATCTGATCTTACTGATCTTACTTCATCTTATAAATAACACTTTCCAAATCTACTCATGGGAAATACTCCAATGGTGTTAAATCTGGCGATCTTAGTGATCATCCATAAGGAATGTTCAGAAAACAAAATATTGTTTTTCGATTTCTTCAATTCATCCGAAATATTTTGCTCACTACTTTCATTGCCGTAAAATTAAAAAGTAGAGAAGTTCGTTCAACGACCTGTACATCTGAGTTGTCCATCCCTATAACGAGTTCCTGATTGTAATTCTCTCTCTTATTTGCATCGAGTCGTATATTATATCATTAGGAGAATCGTCCGACTATTATCTTATCATCTTCCCACGAACATTGAAGTGTCCGATCGAAATTCGAGCTTAATTTGGAAAAACGAGAGAACTTTTCATTGTCCTCTCGCGCATTCTAAGTATTCCGAGGCACGCAAACGCGCAACAAACTATGTGAATCCTTTCGGGGAGGCGAGAAGACAAATGGAACCAGTGGCAGAGTTATTGGAGGGTATACACAGGTAAATAAATTCGTTTCTCTACATTGATATTTCAAAAGTGGGTGGAATGTGCTGACGTTGAGAGATATACAAGTGAATCAGTGACTTGGCTAATTTCGTTTTGTATTGATATTCATCAGAAAAATTATTAAAAATATTCACATTACGAAATGATCATGAGGTATTTTGAATCCTGCTACATCGAATCATCATTTTGTGAGAACTCTTCAAGGAATACACTAAATTAGACCATTCGAGAATCAAAATTTTTACCACATCCAACTCTAAGAACTAATTATCACCGATTCTATCATCCATGCGTTTTGATTTTTTCTCATTTCAAGCAAGGTGTTTTGAAACAGAAAAAAACTGTAATCTTTTTCACCCCGTCTGTTGTTTCAAATAGCAAAAGGATTCATGCGGTAAATCTTCGAAAAAGATCCGGAAATAGAATTCAAAAATTATCACTTTCAATTCTTCAAACCAAATCATAAACAAAAGTTAATCATCAAGTCTTAAAAAATGGATGGACTGGACAAATTATTCCGATCACTGCAGGGGGGTTCAAAATGTTCTCTATTAAATTCCTTTTAGGATTAAATTTTTAATTAAAATAATTTGTCCAGTAAATTTGTTCTTTCAATTTCAAAAAATTTCATTTGTGATTTTTGAACTCTACACTGAACCAAAAAGTGGTGTAAATACAATAAAAAAGTACGTTATATTGATAATTCGGTGATTAATTTTGGTCCGATGAAAAAATTTATCCATATAATGAAAGCCGATCATTGAGTTATAACCTATTCATCAATGAATGTTCTGTTCGTTATGTCGATGAATTGGCATTCGTTGAACCAATGTACGGCAAACGTTAATGTTATGAAATGTGTTCGCAGTGTTAATGAACATCGTTCATTGTCCAAACGAACTTAGTTCGTTGAGTAATGCTTATATTCGTTGATAAAATGTATACAATTTATCATAATCATCAATGACATTCATTGTTTCTATGTATACAGTTTATTGATTTATGATTGTATTCTTCAATATTACGAACAGTGTCATTCACGATTATTGATATTATGAAATTACACTAATTTTTACAAAAATAATTTTATTCAATATGAAATAAATACATTTATTTGAGGTTCCCTTCTTAAACATTTGGCTTCGATAACACTTCTGTCAAAATATATACTGCATCGAAATAAACATATATGTATATCAGTCACTGAAAAAATATCTTCACCAATACAGATAATGAATGATTAAATGGATGATTTCATTTGTTTCAAGAAGAATATATGGTCCTCTAGTTGTGGGGATGGAAGAACCATGTGAACCATAAAACATTACAGCATTACGACCATCTGTGAAAAAGAATCAAATTTATACTCAGTTCAAAAAATCACTTGAAAGATACTCCCTTTCACTTTCATTTCCATTTTTTAGGTGATCTATAAGTCCCTTCATGGATTCATCCCTCACATGATTTATGTTAGAAAGAAATATTTTCAACTTATCGATACACCAGTCCATTTTCTTAGTAGTTCATCTCCGTTTTTGAAGAGGAATTGAACATCCATGTCTATCTGCAAAAATTAACCCCAACCATTTTGCAATGTTAATAATATATCCTTTGAATAGCAAAAAACTTTTACATACTTTGAAAATTTGATTACAATCATTTTCGCAACATCGAACCATTGAATGTGTACCTAAATCATGGGTTTTTCTAAAATGTGAAATGAGAATTTTTAACGAATTCAATCTTTTTCTACACAAAAAACATATCATGTTCTATTCTTAGCCTTTTTATTTTCGTAGATATATACCTAAAACTATATTGTTAAGAATCTTATATGGAATAGAATAATATAGAAAAAAAAAACTCACTTTTTCTTGCAATAGAATGAAGAACAAACACTATAAAACACTTCTTCAATACGTCTTCACTCGCGAAGGGTAAAATGCTAAATTGGCGCGCACTACTTGCTCAATCTTGTAGGTACCCTTTCCAGTCTAGTTAAATTTCTTGGAAATATCCGTATTTAATGTCCATGTTCATAAATAGAAACAAAACTGGTCGCTGAATGATGTTACATTTCATTGATTGATGAACAGATACGCTGTTAAAATGAACTAAAGTATTGAACTATGCCATCTGTATTGAATCATCACAGGAATTCGTTCATTTCATACGTTATAACGTTGCTTATAGAGAAAAAAATGAACGTTGGATATGTATGATTAAATTTCAATAATATTCTATCAATGATACAGTGGCTTGGGTTCTTCCAAAGATTCAAATTATTTTTCGACTCTTCCAAATGCAAGACATGGCATTTTATGAAAATTAAGTTACAATCGAAGATCATTTCTATACCATTTGAGAAATGAGTAATTCATAGTCAACAAATTTGTAGAACATGAATTGATAGACTACCAAAGTATTTCGATAATATAATGAAATAGTTCGCCGAACAATAAGAAATTGACGTATTCTATGGAAGTTTACATGTGAATTTCAATGGAAGCATGGTAATAATATAAATGGATAGCATCATCGATGGAAAGATATTTTCGTTGTATTGATAAAAAATTCATGACATTAACGTAAAACATATGGATGAAAGCAGGTTAAGAATATCAATGAATTGCGTTATCGATTAGTGAAGATCATTTCGTTGTATTAATGAAAAAAATTATGTTATTAACGTATAACATGTTAATGAACGCTGGTTAATAATATCGATGAAAAACGTCATCAATTAATGAAGATTATTTCGTTGTATCAATAAAGAATTCATAATATTAACGTATAAAAAATCAATAAACCAGGTTTATAATATCAATGAATAGCATCATCGATTAATAAAGCTCATTTCGTTGTATTGATGAAAAATTCATGATATTAACGTATAACAGGTTGATAACCACCGTTTATTGATATTATGAACAGAATTTTTTTCAGTGTATACCTAAAATTATTTTCTACGAAAAGTTGAGGAAAATTGACGTGTCCGAGCGTTTTTAAATTTTGTTGAAAATGCGCACATGTAATCTTCAGTTTTTGGGAAAAATACAAATAATTCACAAATCTCAGATGACCCCAATGGTTATTTATTCGAACCCTTTTCCGAAAAATTCTGGTGACGCCGCTGGTCGTCACGGAATGCCGTATATTTTCGGGCATTCTTCGGTAATGATAGACTGCGGAACTCTTCATTTGTTTCTCATCACCAGATGCTCATTTGAATATTTTTTCGAATTCGGACGTTGAAGATGACGGGGTCGACATATTCGAAATTGCGGTGTCTCTCGATGCGGTCAGACTTTTTTTCGGTTAGGAATGGAAATCACTTTTTTACTCTTTTATCGGGTGACATGGCGAGCGTTGATGAACTCGTTAAACTTTATAATTTGAAATGCTCGAATCCGTCGAAAATCGTTTGCGAGATATTTCATTGAATGTATAATATAGGGTGATCTAATTTATTATAGCAGGACTTCATCAAAAGAACGTTAAAATAATGATAAATCCTCATTACATTTATATACGGGAAATGCAGGATGGTCCATTAATGCGTGGAAGTAGAATTATTTAATTGGGAATAACGATACGAATGAAATATTTCGATTAAAAGTTTTTGTACATACAGGGTGGCCCAACGAAAACGTACCGGAAGAGATTTTATTCGAGAAACTAGCTGGAATCAACAAAAACAGAAAAAAAAGGAATTGTTTTCAGGAAAATATTCCCAACATTTATTTCAACAAAACGGTAAGTTTTTAAGCGAAATCGATTCACTTTTTGTATTTTTTGAGAAATGCACTAGCGACATTTCAAAAGTCCATATCTTTGCAACGGACAGAATTTCAAAAATAAAAAAGCAATGTATAAGGAATCAAAAGGGCTTTTCAACGAGATATTGCTTGACCCACATTCCCATTTTAAAAAATTCAGGGGATGCTACCCCCGCTTAGGAAGGTAAAATTTTGGGCTATACTTTTTGCGTCAAAAGTTGTCCCCCTCATATACAAAGCTAACGTGTTTCAGGTTTTTCTCTATCTCTCTTTTTTCAAATAGGACACTCTCTATATTCTAAAACAAATCAAATTCAGTGCCTATCTATTTTTTTTTATATAATGCGACGTTGTAGAATTGGTCCGAAAAAATCGAATATTTGACGATATTTGGTGGACTATAAATACTACGAGAAAAACATTATCAGTGATAAGTGAGTATACAGGATGTCTTTTGGATAATCATGAATTCATAAAATTTCAAAAAGCAAAACTTATTTTTGCAAATGAAACACCCAGTATATTATTTCATCATCTGTAGAACTGATTTATTAATACAAATTATGTTCCCATATTGAACTGTCTAAAATCGCATTTTTCAAACACTTCCATTTTCGATGATTTCTCGTTACAATATCAAACCAGTGATTTTGTACCATTCAATCCCATTCTCACAATTGTTAAATTGACAAATAATTCCTAATGATTTGAATGAAATTGGCAAACCCGTGATAGTGATATTGCTATGCCATACAGTATCATCGTTTTTCGAAAGAAATAGTGTCTGCTTTCCCTATACAATGCACCAATTTTAGAGAAATTTGAGATTATCTTTATGGGGAACATTTTTCTTATTAGGTTGATTTGAAATATAAGTATTGTTGTATTTATGGTACCATTTTTAATATCATAATGATTTGACGTTGGAATCAGATCATCAGGTGATCTTATAACTTCAATTCCACTTTAGAGAACATTGGATATGTATGTGTACAGTAACGTTCAACTCATCACGAAAATCTGACGTTAACAGAATATTGCATTCACTGTATATGGTAGTTATGTTATTTTCATTACATTGATTTGACGTGTAGAGGCTTACTGGGCAAAAAGTATTTGTATCTAACGAATACAATTGAGATTAAAATAATATTGTTAATATAACAATATTGCCCTTCATATCACCAAAATAGTGAGAATTTTGTTGAAATTTATTGAAAAATCAATTTGAGAAGCTGTTGTCTGGATTATTGCCTTTAGTACTCGACTGATTGCACTTAATTCGAAAACAGTGGCCAACCTCATAACATTTAGGAATCACAATCAATATTGATACTTGATTTTCCCAAATAACATAACCACTGATCCAAAAACTCATCACACAATAATACTTCCATGTTGTTAGAGAAAATCACATTTTGAACAAATAAACGTGTACACAAATGTATAAAAAATGGAACACCCTGTATTTCATCTCAAAGACATATGTGAAATTTTAATTTTCTAATGAAAAATTACATATTTTCTGGTGGTTAACTCTACACTTGTCCTTAAAGATATCCATTTTCTGATTTCTACATTTTAACAAAAAAAAATATATGTTACTTCAGATGGTCCTACATTTTTTATCATCTTGTAGATAGTGGGAGTTACAAGCATCATGTCTTTCTCTTTCGTTCTGTCATTTTCTCTGAGTTTTCTCAAATGGCCAAAATGAACATTTTCCCACATTTTTCGACGAAATTTGGCGAAACCCGAATTGTTTCCAGTGTAAAAGGCCCCCACGACTTTAATTGCGTGTGACCCAAGCCTTCTAGAGTCGGCCACACATTTCTTCTCCCTCAACATGCATTAGATTACCATAAAGCGTGATAACATGCAATTTATCGGTCATTAGTTTGCAGATATTTGGAATACCACCTTCTCGAGGAATGCCCGAAAAATTACAATTTATGAGAACTCGATCGGGTATTCGAGTTCGCACAAAGAAAATTCAAAGTGGAATGTGAAAATAGCAATAATTTTCTTCAAAGAATAACATCATCGGCAATTTGAGCTATTTACGAAATCGTGTTACCATTCGAATGAAGATGTTCCTAAAAAATTATTAGTTATTTCGTCATGTGCAATGTATCTGAACTGTCTATCGTTACTTATTTTCTTTATTATACGTCTCCCACGTTCTTTAATTTTATGTTGTGTTATTCATTTCTCAATTCGATAAAGTTGTCAGTCTGTTGTATTTGATTTTTTTTTGTGAAATTAAACCATCTTTTAATGGACGACTGGGCTGAATTTCCAATTCAGATTCTGAAATTATGCATGATCAACTTCCAGGCAGATATATTCGGGATATTCTTTAGAAGATTTTGAAGCTTCAACAGCACTTTCAAAGTAGGAACTACCTTCAAACGCTCCCGCAAATACTTAGTAACTGACGTCAAAACTTTATGAGACGAAAAGTGTAATCACGTAGTTGCCATGTTCCAAAAGAGAAATGATTATGATACTTTGAATGACAGTACAATTAGTCTTGATTGCACATACAAGCAAACTTGAGATTATCAGAATGTCCTTTACACAAAGCGTTAGTTTTTAGACTGCGCTCAGATCATTTCGTTTTTTATAAAGCCCTATAGGATCGACAAATAAACTAGTGTCATTGAATTTTAGATGAAAATTTTCACATATTTAGAGCATAATTTTGATATTTCAGGGTTTCGTTTTTCTTTCTTAGCCTCCACTTCATATTCTGCCCACTTAGAATATTATATTTGAAATAATGTCGTGAAGTGAATGATGAACCTAACCTTAATATCGGCTCGATAGTTAATGACACCCCAAATACACGATTTTATGATAGAAGTTTACAAAACATGAACAAAAAAAAACAGAACGATGGGGAAAAGACATTCTTTAGTGCTGTAGGTGAAGTTGAATCCGTAAGAGAAAAATGTCTGTAAATGTTATAATTCAAGCAGGGGTAGATACTATTCTTGACCGTTCACATCTATGACGACCGTTCGTATTTCATGAATTTGCGAATTATATTTGACTTCGGTTATTCTTGAATTCGCAAGTTTGAGAACGTGCGAATTTCACAACGAGTGGTGTGAGGCGTCCGCAATTCATTTGCGAATGGTTTCAGGACGTCTTAGAACACCGATTTTATGACATTCATTGTTTTCTAGTTGTTAAATTTATAGGATGTCATATTATGTGATATTCTGTTCATCAAATGTATTTATTAATTATGTGTCACTGAAAAGAAGTACATTATCAAGGTATTATGAAGATACTTAAGTGCCATTCAAAGCAGTCACATTATCTTGTCAAATAAGCGAGATATTGTATGTACATATACGATAATTTGGGACACCCGATATATAACAAAGGTTTAAATAAAAGGATATAATCTATATAAAATAATAAATATACATACAGAGTGAAATAGTCTTGACGTGATTTCTAGAAATTAGAATAAATCGAACTTCTGGAAAATGGAAAGCTGATCTATCTTATACATTTCAATGAGTCTATTCATAACAATATACAGGCTGGCCCAACTGATTCGTACCAGAAGGTATAACTACCAGGAAGAGATTTCATAGAGAAAAAGCTGAAACACGTTAGCTTTGTATATGAGGGGGACAACTTTTGAAACAAAAAAGTATAGCCCAAACTTTACCTTCCTAAGCGGGGATAACATCCCCTGAATTTTTTCAAATGGGAATTGGGGTCAAATGATACCTCGTTGAAAAGCCCTCTTGATTCCCTATACATTGCTTTTTTATTTTTGAAATTCCGTCTACTCGTTGCTAAGATATGGACCCTTGAATTGCCACTAGTGCATTTCTCAAAAAATACAAAAAGTAAAACGATTTCGTTCAAAAACTTACCGTTTTGTGAAAGTAAATGTGAAGAATATTTTACTGAAAACAATTCACTTGTTTTTCTGTTTTTGTTGATTCCAGCTAGTTTCTCAATGAAATCTCTTCCTGGTACCCAGTCAACCAGTTTTGGTTGCAGGGAAGTTGTAGGGAGTTAACATCGTGGAAATGCGACTTCACAATGTTGATATAAAAAACTGCAACCAGTACTTACTGGGGAGTGCTTAATGTCCGCAACATTGTATATCACTGGTAATTACCTAATACATCACAATGTGGATGTGTGGAAGGTACCATGAATAGCAACATTGCGACTTCGCATTTTAGCACTTATTGGAAAGATTATTGAACCAAATGAGCATTCACATTACATCTTCCGTTGAAGTTATATTCATATGTAATTTGGTAATTACCATCGTGGCACTAAATTTGCTCTCTATAAGCGTCTTCTAATTTAATTGAAATAATGTTAATTCTGAAACACCCATGGAATTAGTACATACCTGGAAAGCAGAATAAATATATCTCAGCTGCCTTATATTTCAACCATTTTATAATGCCTAAGAAATGTGCATAGGTTAAGTCTATGAGATTTATATACAGGGTGGTACACCAGTAGGTATAATCAGGACCAGCAATAAAACACATCATATGCCTGCTCTTCATATTGAATCTATTTTTCATTCTTAAGGGGAAATAATTAAACAACTATTATAAAATACTGATCTGTATATTTTGAATATAACACAGGGTGAGTCAAGCTGTACGCATTTCTAGCCAGGCATATGGCTGAACAGAATCCCAGTAAACATTTTTGGTTGGCAAAGAAAAGGCCTCAGATTATTCCCCGCACATATGAATATCGGTCCGACGTCGTTTGTCTGCATCGTACCAGGATCTATTGGTCACTACGGCCGACTTGAAGCCGCTTCTACTTTGCCGACAGAATAATGTCGGCTGAATGAATCGACCCGACATATTGCCTTCCATATTTATCGGAAAATCGACGGGCTTACGCCATAGTCGGTTGATTGAAAGGCCGATTATACCAGCAGCTCACACCCACCCCTTCCCCTTTAGCTTTCAAGGGGTGTAATGAATGACAAATATTTCTAGAAATTCATAATTTTATTGCAATAAGCATCACATTTGAAAAATAACATAAAATATCTTAAATAGAGGACAATTCATTTAGATGATTTCAAAATTCCTTACATAACATTTCAATTTGATTCTGTGCTGAACAATACTTTTTTTTCATGATCAACTCATAAAATGTATGATGATATAAACAATAAATGAAATGAATCAGCACGTTGGATCAATTTTGTATAACTTATTCTTTCACTTTTTACTGAATACAATTCAAAAAATTCTATTTTAATACAATGAATTGTAGCATTTGGTTTGTTCGTACAGCAAATAAGGAAAATAATGCACTAATTAAATCACATATTTGTTACAATTTGAATGAAATGTGATTTTATTGGTGCATTCCTTTCTGATTATTTTCCCTATTTGCTGTATGAACTAACCATTACAATTTCCTCCTATTGAAATTAAAATATCAAAAAGTCCACAACATATCATATTCAGGAATGTTCAGCATTAAAAAATCTAATTGATTATATTTCCTCTGCTATTTTATTCTCCTTGACATTGCATGGAATTTCTGAACCTGGCCTTGACAATTTCTATTCATTCTGTACCTTCGAAAACAATAAGTTTCTTCTTGTCATACCTGGAAATACCAATTCATTAATTTCTTTGATGACATCTTATATGGAACGAAGATGTTTTATATATTTGAAAAATACATGAAATTTCCATACCTATAATGAAAGATCAGTTTGGCTAGCTCTTTTGGACAGTCTATTTCTTCCTGAACTAGTGATAGTTCATGAAAATGGGTTCATTTCATCTCCTCACTACATCAGTCATCTTCTTCACCAAGTATCTGAAAAAATGTGACTCAAAACATTTGGACAAACTCAGAAGAAACATTCAATAACATTGATCTTGAATGAATAATATATAATAGATAGTTGAATCTCCATAATACTTACAATATTTGTCAGAATGAACATCCGTCTTTGCTTGGAATAAGTTATAGAAACAATCCAGATCAACTTTTGTTCTCAATAATGAGCCACCTTGAAATATATCACTACCGTGCCTGATTTCATGATGTTGAATGCTGAACATCCCCAGAAATAACTTCCAATTCTGTACATACTTTCTGGATGCACACTACAAGTACAAAAAATATGGTTAACATTTTGCTATTTAAAAATATTGAAGAAGAATCATTCCTCAAAAGAGTCTAATTATCACCACAAACAATTAAAACTAAGCTAGGAGATTGTTGTTAGTTGATGAGATAGACATCTTCGTAGGATGTATACTGAATTTACTCCAGAAAGAACTAATATCATACTCACTTGTCCATGCATGCTCATATTTGTTCAGCATAAATAGGCCATGTATATTGATAATTTGCAAACTACAAATGATGTTGAAGGACACTATGCACACTAATCTGCCGAGATGCTTTCAGCAATCAGCACACTTTTAGTTCGGTAATTCAAAATGGAAGGCAAAACAAAGAGAATGAAATTTGACGATTGACACATTTGATTGTCTCTTCAGTGTGGTGCCGAGTGCAACACCAGTGCAACACTTTATGTATGCAAGGCCTTTGATGGGCCGACGTAGAAATTTGATTGAAGGCAAATGTACGGGGGCCGATCAAAGGGCTTTAGAATATTATATTCAGTCATCATTTGATGAAGGCATACTACTGGATTCTCGTAGGTTTGCCGATCGTCGTCATTTACCCTTCATCGACGACAAGAGGCCGACATTTTGCCGATCGGAAATGTTTACTGGGATCATCAGATATATATTAGTCCAATGCATTCAGCTTGACTCACCCGAAATACTTTATAAAAACTCCAACTCACATTGTAATATCATAGAATATAAAAACAAAAACATTATTTTCGAAACATAATGAAATAAAAATAGTATTTACAAAACAAAAATAGTATACTGTACAGACAAAATAAAATCAAAGGAAACAACAAAAACATTGATTGTTACCATATCAGATTATTATACTATCATGATCCAAATAATGGATTGCCACTGTCAACTGAAAATAATATTAATAGAAATTATTTTGTTTTTTTTTATAGTTTAATACTGTTCCTGAACAAGTTAGGTACACTTATGTTGATGTTATCATGTTTTATTTCTAATCAAATTATTGAAAAATTCTATATTCAGCTTTTATTGTAGAGAAAGATGTTTCTGAGTATTGAAAACAGTGTATACATGTTTGACATTATAGAATATCATTCAATATTCTGATACTAAATTCCGATAATGATACGACAAAACGGTTGAGGAGTCCATCTTGTTAAAAAGCATTGCTTTTCAATGGGCATCACCTTCCCAATTGCACATTTATGAGCATCTTTTTGCCATTGGAAATGTATACTTACCGCATGCACCTAGAGCTGTCTTATATTCTTCTTAACAAACTTCTCAAAATACTGCACACAAAACCAACAATTCAACCAACCATTACTTACGCACCACACAGATCATAATATATTATTTTCATCTTCCCTTTGTTCCTTGACTTTCATTCGTATGCACGTGTTGTTGCTATGCCCTGCGCAAGCGCCAATTCTATGTTCGAAATATATGAACAGGGATAAGTCGCAAAGTAATAGCAATGTGCACTTCATCTGAATCTCTCGATTAAATGTTCCACTCAATCATTAGGAAAGTTAACATGGGGACTTCGCAACGATAACAATATGTGGATGTTGATATCCACAAAGCGAAGTCCCATGTAAAACCCAGAGAGGTTTCCAAGATGATCTTCAATGTGATATTATTTGGTATTCCCTGCGACTTACTGTTACTTTTTTGGTTGACTGGGTAATTATACCTTCCGGTACGTTTTTGTTGGGCCACCCTGTTCGACACATCATATGAGATTCTTAAACACCCTGTGATAAAAATTTTTCCGCAGAAACACCTCTAACATACTTTTTTTTAGGAAAGTTTCTGAAAATCGATCACGGTAAGACCTAAGAATTTGATTGATATTGTACTCACGTTATGGATTGAGAGAATGTTTATTACACTAAAACATAGTTAACATGTCCTTGAATCAAATTTCACAAGAAATTTTATGATGAGAAACTTTGGAATAAGATATTTTCATGTTTTTATATTTGTATATTATCGACTCGAAACAATATATAATAATTGCTATGTCAAATGAGATCTGTCATGTCACAAGAGAGCAAGGTTGCCAAGTTGTATTTCTATTTTCAGTGGTAAACCATAGAACTTGAGTCTACATATGAGTACAATATATTTTTATGTGGCCAATTGATTGATCTACGTTTGATTGATCTAGGTGTAATTGATCTACGTTTGGGGTGGATCCCGGCGAGAGTGATGTTTTTAATCAGGCACTGCGATGGCGCGCCAGCGCCGTCGCAGGAACCATCTCCCTCGAGTTACCTGCATTTTGAATTATCTATGTTTGATTGATTTATCGCGCTATCGCAGGAATCGTGTGCATCGAAATATTTGGATTCGTTGAATGATTGTATCCCGAACTTTGAAATAAATCAAATCTCCGATTTTGTATTCACTTGGCAACGCTGCTTGTTATAGTGACACTAAACTAGTCATTTGACATTTCAATTATTGCACGCCATATTGGGTTGAAAATATACGATATTAAATTATGAAAATGGGCATTTTCATAGCTTTCCATCATGAAATTTCTCGTGGAAATCGATTTTAGAACATGTTAATGATATTTTAGTCTATTCAAAATTTGTCCTACTAATTACGTGAGTACAATATCAATCAAATTCTTAGGTCTTACCGTGATCGATTTTCAGAAACTTTCCTAAAAAAAGTATGTTAGAGGTGTTTTCGCGGAAAAATTTTTATCACAGGGTGTTTTTATTACACTGAAAAAAATTCTGTTCATAATATCAATAAACGGTGGTTATCAACCTGTTATACGTTAATATTATGAATTTTTCATCAATACAACGAAATAAGCTTTATTAATCGATGATGCTATTCATTGATATTATAAACCTGGTTTATTGATTTTTTATACGTTAATATTATGAATTCTTTATTGATACAACGAAATAATCTTCATTAATTGATGACGTTTTTCATTGATATTATTAACCTGCGTTCATTAACATGTTATACGTTAATAACATAATTTTTTTCATTAATACAACGAAATGATCTTCACTAATCGATAACGCAATTCATTGATATTCTTAACCTGCTTTCATCCATATGTTTTACGTTAATGTCATGAATTTTTTATCAATACAACGAAAATATCTTTCTATCGATGATGCTATCCATTTATATTATTACCATGCTTCTATTGAAATTCACATGTAAACTTCCATAGAATACGCCAATTTCTTATTGTTCGGCGAACTATTTCATTATATTATCGAAATACTTTGGTAGTCTATCAATTCATGTTCTACAAATTTGTTGACTATGAATTACTCATTTCTCAAATGGTATAGAAAAGATCTTCGATTGTAACTGAATTTTCATAAAATGCCACGTCTTGCATTTGGAAGAGTCGAAAAATAATTTGAATCTTTGGAAGAACCCAAGCCACTGTATCATTGATAGAATATTAATGAAATTTAATCATACATATCCAACGTTCATTTTTTTTTTCTATAAGCAACGTTATAACGTATGAAATGAACGAATTCCTGTGATGATTCAATACCGATGGCATAGTTCAATACTTTAGTTCATTTTAACAGCGTATCTGTTCATCAATCAATGAAATGTAACATCATTCAGCGACCAGTTTTGTTTCTATTTATGAACATGGACATTGAATTCGGATATTTCCAAGAAATTTGACTAGACTAGACCTACAAGATAGAGCAAGTAGTGCGCGCCAATTTAGCATTTTACCCTTCTCGAGTGAAGACGTATTGAAGAAGTGTTTTATAGTGTTTGTTCTTCATTCTATTGCAAGAAAAAGTGAGTTATTTTTTTTTTCTATATTATTCTATTCTATATAAGATTCTTAACAATATAATTTTAGGTATATATCTACGAAAATAAAAAGGCTAAGAAGAGAACATGATATGTTTTTTGTGTAGAAAGAGATTGAATTCGTTAAAAATTCTCATTTCACATTTTAGAAAAACCCATGATTTAGGTACACATTCAATGGTTCGATGTTGCGAAAATGATTGTAATCAAATTTTCAAAGTACGTAAAAGTTTTTTGCTATTCAAAGGATATATTATTAACATTGCAAAATGGTTATGGTTAATTTTTGCAGATAGACATGGCTTTTCGATTCCTCTTCAAAAACGGAGATGAACTACTAAGAAAATGGACTGGTGTATCGATAAGTTGAAAATATTTCTTTCTAACATAAATCATGTGAGGGATGAATCCATGAAGGGACTTATAGATCACCTTAAAAATGGAAATGAAAGTGAAAGGTAGTATCTTTCAAGTGATTTTTTGAACTGAGTATAAATTTGATTCTTTTTCACAGATGGTCGTAATGCTGTAATGTTTTATGGTTCACATGGTTCTTTCATCCCCACAACTAGACGACCATATATTCTTCTTGAAACAAATGAAATCATCCATTTAATCATTCATTATCTGTATTGGTGAAGATATTTTTTCAGTGACTGATATACATATATGTTTATTCCGATGCAGTATATATTTTGACAGAAGTGTTATCGAAGCCAAATGTTTAAGAAGGGAACCTCAAATAAATGTATTTATTTCATATTAAATAAAATTATTTTTGAAAAAATTAGTGTAATTTCATAATATCAATAATCGTGAATGACACTGTTCGTAATATTGAAGAATACAATCATAAATCAATGAACTGTATACATAGAAACAATGAATGTCATTGATGATTATGATGAATTGTATACATTTTATCAACGAATATAAGCATTACTCAACGAACTAAGTTCGTTTGGACAATGAACAATGTTCATTAACACTGCGAACACAGTTCATAACATTAACGTTTGCCGTACATTGGTTCAACGAATGCCAATTCATCGACATAACGAACAGAACATTCATTGATGAATAGGTTATAACTCAATGATCGGCTTTTATTATATGGATAAATTTTTTCATCGGACCAAAATTAATCACCGAATTATCAATATAACGTACTTTTTTATTGTATTTACACCACTTTTTGGTTCAGTGTAGTGTTCCGAAGCTTCTGTGAAAATTTCATCAAAATCGGAGTTGCTTACCTATACTGTAGGTTTACCTAAAAAAATACTACCGAACCGAAATTGAAATATTATAAGGTTTCTTACCATCCTTCAAAGATTCAATTTCATCATTACATACAAATGGACCCTCACATGGACTGGAAATTTGGGGTTAAATAGAGTATCGTGAATTATAATTTGAAAAACATTTATAGGGAGAGTTCTTTTGGCGTTATTATGAACTATTTTTATGTAGTACCTGTAAGAGTGTCTTGGATAGAACTCCGACGAAATTCAAATGAGCATTAAGAATGATTATTGAAGATTCTATAACAGAGTCCAGTCTCCAATTCTTCGCTGCGCATCCATTTTTGATCACATCCCGTGTTGGGAAAAACGCTTGGACACGTCGATTTGTATTTTTAGATGCGCATTTTCACAAATTTCATATTTTGACCTCTCTTACATTAAAACAAACGTCAAAAAATGACAAGATTCGCGTATTGACAACAACATGCGAAGTGACCTTTTTTTTTCATTCTCCTTCGTTACCATGACACCGTGCGCGATGTAGTGTGCGAAATACTTACTTCGCACACTGCATGTAAACGATATGGGATTTTTATATTCCAACTTTTATGTTCCCCAATCTGGCAAGAATCCAAGAAATAATGTATTCATTATAGACCAGGGTAGAAGCCTTTAAAAATAATGAAAAGTGAAAAAAAATTATAATAGAATGAAATCCATTAGAAAAGGAGGGAAATATGATAAAAATGAAAGGAAAAATAAATTACGGGCGATCTGAGATTGAGAAGGGGATGGGGGTGAGTTTTTAAGGGTAAAAAACGGTTTTTCCCGATTCCCGGCAAAACTAAGAGTCCTATCGAAAAAAGTCAAATGGAAAAGTTGTAGATAATAAAAAGATCTAAAACTTTTGTATCCACACTTTTTTCACATAACCTCAAAATTTATGTGAAAAATTCAAAAAACCAAGTTTTTGGTTTTTTATTATTATCTTTTACAAAAATTTTTATTTTTCAACGAAATTTTGTGAAAACTTACCTTTTTTTGTCCCAAATACGCTGTAATTTATTCAATTGAAAATATTTATTTTTTCACCTTATTTTGAATTAATATCGAAAAAACAGCCTAATTTTCAATCGAAAATTCACCCGTCAAAATATCAGCTTTTTTCAAAAAGTTGGTGTGGTTTCTGTTCGTTGGAATCTCTACTTTCCGATGGTGAAAAAAAATATATATGTTACTATGGTAAATCTTCTCAGAAAATGCAAACTGTTACATCCAGTTTCACAGCTGCAGCAAATTGTTTTGAGCAATATTTCCGGAATTAATTCTTTTTGTGTAAATTTGGGCATAATTCCACGTTGAAATTGCTTCCAGCCCCAATCTGTTGCTGTTAGTTCGTTTACCCAACCAAGTTTGAAGCTGATAATATGCCCTGTAACAATGTTGTTCTGCTGCTCCTTCTGTAGGTGGGAGGTTTGCCAAAACGAAAGATGATTTAATTTTTGCGTTTTCTGAGAAGATTTACCATAGTAACATATATATTTTTTTTGCCATCGGAAAGTAGGGATTCCAACGAACAGAAACCACACCAACTTTTTGAAAAAAGCTGATATTTTGACGGGTGAATTTTCGATTGAAAATTAGGCTGTTTTTTCGATATTAATTCAAAATAAGGTGAAAAAATAAATATTTTTAATTGAATGAATTACAGCGTATTTGGGACATAAAAAGGTAAGTTTTCACAAAATTTCGTTGAAAAAAAAATTTTTGTAAAAGATAAAAATAAAAAACCAAAAACTTGGTTTTTTGAATTTTTCACATAAATTTTTAGGTTATGTGAAAAAAGTGTGGATACAAAAGTTTTAGATCTTTTTATTATCTAAAACCGTTTTTTACCCTTAAAAACTCACCCCCATCCCTTTGCCAACCTCAGATCGCCCGTAATTTATTTTTCCTTTCATTTTTATCATATTTCCCTCCTTTTCTAATGGGTTTCATTCTATTATAATTTTTTTTGGTTTGAAAAATTATCGACCCTGGACTATTAATGTATAACAATAATTAAGGCTTTTAAATTGTGAGAAAATTTAACACTACCTAATTTTATATATTATTCACAAGTTAACTCTTTTTCATATTGAGCTAAGCATGTTACTTATTTTAGAACAATATTTTTGACGTTTGTAGAAAAATGTTGTTTGCATTTTATGCGCGAAATAATTTGGTGACTATTTTTCTTAACTCGGCTGCGCCTCGTTCTCGATCACCAAAGTAGCATTTCGCGCACTAGATACAAAAATGACTACTTTACATTATTCGTGAAATAAAATAATTTTCTTTTTTTAATGTTAACTTTTGTAATACATCTGAAAACACTTATACAATATTTCCGAAATAGTTGAAGATAGGTATGGGACATTGTACATGAATTATGCATAGAATTTTTTGAAGAATCCAAAAAGCTAATAATATACAGGGGGTTGTATTCAAAATAAGAAAGTTGGTATCGGCCACTGTCACATGACACACCCTTTATAATTTTTTTTTAAATGCGCTTCTAAAAACACAAATCGACGTATCCAAGCGTTTTTCCCAACACGCTCTCATTTATTCGTTGTCGAATTTGGCTGTTCCACGCTTACCCTGCAGAACACACACACACACATTTACCATTATGATGCTCGAAAACATAGTCTCGATTTCTTCTATCTAACAAGCACTCGATCCATTATCCACAAAAACCCATGCTACTGTATATAACCCGGGTCCCTTTTTTTCTGCGAGGCAAATTCGAAGCTCTCGAACACACAAGGGGAAGTCCTTTATGTATAATACCCGGGACTGTGTTTATACTTTGGGAAATCTAAAAAGGTCCATTAGCCTAGCCGTGGGCGACATATGGACGAACTCATTTGGACGAGTGTGTGCTGAAATACTACTACTGATGGCTGGATAGAGTTCAGAGGATGGTTGGATCTTTGCGAAATAACCGCACTCTCGCAATAAATACTACGATTTCCCGGGCTTTGTGTTGGTGCCATTGGTGTGGTCCGTATTGGAAGAGAACCTCGGGCACCGTAATAATATTAATACTTTTGATCAAATGATAATAACTTATTCTATAGTATTGTAGAGAATATATGTAGGGTATAAGCAAATATATACAGGGTGTTCCTTAAAGACATGCTAATATTTGAAGGGGTTATTCTTTGACACATTTCAACTTTTAAAATACAGGGTGATTAAATTAAATAAAAAACAAAATTTTGATAACTGAGACATCTTTAGGAAATTTGGTACATTCTATGCATCAAGGTGCATTTTGTGATGTACGAAAATTTTCATTTTCCCTACCAGTGGCCTCTGTACGTGTTTTGCATTGAATATTTTTGAAAAAAAAAAAATAATACGCCGCTGCTTACTCCCAAGATTAAAATAACTTTCAAGATCCTAATCACAATTACCCAATTTCGTTGCACAAAATCCTTTTTCAAACCCAAAGCTCGCAAAGTCCTTCCAGTGTGGTAGCAATTTAAAATTCTAATTCAGTTGAAACAAACCCAATATAATTTCCAGTTAATATTCAATCTTCCATTATATGCTCGCCTCACCAATTTCCTCCAGCCCCGTCAGTAGGCTCAGCCCAGGAAGTGTTGAATATTGTAAAAATACGGTTGATGATAAAAGTGTGGTAGTGTTTTAAAGGAAAACCAAACATACTTTGCCAGAATATCCCTATCAACATAGTAACAAGTCTTGTTTGCTAGACAATACAAAGAAGTTAAAATAGACTATAGATTCCCACATAATCAAAGGAGAAAATTATACAGTGAGGACCAAAAGTCCGTCGCCCACCCTGTAACTTCTTTATTCTACATATTACAAAAAAATGTTGAATACATAAGTTGTAGGGTTTCATTCGATCTCCTCAATGGTTTGAGTTTCATTTATACAGAGTGTCTCAAATAAGCACGGTGACTTGGAAGTTAATTTTTTTAAATAGGACACCCTATATTTCATTGCATTTTTACATTCTACGTTGAATTCTGAACAAGTTTGATACATGGTTTTCTATCAATAAAGTTGATAGTTTTGGACTTATGAACACTTGTAAATAATTATTTCGACTACTTTTGCGCCACTTCAATGAGAAAATCGTAACAAATGAATCACAATGTATTCCACTTCCCTATCCTAACTTTTTGAAAGCTATCCAATGTTGCAAACTGCTGATGGCACCATGCATGTGTAACTTACCTCGTCGTACCATTTTACAATTGTTAGAGTTGTTGAATCTCACGAAAAACTAGTACAAATGAAGTTGAAACATTTTATTAACAAATAAGGTAGTCCATAAATACAGATCAAGAATCATTAGAAACTGAAGAGATATTTCAATTTATAACTAAAAACGGTGAGTTTTTATCTATTTCAAAAGATGTTCGACATGTCCACCATGCATTTCTTGACACATAAATAATTATTTACAAGTGTTCATAAGTCCAAAACTATTAACTTTTTTGATAGAGAAGAATTTATCAAACTTGTTCAGAATTCAACGTAGAATGTGAAAATGCAAAGAAATATAGGGTGTCCCATTTAAAAAAATTAACTTCCAAGTCACCGTGCTTATTTGAGACACTCTGTATAAATGAAACTCGAACCATTGAGGAGATCGAATGAAACCCTACAACTTATGTATTTAACAGTTTTTTGTAATATGTAGAATAAAGAAGTTAAAGGGGGGTCTACGGACTTTTGGTCCTCACTGTATATAATAAAACATACACATATGCGTCACAAAAACTTTTTGAAGAGTCACAAACCTTCACTTGTCGACACTTATATTTCATGAATCTAGCTATTTACCATAACAAAAATAAACAATTTATGGCTACCATCGAACAAACTCATGACACAAGATTGAAAAAAAACAACAAAAATACCCAGAGTGGGAACAACCAAACACCAGAAGTTTCTGTCTTATCTGAGTCCTATTGTTTACGCTGAAGTACCTGATGAGTTGAGACATACCCGTAATCAGCAAATGTTCAAAAAAAATATCAAAAAGTGGCTTCAAGCAGTAACTGCAGAAAGAGTGAACCAAATTATTGAAAGAAGGATATACTGAATAATTACCTCGCACAGTAAGTTGGGTATTGAGACAGACCACATTGAAAAAATTTAAATTTAGATTGTAAATAAAAAATTATGCTCTTGCTCGAAATCCATCCAATGGAAACTATTCTATTTTCAGGATCATTCAATTAGTCATATAAGAGGTGTGCGTGGGTCCAAGCAATATTGAATGCATACTTTATTTGTTTTGTAATTTTTCATTTTATTTCATATATTATGTACTTATTTTGTCAAGATACACTTTCACACTCATATCTCTTCAGTTTGCGCATATTACACAGTATTACACAGCACACATGTTCATGATTTCTTTTTCTTTTCACATCTCTCATATTTGCGCTTCAACATTCATAATTTCATACTAGATATCAACATTCTACATTTATACATTTGAATTTTATATTTTTACATCTTTTGATATCACAATTTTACATTTATACATTTTGTATTTAGGCATTTTATATTTATACATTTTGTATTTATACATTTTGATCTTAACATTGTTTGATATTTACATTTTCATATTTTATATTTAAGACTTTTCAACGTTTCATTGATTGATTAGTTAACTTGCTCATGCACAAGGTCATAAGCAACGCTAATCCCATCCTACCAACTCGTCAAGTGACCACGTCATAGCCAATCACAGAGCACATTGATAGCCCTTCTTCTTTACACTGTCCCAAAACGTGGGAATGAAAGAAAAGTTCGTTGTATTGGTCATTGATGATTTTTAGTCCTATGTACAATAATTTATCACACAAATGGAATCAAGTGATTACCACATTTCGTTCGTTATATATTGAAAAATTATGTTTGTTATGTTATAATGATATCCTCTTTCAAAAAGAATTCAGTCGTTGAAATGTTCATTTCATGAAGTATGTTCGCTATGTGAAAGAATCTTGATTTTTCGAATACACTGAATTCATCCAATAATACTGATCTATATTTATGACGTTCATTGTTTCTGTTTATGCGTTATCTGATTCATTATTGTATTCTTCAATATTATACCTTCCTGTATGGTCGTGAACAAACAGTGTCATTCACAATAATTATGGCATATTCGAATACATCGTTGTGATGAAAATGTTGAAAATCAAGATGGCGTTTATGAGGAGAAAAAAAAAGTGACATGAATTTCTCTGCCATTTTAGGAAACACTGAAAAGACGAAGCCATATTCAAAAATTCCACAAAAAACTACCTGAACAATGTTGTAGTTGAAAATGTACAGTACAGTTTGTTTATCCTTGAAAAAACTGAAATAAAACTCTAAAATTTCCGTTTTTTGTGATATTCTAAGAACTATCAGAGATATTCTCAACTTCTGATACTTCAGACAAAATGTATATACTATAGAGAAAGAGCTTAACTCACAGGTGGAAAAGTTCTCCCATTTATTAACATGCTATTCTTATCGCTCTCATCGGATCACAATACTATAGACGATTTATTTCTAGACTGTATTAGAGGATTATTTGTATTACTAAATTGTAAACAAGTTCACTATACTTCATTTAGTATAGTTTTCATTTACTACTCCTTATGCTCTCTTATTTCTTTTTTTCTTTTTTGCTCTATAATCTGATTTTCTCTTATTCCTCCCCTATTTTAATTTCCTTCGTTTAATTCTTCTTGTTAGGTAGTTTATTCACGATCGTGATCATTTTGTTTGTGCGTCCTAAGATTCTCTCAAAATGAGCTCATCAAACCGCATTTGCAAGGAAACTGCCTGGAACCACGATTTAATCACCGCAACTTTTTTTCCACCATCATACGCTCTATTAAGTTATCTGTTTGTCAATTGTTACAAGCCAATTTCGAAACTGTTTGGTAATAATTACGAGATTGCTACACAACTTCAACAATTACTTGCCTTTCCATTATTCGAATAACAAAAAAAATCGTAATCTTCGTACTAAATTTCGATTACAATGCAACCATCACAGCAACAGGTTGCCAGAAAGAAAGAAGAAGATCCGAAATATATACTATAGTGGCCAATTGAAATGATCCATATCTGTTAGTTTCAGAACTAGATAATGTTCAGAAAAGTCCTTTCGATTCTGATTAAAAATATAGAAACTTAAATTCGACAGAATGAGTCGCTCTCTTCGTTAATACACCACTTTGTGTTTAGTACAGAGTAGTCACAGTTTATGGATTATGATAGATTATACAGGGTGGTGTTCCGTTGGAGAAAAGAAATAGTTAACCGGAGATAGTGACAAATTGTTTGGATTGGACCAAATCAATGAAAATCATCGCGTAGTCAAATTAACTTTGACTTCTAAGATTTCACCCAGCACTAATGAGAAAAAATATTTTTGAGCTCGTGGCCGCTTGAGATGGGGCCTTCTATGGGTCGGGGGGACCGTGATATTATGCCGACCCTGTCACCTTAAAATTACGCCACTGCGAAAATGTATGAATCAAAATAGAAAATCCTTGACAATTCTTTTAATTTTCTTGTTTGAAGGTAGTGAGTAGAATTGTATTGTTTCTTTGAGAAACAAAATTTTATTTGAACCCTTTTGATAAGCTCATGAAACTTGTTCTTTTCGAACATCTCGTCAAATTTTCGAAAATGAATTTTGGTGGACCCAAGAATGTATTGAATTTTTGTTAGTCCGGACCTGGATTTTCATAGCTACGGCAATTGAGTAGAGGAAAGAAATAGTATATTACAAACCGAGGCGGGAAGTGTTTCATTACTGTCGAGAGATTAGTTAGCTATGCAGAAGTGAAACTTCCTACTGAGGTTTGTATACTATTTCATTCACAACCATAATATTTTGATCAAAATTAATAAATCTTTGTTTCGTTTCGAACAACATGAAATATTACTTTCAACAAAAAATTACCAAGCAGGCTCTCAGAATAATTAAGCAGTTGTTACCGTTGCTATGTGGTAAACAACTGTGACCAGTATAAATAAATGTCAGTTAAAGTCCGATGCACGATCATATACATCGGTCTGGTATCTACGGCATTTTTGAGTGGTAGGAGGTGGCACCATTTTTGAAGAAAAAGTTGCCATAACTATCCGCTAGGAGGATTTAGGGGTATCATCACGTGATTAATCTTTGACAACAAAACAAACGGTTAGGACTTGAATGGTAAATAAAATAAATGACAGAAATATTATATCTTGCAAAATTCTCTAGAATTAATAAAAATCATTCCTATCTTCAAGAAGCACCCCACCATACGAGTTGCCAGACCCATGTATATGATCGTGGTCGGATGGAAGTTTGTATATTTCATCTATGGATGGAAGTTCGTGAATAATGAATTGAGAAAAATGTCTTCCGATGAAGAATTGATGGATTGTACCCCGCCAGAAATACGACAAGATGCTGACGCGGCAGCACAAGGCTTGGTGCCAGAAAAAAGTAAGCATCACTACCTAAAAGCTATTGAATTATATAGGAAGTGGTGCGAAGAAAAAGGGTGAACAATATCGGTTCCGAAAGTATTATACATATGGTTGTTAATAAACATATATACCAAATATTTAAGAAATATATAAGATATTTCGCTAGTTATGACCCAACAAAAAAAAATGGGCAAATTTGATGAAACCCTATATCTCGCTTATAAAATTCACATATACAGTGTGGAACAGCCAAATGGAATTAATTCGATAACAAATGAATGAGAGCGTGTTGTGGAAAACGCTTGGACGCATGGAGTTGTATTTTTCGATGCGCATTTAAAAAAAAAATAATAATTGTATAGGATGTGTCATGTGACAGTGGCCGATACCAACTTTCTTATTTTAAATACAACCCCCTGTATATTATTAGATTTTTGGATTCTTCGGAAAATTCTAGACATAATTCATATACAATGTCCCATACCTATCTTCAACTATTTCGGAAATATTTTCAGATGTTTTACAAAAATTAACAATCAAAAAAGAAAATTATTTTATTTCACAAATAATGTAAAAAAAATAAAAACATCAATTTCAATGTAAGAGATGGGTATGAGTTTTATACGAATAAACAAAACAGTTTCTGTATATTTTTTTTTCATTTCATAGTATCAGTAAAATGGAACCGAAACAGTTGAAAATAGGTATGGGGCATTGTACATGAATGTCTGAAATTTTCTGAAGAATCCAAAAAACTAATAACTGTCACATGACATACCCTATATAGTTTTTTTTTAAATGCCCATCTAATCGGGAACTCTATATGATGTCAACTCATTTCCATTCCCCAACGGAACACCCTGTATTATTATTATTATAGAATTCTGCCTATACCCCAGATATATTTTTCCGATACAGTTACTGAGGAATTTTTTAATATGAACACGCTGTATATGAGGATTAACAGGGAAGTGTTGGATATACACAATGATTATTATAAACGGGGAAATGACGTGAACTCGCGCAAAAATTACCCCGTTTCGAGATAAATCGAATATCTTCAGGCGCAATGCCTTTACCTCGTTAGATGGGAGGAATTGCTATTACAAGTCGTACCTATAGGTACGCATTCCGTATTATACCAGCGGGTAATGGCAATAACTAGTACCCGCCTACGTCAATATTTTCAAGATAGCCTATCTCTTCGGCATGCGAGAATAATAATTGTCATTGTCCGACTTAATTGACTCTTTGTTAAACTCGTTTCAATTAATAACGTGTAGTGCCTATGAGCCGGTATGCGTGTGTGTCAGGAAATGGCTAATATACCGTGATACGGGAATAACACTTCTAGCCATATATCGCTTTTCCGATGTCCCATAAATCAATAGACTCTCTCTTTCTCTCCACTTCAAACTCCTTGATCTCGCTTCAAAAATGCTCTCGGGAAGGAAGTTACATTGTTTCCTCCCTCTGGGAATTCAAATGCAAAAAATATTCCTCGTGAACAGTACACCCAATTTTATCCAATGTGCTTTGATTCAAGGCTTATGTATACAGGGTGGACTACGGTGAACGGTACCTCGCGAATAAGGATGAACAATCAACAAATAGGAGGTTTGTTCGATTAAAAAATAATTTCATCAATCGTGGGACTCCAACTGAATCTTGTAACTACTGAATGAAGGCAAAATCATAAATGTATTTTTTCTACTAACGTCGAAAAATGACGAGGTTCGCGCATTGACAACAATATGCGAAGTGACCATTTTTTTCATTTTTTCATTTTCATTCGTTTGTAGAAAAATTTTGTTTGCATCTCATGCGCGAAATAATTTGGTGACTATTTTTCTTAACTCGGCTGCGCTTCGTTCTCGATCATCAAAGTACCATTTCGCGCACTAGATACAAAAATAACTATTTTCATCAGATCTTTCGCACATCTATCATCAGCAATACACAAATAATTGTCCTATATAAATATGCAAAATTAAAAATTACATAGAAACTATAGGCTTTATTTCAGTAACCTCAGTGTTCGAGTATAAGAGTACAATACACTGTGACAATTCAGAATCTTACAATGGGATATATCTCACAAAAATTAATATATACAGTCTTACCCCCTTTTTAATCTCCGTTACTGAAGATAAAATTGAAAAACGCTCGGACACATCGATTTGCATTTTGAACAAAATGTTTTTCAATAAAAAAAATCATCTCTTTCACCATCTCCTCTTGATAGCTACCCCCTCAATTCAGCAAAGGAGGTCATACATCGTTGGAAAAGGTTTCTAACGTGGAATTTGAAAACTGTATTTTTTTCGAATGAAAATACACAAAAAATAAATAAACTAGAATAATTTGTCCAATTGATTCATTTTTGAATAGGCAATTCAATATTATTTGTCCCTTTATTTTTTTGTATTTGCATTTGGAAACATTTCAAATCATATATCAATAGTTATTGATAGAAAAATCATTATTTCAGATGGAACAACCTGTATATTCCTGCATATTTCAATAGAACTTGAAATTATCATTCCAAAAATATAACACACTCAATATTTTGCCCAAAATATGCAAAAAATTAATAATTTGAACCATTGAATTCTTCGTAAAAAACTGCTTTGGAAAAGTTTTCATAGAAACAAAGAATTTTCAACAGGAAAGAAGTAACAGCAACTTTTCGAAAATGCCATATACTTATCTATTACCTATAGGATAATAGGTTTTTGGAAAATGCACATTTTCGGAAAACATGCTGTAACTCAGAAACGGTTATAAAAATCGATATACGGTTTTCACCATGAGATTTGTTATGTTAATTGAACCTCGACACTGCCATAAGTTTCTATCTAGTTTGGAAAGATGACTTTCTCTTCAAAAGTGTCCAATTTGGCCCATCCTGTACATCGTTGTATGATATGATTCGATTCCTGAAATTATCCTGATATAATTTTGAATGTTGAAAGTACGTAATATTAATATTTTAAATTTTATAATTTTTTTTCATGTTATAAGATTAAGTTCGATAGATAACAAGGTGCAAAAATCCTCTCAACTGAATATTCAAATTGTGTACTGTTGACTGTTAGTACAAAAAACATATTTCAGGTTTGTACATTTCGAACCAGGTGCAGATATCGACAGTTTTCTGGTGAATCTGGTCGAACAGAAATTCAACCCTGAATCGAGCAGAATATGATTTATGACGTATAATTAATAGCATTTTTCTTATAAAAACCATTCGGTGTGTCCGTCATTCCGTCCATATCCATCCATCTACTACGGCCAACAACAGTCTAAACAACACCCGCTATTATCTCTACCAGACAATCTGTATCAGCTTGGAATCCAGTGAATTACTTGAAAAAATTTTGAGAGGAACAAAATTCGCTTATTCGGCCTGTTTTTCATCAAATAATTTCCATAATGTTGAATGAACGTTGTCGAGTGAGTCCTGAAAATCGACCATGGAATTTGATATAATCAAATTAAAATTATCGATCGTTTTCTACTGCTCCCTTCCAATATGGACACAGATTCACAAAATTTTGCTATACAGGGTGTTGCTTTTCAAATAGAAAGAATTTGAGTTTCGACTATAATATGACCGACTTGATTTTGATCCAGATTTCTATTTTATTTCTTAGAATTCCTGGTCGTCCTACAAAAAAATTCCTCAAAATCTGTTTCAATCCTTGGAAATAGACTTACCCTTCGGACCTTCTATTTTCTGAAAGTAGAATGTTAGGCCTTTGGCAGTTATATTTCTTACGTACCTCCATAGATGAATTCAGAAATAAAAGCAATCTGAGGCATATTGATCACAGTTATGATACCAGGGCGAAACAAAAAAAACATGTTACACACTGAGTACTCATTCAAAACGATTGGCCAAAGTACAAGAATATTCAACAGCATCCCCAAGAAGATCAAGGAATCAACATAATTTTTTTCATCGAAAAAAAAAACATAAAGAACTATCTTATTGAAACAGAGAGGACAATAACATAATAGAACCGAATATATGAATTTTGAAGTATTATGTAACATTTTTTTTATTTAGCATTTTGTTTACATTGATTTTCATTTGTCGTCTATTTTAATTCGTTGAACTTAAAATTCAATTATTTTTATTGTTATACTTATTATTATTTCGAAAATGTATTGTACTTATAAAGTGGACATTTTAGACCACGTGCTGGCTTTGCCTTAGTGGTATATCTTTGTTTAGTCATGTAATTCTTAACGAATAAACATTATTACTATTATTATTACTATTATTATTATTATAATGAATTGATTCAGATTGTTGATTTAGTCGTGAAACCAAGTACAAAATATACAGTGACTGAAAAGTTATAATTACTTTTTTTTTCAAAATGAAGATAACGCCCTGTATGTCTGCAATAAAATGCTCTAAATATGCCAATGGAGTTTGATTTGTGGAGTCGTTTAGGAGTTACAGCTGTTTATTTGAAAGAACTTTGAACCACCCCCACCACTTCATTTCAATAGATACGCATGACAAAAATTACTACAATGAAGGTCAACTCCAAGATGTAGACATGTATTTAGCAAGTCTACTGGGTATGTTCCGTGAAAAATTACTTTTAAAGTTTCAGATGATAATTATGCCCCCTGGCGGCCTTCCTGGAAACATGACAATAAGTTTCCGAGATATCCTGTACATTTCGAAGAGAAAGTACAATTTTCATGAATAAAGCGGCGTATAATCCCAATGAAAATATTCAATCAAATATTTTTCGGATACGTTGACAAAATATTTCATCAGAAATACCCTATTAGATTTTCAAATTGTGACGCCAATGCCGTAGCGCTTCTCGGTCGAAAAGGGTAGTCATAAATCTTTGATGCAGAGAAAGAATAAAAATCTCTTTTTATTTCGTTCTTCGTATATTGTTTTTGTGGTGCACGAAACGATTTTCCGGTATTATGCCGCAAATTCCTCTAAATTGCCCATAAACAGACGATATGATTGATGTTATAATCGATGGCATAAGTGAGGAAACAATTCGTTACGAGTCGAAAGCCGTATAGTCTATTTATCATTCGCGGTTCTATAAATAATCGTTATTTCGTTACGTATTATAGTGTTTTGATGCGATTGCCTAAAACTGATTGGAATTTTTCCACTTTGATCGTGTAATTTCAGACAAAGAAATGATTCCTGCTTCAACGATATACATAGGTAGGTATGACATGTACAGGTGTCGTAATTTGTCCGATTATTGCTGAAATGTGTGTCTGGACTTTTTTCATTCCAGATTTCACGATTATACATGATCAACTTCCTATTAGATATTAGCTCAGAGCTACTTTTAGAAGGTCCGGTATTTTTCCGCGAATTATAATTGGTACTGAAACTGTTTAGAAATAAATATATTATTGATTCGATTATGGATGTTTTCCGCATTGATAAATCTTGAATTGAATCTGTCAAAGCTGCCCAAAGGAAGACTTATCTGGTACTCCGGAAGTCGTTCTACTCTCCTTCGCACGCCTGGACGGGGTTGCAACCACTTATCCTCTGGGAAGTGGACTGTAATTATTGCTAGATCGCGGGACAGCGAATATTTGGATTCTTGAAAATAGCTTTGCAAACACCGATACTTCTTCGGAGTGAGATAAATAATCAATATGCTTGCTTGAGTTTCAGCTACCCGTTCTGTTTCTCGATAAGCCCACCAGGGAACTTTGAGCGGTTATATACACTTGGAATTTTCAAAAATCTTTTTTTCCTTTTATTTTCTTAATGTACATATATTTAAAAATACACACAGAGAATTTCATATCGTTCCGGTGAATATTTTTATAAGTTACACGCAAATTAGAAAAGGCGTTTCAGAGTGCTTGAAAGTGCTTTTCAAACTTTAACGCGTTCTTCTCAGAATGGTGTTTTCAAAGTCGGTGACCAACATTACTCGCAAACGACCAAACCGATTAGTCTCAAATTTTAACACGAGCTTTTTATAAATATAAATTTCAGTAATTAATCTAAGATTTTTTCTCACCGATAAATATTTTTTTAAACAATTCAAGGCAGAAATTTTGGTCAAAAATCGTGTTTTTTTAACCGCCATTTTGTCAAAAAAAATATTGTTTTGCCTATTCCTTCGATCAATTACTAGATTCAACATTACTCTGGCGAAATCTGTTTGTTTTTTTAATTCCAGATGATTCAGTTCAGAGATATATAGTGGACACCGCAAACATTCTTTTTTGAAAGGAGCTCCCGGAGCTCAGCTGTAGCTTCTTCCAAATAAATATTTTTACTAATACTAAATCTCAAAATACTGTTGAAAGATACCATAACATGTGTACAAATTATTAGATGAATAAATTTGAAATTTTTCTCAGAAAAAAATCTGGAAAATTCGCTTTTTCGGCCTTCTAACTGTATACCGGGTGTTTCACAGTGGATGGAACATTAGAAGTATCTGGAGAACAGAGACACAGATCATTTCGAAAATTTGTAGGCGTGGATAATCAAACTTGCTCTATCTGTCTAAAATATTTTTATCAATATAGTGTTGCCGCTTGTATCAGAAAGTAGTAGCTACTTTGTTATTTCAAATGGAACACCTTGTATATTATATCATTTTCCTGTATTCAAGTTGCATGGGTGTGAAAGTACTATGGCAGAAAATAATTAGTCAATGTCACAAGAATATCAGTGAAACATGCAGAGAGTTTGATGAAAAGTATGCTGATTTACCTCGAATGAATTTGAGGAAATTCATTAGATTGAAGAGACATTTTGAAATGCTTGAATCATCATGAAAACCTAAAAGTATCAAAGTCTAATATGTGTATTAATGAATCTAGAGAGATTTCATTGGGAAAAAATTAATATTTTTCAATAGTCAGGTTTTGCACAGAGATTGGACAAAATAATTTTCATCTCGAAAATCGTCACAGATAGGTAAAGGGAATTATGTGGAAAAGTTGTGAGGAATCTTATAAGGATTCCAAAAATGATAGATATAATATACGAGGTGTTTCATTTGAAATAACAAAGTAGCTACTACTTTCTGATACAAGCGGCAACACTGTATCGATAAAAATATGTTTGACGGATAGAGCAAGTTTGATTATCCACGCCCACAAAGTTTCGAAATTATCTGTCCTTCTGTTACTTCTAATGTTCCATCCACTGTGAAACACCCTGTATAACCCCTTGACAGAGTACAAGAAACAGAACAAAACAATATATACCGGATGCTGTGAATATTTGATTTGAATTGAGGATATAGGAGGAAAATTGGTAAATATAGGAAGAGAGGGAACAAGAATGAGAAAAATAATGGAGAAATAATAAAGAAAAGAGAAAAAAGATGGGACGTCAACAGTAATTGTTTTTGTTGTTTTTTTTTTTTATTTTCCTCACTGTTCTGTTTCTTTTGTTTCTTCCAATTTCTACTCGGGTTATCCTGTGAAACAGTGAAATGAATGAACGAATAAAAAAGGACCATCCGCCGAGGCGCGCAGTTGATTCCGAAGCAACGACGCCGCGCTCCTCGGCTACCACCCCCGCGGCATCCGGTCGCGTGCATGCAGCCGATTGGCCTTTCTTCTCCTTGGCGAGAGCGAGCGTTCGCGCTGACCGCCGAGGTCCGTCACGATGATGGCCCACGGCCACGTCGTGAGCTTCGAGAAGAAAACGCACCGGGCCCTCGCACGGCGGACCACGACAATGTCCTAGGGGGTCGCGCACATCTACATAACGGGGGAGTCGGGAGGACGAGAGGAGGGGCAGGGGGGGCTGGTTCTTGGCGCATTCCGGCCAACCGGTGAGTCAGTGAGTACCAACTACGTGCGGTGGGTACGTATGAGTAGTACTCCGAAAAGTTGCGACCGATTGTTTATTTTTTCGATCTTCATGAAGGCTTCTTTCAACCCGTCCGGAAATAATTTCTCCGCCAAGATGAGAATAACGTTTATTCGAGTGAACGTACAGGGTGGCCGAATTTCGATGTTTGTTTAGGGCAACTCGGTAACTATACAGGGTCACTCACGGTCGATGGTAGGTTAGACGTATATGGAAATCGGGACGTAGGACTATTCTGAAAATCTGATTTCTCGGGTAATCAGTTCCGTTCTATCGATTTAAATTTTTTCATCATTGCAGCGTTGCCGCTTCTATCGAAAAGTAGCAACAACTTTGTTGTTTCAAATGGAACACTCTGTGTTTTATTCCATTTTTCGTTCTTCTAATACATTTCCGTCTGACACTTTCCTATACCTATCTCAGAAAGTTTGCGAGAAATTAATTGATTTCCTTATTTTTCGTGCAAAACATAGCTTCAAATAAATGTTCATTACTGCGGCATTTGGATTCGTGGAAAGCTGAACTTTTGGGTGTAGTTTACCAATGTCTTGTGTATCAATTAGGGCCGTTCTAATTTGATGACTTGACGATAGATTCAAAAATGGTGAAGAATGGAATGCCCTCATTTAATATCCTGAAAGACAACTAAAGTTCCTTCCAGATGATACATTATGTTCCTACTATACCTAAATAGTCAGGTTTTCGAAAAAAAAATCAAGTTCATACATATGCATAAAAATCGGATTATTTTGCCATATTTTGTATTAGATAGCTATGAAATGTCATGGAAAAAACATGTTATTATTGAGATTGAAAACGTTCGCGCGTTCATTTACGATAATATGATTTGAAAATAATCCATTTGAAAAAATGCACTTTTCGCCATTTTTGTATCAATCGTCAAAGTCATCAAATTAGAACGGTCCTAATTGATACACAGGACATTGGTGAACTACACCCAAAAGTTCAGCTTTCCACGAATCCAAATACCGCAGTAATGAACATTTATGTGAAGCTATCTTTTGCACGAAAAATAAGGAAATCAATCAATTTCTCAAAAATATTTTGAGATAGGTATAGGGAAGTATTAGAGAAACGAAAAATGGAATAGAATACAGAATGTTCCATTTGAAATAACAAAGTTGTTCCTACTTTTGGTAGAAGCGGTAACGCCGCAACGCTGAAAATATCTTAGATCGATAGAACAAAACTGATTACTCGAGAAACCAATTTTTCAGAATAATCATACGTCCCGTTCTGCTTGTACGTCGAACCTACCATCAACCAACCGTAAAGGGCCCTGTAAACGATCAAATTATTTGTCAAATATTCGTTTGACAAACGTGTTTGTCAAATTTTTTGAAAGTGTGCGAGCTTGTTTGACGTGTTTGTCAAACAATGTAAATGTTTGACCTGTTTGATGGAAATTTTGATTGACGGTGTGTTTGGCAAACCTGTTTGATAGTGTGCAATGGTGTTTGTCAAATAAGATCTCAGTTATTGCCTTGATACCATGGAGAACACAACTGCGACAATCAATAACGGCAACATGTCAGAAAAAGAATTTCTTTTGGAATTTATCTCCGTATATCGCGACATGCCGATGCTGTGGAGAATAAAATCAAAAGACTATATGGATAAACACAAGAGAATGAATGCGATCAAAAAAATGACGGAGTTATTGAAAGTGTCTCGCGGGAACATCACTGAAGAAGATGTTAAAAAAAAAATTAATATTTTACGAACAACTTTCAAGCGTGAAAATAATAAGGTGAAGAAATCTATGCTTTCTGGATCTGGTACTGATGAACTCTATGTACCTTCATTATGGTACTACAAAGAGCTTGAATTTCTACAAGACCAAGTGGAGGAAGAATCGGGGATCAGTTCAATAACAGGACAAACGGTAAATAGTAACAATGTTTATTTTATTTTAATTCTACAAGTACAACATATACAGTTACCCACTCTAAACATTTGTAATTTTTTCATTTTCAAATAAGAATTCATTTTCAAAAGAATATTTTTATAAACAACTTGTTACAAATAGGTACAACATAATATTTTAACCTAACCAATAATAATATTTTAACTTAACCAATTAATAAATATTTTTTATTTTCACAAGTACAGCAAATACGATTAGGTACCTATTCTAAACATTTGTTTTGCCATGGAATAGCACCCGTTGAATTAAAATATTCACAAAAATCATCTCTCACTTCTTTTGCTAATGTAGCGCTATTTCCAGCCCGTGTACGTTCGATATTCAACAATTGATTTGACTCATTTCTCCAAGATCCTTGTATGACAGTCCCTGTAACACAATCTTCCATGTCTAATTCTCCATTCCTAATGTAGTTTTTTTGTTTCATTAGTAAATTGTGTAAATGACAACACGCCATTACTACAATTTTAGCTTTTGTAGGACATAATTTGATGGGTTTTTGGAGAATCTTAAAACGACTCGCAAGAATGCCGAATACATTTTCAATTATTCGCCGAGCACGGGATAAACGATAATTGAAAATCCTTCTGTTGTCATTTAAAACCTGCTTATTGTAGGGCTTCATAAAATTTGGAAGAAGCTGGAAAGCTTCATCGCCTACAAATACAAATGGCATTTTTTTATTAAAGTTTGGCAATTCCTGTGGCTCTGGAATCTGCAACTGGTTGTTCTCAAACATATTCCAAAATTTTGTATTTTTAAGTACTCCTCCATCTGACACTCTACCATTTGTACCGACATCAATCATGATAAATTCATAATTTGCATTAGCTATGGCCATAAGCACTATGCTGTGTGTTCCCTTATAATTATAATAATAGGAACCGGAATGCTCAGGTTTTTGTAAAGTGATATGCTTTCCGTCTACAGCTCCGATGCAATTATCAAAGTTCCATGAATTTCCAAATTGTCGTGCCAATATTTTCCAACTTTCTTGTGTTTTGGGTATCTGAAACATAAAAATACTTATTATTATTATGTAATATGTTTATTATTATGTATTATTATTATTATGTAATATGTTTATATTTATTGTTTTGGTTTCTAGGAATCGTCAAAACTATCAACATCAACATCAACACAATCACCTTTGCCACCTTCAGCATCTATTAGTCCTGTACAAATAAAAAAGAAGAAAAAGGAGGACTTGCAACAGGACTTATTGACATTAGCCAGGGATCATTTCAAAAAACCTGAAAATGAATATCAGGTGATGGCAAGAAACTGGGCCTTTAAGCTAGAGCGCATGTCTGGAGAACAAAGAAGACTGGCAGAAAAATTTATAAACGAAATACTCTTTGAAGGAGAAGAAGGAAACCTTCATAGACATTCGGTAGTTATTAATCCGTCTCAGCCAGCACTCGCTTGGAACACTCCATCACCTACTCCGTACACCCCATCTCCTATTTCACAACAATCATATCTGTCCAATACGGAGCAACCTGTGGTGATTCATATTTCAGACTCGCAAACAAATGAAAATAATACAGAAACTGAAGATGATACAGCAGCCAAATTTATAAACAATTTTTATTCTCTTTAAATTATATATTTTGTAATTTTGAAATAAAAATCTTACCTGAATATTGCTTAATTTTTCATTTATTGCCTCACAAGTTTCAATGATAATGCCGCTGAGTGTACGAGGTGCAATGCAGGCTTGAAATTTTAGGTCTTCAAGATCGGCGCCACTAGCCAGGTACCTCAAGGTTATAGATAATCTTTGAGAAGCTGGTATAGATTTACGCATAACGGTATCTTGTTTTGCTATGCAAGGACTTAGCAATGTTAATAAATCTTCAAATGTTTTATGGTCCATGCGCAGGAAGTTTGCATAGTCATTTGGTTCTGTGAGCACTATTTCCCGTAACAAATTTTCGTGCGTATATTTATCCCGTAATTTCAACCATTCTCTAGACCATCGACGACCTTTTTTCTTTTTCTTCATACATAGTGCTAGTGTCAATGCCAAAAACGCCTTATCTGTATTATCACTCATTGTTATATACGACAGAAGATGATAACAACACACGAACGTCAAGGAGAAAACTGAAATATGGGCAAATTTATTTGATCTATTGGTTTGATCGTATGCGCTTTTGTTTGATGAAAACATGAAGTTTGACAAACAAATTCGACAAACAAATTTGACCGTCTACAGGGCCCTTAAGTGACCCTGTAGAAGATACGAAAAAACGGAGGTCGCATCCTTGATCGCTTTTTCCGAGATACGTTCAATGGTTGGCTATCGTTTTTTGTTTTCGAGTTATAATCGAAAGTTCGATTTTCGACTTTACGACATATCATGGTAGTGGAGCTAGCTAATTGTTTTTAAAATCTTCAGGCACTTTTTTCCGTTCAATCCATTGGTGTAGAGAAAGTAGGAGAATGTCGTGTATTACGGTTTATGCATTTGTCTTCGTCATACTATCAATAAACTCATTTGATCGCGAAAGTGAAAATGTCATACGAAAATTACGATACGATATGTTATTTTTTTTATAAAACTTCCGATTGCAAATCCTTCGATTCCAAGTCATCAAATCGAAGCTGATACTGGAATTTCAAAGCGTCGAACTTCAGTTACCTATACTAAAGATTCATAAATTCCATCCTTATCCAATACGGAAGCAACATTACTTACAACGAACTGATTTCCAACGAAGATTAGAGTTTTGCGAATGGAATCGTCAAAAAAGTCTACAAAATCCGTTTTCCTCCTGTAATACAACATGGACAGCTGAAGCATATATTAGCATATATATATATTCATGTTGAAATGTTTAGTAGGAATAATTAACACTATTGGTCTTTGTTATTTTCGATTTTAAAAAACTCGCACGGATAGCCTGTATCGTATAGCTCAGTTATTATCATTTTGCACACATCATCTATTCTTTCAAACGACATTCTAATGAAAATAAAACGAATATTTCTAAAATCAATTGTTATATGTGTAGTAAGTAAGTGACTGAGTCGATATGTTTTTCGATCTTAAAAAAAAAGGTTTTCTGAAATCTTTTCTATAACAAAAATAAATTAACTCGAAAAAATAATAATGTTGGACTAACAGTAGGTTTTAATTTACTGATTACTGGAATTCAAAAATTAACTTTCCGAAACTACTTTATTCTTTGAAATTGTCATCTATATTTGATAAGACCAAAAATATGTTTGTTTCTAAATTGCTCATTAGCCCACATGGAGATATACAGTGGCTTCAATTCAAAATAAACAATACCTATGGTGTTTTGAGAATCAAAAAGTAACATTGAAGGGCAGGTTGTTTAAATCAAGAAAAATTCGCTCAAAACCGAATGAGGATCTCAAACGTAATTTCGATTTGAAATAAAGCAGTGGTGTAATATTTTTCTTCATCAAAAATATTCAAAGCAGAAACCGTACGGTCGCCACTGGTAGAGGAAAAAATGCATAAAAGACATGTATAAAATTTCAGGAATATTTGTACAATATTATCCCAAATATGATAAAAAAACTGATTTTCATTCGATTCTTCATCACTCTGTATCTCAGAAATCAGGACTTTTAGGGCATTTTCATGGGAAGATTTTTCCTCAGTTTTTCTTTTTACTTTCCGGACTATGGTCCTTGACAGAAATCGAAAGAGATCTCACCTTTCACTTTACCATAACTAACAGTTGTCTCAATTCAACAAGTTTGAATATTTAATAAGATCGAATGTGATATTACGCACCAATGTCATTGGTTGGGTATTGAGTTCAATTTGAATAGTGTATTCGGTGTATGCGATATTTTCTAATATTTCATTATCTTATGCAATGTGGGTTAGCCCAGCTAGGTAAATTTCAAAGTCATCGTAGAAGCTCGTATGGAGGCTCCCAGAGCATCGACATGGACCTTTCATGGGTTTTTTCGTTGAGAATATGGGGTTTTTGGGGATTTTCAACACCGTTTTCAGCGTCTCTTAGACCCTTTGTAACCCTGTAGGTTATACCTATGCCTTTGGACTGCTCAGATAAAGGCGGTAGGTCGTGAATCAGATAAGTTGGGCGCCAGACTTGCAAAAGGCAAAAGTCAATAAGAGAATGATATAACCTTGCTTAGGAAGGAAGAAGAAAAATGCAGATAAAGATTAAAGGAATTTAGTGACAAAAATTCTGCTGAAGGCTGGAAATAACACAAAAAAACAAGGTGAAAGCTGAAGGCTAAGAATAAATAACTAATAAGACATCAAACGTTAGTCAGAGCATCAAACATAAATCCGCCAAGAGCCCTCTGCTGCTCGATGTTGGTTGGATTCCCGGATCAGCCACCTGCGTTCTACCAGGTTTCTTCCCGATCACTTCCCTGTTCGCTTGTGTCTAGGTAAGAGGATCGCCAACAAGTCTTTTCGCGGAATGGAACCTCTGGAATCACAGTCCACCGAAAAAATAAATGATATAGTAGGAACTTGGCAACTTGGTTAATGCTCTGGCTTCAGATCAGTTGAATCATTAACCAAACAGAAAAAATAGTCAATGACGTAGTTAAAACAAATTATATTAAATTGGGTAGGAAATGGGTGGCTAACCCTTGAAATAACAAGCCAAATCGATTCGGTGCCACCCAAGCCAACAAGCTAAATCCCCAACTGGCAGTCTAGTCGATTCACGATCTACGACAAAATGGAGATTCAATAGCGGCACACGTGCCAGACAGAAAAAGGAAAAAAACGGAAAATATGTATGTGGAAATAATCCTTCAAGATATATGAATCAGATTATACATCCCGATGGAGTGGATCGGTTTCAACTCAAGAGATAATACAAGATGAAATTCAGACTGACTTACCAGTTGCAGACCCAACCGCTTGCTAAGGAGACTCGAATTCAAGAGAGCGCTCCTTCCAGGTTCCCTCTCTTCACATTTTATTTTAATCATGCGTCTCAAAAGTATCAGATTGTAGAAGTGACTATTTCTACCATAGGACGGAGACATGAGAAGAATGTTGATAAGTTCTTCAATCAAATGATTTGAAGATGAAACGAAATTTTCGTTACACCTTCGAAGACGGATTTATTTTTTGAAAAATTGAACAAAGGTACCTTTGGATTTTTGAAACATTTCAAAGTCGTCGTAGAGTCTTCAATGATCGTATGGAGGCTACCAGAGCATAGACATGGCTTTTCATGGGTTTTTTCGTTGAGAATATGGGATTTTCGAGGATTTTCGTGAGTTTTTGCGACTTTTTGGAATTTCAAGGAATTTTCAACATGCAATAACTCGAAAACTATACTAGATATCGAAAAACGGATTTCAGCACCGTTTTCAGCGTGTTTTAGAATCCCTGTAGACTAAAATTCAGCAAACCTTTGGATATGAGGTTTTTGGGGATTTTCGTCGGGTTTTGCGACTTTTTGGTAACTAAATTCACAACACCCCGTGATGACTTGTGTCAGTCGAACTTTTCAACGATCTCTTTATGCTTCATTCAATATGTATCTTTCAAGATTTGATGAAAGAGGTAGGTACTACTTATATCTTCTTCTCCATCATTATTTAGTGGCATACTGAGAAGTAATTTCCACATAAAAATATAACCAGTGTAAGGATAAGGGGAAGACAAGAAAAAAAATTCTAATAAACAAAAAATCCATTCAAGAATGAGATGAACAAAAAAAAGGCTTTGGCAGTCTATAAAACTATTTTACATTGACTACATAAGTATCTGGAGAACAGAAAAACAGATCATTCCGAAAATTTGTGGGCGTGGATAATCAAACTTCCTCTATCCGCCAAGAATATTTTTATCAATATATCAGTGTTGTTGCTGCTTGAAAGTAGTAGCTACTTTTTCATTTCAAATGGAACACCTCGTATATTATATCATTTTTAGAATCCTTATAAGATTTCTCAAAAATTTTTCGAGATGATCGGTACTTCTAATGTTCCATCCACTGTGAAACACCCGGTATTGTCCTCACAATTTTGCGAAAGCCAGGCGCAATTTTTTTGCTCTAGGAAATTTCTAGAGTAATCAGCCTTTTTGAAAATTCTATTTTTTCTGAAACCCCAGAGATTGAAATCGAGAGGTGTCAGCTCATGTGACCTCGAAGGCCATTACCATGGTCGAATCCATCATTCATCAATTTTTGTTTAATGTTTCCAACACCATATGATGGTGCACCATATTTGTTTCTTTTCACGTTTGCAATCAATTAATGTTAATATTATTCGTCAAATATGAAATTTAGAACCATCCAAAGCACACTTGTGAAAATACACATGAGACAAATGAGCGTATTTTCACATTTTTGTTGATATCTCTCTAAATATCCATTTCAACGATATGGTATGCTATCGTATGTAATCGATAGGAAATGAAATTTTGCGTCGGATAGTGTTGAAATTTTATGGTCATTCCATTTGAAATATAGAATTTATTGCGATTTGAAATTTCCAAAGAGTAAACTGAAAAATCAAACACTCTGCTGAATATTTTGGAACACTTCTAAGGATACGTGATAGAACACTCTTTCATTGATGTGTATTTGGAGATTGAACCTTGAATCTTAAAAAATGAAGATAATATGGACAATTAAGTTAGTCAGTCCGTCTATCAAAAGTTTTAGTAAAAATAGAATATCTCGAGAAGAAATCATGATCGGAAGAAAATTCAAAATGCAACAATTCTTCTTAGAATTCTAAAATGTAAAAATAATCAGGGTGTTCTATTTGAAAAAACAAAGTTGATATCACTTTCGGTTAAACCGGAACTAACAGCGAATTGCAAATATTTTAGGAAAATAGAACACATTGAGTAGTAGCATCCACCAAAATTTCAACTTGATATCTCCATTAGTTCTCCATAGGTGAATCACCCTCTAGTTTTGAATTCAAATGTCTCTCAATTCACTATGTACCCACGTCTTGATATCCCATATCAACTCAATTGAATTGAAAACACAAATATAAGGTGGGTGTCAAAGATCTTGATGTCCATATCTTTCTGCTAATATATCTGCCTTATATTCATTAGGGCTGGTTTGTTTCTAAAAATCGAAGAATACAGGGTGATTCACAACAAATTCTACATATTACTCGAGATGAAGTATTTTTCAATCAACTGTTGAAATTCTAGGCCATATTTTTTACATTTTTATTGATCTTGTAAAAAGCTATTTTATTGAGCTCAGGGAACATACTCACTCTACTAAATTTCATGTTTGAGTTTTTAACTTCTGCATAGAGATATTTATCGTAGAATAATTCACATATTTTCAAAAATCATCCTGTATATCCGTCAATAACGCAACAAGGTATTTTTAATGCCAGATATGGAATGGTCTCGTATGGCCTATACAATTGTACTAAATAAATTAGTAACTGCAGCTTCAACATTCCATAATCAAAATGAATTACATTGTTAGTAACTTTGTTAATAACTGTGCTGTGATAAGTAGCATTATCCATACATAACAATTGTGGAAGGATTTTCGAATTTCGGCTACAGTTGTGTATTGAATCAGTGGAGAACGTTATCCTGCTTCGTTTCTCCGTGTGAACTTTGGATAGGGATACAAACTGATTTTGACCCAGGAATACCATGAAACAACATTAGAAATCTACAAAAAACGCAAGAAAAGAAAAATTCGTATCTAAACAAACGATTGTAAGGATTCGCTCCAAACAATTCGGCATCGTTGTGAAGTGTTGCCATATAATTGTTGATGCTTTGATGTTCCCAGCTAATTGTATAAACCTATTGAGACATATGTCATTGTTGGATACTTTTTGTTTTGTACTGATGGCATTGAAAAGTTACCAAATCTGATACAGGTATCAACCCAGAATAAATAGACTATACCTACCAGTAGATGGCAGAGGTATTGTTTCTTTTTCTTTCATCGATGTATCTACAATGGAAAGTATGAATCAAGAACCAACTTATTGCAACTGACGAGGCTAAAATATTGCAGTAGTCACTGTGAATTTTTTAATCGAAATTCTCCACAATTCATAAACGTTTCCTCCCTTCCTTTGTCCTCCATATCTTCTTCATTCAATACTTCTAATCTGGATATTGTATTAATGAAACTGCTCGAATATAAAATTACAAAATGGTTCTAAGACTGGTACAAAGTAACAATCATCCTGTACCCCTATATAAGCAAAACAAACAAAAACCGGCTACGCGGAAAAAACTCTCGGCATCCTATTCAATACAGAAACAACAAAATAACGAACTCTTCTCGATGGAGCGAAATTCACGCTGAGACTCGGCAAGAAGGGAGAGGAAAGGGGGCCGACCCTTGCCCCGGGCGTGGTCGCCTTCCGGCGACGCGATTGGCCCGAAGGGCGTGGCCTGCGGGCGATTCGCCTCCCGGCGGTTTTCTCCCGTCTCGTGGTGCCTAAGGCGGGGTGGGGAGAGAGCGTATTGCAGTTTTTCGATTGTTTAATTTCGTGTTTGTCAGTCGGGTGACGCACGGACTGGTTGCTTTATTAACGTTTTGTGCTGGGTTAGAAGATGGCTCAGACACGTGGGGCTGGAATATGAGGGTGTAAGGGGGAAAATTTATTGATATTTGGTTATCGGCATTCGTCTTTTACAGCAAAGTGAATTATTGTTTGATTCGAACATACCAACATACAGGGAAGGTTTATTCTTATATTGTTACGTTATTCGTGGATTTCAGTAAACAACAGACTGATTTCTAACTGATGAATTTATTTCCACGTACACTAACGAACACTTTTTATTTCAACTATTTATAAATAGTTGAAATAAATGGACAACGATGTTACTCGGTCGCGTTCTATTCTTCAACTACTTAACTAACTTTGTTTCGATATTCATATGTTTCCACATTTGTTCTGGAATGTTCTAGAACTGTCAGTCTTATGTCACGTATTCTCATCTCTCTTTCTCAGACTGCTCGCAGGATCTTCCATCTTCTTCTATTCCAGAATATTCGAAAGCTTTCAATATAATCGAGATTTAGGTGAAAACATGTGATACAGGGGGATTGTTCAAGTTCGCCAGTTCCCTGATGCATCCATAATGATGACATTTTATTCCCAAAGAACTGCTCATATGTTGCGGTTAATTTTGTTGATTACGCTAAAAACTAAGGAAATATAGATATAATTTCCACATAGATAGGAATGATTTCATTTGAATATATCTTTCCAGAATTCAATAGGTTTTCATTCAATTGACCAAATTGAAACCCTTGAATCGACTGTTTCAAGTTTCGGTTCATTGACATCGACGTGAAATAGTATATTACATCACAAGAATTGTAAGAAGCATATTACGCACGACTAGAAAAAGTTACTCAATAATTCGTAATTCTAGAAGTGCGTAATTTTCATACAACTCAAGTTGTGTACTATACTTTTTCTACGACCGCATTCATTTCCAACAAAAATTAGGATTTCGTTAGGTGAAAATATGTTTTTCTACAACTGCTATAAAAAGTAGCGTATTTTTCATAGCAGTTATGAAACGTCAAAATGTTATCGGCGACGCTGCTTGTTATTCGTTTCCATGGCAACTACTGAAGGATCTATCTTATTGGTCATATGTCGTGCGATTTACTTTACAGATGCTAGCGTATGGGTTGTTGATCGTGCTCTCTTTTTACGGTAAAGTCAAATCGTACAGTTTTACGTCGCCCAGTACTCAAATAGACAGTTACATAGTAGGCGAGTTGTACAAATTTCGTCATTTTCTGTATAGGGGGAGTAGAAAGATATATTTTTAACTTAGACATTCGCACTACTATTTTATATTAGACATTCATTTCTCAACGTCAACGTTGAAAGTATGATGAACCCCAAACAATTGTATGATTATAGATTCATAAATGACATTGAGGTATGCACTATCTATATCTTGTTGAAGGCACATGTTGGCCATATCCATATCATCCAATCCAAAAAACTGTGTAATCTAATCTACAAACTCTCTTCGCTGTGCAAGGTCATTAGGCTTCAGTTGTTGTGTTACTTGAATTCTGTAAGCATATCTGAGTATACTCTGAGAGAGCTTCTTGGAATTTGCATTTCTTGTCCACAATAGGTTTGTTCCAACAAACATTTCTGTATTGGTTTCGAAACAGTTTTGTTGCCGTTTCGATTTCGTTTAGTTAGCATGCGCGAACTTTGCATAGTTTCGTGACGGTACAAAAGCATTCGAGGGTTGGATCGGTTTTATTGGCAGTTTTTGGCTACCCACGTTCTACAAGACTGATTTGTTTGAGAATAATTTTTGGTTACAATAATTAAAATAATATGAAGATGAAACATTCTACGATTTTTAACCCTCGTTTCATTGTACTGAACATCAAAATCATCTTCACTTGTTTCGTGTAAATAATCAGTATCACTCATATTTATTTTCTCATATTTGATTCGAACGAAAAAAATAACTTTCGACCTGGGGCAGTATTCTTGACCGTTCGCTCGTTGCGAATGATATTTGACTTCGGTTATTCTTGACCATTCGCAATTTTGTAAACGTGCGCATTTTACAACGAATGTTGTTGGGCGTTCGCAACTTACTTGCGAATGGTTTTAGGACGTCTTGGAACACCGATTGTTTTCGAGTTGATAAATGTATAGAATATATACCATCAAATCAAATCAAATATACTTCATTGTCAAAGATTGATACATCTTATGGACAAAGCCAATATAAAACAAAACAAGAGCCAACAGGACAAACAGTACAAATGTGATACAGATTAAAGTCTGAAAAAAAATAATAGTAACACAATACAAAAAAACAGAGTATAGACATTTATAGAATCAGAAAACATCTCATTTTCTTTCCTCAAAATATTCCCGGATCTCATAGTATGGTCTACAATGTAAAAATTCTTTAACAGCTTTCCTGAATAGAACATAGGATCCTATATTTTTCACCGAAAGTGGAAGGTGATTAAACATCTTCCCACCATTGTAAAGGAAAGAATTCTTTACCAATTGTGATCTCGGCAAGGGCAAGGGAATTTGACGAAGTCTTGTACTGACTGGATTTTTTTGTCTATACAAATGATACTGATGTTTATGAATGAGACACACGGTTTCCAATATACAGGGTTATGATAAAGTAATCCACAAAATTCAAAAAACGTACAACGATCACTTTTGAGAAAAATGCAAAAACACGTCAAACTGTTCTTTTTATTCCGCATCTTCGGACATAGGTTACAAAAATAACACGCCAAAGTTGTCAAAGTTATGACGTCATCAACAACTTTTTTTAATGGGAAGCTAAGATTTTTATCACATTATGTGATAGAGCTTGTGTTTTTACACACGGGAAAAATAGTTGCAGTAGGGCTCACATAGGAAAAAAACGAGAAAAGGAATTAAAAACTAAATAACATAACCAATTATAGAGGTCAAATTTACACTTATCTAGTAAGAACATTTGTTCCTATGAATTTTTTCAATTGTTTTACTAAAACAACGGTTTGTCAGTGTCAGTCGTACAATTCGTGTCACCACAGTTTTATTATTATGGCTCGTTTAACCGAAAGAGAAAGGATAGAAATTCTAATGATAGTAGGTGGAACTATTTCTCGCGTGTGTAAAAACACAAGCTCTATCACATAATGTGATAAAAATCTTAGCTTCCCATTGAAAAAAGTTGTTGATGACGTCATAACTTTGACAACTTTGACGTGTTATTTTTGTAACTTATGTCAAAAGATGCGGAATAAAAAGAACAGTTTGACGTGTTTTTGCATTTTTTTCTAAAGTGATCGTTGTACGTTTGATGAATTTTGTGCATTACTTTATCATAACCCTGTATAAAGACAAGGTAATGTAGGAATCTTGCCCTTTACGTCCAATTTAAGAATATACCTCACCGAACGTTTCTGTAGCCCAAACAGCATATGGAAAAGCTGAAGCGTACAGTTTCCCCAGAAAGCAATGCCGTATCTTAGATGAGTCTCCACCAGTGAAAAGTAAACATTTCTAGCGATGTTGAAGCTTAACTCGCTGGCGACAACTCTGAATGCAAAACACTCGGATGATATTTTTTTTCCTAGTGTTATAATATGAGTGTCAAATTTAAGATTATGGTCAACACTTAAACCTAGAAATTTTTTGTTGTCAATTTTAAGAATCAAGAAATCATCCACACAGATATTTTCAATGGTATTTTCGAAGGAAATTATATATATTTTTTTCGAAGTTGATAGATCAAAAGTTCATATCGCACCAGGTTTTGATGACTCGTAGATCCGCTTTGATTGCTGTTTGTAGAGCATGCACATCTTTATTGTGCCATGTGATAGTAGCATCGTCTGCGAATAGTGTGAAAGTTCCTTCAATGTCTATGTTTTCAATATCATTGATGTATAATAAAAAGAGTAAGGGGCCCAGGACTGAGCCTTGGGGCACTCCGCATGACACCAGTCGGAGCTCAGAGGATGCCTTCCCTGTTTTCACCAATTGACTTCGATTACTTGAGAAGGATTTGAGCCAAATATAAGTAGGTCCTCTACAGCCATACGCGTGAAGCTTTTGCAACAACCCATCGTGGTTAACACAGTCAAAAGCCTTTGCCAAATCACCCCATTCAAGTTGACATATACAACTTCCAAAAAGTGGAACATCGCGTCAATAGTCAATGGACCTACAGTCATATTAGATAATATTCTGTCCATCAAATATATTTACTAATTAAGTGTAAGTGTTAATATGATTCTGAATTTACTTCTGTTTTAAAATGTAAATAATAGAAATTCAAAAAACAACATTAAAACACATAAGAGAAATGAAATAAAGATATTACCCAGAAAAAAAAATGTGATGGTATTTATTTTTCGAGTATTCTTGATTGATAATTAATAATTAGTCATTTGGTATATTCACAAATGAAAAAAATGGCGTCGGTATTAATATCTAAGTGAACTTCACATTCGATATGTCAAATTTGTATGCGGTTCAGTGGCCAAATAGCGTTGTTGTCAAATTAATTCCAACATGCGAACGCAACTCCTTCATGTCCTCTTTCTCGAGTAGGAATATCAAAGAACTCTGGAATCGTCCTTCTCCGAATCAAAAGCCGGCTACGGCTATACGTGCGTATAAATATACGTGCAGCAACAGCAGCAGCAGCCGGCGGCCCGGGGCGGTCGTCTCAACGCGCATGCGCAGCCTGTATTGACCGCTGCCCGCCCGAGGGCGTATAGCGCGCCCGTCGCCCTGCCAACCCCCTCACGGAAGGGGCCGTGGTGCGGATTCTCCGGGCACAAGGAGAAATCTCCGTCGACAGAACGGGATTTCGGATGGTTGTACAGAGTGCTCGAGCATAAGGGACTGCACGTCTTTGAAATGTTGTTGGGAAAATGTAAGTATCTATATTGAAATATTAATTCGAGTTATATCGAAATAAATGTTGTTTGATTTTTTCGTTATCAATTGACATTCTTTTTCTATGTCAAAAAAAGTCGATTTGTGTTTTTTTCTTTTAAAAGGAATTAAGAGATATTTGATTTTCAAGGGAATACAATGAATAATGAAAATAACCATAAGGTCGAATTATATCTATTTTATAGATCCATAAGTATGTAGAAATAGAATAACTTGTTTAGAAACGAGAATACAAAAAAAATGTATCGAATAAAAGTTGCCATTTTCGATAACTTCTTGTGACAACGTCGAATTTTATAGAGAGAAGAAACATGGGACTGAATTCAGAATTTCACGTTGAATTCAATTGTGAAGTAATTTACAGGGTAACCTGTATATTAAACTCAATGTTGTTTTGCTTGGGCTGTTTTATATAAAAAAAAATTTATATCTGCACAAATATAACGATTTTTTTTAAACATCTTTTATATTCTCATTTTTAAGTGAGTTATTTTACTTCCATGCACTAATGGTTTACCCTGTATCTAAAACTAATGTCTTATGATAGATACTTGAGGCGGGACACAGACGTGAACGTATCTATGCGACGTATCTCTGATACGAACACGTATCTCCTCGCTGCTGAAAAGAGAGTTAAGGCAACATACTAATAATTGATAAGTGTGGAAATGTTACTTATCTATAAAATTGCATGGTGAATTGTACATGTCTTCTTACGATTTTTAATATTGTAAAACATCAGTATTCGCATTCTTATTGTGATAATTGTGATTGTAACAAAATAGCGACATCAAAAATTGCCTCCAAATAGGTTATGTTTTCAATATAATTCGCCGTCAAATTTTGTGCTAATGCCAATTGGGGTAATATTATTTTTTTCTATTTTCCTATTTTTTTTTCTGTTCTTCAATCAATTCTTCAATCACGATTTTTTATTATACTGAGAATAAACAATTCGATTTTTGTTCCTAACTTGTTGCTTGTCAACCGAGGATGTTTTATTATTATTATTTTGTCAACTATGTGACACACTTTCAACACCACTGGTAATCAAATTATCTCTAATAAAGGTGGAAACATAAACTCCGTTGCCGCACCTGCAGTTGACGTTGCCGTTCCAGTTACAGTTGTGGCCAATACATAAACTTATCGCTGCTCTGCCAGCGCATGTGTGATAGGATAGTATTTATTTACGTTTTTCAGAATAATTCTTGTTGTGTTGTATATACCAATATTGTAAAATCACAAATCCAATATTCCATGATGAATGAAAAAATGTTGTTGGGTTCTTTGGGACTTATCTTATGTGCAGTAGCATTGAAAAAACTAGAGAGGCGAAAGCTTTTCAGGCGTTATGAATGTCGGCCACTTAACCGAAATCGAAAGAACAACAATGCCTACATGTAGTATTTGAGGATGAATGAATGTGATCCAGAGCAATTCTTCAAATTGACTAGAATGACTGGGCAGGCCTTTGATGAATTACATGAATTACTGAAGCCACTTATATCAAAAGCTCCTAGAAGTGATGGGATCTGTTCCTAACAAAGACTAGCGATTTAATTGTAGTGAGATGTTTTATTTATTCCTATTATATCTGATACTAATGAGGAAATTTGTATTCAATTGATATTCATTTTGGGAAAAAAGTAAACAAACTATATACACTCAAGAAACAGTGAAAAGCTACAAACTGCCACACGATATGACTGTCTTTATAACATAAAATTATAGAATCATACAATAAGTGACGAATCAGCTGTCAGCTGTCAGTCAGCTCGCCTGCGATTGGTTATCCGTAGCAGCCGTAGATGAAAGATGAATCTCTCCGGCGGCAACCCTAACGGCAATTGCGTTAGTTGCGAAGTTTATGAACAGTAGTACATTTTTGACATCATTCATCTCGAAACAGTAACTGCAACGTCAACTGTAGGTACGGCAACGGAGTTTATGTTTCCAGCTTATATCTCAATCAGGCTTATTCTTAACCGCCGAAAAAGTGACTTATCGAACTGTTTGCTGCGATTGTAAAAGACTGAACCAGCATTTTCCTTGATTCGGCGAAGGTTATTGCAACTTCAAAGAACCAGAAGATTGGACTCCGGAAGCAGATAACACCATTCAAACGGTTATTTGACAGAACCATTTCCGTCATTTTTTATTCTCGTGTAAACATAGTGTACGTAGAAAACTGTTCGTCTAACGTATCTCGTAACGTGAAGAAATTCAATACTATTGTCTATTTATTCTGGGTTGATAGTTGTGTCAGATTTGGTAACTTTTCAATGCCATTAGTGCAAAACAAAAAGTATCCAGCAATGACACACGTCTCAATAGGTTCATACATAAGCTGGGAACATCAAAGCGTCAACAATTATGGCAACACTTCACTGTCATTTTACAACGTTGCGAAATTGTTTGGAGCGAATCCTTACAATCGTTTGTTTACATGCGAATTGTTTATTTCTTGCAATTTTTTTCTTTGAGAGTCTATAGTTTCATTCTTCAATCACGATATTATTAAAATGATGGAAACATCGAGTGGAGATGCCCAGAAAATGGTTGCATCTTTATATTGAGAAAGGGATAACAGGAGCCCAGAGAGTGATTGCTACTTTAAATGTAGGAATTGACCTGTGTAGGGAATATCTTCATACTTTCACAGAAGGTAAGCTGAGGACTAAACTGTCCTAGGACTTCTACAGAAATACACAACGGATCAACCTCAACAATATCAAATAAGGAACTGTTCTTACAATATGTAGGTACAAGAACAACGAGTATTTAGTGCATCACATATTATCAGTTGATGAACATTCTTCATTGCAGAGGAACACATAACATTGAAGTCATTGAAATGAAAGCTTGCTCAACATTAGCACCACATCTTTATGGAAAATATTGATGGAGTTACCTAATATTGCTAGGAAATGTATTAAATTCCTTCAACAGTACATTCAGTTGAAAAATTAAGGTTTGAGGCAATTTGTTCTCCTTTCAGAATGGAACTTTACGACATTCTTGGCAAGATTCATCTTATCGTATTTAACGAATCCAACAAGAGAACGGTCCATTATTTTATTTGAACCATTCAACGGTTATCCACAATCAATAATAATCCAAAAATAACGTATATATTTCATCAATCGAAAACAATTTCAAAACAAAACAAACGGTCAACCTAACCCAAATTTTTATCCGGAGCATCGCTGAAAAGTGGAAAACATGTGGCATCACGGCTCAATCTGGCGACACGACAAGTATCAACCCAGAATAAATAGACTATACGCATGCTCAGCTGCCTAAAGATACGTTTACGTATGATGTCAATCTGCAGCCATAAGTATCTGATATCTTGTAAAAACGGAATAAATTGTGGAATACAAATCTACAGCAAAGATAAAAGTAGATGATATAATTGAACAATCGACCAATAGAATGAATTCCAATAATCCCCATAAAATCAGTGCAGAACTATTCGATGATAACGATGCATATTGAAAGATTTTAGCGCCAAATATCGACCTCCTAAAAGTATTGACTTCAATGACTTTGAACGGTCCTTTGTTGATGAGATGGCGCTAACTTCGAACAAAACGGTACGGTCGTACGGTATATCTACCTATATTTCGAGTGGGCGTTGGATAGCGAGGGGTCGTCGAACAAAGACACTTCTTCTTCGGTGGCTAACAGGAAGAGAAACGAGGATCGTGCACTGTTTTGTTGCACGACGAGAGAACGACGGGCCCTCGAAAAGGCTGCGAGGAGGCTCGTTTGGCAAGAATAAACAGCGACACGTGACACTCGCTAGATACAGATAATAACGAGTGTGGGAGGCTTCATAATTGTTGCCGTGTTTATCTGGCTGTATGTCGTTTTTATTACTTTTCTCGGTTCCTCTCAGTATGTGTTGCGTTAATTCGATATGCGTCGAACTAACGATATTAACCTTGTTTTTTCGAATAGAATAACATCCTGTTTATTTTTGGATTTCCGAATTCTACGTGAAATTCTGGATCGATTGCATCTCGAATCGCTTTTCTATCGTGATTTGTCTTTGAAATATTCCATTCTTCGAAAAATGTCGACAGATGGACTGACTAACTAGAATGTCTGTATTATCTACAACTCTTATGATGAAGTGTTTAATATCCGTATACATATTTTATAATAAAAGAGTATTCTATCAGGTACCCCTAATAGTATTACAAAATAATCAACAGGGTGTTATATAGATACAGTTTACTTTTTGGAAATTTCAAATCGCAATAACTTCCTTATTTTGAATGGAATGACCATGAAATTTTCACACTATCCGACGCAAAATTTAATTTCTCATAGATTCATGTAAACATGCCATATCGCTAAAATTGATATTTACAGAGATATCAACCAAAAAGTGGAAATACGCACATTCGTCTCAAGTGTATTTTCACAAGTGTCCCTTGGATGGTTCTGAATTTTATATTTGACGAATAATATATGAGCATTAATTGATTGCAAACGTGAAAAGAAACAAATATGGTGTTAGAAACATTACACAAAAATTGATGACTGATGGATTCGACAAGGTGGACCATGGGAATGACCTTCGAGGTCACATGACCTGATTACTCTAGGGATTCCCTAGCGCCAAAAAAATGCGTCTGGCTTTCAGAGAGTTGTCGCAAGAAATTCAATGGTCGTAACAACATGGATATTTTGAACAATTATTGTTTTTGTTTGATCCGTATATCAGTATATGATTTTTCATGCCATATCATTCGTTTTGTGATAGGTTTGCAGGAGAATATCCATAAATGAAGTGGAAATAGTCACTTTTCAATTTATTAATGTTCATATTATTCGACAAATATTGAATTCATAACCATCCGAGGCACATTTGTGAAAATACGCATGAGACGAATAAACGTATTTCTACATTTTTGTTGATATCTCTCTGAATATCCATTTCAACAATATGGTATGCTGACATAAACCCATAGGAAATGAAATTTTGCGTCGGATAATGTGAATAAATCATAGTCATTCCATTTGAAATAGGGAAGCTATTGAGGTTTGAAATTTCCAAAAAGTAAATTGAAATATGAAATACCCTGTTGAATGTTTTGGAACACTGATAGTCCACTATTTCATTAATGTGTATACGGCGATTGAACCTTAAATCTTGAAAATTGAAGATAATATGTACATTTTAGTTAGTCAGACCATCGGTGTATATCTTGGAAACAAATAACGATAGGAATAAAATTCGAAATGCAACAGGTCCAGAATTTTTCATGGAATTCAAAAATAAAAAAATAAACAGGCTGTCCCATTTGAAAAAACAGTTGACTTGATATCACGTCCGGTTTAACCGGAAGTAACAGCGTATTGAAAATATTTTAGGAAAATAGATCACACTGAGTAGTAGCATCCACCAAAATTTCAAGTTAATATCTCTATCAGTTCTCCATAAAACTCTGATGAATCAGTTAGGCGAATCACCGCCCTGTATATTGTCGCGTACAGGGGGTGTTTTTGGGGGTCACCCCTGTCGCTTGGGTCGTACTCAGGAAATATAAATATAACTATTTTAATTACAGAATGAAATACCGAACGAACATATATCTATTAACAATTTTGATGGTACATCCTTCAAAAAATATTAAATGATACAAACAAGAACAAATGAGAAAATACAATCGCTTACCCTTAATACACAATGATGCTGGAAACCCAGTCTTCAGGAGCAATGAGAGTAATCAAGAAGGATTGTAGCATAGGCGTCCGAACTAGGCCTTCGGACGCCTACCTACCCTTCTAGACTAACTCAGGACTCTCTGAAGACTAAGTCAAGAATCTCCTAAGACTATGTCTTCAATTACTTTTATTCGTTTTGATTGTTATGCGAACATGCCTTAGTGAGTTCAACGTGATTATTTGCGAATTGTGACAATATGTCTGGTAATGAACTCGTGAACTTGAATTAACTCATATTCGGGTCATGTAGGTTCAAACGCACCTGGATCGAACATGGATTGGTTTAATTATAGTGAGTGATTATAATTCTTGGACCATGTCTTGCGGTGTTTGTGACAATATATACAGGGCGAAATCTGATCAACATTGTCAGAATGTTTCAGATATTGAGAGAAGATGAAGCAAAGCAAGCAAAACGTCCTGAGAATGTGCCATCTGGGTATAGGCGCCCAACACGTGATTCTCAAGATGATAAAGGAATCCCAGTGCCCACGAGGACGATCTCCGATCGCTATCTTTGACGGAAACGCGTGTTCGACACGAAAACATGCACGCACGAGGGGGCATTTACGAAGCATTAGCGTCCGTCGAGTGCGCCTTGACTGAAATTCTAATTGAGCGACGTCACGGCCCTTTGCGCGGTCCTCCGACCGGAAAATTACTATTACACCGCCTCATCCTCTCCGCAGTATACACATTATACACCTCTCTTCTTGGTTTGTCCGATGATGCGCTTCACCCTTCACTCCTATCTGTTTGTGTCATTGATTTTAAATTGGAGTGCGAGTGAGCGTGAATACGCGAGAAGATTGCTGAGCGTGTGTAGAAGAGGAGATGAGGAAGAATAAGGAGATGCTGATGGGGATGTTTCTCACCTAACGCTGAAAAGAGCCTGTGGCAGCGATGCGAAAATATTCAGAATCGAATTTTGATTTGCCATACTCTAGACAATTTCAGAAAGTCATTTTGTTACGGTTTCTGAACAAAAATCATCTATTGGCGAATGAACATGAGCGATACGCCACCTGGTGGCTCTAAAAATAACTAGAAATCTTGACCTAGTTCTTGTGTTTGATATTGTGTTTTGTTGATTTTACACTGAATTTGAATATTTGAAAGATTGTAGAACTCTGAATCGGTAAAATCAAACTCCCAATATTAATTCCCATGCTTTTCCTCAAGCTGGTGATATAAATATCGTGAATAGATAGGTGAAATTCTGTTTATGTGAAAGGTCACAGTCGAGCATGGTATTGTTCAGGTATCAACAAAATTTAAACGAGATATCACATTGTCTATTTTATTTGGCATTTCCCACCAAAAAACAGCAGAAAAAAACAAATACTATAAACTCATAATTCATTCCATAACATAAACCATTATCTTGTCAGCAGTGGAAGAATTCAATTTTTTTCATGATATTACATGTCCAACATTCAAAACTTCTTCACGTTCATGAAAACTTCTGGAAGTGTTTGTGCCTTCAAAGTACCCTAAACTGAATATTGCCATTCGAATTAAAAAACAAAACGAATTATCAGAATCCTGTATACATTTTGATCGAACCATTCACATTCACAACAGTACTCTAACCTCGTATTATTTTCAATATAATATACAATGAATAGAACGAATGATAATACTTACCAATTTTAGAAAAATTAAAATACTGTAATGGAATTCAGCAATGTCACGATGGATGCATTGGGGAACTGGCAAACTTGAATAATCTCCCAGTATCACATGCTTCCACCTAAATCTCGATTATATTGGAAGCTCTCGAATTTTCTGGATAGAAGAAGATGGAAGATCCTGTGAGCTGTCTGACGAAGAGAGATGAGAAGATGTGACAGAAGACTGACAGTTCTAGAACAGTCCAGAACAAATGTTGAAACATATAAATATCGAGCTTCCTAACAACATTAGTGAGTTGAAGGATAGAACGCGACGTAGTAACATCGTTGTCAATATAAATACTTGAAATAAATAGTTCGTTGGTGTTTGTACGTGAAAATAAATAGTTCAACAGTTAGAAATCAGTCTGTTCATTACTGGAACCCACGAATAACGTTACAATACATACACAATAGAGAGTTGAAGTAAACACAGTACGTGAGCAGTCCTAGACACGGTAACGTAAGAAATATGACGTTCCTGATATACATCTGAAATGGTGTTGAAGTATCTCATCACGTTAGCACAGAACTCGCCTAGGCAGGGAATGTTGAATAATTTTAATAATCTCAACTTCCATGTTGTTTTATGTAGTTTAACTGTATGTCCTGTGCCGTTTGCAAGTTATCGTCCTCGTTTCGTGAGATTTCGGTTAGCGAAGGTCCCCTTTCTTAGCATTCGTTAAATAGCATGAGTCTACGTACACCCGTAGACCCACAAAATACGAAAACGTGAAAACTTGTGCAATGCGCATGCCCAGATGTCAGAATGAATCCTAACGTTACCGTTCGTGGAACCACTTCAACTCTCTATTGACGCTCTAGCTCACTGCAAAAGTCTGAAATGTCTTTATTTTCATTATAAACTCACACTTTTCTAAAGAAAGAACACATAAAGTCTGGCCCAACGAAATTCTAAATTATTTTCAAGATTCAAAATTTCACCACAAGAGCTGATTAATTTTTTCAAGAAAAACGAAAGCTTTGCAATTGTCCCGACTTGAAGAATTGAAAACGATTCGTGAAATCGATTTAATTTCTATCAATCTCTTTCTAGATTGAGTTAACATTTCGATTCCATAGAATTGAGTTTTCAGTAAATTTTGGTTGGGAATATCTTGTACTAAGTCTTGTAAGGAGTACTAAGCTTGTCTGATGTTGATAACAGTAATATCATCAGTTTTGGGGTTTCAAAATCAATTTCGACGTCAGATTCAACACCACATTGATCAAATTACATACCGTGTAGTATATTGATTATAAGACTAGACTTATATTCATAGGAAGAACAATTCTCAACAATTGAAGTTATCTACGCACAAATCCTTGAAGTAAAAACGTTATTCATTGGAATACTCCGGTAATTACAGAGTATAAAGGTATGCACAAAGTGAGTATATTTTTCGAAGGTGTGCAATTATGCAGAGATGGTTTGAAGATCTGGAAGACCAGCGGCGTATCATTGAGGTTGAATCATTTGAACATTTATCTGAATAGGTAAGTTATGAATTGATAATCAAAGTGATCGATGATTTATAATGAAAATAATTCACTGAATCGAAGTTGCAAAATGCTTTGGATCATTTCTGAGGATGTTAATCATGTACTTCATTCTAAGTAACCACTTTTTGACTGACAGGAGGTAACTGAAAATCATGTTAATCTTGATTTATTTAACGAAGATAGTTCTGACAGAATTGGTTATACAGGGTGGCCCAACAGAAACGTACCGTAAGGTATAACTACCAGGAAGAGATTTTATCGAGAAAAATCTGAAACACGTCAAATTTGTATATGAGAGGGACAACTTTTGACACAAAAAGTATAGCCCAAACTTTACCCTCCTAAGCGGGGGTAGCATCCCCTAAATTTTTTCGAATGGGGGTCAAATGATACCTCGTTGAAAAGCCCTTTCGATTCCCTATACATTGCTTTTTTATTTTTGAAATTCCGTCTACTCGTTGCAAAGATATGGACCTTTGAAATGTCGCTAGTGTCCAAAATACCAAAAGTGAATCGATTTCGCTTAAAACTTAAAGTTAATGTTGAGAATATTTTCGCTTTTATTCTATTTCTCGATGAAATCTCTTCCTGGTAGTCATACCTTCCGGTACGTTTTCGTTGGGCCACCCTGTATAACCTAGTGCAATGAAACTATCCAATGTCAACATTTATGGTGCTGTGACTGCCCACTTTTGCACTGCAATCTCAAATCCATTCGCCAATTTGCGACAAAAATCGTGAATACCACAAATGTATAAGCCCCCTGTATGAGGAAGCGAAGAATGGATATCTGGGATCGGATATCTTCATCTAGTGCGGGTGACAACGAGCCGATCGTCGTACTCCCTTTTGTGGTTTTTGACTCGACGCACACGCGTCCACTGTCAACAAGCTCCTTTCAATCCGGAGCCACTTCAAAAGGATTTTCCCTCTTTCAGAACGTCGCTTGCTGATGAATAAGGTTGCTCGCAGTTCTGACACATGACACGATCACTTTATTGCTTTTCGAGCAATGAGGTGATACGAAAATCGGAATATATTTATTTCTATATAGGGTTTCTGTTCCTCGTGCTCACCAGACAATAATATGTGATTTTATTTCTTTTGTTGTCGAATATGCCTTCATCATTCCTGGCTCGAAAATTCAATAGATGAATAGTACTGGAATAGGAAATTGAATCTAATAGATATATTGGATAAAAATCAACTTATTTCGTCATTGATTTTTTTTTCTCGAGGCAGTTGCCCTTATGGAAAACTCTGGGTACACTAGAATAATTTTTAAAGAATTTTTTTGATTTTTTTACATAAGAAGACATTGTCTACAAGTAGAGAAATATTCTAGCAAGTATAATGAAATTTTGGAATCCTTATTGAATACGCCAACTTTTAATTGTACTTGCCAAACTAGAATAGCACATTTTTGTCTCTGTTTAAATTTAGGCGAAATCTTAACAATCAATGAATTTATTGAATGATTATGAAAATATACAGACTTCCGTTATAATTGTAAAATAGAATTTTATATTCCTAGAGGCATTGGCGTATCTAGATTTGACCATTGGGGGGGGGGTCGGTTACACCGGAAGTGATGGAATACAATTTTTCTCTTCAAAAAATGAACAATATCATAGAGAATAGAGAATAGAACATTTATTACCCTTTTGCCATGTACATGTAGGTTCGTCAGTTACATTTAGTTGCTACCCACCTTTCAAATTTCGATCTCGAATGATTCAGAAGTTACAGCTCTGGCCGATTTTTGTGCACACCTCTGTATATTATACAATATTCTTGTAGCTTCAAATTAAATAAATATATCAAGTATATTTTTTATAAATGTTATTTCGAAAGTTATGAATGTTATTTTGGTTATAAATGTTATTTTTGGAAAGGCAATCAAGGAATGGCTTTTAAATACAAGTAACCTATCTTGTGTTTTCGGAATTATTTTCCCTTCCCACAAAATAAATTTGAAAAAACGAACTCTTCCAAATTTTGTATTTCAAATTGTTGCATTTTTTTTATTTCTTCTAAGCAATGGGCGGTTACGTCCCCAATAACCCCCACGTTACGCTTTTGCCTAGAGGCAGTTGAAGAACACTAAATTGATCGATAATATCACCATGATTATGGTGAGGACACAAACTGATGCAGTGTGAATTTAATTCATTATTCGAACCCAATAAGTGTAGAATACTTGTTTCGAGATGTAATATCGAATATTAAAATTAGCTCACATAATTGAAATTGATATTCATAAAAATCGAGACTAATGAAAAGATAAAATGAAGAAAATGAATTGCCGCGCGTGTATTTCCGCCATTCTTTTTCAAATAATACACACACGGCCATAAACATGTACAGGGTGGGCCAAATTGGACACTTTTAAAGGGAAAGTCCTGTTTCTAAACTAGATAGATGAAAACTGATGGCAGTGTCTGAGGGTCAATTTTTACGATAAACTTCATGGTGAAAACTGCATATCGATAATAATAACCGTTTCATGTTTTCCGAAAATGTGCATTTTCGAGAAGTTGCTGTACCTACTTTCCTGTGGAAAATCCTTTGTTTTTATGAAAACATTTCCAAAGCACTTTTTTACCCCCTTTAAAAGTGTCCAATTTGGCCCACCCTGTACATATCATAGTGAAGAATACTTTTTTATAGACATAAAATCAGATGTAAAAATCAGTACATGCAATTGTATCAATATTCACAGAAAAATCGATACTAAAATTAGCAACAGGAGAAAAATAGTTGAAAGTATTTGCAAACAGATCAGATAATTAGAAGTCCACAAGCATTCTTTTGATTTTATAACTCAATCAATTTTTTTGTTAACGACATCATAGTGATGATCTGCTTCCTTGACTGGAAATGAATGCTCTGAGTGCCCTCCAGAAAACGTGGAACACATCGATACTTCTGATTGTACAAGGTATAGTGTTGAACAGCTGGAGCTAAATACGTATAGGAATGTTGGATGAGAGATCTTTGTGTCATCGGGATGACGTGGTGATCTTTTTTCCTTGTATCATAATTGAGAGACGGTAAAATATAGCTCTTCCCTCTATAATACGTTGTGCTGATGTTATAATAAAATAGTTGCCGAATGTTGAGAATATTTGTTTCAGCAAACAGCTTTTCCGTTGGAAATCATACTGGTTTTGCTGAGATTAATTTCAGAAATCTATTTTGTAGATCTCAAGTTGATGGATGTATGTTCTGAAGGTTTCTTGGCTTAGTAAATGTTGAATATTTGGTTGGAGAAAACTGATTCTTCCATCAAATCTGAATCAGTTGGCTTTACATTACTGGCAAGAATTCAAAGACACATTATTCAGCATCCCATAACAAAAAATAATAATTGAGGACTTGAGATTTGTGGAAAACCTGCCACAGGGTACAAATTTCCTAGATTTTTCTCAAATGTCCCTAATTTTCAAAATACACAACTTAGTTTTTTCATTCGTCTGATAACTATTATAACTTGGCCTATTGCCAAATTCCAGCTTGACGTCGACCTATAGGACACACTGTATAATAAATATATTTTGTCGTTGTTTTTTTGTGCAGAGGAAATTCGAGAGTTCAACTTTGAGGTCCATAATCTGCATCTCGCCTTGCAAGAGTACACATCTAGTACCAAAAGAAAAAAAAATCCCACCCGATATCTTTCATTTCAATGGAATTTCGAGACGTGTCGAAACAATACGAGACGAGTCCCGTCATTAAGGCACATCTAGTGCGTGTGGTCCCCAGTGTTCGATTGTTTTCGCCGCACGCGAAACAAAAGCGTTCTGTTATTGGTCTGATTAGGGTGCGGGGGCGACGCGAACTCCCCCTACCGACGGTCGTGTCGTTGTCAAAAGAACGGCGCGGTGACGACGCGTGTTGCCGCAGACCGAAATTTAACGAACGAGTTCATTATTCCGTTTATTCGTGATTATTAGTCGCGATGTGCGACCCCCCCCCCCCTTCACCACCTTCCGATAGGGGAAATCGAGCAAAATTATCACGTGAATGGGAGTGAGATCATGACATTTCTGTGGAATAAATAATGGACTATGACAAATGACACGTAATTTTGTAACCCATGGATTGGTTCATAATCTTCTCATCCTTATTCAACTCCTTACTTACCCCTTATTTACTCCTTATTGTGATGGAATCCAGGAGAACTTGAATAATCCGCCTGTATCACATGTTTGGAAGCTCTCGAATATTCTAGAATAGAAGAAGATGGAAGATCCTGCGAGCAGTCTAATGAAGAGAGATGAGAAGATGTGACAGAAGACTGACAGTTCTAGAACATTCCAGAACAGATGTAAAACATATAAATATCGAGCTTCCAAACAACGTTAGTTAGTTGAAGAATAGAACGCGAGGTAGTTACATCGTTGTCAATATAAATAGTTGAAATAAATTGTTTGTTGGTGTTTGTAAAAATGAATAGTTCATCAGTTGGAAATCAGTCTGTTCTCTACTGGAACCCACGAATAACGTTACAATATATTTTTTTTATTTTACTGAAGGGGACCAAAGGATGCACGCAGCTAAAGGTTTATTGTACTTTCCCTATCACACTGATACCTCAACAGACGTTAGTCCCTTGGAGTAGTTCACAAGGTTTTAAGGTTTCAACGTTCTCCAGGTTTGGAGTACTTGAGTTGCGTTACTCTCCTGTAGTTTGGTTCCTCAAAATTGCATCAAATGTGTTCAATAGTTCTGAGCCGCACAATCTACAAGTTTGACCTGACCACAGGCACTTGGTTTTTAGGGTGACCTGTTACTAATCTTACTGTAAGGGTAGGTAGAGGTCGCCTAGCTGCTTCTGAAAAACCCCCGTATGATGGGTCTAGCCCCCTGTATAAGCGAGATACAGAGTGTTTTATGTATTTTTCCTATTTCTTCAATGGACTAACGATCCGTGTCGTATATTTCATTCATTTTCATAACATAAACTCATCATCCTGTATGCTACCGAAATAAAGGAATATAATAATCCTGGCACGGACTTGAAAAACTTAAAGGAATTTCATCAGATCAATACAACACCATGTATGACGAAATTTCGAAAATTCGTTTGCAGATATAAAAAGTGCTGGAAAAAATATTCCCACACAAATGTGTTTGGCACTTCCGCATGCCATTCTTGTACCTATCAATTTGAATTAATATAATTTTTTTCGATGAAAAGGTGGTAGAAATTTTAAAAGATACCTTTTTTGGTCTCTAAATTTTAATCTTTCACTTTTAATCAATCAAATTACTAACCATTTCATGATATCCTGAATTTTGGATCACAACCTTGATGTAAAATAAGTCAACAGTTCTTATTTGGAACAAAGTGCTATTTCAATAACCAGTTAGAAACACCCCGTATGTGTATGTCTGCATTTATTCATCATGCTACAAATGATGAAATGAGAAGAAATCACATTCCGAAAAAGAATGACTTTTTTTAAGAAACACAAGGCGAAAGGTATTTTTTCAAATTTTGTCCCACCTTTTCATTGAAAAAAATTATTTTGACTCAAATTAACAGGTACAAAAATTGCACGCGGAAGTACCAAACACATTTGTTCAGAAATATTCATATCTGCAAACGAATTATCGAAATTTCGTCATGCAGGGTGTTGTATTGAACTGATGGAATTCCTTTCATTTTTTCAAGTCCGTATCTGGATTATTAGTTTCGAACTTCTCTAAAATATTAGAAAAAATTCTCAAAATTAGGATCGTAAAATTCTTTAGAAAATTTAACTTAAAATCTAATATCAGTATGGCTTTAGAGGGGGAAAATCACTCACTCGATAAAAGTAAACCATCTTTGTCGACCTCTCTAAAGCCTTCGATACCGTGTGCCACAGAAAACTGCTCGATAAGTTAGACAATTATGGAATAAGAGGAAATATTTAGGGATTATTGAAAAGTTTTCAACAGATCGTGAGCAAAATGTCAGCATTGGTGGAGAGTTGAGTGATTGTAGGTATGTGACATACGTAGTTCCACAAGGAACTGTTCTCGGTCCACTCTTGTTCACTATATATCCCTTTCTGGCCGACTGGCTATGCCTCAATACCACCATATATATTTTGTCTTCCTTGAAATCCATTACGTTCCCGCGCACCGGACAAGACTGTAGTGATTGTGCAAAACGTGTTTTTGAGTGCAATTAGGGTTGAATTATTCAATAAGGCAAGTAAGTATATACAAAATTGGTTGGTATAATGGTTGAAATTCATCATATCACAAAGTGGAATGGGTTATATTTTGAAAAAAAGTTGCAGTAGTGAAAATAAAGCCGATGGTTTCATAGTGAAACCACTTGGATATATACATACACAAACTTTCATAATTCAACTATTGCCCATTTATTCAGAATAGATATTTTCTTTCAGACAATTTTTATATTTACGCTGATTTGGAGAAAATGGACCTTAAGGAATTCCAAAAGTTCCTTGATGATATGGATGTTGGAGACCTGGCTTCAATACCTTCAGATAACGACTCTAACGCAAGTGAATTCGACGCCAATGGCGAGGAACTTGACGAAAATTTTCAACAAAATATTGACCGGGTCGGATTTTTGAACGATTCTGTTCCTAACCCCAAACATGATAGTGACGAAAGGACCACTTCTTTTCGATGCGCACATTGCAGTACCGCAAAAAATCTTCGGAGAACACTTTGAAAATGCTCTAGATGTAATGTGGGCTTATGCCCTTCTCATGTGCGAAATTGTTTTCCTGCTTATCATAGGAAATAAAGTCGTGTTTTATACAAAATGATACTTTTCAACTGTTCAAAGTTCCTATTTTTTGATAAATTTTTAGAACTACTACTTCATTAAAGTTTCGTGTTACGTTCCAAGTGGCTTCACCAGGTGACCACATTTCAAAAATATTAATTGATGTTTGAAAATTATTTTTTCGCAGTTTTCCTATACAAACAAACCTATTTTCTTAAATAATGCAAAAAATAATTGAATATCGGAACGAAATTAATTCCGGCCGCAAAGGGTTTTAAATTAGTATATTAAAGTATAAGTGGATAAAAAGGTCTTTAAAACACGCGCGAGTTTTCGAGCACGACGGCGCAGCCGAAGTGCTCGAAATAGAGCAAGTGTTTTTAAGACCAGTTATCCACGAATACTTTACGCTATTTTTTTTTATTGGTGCACCATGAAATAATATATAATGGTATTATAACTACAAAGAATATAAATGAAAACTATAATGCAAAATGGTTGACTTCGTGATGTGACATTAAGACACCTTTCGTTGTCATGGAAATTAGAAAAACAGATATTCATTCACAATTTTATGTTTATTGTTATCGCAGAGTTCAAAAATGAATTATTCCAATATCAATTCATTGAATAGTGAGGCAAAATCGAGGTTAATACCGGAAATATTCAGTGATATATATAAAAAAGAATATGACAAGTTCATCAAATGAAGCAAGAGGTATCAGAAATAAATGAACTAGTTGTGCTGGCTTACCTTCAGAAAATTTAGGAGCAGTACAAGGCGTCGACTATTATGTACAAAGTACTCCGTCAAATCAATAATTTGTCACTTAGACGTCACGTTTCTCGTTTCTTTGTTGATGTTGCCATGGTAACTTTAAAAAACGCGCGTTTTTTAAAGTTCGATTTAAACACGCTGGGGCGTGCTTTAAATGGGTAAAAAGGGACACCAATAAAAAAAAACAGTTTACTGCATTTAGGAATTAAAGGTAGAATTCTAAGCTTTGCAGATGATACTGCTATATACTATGAAGCGAACTCGTGGGACAACTTAAAATCAGAAGTGGAGGATGATTTTAGAGTTATTGAAAAGTGGTTTAGACATAAAACCTTAACGCTCAACCTGGAAAAAACAAAATACTTTCCATTTTCCTCATATTCCAGCGGATTACCAAGTATGGGTCCTTCGGAAATCGGACCAAACTCACAGATCCCTGAAGCTGACTCGATCAAATATTTGGGTATTGTAATTGACCGACATCTCAAGTGGGACCTACAAATAAGAAACATAGTCAATAAGCTAAAAGGTATGTTATATAGACTTAAATATTTGAAAGATTACCTACTATGCACATTTGACTTACGGTATTGTGGGATGGGGTGGTGTGAATGACACTCACTTAGAAAACTTAAACGTAATCCAGAGATGGATTTGGAGAACTATACACTGTGTCCAAGATAAGGATGTCTATCATGTAGATCTCGGAAACCATAGGAGATACGGAGATGGTTGAATTAGAGAAAAGTTGCGCATTTCTAAGTCTAACAATGTTCCGTTCAGAAAGTTTTGAAATTCCAATTAGTTCCGGAGATACGCCTGAAAAAAACAAAATTTGCCGATTTCGTTTTAATTTTTTTCTGACGTTAAAAGAAAAGATATAAGAAAACAAAAGATACTTTCTCATTGCTCAATCATTTTTCAATCTCTAGAAAACAGCGTTGAGAGATTTTCTGTACGACATTTCGTTTCGGAGAAACCACCATCAACTTTATTTTTTTATTTGTCCGTGGAAAAATAATACTCTGTATTGTATAGAATATTTTATTACTAATACAACGATGTATGACATAATATGATTCTGTGATATTTGAAACAGAAAAAAATGAATTATATTAAAGTTCGAACGTTTTGGTGTAGTGTGCGGTGAAATGATGTGACCTTGAGTATGGTATAGTAGGTCGAGATTACTCATGTAACTCATCCAGTTGGTTGGCGGCAAGGGTGGTGTACATACCAAAAGTGGGCCGCACAGACCCACATCCCATATCGGTACGACCAATTAGTCTAACATCTTTCCCATTGAAAGGACCTGAAAGGATACTGGATGGCTATATCAGGCGGGTCGCTCTATGCACTAACCCCCTGAACCGACACCAGTACGCTTATCATACTGGCAAATCGACAGATTCAGCACTTCACAACCTGGTTGAGAATATCACCCAATCCCTCAACAACAAAGAGTTTGTGGTGGCAATTTTTCTCGATATTGAAGGAGCATTCGACAATGCACTACCAAAATCCATTGAATCAGCTTTGGCTGAAAAAGGCATAAAATCAACCATAACTGGCTGGATCCACGCCATGCTCACTAACAGAACAGCAACTACAACCCTTCAGAGTGAGGCCGTAAGGTTCAGAGGGTGCCCACAGGGTGGTGTGCTTTCCCCCCTTTTGTGGTCGCTTCTGATGTATGGTCTGCTTGAGGTCCTTGATAGGCAGAGGGTGGAACTGCAAACCTATGCAGACGACCTTGTCATTCTTGCAAGGACAGCGTCAGGAAGGATAGCGTCAAATATCCTCCAAAACACGCTGAATGACGTTCACAGTTGGTGGCAGAGGGAACAGATGTCCATAAACCCCAGCAAAACTGTGATTGTTCCATTCGCCAGAAAAAGAAATTTGGATGCTTCAACACCACTTTTCTTGAATGGTGAAGTCATTCCATTTGCTGCGAAAGTGAAATATCTAGGTATTATCCTCGATAGGAAACTCACTTGGAACGCTCATTTGGATAAGGTTCTTCACAGAGCCACACTGTCCCTATGGACATGTAGGAGGATCTGTGGTAAATCTTGGGGCTTGGGTACCAAAAAAATTCACAGGATTTATGTGATGATTTTCAGACCAATGATCACATATGGTGCTATTGTTTGGTGGACGAAAGCCTCACAGCGTACGACCCAAGCAAAGCTCTCTAGTATACAGAGACATGCCTGTCTGGCTATAACTGGTGCCATAAGTACCACACCGTCAGCGGCCATGGAACGCCTTCTAGACCGAACTCCTCTCCACATATTCCTGGGGAGAGAGGCCATATAGACTCGTGCATATTGCTAACTGTACGAATCAGGCTTATACGGAGCGTGGCAGACTACTGGATGACACTGTTAGTCACAGTATTCTGGGAATGACCTCTAACATTCTGCCTCCAACAGTAAACTACGACCTGCCTTATTCTGTCCTAATCCCGAATAGAGACGACTGGATCCTTCGGAAGGAGGAACTACTGAGAGCAGAAAGCTGCTGGTTCACTGATGGATCTAAAACACCTGCAGGTTCGGGTGCAGGTGTTTATGGTCGCAGACCTAGGACAGAAAAATTTGTCTGCCTAGGATCTTTTGCGACCGTTTTTCAGGCAAAGATCTATGCCGTTGTTCTATGCGTCGAGAAACTGGTAGAAATCAACCTCACACATAAAACAATTAAAATATTCTCGGACAGCCAAGCGACACTGGATGCCCTTTGCTCGAACCGAGTGACGTCCAAACTGGTTTTTGACTGGCAGAAGAGACTCTCTTCGATTGGAAGAATTAACAAATTATCCTTGATCTGGATTCCTGGCCACTCCGGTTTGGAGGGCAACGAAATGGCAGACTGTCTTGCAAGGCAAGGCGCCTCGAGCGATTTCATTGGACCAGAACCCGCTATTGGCATCTCTTTAAGTTTTGCCAAACAGACACTGAATGCCTGGACAACAGGAAGTTTCTCAAACTTCTGGCAGAGTATTCCAGGATTGACCCATTCCAAGGCATTCATTCGTCCTTCGAAGAATGGAGCCAAAAAAATGTTAGATTACGGCAGAGATGTTCTACGTTGCCAACAGGCCTCCTCACAGGTCACTGTCGTTTGAATCATCACATGACTAGACTCGGTCTATCAGAAGACCCGACTTGTCGCCTATGCTTGGAAGATGATGGAACAGCAGAACACATAATACTTTGTGCCTGCCCCGCTGCGGCTAGAATCAGGTTCTCGATGTTTGGCAGGGTGGCACTCTCGCCCTCGGACCTGAAATATCACTCACCAGATACCATAATCGGCTTCGTCAGAAAGCTGGAGTTATTTGGTGAAATTTGAATTGGTGTGAGCCACAATAGACCCGCCATTATACGTTTGTGCATATCATATTTAATATATTAATATATTTTCTGAAGCTCATGTCTACCTACCTATAAATGATAAAATAATTCTAAACCACGTATAAGCGATAGTTCCCTTGGAACTAAAGATTCTGGGAAATTCCCTGTTTATTTACATCATTTTAATTATACACTGTATTGTACTACTTTGTGAATAAACATTATTATTATTATTATTATTCATTTGGTATTCGGTAGCATATAGGATAATGAATTCATGTTGTGAAAATTAATAAAATATACAATGCGGATCTTAAGTTATGTGCCATTGAAGAAATAGGAGAAATACATCAATCTGGATTTTTCAAAACCAGCTAGGTGACCTACCCTTACAGTATGCCCAATACGCTGGAAGTGATATCAACTTTGTTTTTATAAATGGGACACCCTGTTCATTTTCAGATTCTCGAGTTCTACGAAAAATTCTGAACCTGTTCATATTATTCGTCAAATATGAAATTCAGAACTATCCAAGGCACACTTGTGAAAATACACATGAGACGAATGAGCGTATTTTCACATTCTTTGTTGATATCTCTGTAAATATCAATTCAAGCAATGTGGTATGCTCGTGCAAATTGAATTTTGCGTTGGATAGTGTGAAAATTTTATGGTCATTCCATTTGAAATGAGGAGTTTATTGTGATTTGAAATTTCCAAAAAGTAAACTGAAATATCAAACACACTGTTGAATATTTTGGAACACTTCGAAGGATACCTGATAGAACACTCTTACATTGATGTGTATACGGAGATAATATGGACATTTTAGTTAATCAGTCCAACTGTCAAAATTTTTCGTAAAAATGGAATATCTTGAAAACAAATCACGATAGGAAGAAAATTCAAAATGCAACAGGCCCAGAATTTTTCGTAGAATTCGAGAATCTGAAATTTAACAAAGTGTATCATTTGAAAAAATAAAGTTGGTTCAACCGGAAATAACAGTGTATTGAAAATATTTTAGAAAAATTGAACACATTGAGTAGTAGCATCCACCAAAATTTCAAGTTGATATCTCTATTAGTTCTCCATAAACCTCTAATGAACCAGTTAAGTGAATCACCCTGTATTATTCGTGATATCTTAGATTAGTTATCCTTGTTTTTAGTCAATTTCCTGACATCACATTCGATGATATTTGAATAAGGTATTGAATAACATACAGATTGGTCCATTGGTCTAATGGAAATCCAATAATTCAAAATAGGAGTAATTTTATCGTCACATTTATAACTAACTAGTTCGAAACTTGAAAATGCAATTTTCTTAAAAACAATATATTTCAGAAATCACATTAAATGGGCATGAAAGATTCTACAAGATGATGAAATAATATACTGGATATTCCGAGTTTTTGCTGATGGTTAAATAAAAAGCATCCTGTATCTGAAACGAGACTTCTACTCTGTTCAGATATTTCAGTCATCCTTCTTGGCAGTATTTTTTTGCTCCATTTGACAGTCGCATTTTATAGAAATGAAAGGAATGGGTCTAGACGCAGAATTTTTCGCTGAGTTCGTTGGTGCGAGCAAAATGTTAAATTTATGTTGTTTCGGCTAGTCTGAACACCTTGTATATCTTGAATAAATGAAAAATTGTGTATATTCACTGAAATAACGACTTTTATTCCATATTTATTATATTATTGTATCTCCTTTTCTAAGTCAGTTATTGTATTTCCTCCCTGTATATTTCAAAATTAAACCATCGCATAAATTAACGCTTCGCAGGTACTAACTTAATTAAAGGTATTGGCAACATCGATATTTTGTTTATAAGAGATTCGTCATAGCAGTATAAGTTCCTAGACAAACAGAACCATACGAAACAAATAAACACCCCCAACGCAATAATTCAATTGTGTCGATTCTACCGCAAAATGACCATCCCCAGTAAGCCCTTTTAACAGGATCGAACATATTCGAATCGCGACAACTTAATCTCGTAGCGCAGAAATTCACAGAAACCCCCGAAAATAGTAAGCCGCGTACAGGACCGGCTCGAGATTAAAGCTGGTGGGGTCAAGTCAGAAGAGGTGTGAAAATACGATACGGATTGTTGCATGATATAGTTGATTCAAGATCGCTAAATTCCAGACCTTTTATCGAACGAAATCACCCATTATGCAACAGTTCTGAAGTAGTGACGTCAGTAATCAAATCTCTCACAACGTTTGTATACTTGGACTTGTGGTGGAGTCACTAAGATTTAAAGCATATTCGAGGAATGAATTCATTACGTACATGATGACGAAATAAAGTTGATGAGAACAAAATCAGAAATTTTAAGAGTTATTTATACATATACATTGTGTCCAAGATAAGGATGTCTATCATGGGGATCTCGGAAACCATAAAATATACGGAGATGGTTGAATTAGAGAAAAGTTTGGCATTTTCAAGTTTAACAATGTGCCGTTCAGAAAGTTTCGAAATTCCAATTAGTTCCGGAGATATGCCTGAAAAAACCAAATTTTCCGATTTCGTTTTAATTTTTTTCTGACGTTATTCATTTTTTATATGGCCCGTGTAAAAAAAATACCCTGTATTGAATAGCATATTTTATTACTAATACAACGATGTATGACATGATACGATTCTGCAATATTTAACATGGTTTTTATTAAAGATCGAAGGTTTTGGTGTAGTGTGCGGTGAAATGATGACCCTGAGTATGGTATAGTAGGCTATGATTACTCATTACACAATGCCCTTATAGTGCGCGAGTATCTATCGAACCGATTTCCGGGAAAATGGATAGGTACACATTTAGCAGTTTCGTGGCCCCCTCGTTCGCCGGACATCACTCCGCTAGATTTTTTTCTCTGGGGTAGTGCAAAAATTATGTTTACCGCCGAGTTTTTGAATCTGAGGATCAGTTTAGGAAATTAGTTCTTGAAGCGTGCGAGAGTATCAAACCTGATATGTTGAGAAGTGTTTTGAATTCAACAGTTAGAAGGTGTTATCTATGTTTAGAGAATAATGGTAATTTGTTTGAACATTCTCTATAATAGAGACTAGTTTTTTGAGTTTCTAGTCAGTAGTTCTTAACTAAATTGGTTGGTTGATCAACATATGAGGCGATCTACTTACTTATATGAATGAAGTTCTCATATCTCCAATAACGTGATTTCAATTCAATGTTCCGAAACATGAGTAATCATAGCCTAAAAAATGGTTGCATCTTTATTAGAACATTTTTAACGAGAAACCCTTACTTTCATTGGATTTTGTTTGAAAGGTAAGTGAAGAATCTTCATGAATATTCATTCACCACGATCTTACAATGGTTCAATAGTTTTTATGAAATATGATTATTACAGAGAGTGATTGCTGCTTTAAATGTAGGAATTGAACTGTGTAGGGAATATCTGCATACTTTCACAGAAGGTAAGCTAAGGACTAATCTGTCCTAGGACTTCTACAGAACTACACAAGGAAAGATACCAGTCGTGAATATCAACCTCAAAAATATCAAATAAGAAACTGTATGTACAAGAACAGTGAGTATTTAGTGCATATCGCATATTACCAGCTGATGACATCTTTATTGAAAACATTGAGGAAGTTACCTAATATTGCGATGAAACGTATCAAATTCCTCCAACAGTACATTCAGTTGAAGAAGGAAGGTTTAAGGCAATTTGTTTTCCTTGATGAGATCTGGATATAGATACTCTACGATATTCTTGGCAAGATTCCAGTGTCAAAAGTGTAAAAATATAAAGTATATAAGATTCAAGGTATTTAGAATTTGTATATCAGTTAGTTATGGTGTATTGGAATTATGTTGTCTATTAGACATTGTTTTGCATGCTGGTTGTTCAGATGGATTCATTCCTGGGACAAAATTTGTTTTAATCCAGGATACTATTCTCCACTGATTCGATACACAACTGCTACCAAAATTAGAAAATCCTTCCACAATTGTTATGTATGGACAATGCTACTTATCACAGCACAGTTATTGAGAAAGTTTCCACCTCAGCTATCAATAAGGCAGCAATTCAAGAATGACTTTCTAACAATGTAATTTATTTTGATTATGGAACTATTTTACTAACTACCATCAGATGAGAATGAAAGAACAGATATGATAATGAAAGATGAACATTTTTATTTAAATCATCATATAGTTATTAAGTAGTTCCTTTAAATATTCGATGCGATTCCTAACATGAGAACAGTCCATTATTTTATTCGAACCATTCAACGGTATATATTTCATCAATCGAAAACACTTTTAAAACAAAACAAACGGTCGACCTAAGTGTTTATTCGTAGCATCGCTGAAAAGTGAAAAACATGTGGCATCACGGCTCAATCTGGCGACGCGTCACAAGTATCAACCCAGAATAAATAGACTATAGGTACATCAATATTGACAATAACATATAACACATAATCAATCATATGCGTTCCTCAAAAAATGTCTTTTGATAAAATCTTGACTTCAGTTACCATTTTGAAGAAATCTCCGAAGGAATATCTACTTGAATGCATTCTAGAATCCATAATTAATCAAGAATTTGTATAATCCTGTAGCTGGGTCCGGCACTGTCCTGTACAATCGCCGATTTTTTCCCAAGCATCGCCGACCGAGATCTCGATTCTGGGGAAATTTTCCATATAATCCGGTAACACGGCTAACTGGATTATACGTCGAGGGAAAATTAGCGCACTATTTGCTGATCGGATCTGCGTCGAGGCGTCCGGCGTCGCAACGTACGTCTAATTTCGCGTGACGTCCTCATGGCATATCGTTTGTCATCCGATGCCTGGATATTTGCATATGCAGATTATTGTTACTCTATCGGGGATCGAATGATACTCCCTATTTTGTACAGGGCGTTTTAGAGTTGTACAGACAAAAGTCTGGGACAGATTGAAATATTAAAAATCATATCGACATTCATTACAGTACGCCTCGTTTTCGAAATATTATTTTTTTGAGATTTGGTTAACCTATTCGAAGACATTTTTTCATGGACAGCAACTATTTGAATGCCATTCATACACGATTTCGATTCATTTTATTTTTGATAAAAATAAAACGTGTTTTGTTATGGATTCGCTATAGATATCTGGTAACAAATCGTTTCAATAAACTGTAAACATTCCATGAGAATTTACTCAAACTAGAGTTATGAATATCATTTCGAGTGAATGAAATTACACGCTGTATTTTCCAAAACGAGTCATTCTCGAATACCTATTATTCTATTTGGTGATCAGTACATCTTGGAAGAGCATTAAAAGATCAAGAAAATTATATCGTCGTCGTGTAACGGTGACGCAATAGGCAAATGGTCTGTATTTTTTAGAATTCCGTTGAATGATTTCATACATTTTTCATACTAGTGATGAATTTTTCTCTGTACATACAGAACAGAGCCATCTAGTATCGAGTAGTAGAACTCCTTCCTCATACTCGTCTATATCTTCAATTTGTGATGAGTAGAAATGTGGAGAGAAAGCTGGATGTTTCGCAGTTTTGTGATCATTCGAAACATTTCCACATTTTACCAAGTATTTTATATATACCGTGCCATAAGGCTACTACAAAAGGGAGGTACTACGCTACTGGTTGTTCGGAAATGTTCGGATAGAGAGTCAAGAGCTGTCAGCTATTAGATTACTGTCAGTCAGATTCAACAGCAACTTCACATCAGTGCAGCCTCTTGCACCCAAAAACGAACGAGATATATTAAGGTTAGGTGTATCAAATTTGTGTCATTAAAAAGATATTTTATAAAAATTAAAACTCAAAAACTACAACCATGGTTGAACAACAGAGGCAGAGAATCGAACAAGAAATGACCAAAATGATTAACGAATTAGACTTGGAATACTTACGGAAAATGCAAGTAAGGATCTTCGTTGGTGTTTTATCCGGTCATGCTTGAATTGGAGGATCGAAAAAAATTATCAAAGTAACTACTCAAATTTCTAGGCAGATATGCATAAATGTGCAGCAAAATGCTGTGATAATAGGGATGTTTCCATAGAAAGAGTGCAGTCCTGTGTGGAGAACTGTTCTGTAAAACTGAACTGGGCCCAGTCTTATGTTCAAAGAGAACTAGAACAGTTACAAAATAAATTACAAAGGTGTGTTATGGATTGTAACGATGATGTCAGGGTGAAAATGGGACCTAACCCCAATGAATCGGAGGTAAACACTTAATACAATAATCTCAAATTATGATTCAATTCAATCTTCAATATCTCTTTTTTTTCAGGTTGAGAAATTCACTGCCATATTTGAGAAATGTGCTACAAAATGCGTAGATAAACAAATTGAATATGTGCCATCATTGCTGAAGAGAATGAAAGCAGATTTATCAAAAGGACACCAAAATTCATAACGAAATTCGAAAATAATTATTAGTAAAGGAATTTCATTAGCACTGTAGTACAGTTCTTGTTATATATTGTTTGAATATATATCATATTCAATGTTGATATAATTCATTTTCAATTGGTATTGAATTTTCAAATCAAATGAAAATCAAAGTGTAGTGATATGAGTATATATCCCACAGTGAATCATAATGTTTTTTGCTATTCTTACCCTTGTTTACACAAATATCTTTCGAAAAGCACTTTTTTATTTATTTTTTGTAAATTCCGCCTTAGATGTCAATGCTTAGTAGAATGTCAAATGTCAAATCTGATTTCAAAACCGGCATTTTCAAATAGTATATTAAAGTATAAGTGGATAAAATAGCTATTTATGTATCAAGGGCGTAAAATAGGGCATAAAAGCATATTACGCCCGAAATACATACAACATTTTATGCACGACCAGTATATTTCATTGTAAATACATCTTCACTTCTCAAGCATGATAGGAATACATCACCGATGCAGTGAGGTTCAGATTGTATCGGAAAAATGAATCAAGAAGTGATGGAATCCATGTTACCATGGTTACTCAGTCAATATAGATTTCCGTTGATATGACAATGTAATTCACTTAAGCGCCTGCTCAACTGATTTATTGCCAAGCAGGCAGTAAAGTGCCATTTTACCGCCCGGCGGTAAAGTTGCCGGTCAGATGGAAGTCACCGCGCGTCTAAAAAAACAGTATTCAGACAGGTTGCTGAAGAAAATAGAGTATGATAAACGTATCGAAATATATCATGGACCCAATATTATCGCTTCTTTTTCCGTCTATTCTTCTCGTATTCATGACATAATGCAGCTACTAACACAAAATCGTCTGATGATGAGGATGTAGAAACCTCCTCTGGCAATTGTGAACTCGTCACTAATTTTAAAAACTCGAAATACACCGCTTCGCTTAAACACCGCGGCCTGACCGCGGCTGCTACCAAACGCCGCGCCGCTCAGATAAGAATAGCCTGTACAAAATGACGGTTCGCGCAGGGAGGCACCGCTCTAGTGATAATCGGCCTTTAGACTTCACGTTTCTCGTTCCTTCGTTGATATTGCCATGGTTACATGGTAACGCGCAATAAAAAAAATGAATATTTCGAACGATCCCATCATCAATCAAATACGGTAGTTTTTCAATGTTTTTTATCATTATTCGTTAGGTTTTTGGTCTGCTCTACTGTTTTAAAGCGATAAAAAGAGCAAAAAGTAGTTTGAATCTGCACCGCTCTGATTGGCTAATATTCGTCATATTGGCGTCAAACTTCAAATTTTATGTCATAGCTCTAAAAGATAATTATTAATTACATTTGTTAAACCTGTAATATATTCTTAATGACAATACACAAACAACGTAACTTTGATCGATCACAAATATTACAATAGCAATGTCTTCTCTTGATGTATATAATGATTTAAGCCTGTAAGTATGAAACTGACCAAATTGATCTCATACTCACGGTAACAATTTTCTAGCTATGTTACACCCGAAAAATTTTATTTGGAACCCAGAAACGGTGATGAACTTTTAATAATCGACAGACCTTCGGAACAAATAACCCTTCAGAAAAATGTAGGTCAAATTCCAGCAGCTAGCAGTCGTAGAGACTTTTGTGGTTTACTAGGCACAATTCATCTCCTTGGAGGACCATACTTAGTAATAGCACTTCAAAGAGATCTAGTCGGGTATATAGCAGGACATGCAGTATGGAGATTAGCCAAGGCTGAACTGGTACCTTACTCTAGGTCAACATTACATTTGAATGCTGAACGAGAAAAAGATAATAACTTGTATATCAGCATGATAGAACAAATGTTGGCAACTCCTTTCCATTATTTTTGCTATGATTATGATATTACACATTCCATACAGCGCTTGCATGATATCAGCCCTGATTTTTGGCAACAATCCCTATGTGAAAGGGCTGATCAAAGGTTTGTTTGGAATAAACATTTACTGCAACCTTTCAAAAATGAAGGCATCAAAAGATTTGGCTTGCCAATACTGCATGGCTTCATTTCAATTAACCAGTGTGTCATCAATGGTCATAACTTGAGTTGGATAATCATCTCAAGAAGAAGTGTGTATAGAGCTGGAACCAGACTATTCAGAAGAGGCATTGACAAGGATGGCAATGTTGCTAACTTTGTGGAATCTGAGCAAATTGTTGAATTTCAAGGTGATCATGCTAGTTTTGTACAGCTGAGAGGATCAATACCTCTTTTCTGGCAGCAAAATCCAGACCTGAGGTACAAACCCCCTCCGACCATTCTAGATATTGATCCTCAGGAACAACAAGCAGCATGTTTAAAACATATTGAAGAATTAGCAACAATCTATGGAAAACAAGTGCTAGTAAACCTGATAGATCAGAAGGGTGCAGAGGGTAACATGGAGAAAGCTTTCAAAAATGCTATCAGCTCTTTGAATTATCAATCTGTGCGTTATGAGCCATTTGATTTTCATTCAGAGTGTAGAAAAATGCGCTGGGACAGGTTGTCTATTCTCATTGACAGACTGGCTTTGGATCAAGATGAAATGGGATATTTCTTGCTTCTAAGAGATGGGTCTTTGAATTCTTTACAAGACGGAGTCTTTAGAACAAACTGTATTGATTGTTTGGATAGAACTAATGTTGTGCAGAGCATGTTGGCTCACAGGAATCTAGAGATAGTTTTGAAAAAACTTGATATTCTTCAACCTAATCAAAGTTTAGAACATCAATATTCTTTTGAGATACTCTTCAAAAATGTGTGGGCAGACAATGCTGATTACATAAGTATCCAGTATTCTGGAACTGGTGCCTTGAAAACAGACTTCACAAGGACAGGCAAGCGTTCTAAGGCTGGTATGATGAGAGATGGAATCAATTCCCTCACAAGATACTACAAAAACAACCTAACTGATGGTTTCAGACAAGATTCCATTGATCTATTTCTTGGTAGAGGCAAAATCATCTCACCCTTGACTGTTGAAAAAGGGTGGCGATATGTAACTTTTCCGTCTGTCTTACTGATGGCCGTAGCCATGTTCGTGGCCTCTGCAGTGTTTCCTTCTGAGTATTCTACAGAGTCTCTGCTGTATTTGTTGTTTTGGGGGTCTATGGTTTTTGCCACAGGGCATTACATACTCAAGTACGGTGTGGAGTTTGTGGATATGCCCAGGCTTACACAATCCTAGTTTATGGTGTAGTCATGTACTAGATATTTCACTATTTAATTCGGTGTATATTTCTTTGTAAATAGCATAGAGGATTTTATGTATTTTATTATTTTTAGTATGAAAAATATATTATTCTACAATTATATAGGTGTCAGAAATAAGTTTCAGATTAGTGCATTTTTACAAGCTTTTTATTAATTTCATTTTTAATTTTTTCAATCAAGAAATTTTATATGCGGAAGAATTGAAAATTATATTTGAATATTATTTATCTAAAGTTGATAAATTCGTAAAGTCTTGATTTCAGTAGATGATACTGAGCCGCCCAATACATGTAACTAAGAAGAAACAAAATCCTTCATAGTAATAAATTAACTTGGAGAAGCAATACATATTATTTCATTTCTCGGTTACTGTTAGGTGCAAACATGAAAAAATTGCTTTTTTGTTTGATAACCGATGTATACGTTTATAACACCAAGTTTTCAATTTACATTTTTTTATACATGCCAGAACATGTTTTTTTTTTAAGTAGTAAATTCGTTTCACGAAACATAGTACAATAAAATGAAGTGAAATCGTGTCATATACGGATAATTGAAGGTCAATTGATATGATATAATCGTCGATTACCACATCACAAATTCTACAAAAATGTATTACCTGCTCAAGGTCATAGAGCTACACAGTATATAAAAATAACTTTTTGTTCTGGCATCTTATGCGTTTGTGAGTAAGGATATTTAGGAAAGCTTATTAGGAAATATTTTTTTTATATATTTGATTGCTCGAGACCCCACCTTGATATGGTATCTAAAAATTTCAATTTCGTTCGTCAAGTTTCAATTTGAATATTCATTATTCAAGTTAGGACTTCATGATTAAAACACAAATATTGCGCCCAAGATACAAAATATATATTTATCAACAGGTTTAAATTCAATGTACAAGTAAAATCTAGGCGCATTTTAATTGATAAAATTTTTTTGATGCTCACTGTAAATTGGATCAAATATTTTACAGCATCCTTCTTTATATTTGTACTTAAAATGACTTTACGTCTATATTATTACAAATCATGTAAAACTTCAATAGGATGTTACACAATATAGACAACATTCTTAGAAACTATAATAAGCTAACATAAATACCTAGACCTATCAACAAATGTACAAAGTTTCAACAAAAATAACTATCTGAAAGAGTTGTCATGAGAATTAAAAAAAGTCCAACTTGAACAGTAAACCAAAATAAGAGCAAATTGTAATTGGAATCCAACACACAAATTCATATAAAAATAAATAAAATGTAATGCGGTCATTCACCAAAATATACTCACGCTAGAAGAGTCGGACTGAAGAAACTCTAGAAAATCATCTAGGAGATTCACGCAGGACAAAGAAATTTACACCGTGATATTTTTGAAAATTGTACATTGAACTAACAACCAATTCTGGGCGACTTATTTTCGTTTTAGAATTTATTAAAGATAGTACCACTCGTCTACACGATTTTCTATAGTCCTTCAGTACTTTGGCAATTGAAAAAACAAAAATAAATAAAATGCCGACTTTTCATCCCCACTCTCGCACCCGGAATATCATCGAAAAGAGTCAATATAATCCACTTAATTATCAATTATATCACAATAGTTCTTTTAGAGTTAATAATTACACATATATACACGATTACATAAGACTTATCTGCATATCAGCTTCGAAAATAACATTGAAAACAGAACACAAAAGTCGATATCGAGTGATATGATCGGTATTCATCTATTCAGTAAATAGCTTGCCAAGTTACTTGGCCTAGAAGAAGAAACGTTAATAATTTGATGAGTGTGGGTATCTGATATTCATCATTCCGTGATATATTCTCTTCAAGAAATTGATGTTTTCTAGAAGTTATGGAAAAAATCGGAGACTTTTCACTTTCTAAAACCTGAATCAATTCAGTATAGGTATCGGTTAAACGTAGAATGTTTCACAAAAATATGGATGTTATTCATTTCAAGTAGTCAAAACTTTTTCTGGGTTGGAAACTTCTTACAGTTCTTACATTTTGTGAATGTGTGGTTTTGGAAGTCAGAATAAGTTTCAAGCCAATTTATGAAAACTCATGAACAATATATAGAATTTTGTAAGTTACAATTGGGAAAATATTATAGGGAAAATGTTTTGAGGCAGTATTTACGATTGGATTCTTTGATATCATATTTGTGACTGACGAAATGGCTCTTCACTGAGTTGATTATAATTTACCATTTAAACGTACTAAACTTGTTTACTTGATTTTTATTCATCTCTGTTCGAGCAATGTCAAGGACTGCATTCTTATATCAAACAGACTCAAGATTTTTTCTAGAATCAGAGGCAACAGTGTCATAATTATTTTTACTATTGCAAAGTCATCATGTTCATAAAAATCTATTATTTTCGGTTCCATAGAGAATCAATTCAGGAAAAGTAAACACCCTGTATACTATCAAGTCATCTTGCTATCGATACTGGGGAATGTCAAATGCATGGAATTTATCATGCCATATCAAAGGAAATTTTAGTAAATAATTTGTGTTTATATTAGACTTCACTAAACGTATGAAACTCACGAGACGAGTTATAGTCGTTGATCTAAACAATAATGACTCATTTATATCTTATTAAGTGAATTGATTTTAAAAGAACTCGAAATTTTTGTATTAACTCAATAATTATTCAAAACATTAGATTTTTGCTGTAACGACGTGTTTGTGTCACTTTCTAAATGGGGAATTTTATACAGATATTGTCGACTACAAACGCATTGTTAATCTTCTGTATAATTATAATAAAAGTGATTAATTTGAAAAGTATTTTTCCAATTTGTCCCACTTAAATATTTTTTATTGTTGTTTATAATTTTTTTGTAGTTTTAATTGATATATGAAATCTTCATAAACTCGCTTTAATTTTTGAAAAACATTCATTTCAAATCTGTAAAAAAAATGACTGTCATAATTCATAATTTAATTTACGAACACGAAAAATAATCTATTTCAAAAGAAATATGTTCAATGATTTTGTAGCCAATCTTGAAGGAATATTTTGAAATATAAATTCTTGAAAGGAAGAATACCAATGAGCTGTTCACTCAAGGACAATTTTCAGTCAAAATATATATCAACGGAGATGAAATACTGATGCCAACATCAAAATTCCACAAGAAAAATCCTAAGCGAAAACTTTTCTATTTACTGAACGAAAATTACCGATTTTTTGGTATAAAAGCTGATTATTGCACCCCTACTATTCCTTGACAGAAAATTTCTGGTTACAATGTTAATGTGATTCAAGTTTTTCAATACCTAGTGTTTCTCCCTCCAAGACGTTTTTCAAATCCACAAATTCGAATAAAACTAATTTGACTCATTGAAAGTTATTTATATATATGAAGATAATAACTGAGTCAGTCTCTTGTATAAAACACAGAGTTATTCAAAACTATTTGCATCTCAAAACTATGAAAATCAAAAGAATATCAAGTTGCGAAATTTATTTTAAAATAGTATTACTATCTGAGAATTTTAAGAAATTCCAATATATTGAACGTGTTCTACTGATTTTTTATTCAATAAATTCATGATGTTTCAATTCATACATTCTTAATGAATAAATACTTTTGATGAATAGTTATTGTGCAACTTGGATATATAAATGTTGATACTAGAATTTGAATAACTCTATATCCAAATTCAGCTTATATGCATATCAATAATTACAACTAAGATGGTAACCAGTGGATTTAATATACAATTATAGCCAAAAAATATACAAGATGTTAATTATTATTTTCTTTAGTATATATTGTCAGTTTTTCTGTCCTCATCGCAATGTGATTAATACCGAAACGCTCGCATTTCAGAATAAAATAGAATTAACAGAATCCTACATTGAGGTATGTCCAAGCGCAGCACACCGGATTTTTATTTTATTTTTTCATTTTTTTTATACCTACCGATTCGTTAACATTTTTACACTAATAATAAAATACATACTTTTTTTGGACCCGATGCGCTACCCCAGGAACATACTCTGTTGGTACCGAAAGGGAAACTCGTTCAAATTGCTCTCTTCACTGGGGTCAAAATGAAGCAAAAATGGTTAAAGAAAGAACAAAAAAAAATCGAAAACGAACCTACCAAGGGACCTTGTGAAACGATCCCTACACGATCCCAGCCGGACGTTATTGTTTCAGCGGCTTTTTCCGCTTGGAATTGTTGTTCGCGTAGCCCTGGTGACCGGGGTGGCTGTTGTGATGGGGCGGGTGACCACCGTTGGGCAGATGGGCTGGTCGGAAGCCACCGGCGCCACCCCCTCCCTTACTGCGGTACGTCGTCGTCCGAACCTTCTGGGAGGTTTGGCGGCCGGTCAAGTATTTCACGTTAGGCGAGTTGTCTCGAGAAGGGTTGTCGGAACCCTGTAAAAAAAATCAGCAATTGGTTGCCTGACTCAAATAGTTGGTTCAATATTCATGGAAGAATTGTGACCAAATTGGTTACCTTTCAAAACTATCAGTGTATATAGTGTATTTATTTTAGGCAGAGAAAAGTTACCTACTAAGATGGACAATCCTTATGGGAGATTTGGCCATCAGATATTATATTTCCTCAAGACGATACTAGATGGCCCTGGTAGTTGGATTATCGCAATATTTTTATAATTCCCGAACATTTGAGCAGCGAGAAATTAGCTCACGCCATACAGCTGGTACACGTTTCGATTTTGTAACGTCATATTGTTTCGGGTGAAATGGATATAGGTTTCAGATGGGTTTTTTAGGTATTCTTATCTATGGAATTTGATGTTGATGCCAGAGTTGATGCATTTCAATACGATCGAATCATCGACATCGCGTATGAATATTGAGGGTTGGGAGTGGTTTCGGAAGTGAAAAAATGTAATATTAAAATGAAATTATGGAAATTTGAACTTAATAATATAAAAAAATTAATACTTGTATCACGATTCAGATGAATTTTTCAGGTGAAAACGAAGCAAAGAAAAATCCATTCACCAATTTTATTAAAACGTTTATATTTAAACATTCTACTCAATGTATTCTCATATATTTTTCAAAATATCCAATTTATGACCTTTTTGTCCTCCTTTTTCTAGGATTTTATTCAATGAACCTGTTTTACATGTTTTAAAAATCTTTGTAACAATAGCTTAGAAGTTACAACTCAAATTCGCTTAATTTCGTTGCCCCTATCTCCCCTACGGTGATACAAATTCTGCAGTATTTTTTTTGACTCTTTGTATGATTTCTAATCGTCCTACGAATTTTTTTTTAATGAACACGACCTAGCTTAAAAGTTAGAACTCAAATTCGCTTAATTTCGTTGCCCCTATCTCCCCTACGGTGATACAAATTCTGCAATATTTTTTTTCGGACTCTTTGGATGATTTCTAATCGTCCTACGAAAGATTTTTTAATGAACACGACCTATAGCTTAGAAGTTACAACTCAAATTCGCTTAATTTCGTTGCCCCTATCTCCCCTACGGTGATACAAATTCTGCAATATTTTTTTTTCGGACTCTTTGGATGATTTCTAATCGTCCTACGGAAGATTTTTTAATGAACACGACCTATAGCTTAGAAGTTACAACTCAAATTCGCTTAATTTCGTTGCCCCTATCTCCCCTACGGTGATACAAATTCTGCAATATTTTTTTTTCGGACTCTTTGGATGATTTCTAATCGTCCTACGGAAGATTATTTAATTAACACGAGCTATAGCTTAGAAGTTAGAACTCAAATTCGCTTAATTTCGTTTCCCCTATCTCCCCTATGGTGGTACAAATTCTGCAATATTTTTTTTCGGACTCTGGATGATTTCTAATCGTCCCACGAAAGATTTTTCAATGAACACAACCTAGTTTGGTAGTTCCAACTCAAATTCGCTTAATTTTGTCTTCCCTTTCGCTCCTATGATGGTACAAATTCTAGTATTTATTTCTAATTTCTCAGCACTGCGATTTTTCAGAAATGTTATCAGGTATACATCCATCCAAATCGCAAAAAATTGCACACCCCAAGCTGTGACCGAAACGACTCGCTAGCCACGGTTTTTACTCTATACCGTATTCGATTTCCCACACGTCAGAAACCGTGGCTGGCAATTCCGTGGCTACCTTCACACAAACACTTTCAACACTCTCTCACTTTAGATGCTTCGAAACAATATCTCACTGAAGAGTATATTCCTATGACGAAGATTAATAATTAAGGAAATTAATAAGACAAAATTTGTTGAACCGACTATGACGAAAATGGAGCTACGGTACGAGTGAGTGAGCGACAGAGAGAAAGTTCTTCACTCCACAGGTCACACACAGAACATATTATCACTGATTTATTGACAAGTGACACCTGAGTAAAATCGCAGCGTAAATTTGGAGAATGCACCCAATGCGGCCCAGCTTCATTTCGAAGATCTCAAACATGTAAGCGACATCTAAGTTTCAGATCTTGAAGCTCATAAAAAGTATGGTCATTTTTAACATGGGAAAAGTATATCTTAGTGGGTAACTTATCTCTGTTTTAGGTTAACAGACACCTGGTGAAAAACTATACATCAATAGATTGAGCAAAGTGTTCGTCAAACTGTGGTCTATTTATTTGAGGAAGATAGTTCTGACAGATTTGGTTCCCAAACTCTCCAAATACCACTAGTACAAAATAAAAAGTATCTAGCTATCCACTGAAATCGCAATTGATTGAGACATAGCTGGAACATCAATAATAATGGCAACACTACAAAGTGACTTCACAACGATGTCAAATTTATTTGGAGAGAAATCTTTGATCCGCTCATAAAATAAAAATGCTTCAGTCCATAGTTATATATATACACAAACAAATTGATCATATCACCACTCAGGGTGACATTCATCATTACAAAACATGAAACCCAACATTTATCAGGAACCTTATCTATCGTCTAGGTAGATAAAAAAACTCTCTGAATTATAAAATCTAAACACCCTACCAAATGGAATCAGAAATCTCTACAGATTAAAAAAAATGAAAAATATCTCTTGACACAAAGCTTCTATTCAGTAGAAGAGTTCTCGGGTGCTGATCATGGTGACATGTGGTGTGTTACTTGCTCTCTTTCATGCTTTCAAACAAATAGATCTCAATAGCCGGGCTTCATAAAATGTTTTGCTGTGTGAGTGTTTATGCTGTGTGCACTCTAACTCTATTTGATGAACACCTTAACAAATATTTTAATATGTTTTATGTGATGATTTTATTACTTTTACTCCATAAGTGCCTCACTGAAATGCTACAAATGCTTCTATTCTATGGTTGTTTCATAAATGTTTGTGGATATTCCTCATGGAACTTTCAAAAATCGTATTTTGACAAATATTACGTGGCTGTCTTTACACCGGTTGCCGCAAGTTATATGTTATGGAATGAACATTTCAATACAGCTTAGATGTTCGAATTGAAATGGAATTGTGACGTAACATCAAGCTGAAACGAAAAAGCTATACCTGTAATCCCTTAAATTCTCCATTAATGAACTACAATTAGAGAATTTTATCAACGAATACGGATTTTGTCTCGAGAAACATCGTTACCTCCGAGCTGGCAGCACTGTCCTCGGCGCTGGATCCCGTCGAACCGATACTCGACGACCTCGACGGCCTCATCGTGATGTACTCTTCGACTAGTCGCCTTTGATCGATGACATGTTGGCGCACGCGCACTATCCTACCGAGGATAGACGAGGCGGCGCAATTGCTATACACAGACATGGGGTGCACCACGTTCGTCAGCACGACGTAGGCGTACTCGAAGGCTCTCTTCACCTAGTGACAAGAAATCAGGACTTCAATTACTCAGATAACAAGTTGAACTGTTTTATAATAAAAAGTTTCATAATGTAAACACATTTTCACCATTCGTTGAATAACCGGTTATCCGGTACGCATATCAGGTAAAAAAGTTCTTTTTTATGCTAGCTAAGGGGCATTTGACATATCTATGGAGACTATACACAGTTTATAAACAAAATATGGAGAATATATGTACTAAGAATTCGTACCCACTCAAAGGATATTTTTACGTTGGGAAATCTAGTGAGGTGAGTTATTACTCTTCCATTGGCAAAGTTTTCATCATCTTGGCACCTGACTATTGCTGGCACTTGAAGAAAAATAAGGCATACCTCACCAGCAATGATTGCATCGAACATGTGAGGAATTATCTATAGTATCTATATCTATAGTATATTCTGGGTTGATACCTGTGTCAGATTTGGTAACTTTTCAATACCATTAGTGCAAAACAAAAAGTATCTAGCAATGACAGACGTCTTGATAGGTTTATACACTGGCTGGAAACATCAAAGCATCAACAATTATGGCAACACTTTACAACGTTGCCAAATTGTTTGGAGCGAATCCTTACAATCGTTTGTTTACATGCGAATTTTTCTTTTCTTGCGATTTTTGTAAATTTGTTCTTTCGAGAGCTTAATATCATCGTATTCTTATCAAAATGCCGAGAGGATTCAGTGCAGATTCCCAGAAAATGGTTGCAACTTTATCAGAACATTTTTAAGGAGAAAGGGATAACAGGAGCCCCTTACTTTCATTGGATTTTGTTTGAAAGATAAGTGAAGAATCCTCATGAATATTTATTCACCACAATCTTACAATTGTTCAATAGTTTTTATGAAATATGATTATTACAGAGAGTGATTGCTGCTTCAATTGTAGGAATTGTACTGTGTACTAACTGTCCTAGGACTTCTACAGAACTACATAACAGAAGAAACCAGTTAAGGATATTGATCAACCTCAACAATATCAAAAAGGAAACTGTATTAACAATGTGTAAGAAGAGTGAGTATTTAGTGCATAACACATGAACACTCTTCATTGCAGAGAAACACATAACATTGAAGTCATTGAAATGAAATCTTGCTCAACATTTGCCTCACATCTTTATGAAAAACATTAATAGAGTTGCCTAATATTGCTATGGAACATATTACATTCCTCCAACAGTACATTCATTTGAAAATTAAGGTTTGAGGAAATTTGTTTTCCTTGATGGGGATATTTTAGAATGTAACTCTAGGATAATGCTTATCACAGCACAATTATTAACAAATTTCTCACCTCAGCTTCTAATAAGGCACCAATTCAAGAATGACTTTAACAATGTAATTGATTTTGATTATGGAATGTTGAAGCTGCAGTTACTAAGTACAATTGTAGACCATAGACTTTATGATACATGTAATATATTCTTTGATTTTCAGAAACAAACCAGCCCCAATAAATAAGGTAGATATATTAGCAGAAAGATATGGATATCAAGATCTTTGACTCCCACCTTACATTTGTGTTTTTTATCCAATTGAGTTGAAGTGGGATATAAATATGTGTGTACTTAGTGAATTCGGAGACATTTGAATCTGTATTGTATTTTTTGTTGAAATGTAATTATGTATAGCTTTTACATAATGAGCATATGCACAACTATTTTTTTCCACAAATAAATGAATCTGTAACTGGATTTTTTTTTATGAAACACATCTATTAGAGTTAGACAGTAATTGGTTTTGAAATATATACCATCAAATGATAATGAAAAAACAGATATGATAATGAGAGATGAATATTTTTAAATATCATTATGTAATTATTATGTACTTCCTTAGGATATTAGATTCGATTCCTAGCATGAAAACAGACCATTATATGATTTGAACCATCCACAATCAATAGTAATCCAAATTTATATTTGAATATTTATAATTGAATATATTTCATCAGTTGAAAACATTTTCAAAACATAAACGGTCAACCTAAACCAAGTTTTTATTCGGAACATCGATGAAAAATGAAAAACATCACTGCATCACTGCTCAATCTGGCGACGCGTCACACAGGTATGAACCCAGAATAAATAGACTATACTGTGTTTGGTTTTCATGAAAAAAGTAACCATGTGCAGTCTAGGCCAAAAAAGGAATAGTTAAGCTATTATCAATGCAACAATGCATCATAAAGCAAATATTAGTCAAAATGAGTGGAAATGCAAAGAAAATAAAAAAATCGTTTGAGTGGCAATTTGAAAAAACGTTGCAAAACGAGAAAAACACGTTCAGTATGTAAGAACCCTAAATATGATGAACATTGTATTATAACCACAAAATCTGAAGAGTGTGTGACATAATAAAATTTACTCACTTATTCATTTCATTCTTTTCACTATTGAAAAAATTTAATAATACAAACAAATAATTAATCAAAAAACATTCTTTATGGATGTGTATGATTCATGTTTCATGTTTTTTTCGTTCTACCCTTTATAAGACTTAGTCTATCAACATTATAATACATGTGAGTCAAGAAACAAATTTAGATTCTGTGTTTTTTATTGGCTGTGAGATATAAACTGTTCAATGAAGCCTAATGAAAAGCTACATCTTACCTGAAGGACCCCATAACTGCTCCTGCCTATATCGTTGGAAGGTTGCAGGGGGTCTTCTATGCAGAGCATGCTCGGCCGGTGACCATCAACCATTTCTTTCTGCATTTCGTCCTTGTCTAAATACTTGCCGCCATCGCGTATCCTTATACCAGTCTTGATGTAGTTGAATTTTCTGCCATACAACTCGAAAAATTCTATCAGCAACACACCCAGATTGGCCATGTTGCTCCGCACTGTGTCTTGTCTAGGATGCAGTTGCAAGAAACTAAAGAAATAATTGATAAGTTTTAGAGAAAAAATATGTAACTCCCAAAGTGATGATTTAAATTAAATATTTTATAATTTTTTGAACAATTAATATAAGATCACAATTTGTGATAATTCAGCACAAGAAATTCTCAATTAGAAAATTGTTTTATATCATTTGAGGTAACATATACATATGAAATCATACAAACACAGAAATATACAAATTAATCAAGGAATTGTGCGATTTTGTGCTGATAAATGAAGGAAGTCATTTCATATACAAAATTACAATTAAATGAGATAAGATAATGATAATCACATGTAACAAACTTATCAGTATTGAAAGAAAATAATGATAAAACTCAAAAATTCTTAACTAGTCCAAAAAATTCTTGAACATTCAAATATTGTTAATATCTATAGATGTTTTTTATTGAGTTCAATTTTACTTGCACTCTCAAGCATGAATACTTCTGTAATGTAATTATGACTATTAGAAAGAATATGTGAACCTTAAATATTTAAATTAGCTTCCATCAAATATAACATTTCAATTCATGTGGACAATGTGAAAAAAACTTACTTACCACGTCCCTCATAGTAAAATTAGCTAACAATATCAAATAATGAAGTATGGAAAAAACATTGTTTCACACAGTAAATAAGCCCATTCCACGAAAATTGTAAAATATTTACCTGATGCACATGAGTATTAAACTGTAACTAGAGATTCCACCAGTGAAAACTTCATTCAAGTCCCTTTCTAGAAGAAATTGTTTGAGAACATAGACTAGTTTGGGCAGAACAGGGAATTTCTCTATATAAGTCCTGATTAATTCTGCCGATTTCACTCCGTTACACATATTGAACGAAATGTCCACTTTAATGTCTGTTTTTTTATCAGTCAATTTCACAATAGGGACAGATGCTTTATCCAGAACTTTTATGCTATCCTGTACTGCTATGTCTTTATCTAAGAACTCTTGCTCTAAAGTCCGTAAGGGAAGATTTGTCCATTTTCCTAAAAAACATCAATAATGGTATTCATAATATTTTTTTACACAAGTACCACTGAATAGTTTGACAAAACTTTGTACACTGGAGATTGAATCCATTGATTTCATAATCATAGTATAATTGAAAGGTTATAAATGTAATATTGAGAGATTTATATGATATTAATATAATCTTACCTATCACAACCAGGTCAATATCACTAGTAGGTAAGTAGAGGCCAGTTCTATATGAACCAAAAACTTCTACTCTAGCTTCACTCCATTTGGAGTTGATGATCTTTTCAATACCCTGCACAACTTCAGCTCTGCTTTGGTGTTCTGCTTCTGTAGGGCTCATGTAGTTATAGAAATGCTCAATTTCTTTATGGAGACTGCAGAATAAAATATAAAGATTTAAGTAATGTTTAATATTTACAAAATTAGGTTAGATTGAAATTCAGATATACATGTAGGATTAGAGTTTATGTGAATAAAACTAAAGTTATGTAAAAACCGGATGCTAATGGATGAACATTTTGGATGGTCCTCGTAAAAACAAATGTCAAATAGATGGAATCGCTCAAGGCTGCTTAATGACAGTTAAAGTTGTATGAAGTGTAGGAGTAAAATTTCTTGGTTATAATGCACATTTCACTATTTTGGCGATACTCACCCCATAACACCCGCTGGATAAGGGTAATTTGCCGGTCGCCAAGGGCATCCACCATAATCCACGTTCGGTTTAGAATTCGTAATTCGACTATCTTTCCGCCTTCTACTAATATTCAAAGCACCACTTTTATCACTTTTCCCATTCATCGTATGATTATTATGCACTATAAATCCATTGGTGATTGTATCCAACTCGTTGTCACCTTCTTTCAAGTTCATATGATCGAATTCTTGTTGAGTCTGCCAAATACGAAGCCACAACAGCTTGGCGGGTCCTTCTTGTTCTGGTTGAAACCAGGAAATTGAAGGATCCATCAAAAGCTACGCGGAATATTGCTCGAATATCGTAACCATTAGTTTATTTTCATTTAGTTTCCCAATTTTTTCTGAAATACACGCTAAAGTCACACCTCGAGCATATCACACGACCGAAAAAAACTGACACTGTCCAGTGTCTTAGTTTTCACTTTCACCGCTAGGGTATGCCACACTTCAAGATGATGACCGGGAAAATCAAAATATTTTTTAACTTTATATCTATTTATCGATGATTTTCTTGGTCTACATGAGTTTATAAATACATATCATTCTATACAATATGATCAATACTCTTATCGAAGGATACACGTTGCTTTCGAAGCAGAATAAAATTGATATTTCCTGAAAAGAAATACCTTTTCGGGAACTTTCTCAAATGTTCTAGAAACTGCAGTTAAGAATATGTAATTGACTTTATTGAAATCCGTATTTAATGCTATTTATTTGTATGTAAATGTCGCGCTGGATTATTATGAAGTGAAAAAACGACAGCATAGTTTTATTTACTTTCTACTTATAAAAGAAACGATAAAAAGTATTTTGAAGGCAACATTTCAGTACAAAACATGGACGTCGGATGGGAGTGATGGGACACCGAGTTGCAGAATGCAGAGTATCCCCTTTACTGGCAGAACTGTCATTTGTCAGTTACCGAATGACTAATAAGCTATTTTTTTATATTGACGTTAATAAGAACCACGGAGTATAGATATATCTATAGAAGAACTTAGGTTGAAAAAGCATGCTTGAGTGTGAATCATTTAATTTCAGATTACAAGTGTTAAAATGATGTCATTTCACAGATCTTCTTTAGTTATTACAGCGCATTAAATTTTTACGAGGACATATAAACATTAAAATCAAAATGAATAATGATAGGTGATGAATTTATATTGTAGTTGCCCTATTTTGTTTACTGAATCAATAAATAGTAAGAGAATTTGCATGTATGTTGAAGAGAATGAGTAATAATTTCTGATCTAAGTTATTTTTGCATCTTTACTGTTTACAAATTGGACAGTTCTGTTCTTTAATACCACTTGATAAGCTAACAATTTTTTTCAAAATCTAGAGTTCATTCCACCAGCTACCACCAGATTTTCCCCCGTTATGTACGCAGCATCATCTGATGATAAAAAAGCTGCAGTTGCTGCTATTTCATCCGGTTGTCCAAATCTTGTGTAAAAAAACAATCAACAATTAAGTAATGAAACTAGGAAAATTTGAATAACTTGTACCTTTTCAATGGGATACTCTGCAATCCCTTGTCTTTGAATTCATCAACATTGGTGAGGATATTTGAGAATTTTGTTTCAATGATACCCGGAGCTATGCAATTGACAGTGATATTATCACTACCCAATTGAACAGCTGCTGCTTTTGTTAAACCAAATAATGCTGCCTTGCTCACAGCATAAGCTCCAAGTTGATCAAAAGGTGAATTAGGAGAAAATCCTGCAATAGATGAAATGAATATGATTCTTCCATGTTTACTGTTCCTGAGCAGAGGCAGCGATTCCTTAGCTAGTAAATAAGAAGACTTAACGTTGACATCAAAAATTTTATCCCATGACTTTTCAGAGCAGTCTAGTACTCTGGACATTTCTGGATTCACAGCTGCATTAGAAATGAGTATATCCAATCCACCTAGCTTAGTAACTTCTTCAAAAAGATGTTTTCTATCCTCTGGTGATGATACATGGCAAGTCAAACCGGTTACATTCAAATTTTTGTCTTTGAGTACTTTCAAGGCTTTGTCAACATTTTTTTGTTTTCGACTACTGATCACTACTTTGGCTCCTTCTTGTGCAAGTCTTTTTGCAATAGCAAGTCCTATTCCATCTGTGGATGCAGTTACAATAGCTATTCTGCCTGCTAAACGATTAAGAGACATTTTTATTTGAATTCGCTATTTAGTTTCAATTTCTTTCACTAAAATTCAAATTCTGATTCCAGAGTACATAAGGTCAGGTTATACATTACTTATCAGTTACCTATCCAAGTTCCAAGGTTATTTTGTTCTGGTTATAAAACATTATAAGCAGCTCATAATTTCTTGGGCAGTTCTGTTTTCAGATATTAGTTTTCCACAATATTTGACCAATGACAGTTATATTACATATAATGGAGTTGACAGAAAATTCTGTGACGTCTATAGTTATAAGTATTATAACATTCATTTTCTCACTGAAAACATACCAAAGATTCTTAACTTTATGCGTAATCACTTTCCCTGGTCATTCATCTTGATATTTTCATCGATTTTTAGTGTATAGCCATGTGGCAAAACACCTATTTGAGCCACAAAAATACAACAGAGTAGAGGGAATAAATTTTTGTTTTTGTACATTTACACCATGTTGTATCAATCTAAACTAATATTCAAATAAATATTTTATATATCAATAATAGGTTTCAATCAGATAATATCTTTTCCACACACCTAGAAAAGTTTCAATATTTTCATCATTACATATTACAGTCTGGAAAGCATTCCACCTGCTATAACAAAATTTTCTCCAGTTACATATGATGATTCATCAGACGCCAAATATGCTACTATGCCACTAATTTCATTGGTTTCTCCAGGTCTGAAAATGTAGATAAATAGTAAAAATAGAAACACATCTTCAGATAGGTATCTTACCTTTTCAATGGTATTGTTGACATAATTGATTCATCAGAAACAATGTCACCAGAAAATTTGGTTCGAATAAGCCCAGGTGCCACACAATTAACTGTCACATTATCTGGAGCTAACTGTAGAGCAGCAGCTTTAGTGAGTCCAAGTAAAGCCGTTTTACTCACACTATAAGCTCCCAGATGCTCATTGGGTTGCAGTCCTGCAATGGATGATATAAAGATAATTCTTCCAGCATTACTCTTTCTGAGTAAAGGAATTGCTTCTTTTGCTAATAAATAAGATGATTTCAGATTTATCTCAAATATTTTGTCCCAAGATGACTCTGTAGTATCAAGAACTGCTGCAACTTCAGGACTAACAGCAGCATTAGAAACTAGGATATCCAGCCCACCCAATTTCTTTGCTTCCTCAAAGAGTTTTGCTCGGTCTTCAGCTTTTGCAACATGACAAATAAGGCCTCTCACGTTAAGTCCCTGAGAAAGTAGTTTTTCTGTCGCTTCCTTTACATTTTTTTGCCTTCGACTACTAATTATTACTTTAGCTCCTTCTTGTGCAAGTCTTTTTGCTATAGCGAAGCCAATACCATCTGTTGATGCTGAAACTATAGCAATTTTTCCGTCCATACGTTTCATTGTGTGTATATTGGGTATATATCAAGATCAATTTGACTAGAACAATATAAACTGATGAGTATGTTCAAAGTTCAATATTTGTGAAAGTTTGGTACCAACTTTCATCGTATATATTCCCTTTAAAATCCAGTCATTTCAAATTATTTTAAAGAATTCAGCAGATTCATAATATGAATAAATAATTGATATATTAAAAATAGGCACAGATCTAATCATTATGAATTGAAAGAATAAAATATTGTCAACCACGTTTTATTTAGTTGTTAAATTAAGTTTGGATTAAATATTAAATTTAGTAAATTGTATTGAAATATGAAACCGCAGATAAATTTGATCACAGACTACGTGATTATGAGATATGTGGTCTGCAATGATCTAATCTGTGATTCTGTGAATTTAATGAAAGGTGAAATGAAAGCTGTGATGAAACACAAAAACAATAGACCGCATTAGTGATGACGTCACAAATATGCAACCAACATCACACTGAGTCCTGAATCGTTTGGCTCGAAATGATATGTTTTATACTCGACCTTAAGTACGGATGACATACGAACGATAATAGAAGTATCGTAACAGGCCCTTTTGTTTTATGCTCTCACATGAAATAAGTTGATATTTAAGGAATTGCATTTAGGGGACCTTGGATATGAAGGATGGAAGTAACGAAATTTTCGTAAAACGATTTTCGGAATTTATTCAAAAGTATTTGAGAAAACTTTCAATACGTTACCCATTCCATACGACGTATTCATTATTTTTCTATCGAATTCAAACAGATACATTTCTTAAATATTCCTTATAACAGCGAAATAATTCAATAAATAACATCATAATTCTAACCACAGATCCTGAACCTTAGATAATGGTTACTTAAGGTTCATATTAGCGCATCTTCGTTCAGAAATATTTCGTTGGGACTCAATGCACTGTTGGTTGCATACATTGTGACGTCACACTAATGTGGTCTATTACATGGCGAGAGTGGGTATACAGGGTGGGGCACCACATATACGACACGGTCTCTGTAAACCAAACCATTGAATATTTCGGAAATTTCTTCTTCTCATTATCTGTATATTCATCGAGGCTGCAAAAGGAAATTATTTTGGAGTATACAGGGTGACTCAAAAAAGTGTGACATATCAAAGTTGTGTTTTTTTAAATGGAACACCCGGTATTTTGTTAAGGTTTTGAATAGTTCAGGAAAAAATAATACGATTTCATTGGAGGTACCATGTACCTAACTATAACCGTTTTCGAGTTATCGTTTTCTTTTTGAAAATGCAGGTACAATTGGAGACTGAATAACATCGAAATGTATCAAAACCATCCCTTCCAATTCTGACCAAGCATTAAAGAGGTTTCAGGCTATTGATTCAACCCGTTTTCCAATATTATACAGGACGTTCAAAATTCATTGTCACTTTTTTATAATTTCAAACGGAGATAACTTTGTTATTTCAAATGGAACAACCTGTATCTTTTCAATCTGAACAGTACAAAATTCGATTATCTTCCATTTTATATTAGGGTTCCCTATACCTAGCTTGAATAGTTTTCAAGATATTGGCATTTTTAAATGGTAGTTATTATTTCAATGCATTCTTTGAATCGAGAGAGCTGTGAAACGACATTTATTTGAAATGCGTATTGTTCAGCAGTTTCATATGGTTCTTGTGTGTTTTTGTAGTGGTTGTTAATATTCGGAATTTTGTGGTGTTTTTTTTTATTAATTGTACGTTTTATGTATGTACCGGGTTATTCATTATATTTTGACCCCCACCCTAATTACTTTATTTTTGGTTTTACAGAAAAAAGTTTAAGTAAAAAGTTGACTGGTATTACATCTAGACTTTTGTTATATACTGCGAATAAAACAATTGACTGCATAGGTCACGTGATACAGGATTAAAAGTGACTTTTTCAAATAGAACACCCTTTTTCATGTCTGATTTCTTGGATTGGTTCTAGACATTTTTTATTGAGCATGTCCCATACCTATCTTCAACGGTTTTTGAGTTACGGGGGTTCGAAAAATGGGCATTTTGGGCCTCTGTATTGTTTTTTTACCACACACCTACTTGTAAAACTGGTAGGCTGTGGCCGATCTTACCATGACAATGTTGACAGAAACAATAGGATATTTGTCAGTAATTTATTATTTTGTGTCATCAAAAAGGCCCACACCAAAGGCAAGAATTTACTTAACTTTTCGAACCCCCGTAACTCAAAAACCGACAAGTTTTATTTGAGTATATATTACTTCCATTTTTATAGTGCATTATTTAGGGTGTATCTGAGATTTGTGCGTGTAGTGAAAATAACTTTTTTTTCATTTGACTTATTTATATATTATATTATATATTATAAACTATGGGTATGGTCCGTATATATATCCTTAGTTACTTAGGTTAGTAAGTTGGCGGTCCGTATATATATCAAATTCCTGAAAAAGCGGTGACTATTTCCTGAAACTTCGGTGAGTTATCTGTCACCAGAGCAACCATACTTTTATTCTGGTGAGTTCGGTGAGTTCTTGTCATTTGTCACTTCAGATTATCGTTCATGATTACTCAACATTTGAGTGATTATAAAGAGTTCTGAAGGAAAGCATTCATCAATAAATGTCCTTGGAAACAACAGAGGTGAATATTTCCTTATGAATTATTTGTAATGTTGATATTGACAATCAACCTCCATACTTCTGTCATGTCAAAATTTTGTTGATTTTAGTGACAAGCGGTCCGTATATACAAAGCAGGTTACCTGAAATATTGGAAACCGCTAGTAACCACTTTGAAATTCTCGGCGATATACGGACCATACCCTATATTTCATAATGGTGACTTCTTGTTCAGCCTATGGTTGTACCAACAGATTCCACAAAGAAAAAAATATATCATTTCATAGGTGAGGCATGTGAGGCTTCAGAAATAATGATTTTGATGTTGTGAGATTCAGATTTACAAAAAATCCGAGCATCAGGAAAAAATGGTTAGTTGCTATGAGAAGGGAAAACTTCATTCCAGGAAGTGCTGCAAAATTATGTTCTGAACATTTTTGTCCTGATGATTACGTTGTTAATTTTGGAAATAAATTTTTGAAAAGTGGTGCAGTTCCTAGCATTTTCAAATTTCCAAATCATTTATAATGAAGAAGCCAGTCGAGTTAAGGTCTCAAAGGCTTACCAATGCAGTTAAACAAGATATACCTGTGTGTGAGTTCAATAAATGAAATGAAAGAACGAATCAGAAATAAGTATACAAAATTAATTTTGTTCAAACATATCAGTGAAAAATCTACAGAGTGCGAGCTACTAATTCCGATGTTTGTATAGGGTAACTCGGAACACAATAAATTTATTGTCTCGAAAAAAAGTTGTAATTTTGACTTATGGGGATATAGCCGACATTCCTATTTGAATGCTAAAATTCTAGGCCAAAACTCGAAAGATCGAACTTTTGCTTATAACAAAATACACGGTACCAAATTTTTGTATTTGTCAGTGAATTCGTCTCGAAAAAAGAGACCGAGAATTCGACCTTTATCTCATATACCGAGTTAAGTATATACCCTATACAAATAATCGAAATTTGCCCACCCTGTACATTCGGAATATTGCCAACATTTTTCAAAGCCCACCTGCTTCAACTTTTTGTACAAAAAAATATAAATTATTTTCAGGTATACCTCATTATATTTTTGTACCCAATAAGGTGTACCTACTAGCTTGAATCGTTCTAAAACAATTTTTCATCGTCAGTTTCTACATAAATACTTGAAACTTTTTTTAAATATTCAAATCATGGAGCCAAACATAAAGGTGCTTCATATAAGTTATCAGAAAGGAGGCAAGTTAAACTCATATTTTTTGAATTTGAAAGCCTGTAATAATCAGATATCATACAAAAATGATTCATTATCAACGAATACTTGGCAGGCAATGGATATTTTCAATTAGAATCACATAATTCTTCGAAATTCTGCAAATTATGTTCTGAACATTTTTGTCCTGATGATTACGTTGTTAATTTTGGACATAAATCTTTGAAAAGTGGTGCAGTTCCTAACATTTTTAAATTTCCATGCATTTAGTGAAGAAGCCAGTCGAGTTAATTGAGTGGTTCGGATTCCACTATAAACTGTAGGGCCCGCCCTTCTTCACCCCGCACAAGTTTTGACTTATGGGGAGTTGGTTGAAAAACCAAACTTTGAAGAGGTGAAAACATTCACGAAACATTCATTCACTGCTTACAAACGTCTGATGCTCTACAACAGTGGTTCCCAAACTAGAGGGAGCGCCCCCCTGGGGGGGGCCTGGAGAAAGTCCAGAAGGGGGGGGGGGCGTGGGGGGGCTGCAAAATGGAAAGCTGATATGTGTAGGGGGGCGTGGGGGGTCTCCAAATAACCAGAGGGGGGCGTGGTACAAAAAAGTTTGGGAACCCCTGCTCTACAAGGATAACCCCATCAGATCGAGGGTACATTTTCTATATTGGGAGATTTGAAAATCACCAAGATGAAGTGCACATGCAAATTAGGAGATGCCATCGTCTACTGATGTAGAGTATTGTTGGAAAAAGGACAAATCAAATGCCAAAGAAATGTACAAAGCACCACCTATAAGTGAATATCCTTGTTTACTAAAAACACAAAGTAGGATAAAACCAGTTTAGAGAGCTGACAGAAGAGGAAATAAAACATTGCTTGAAGTTTGTCATGGAATCTGCACCTAAACATTAGTATACTTCATTTATTCTGATGATATCTATGTATAAAACTATATCTATGTATAAAACCAAGCACAATAAATTATTATCACATGCCTTTGGTTCATCAATTTCTTTGATAATTCCCATTTTTTTGGTTACATATAATTTATTTTTATTTTCTGTTGCACCCAATAACACAACAATTGGCGTTTTTATTTATATTCCCTTCAGACATTTCATAATTAGATTTGAAATCGAAATAACTACCTATACCAATCACACACGATAGCGAAACAAAACAAAGAAACAACATACCACGCTAGAGTCGCATACAGTTGTGTTTTGCTCAATACTAAAAAGGTTCGCGTTTTAGAAATTTGGAATTCGTGTTTTCGTACCGAAATACGTAAGTAGGTACCAACAAACATTTTCATTAAAGTTGGTCGCATGATGAATGTAATTTTATCGATATAGAGAAGCCCTCTAGGCATCTTTCGATCAGTCAGAGGAGTCCGAGTTCTTACAATCTCCTAATATAGCCAGCAGAATTTAATTTGAAAATATTTCAATCATCTTGTACACACATTTCGGTATCGCAGAGATGACTAAGTTTCAATTATTCAACCCTATTAATCATACATAAAGGAATAGGCAGACTGATGATAAGACGGCACATGTTAATCTTTCGATTTTAAACCTCCTTTGTGTTCGGACGTGTGTTAGAAAAAGACTTTCTCGTGCGGTGGAAAGTTTTCGCGAGTGTGTTTCCAGTGTATATGTGACTGTGATACAATTCCAGTGGGTGTGCCTCAAGGACAGTTTGAGAGTGGGCATGTTGAGAAAAATTAATGGGTGAGTTTTATTTTCATGTCCCTTCACGCAACTGAACGATTTCGAAATTTTCCATCATGATACATCAAGTTTTTTTATTGAAATTTACTGATTTCTTGGACAATCGCGGTTGATGTACGGTGACGTCTGATGCATCTGAACTTGGGACCTTCCGTCTGAAGTCACTTTTGATGGCGTATTTGATTTCTTCAAGCGCATCTTTGATGGTAGATTTGATATGTACTGTATCGCACTGGAAACGACTGTTACTTCTGCTACTGCGATGTTAAGGATTTTATCTCGAAAATGAACATTTCATTCAGTATTTTGATGTACCGTCTGTTAAACGACTTGTTACTTGAAACACTTTTTAATGAAAAAGAAGGTATGCCTGACGATTAAAAGATGACAAATTTCCAAATGATGTGCATTTTGCAATTTTGTAATGCCAATGAACGAATTTCATGAATTATTTTATTTCTGGAAGAGGTAAATATAGTGAAATAATTGAAAAACGTGAAATAAGTGCCGCGTAGACTTTTGAGAGACGTAATCTGAAACAATATATGAAGTGCATTTTGCAATTTTTTAAAAATGCCATTGAACGAATTTCAGGAATTAATTTTAATTTCTGGAAGGGGTAAATATATGAATATTTTGAGAAACATGGTTTATAGGCCTACTGGGGATGCTTCCATTAAAAAAGCAATAACGCATTGAGAACTCCTACCTCTTGGGTATAATGACGGAAACGAGTTCAAATGCATTTTATTTTGCAGACGCCTAAATACCATTTTAGATAGTACATAATCAGCAGAGTTTTTTGAAAATGTGTTTGAGGAGAAAGAGTACCTGCAAGATGATTTGTCCTCGCAACAACCTGCACATTTCTTATCAACAAATGATATGAATTCAGTGAAATAACCTCACTCTTCAGTACGATTCTTCACAACCATATACTAAATAAATAAATTTTTCCATCCTGACTTTTAATACTTTGGTATCCCATGTTCACTGAGGGTACCCAATCAGGATTGTTTTTATCCTCTAAGCTCAGCTGGCTCTAATAAAATTAAAATATATATATATATATATATATACAGGGTGGGGCACCACATACGACACGGTCTCTGTGAACCAAACCATTGAATATTCCGGAAATTTCTTCTTTTCATCATTTGTATATTCATTGAGGCTGCAAGAGAAAATTATTTTGAAGTATACAGGGTGGCTCAACAAAGTGTGACATATCAAAGTTGGATTTTTTTAAATGGAACACCCGGTATTTTGTTGCAGTTTTGGATAGATTAGAGAAAAATAATACGATTTTATGGAAGGTACCATGTACCTAACTATAACCGTTTTCGAGTTATTGTTTTCTTTTTGAAAATGCAGGGTTCAATTGGAGACTGAATAACATTGAAATGTATGGAAAGCATCCGTTCCAATTCTGACCAAGCATTAAAGAGGTTTCAGGCTATTGATTCCGATAGAACGCGTTTCCCAATATTATACAGGACGTTCAAAATTCATTGTCACTTTCTCATAATTTCAAACGCAAATAACTTTGTTATTTTAAATAGAACACCCTGTATTTTTACAATCTGAATTATACAAAATTCGATTATCTCTCATTTTATATTGAGGTTCCCTATACCTAGCTTGAATAGTTTTCAAGATATTATCATTTTCAAATAGTAGTTATAATTTCAATGCATTCTTTGAATCGAGAGAGCTGTAAAACAACATTCATTCGATTTGGTAACAGAATTCTCATTGATAGTTATTATACTTCACTTCGTCGAACTTTTACTGTTCACTAAAATGAAGTTTTCATTCAGATCCAAACTCCGACATTTAACAGACAATTTTTTCATTATTCAACTGAAAAACTTCAACAAAACATGAAATACAAATGTATTCAATTCAAACTAGGTGCTCGAAATGATGACTACAAAGAGCTACTCTTTCTATGGAAAACTGCCTAACATTTGATAACATTTGAGGCGACATTCTTCGAAAAGCAGCCCTTATTCTCTCCTTCATATTTTCCAATGTGGTCGGAGGATTGTCGTCAATCCCATTTTTCAAATATCTCCATCAAAAAAATCAAGTCAAATCTGGCGATATCGCTGGCCAATTTCGTGGTCCTCTCCTATACCAATCCACTTTTGCGGAAAGCACATATTCGGACAGTGAATTTGAGATGAATATTGATCTGAGTAACAGTAAAATGTTCGATCAAGTGAAGTATAATAACTGTTAATGAGAATTCTGTTACCAAATCAAATAAATGTTTCACGGCTCACTCGATTTAAAAAATGCATTGAAATGATAACTACTATTTGAAAATGCCAATATCTTGAAAACTATTCAAGCTAGGTATAGGAACTTTGATATAAAATGGAAGATAATCGAATTTTGTATTGTTCAGATTAAAAGAATACAGGGTGTTCTATTCAAAATAACAAAGTAATCTGCTCTTGAAATTGAAAAAAATGACAATGAATTTTGAACGTCCTGTATAATATTGGGAAACGGGTTTTATCGGAATCAATAGCCTGAAACCTTTTTAATGCTTGGTCAGAATTGGAAGGGATGGTTACCATACATTTCGATGTTATTCAGTCTCCAATTGTACCCTGCATTTTCAAAAAGAAAACAATAACTCGAAAACGGTTATAGTTAGGTACATGGTACCTTCTATGAAATCATATCATTTTTCCCTGAACTATCCAAAACTGCAACAAAATACCGGGTGTTCCATTCAAAAAAACACAATTTTGATATGTCACACTTTTATGAACCACCCTGTAGACTCAAAAATAAATTCTCCTTGCAGCCTCAATGGATATACAGATAATGAAAAGAATAAATTTTCGATATATTCAATGGTTTGGTTTACAGAGACCGTGTCGTATGTGGTGCCCCACCCTGTATATATATATATATATATATATATCCCGCGGCTTGAGTGGCTACCGGGTGCGTCACAGGTTGCGGATAGTGAACGGCCACAGTGAATGATCAGAAAGTGACGCAGTGGTTAGTAGAGGAATAAGAGCTCGTATGATCTAAAACTGTACTGGTAGCTCATAAATACTCTAACGCAGACAAACTCCTCCTGCCTAGCTGTCGTGTTGTGGCTAAAGGCCTGCACAGGAGCATGACGGCGCCAGTATCTGCTATAGACCTTGGTCTGCAGGACTGATGCACCTTACAGGACCTCTGTTGTAGGCATGTATTACGGGAGATCTATGCGGGGGGTCTGGGCTTAAACACCTGAACCAAGAGGAGACAACCTCAATAAAAACCTAAATCCTACGGTGGGTGGACCAGGCTTATGGGATGCGTGGCTGAGTAGAAGTTCAGCCAATGCTGGTCCCACCTTGAGGCACCGGGCGACACCTCATTGTATTAGCCTTCTCTTCCTGTGAATCGGGGTGGCAGGAGAGTGACCGTTCAAGACCCTGGTACTCGTGGGATATAGTATGGACACGGATACAAAACTTCACAAAAAGGAGGAATCCAAAGAGATAGACTCCCTCAGAGAGGAACCTGAAAAGGTAGACTCTCAACAAGAGGCTGGAGCGGTTCATGAGGTTGCGCAAGCAACGGACATGGACAAGGGCTCCAAACCTCGACTTTCTGGTGCCCTTAAAAGGAAACTCCGGAAAGCCGAGAAGATTGCCTCTGGGAAATGGACAGAGGACAATCCTAACAAACCTGCTCCAAAAAAGCAGGTTCCGGGGAAAAAGGCGGAAGAGGTCAAAAAACGGCCTCGCTCCGATTCGAGTACCCCCGGAAAACAAAATCCTACAAAAAGACATAGGAGCCAAGAGCAGACTATGTCTTTTAACGTAGTAGCTAGGGGGCTGAAGATGGCGATCATAGATCGCCGTCATCCAGAGGTGCTCCTAGATCAGGGGAAAGCGGACGCTATACAGGGGAAGCTTTTGGAACTGATCGCTGGAACGCCGTCGGGAAGTTCAACCCCACCTCAATTTGAACGCTCGTCGTTTGTCGCAGGGGTCTGTTGGATGTACTGCGCAAACGACGTGACGAAAAACTGGCTGAAGGCCAACATTGCCTCGCTTGGGAACCTTTGGGAGGGTGCCGATTTGACTGTGGTTGAATCGAAAGACCTCCCGAAGCGCCCGAGAGTGTTGGTACATGTGCTGGACGCCAGTGAAGAGAAAGAGGTCCGAAGCTGGATCAGCAAACAAAATCAGTTGCTGACGACAGACGGGTGGATCCAGATCAGCCGGAAGGTAGAGGACAAGGGCCAGACGCTGGCCTACTCTATCGATGAGGCATCCATGAAGGCTCTGGAGGCGAACAACCTCAGGGCCTACTATAAACTGGGGAAGTCATTCTTCAGGACCCTGAAGTCTGGTCCGAGTGATGCAGACAAAGGTAAGAATACTTCAAGCGAACCTACAGCACAGTAAGGCAGCCTCAACTGTCTTATCTGGGCTAATGGGTTCATTTGATATAGCATTGATTCAAGAACCCTGGATTAATGGGGGCTTTATCAGGGGGCTAGGAGCGAGTGGTGGGGAGCTATTCTATTGCCGAACTACTGATCGCCCTAGGGCCTGTATCCTTGTTAAAAAGGGCTTGAAAGTATTTCCTCTAACGAGTTTTTGTTCTAGGGACCTTGTTGTTATAAAGTTATCCCTAGAGAAGGGGGGAACGAAGGTAGGGGAGATCTTAATCGCCTCTGCCTACTTCCAGAAAACAGGTTAGACGCAAATTTAACCAAGCAAAGAGTAATGGAGAATGGGGTGAATACAGAACCATTCTAAGATTACAAAAAAAATTGAGAAAACTTAAGAGAGACTCTCGGAGGAAGTACTGCGAGGATATCGAAAAAACCGTCGCAGGTGCTAGACTTCAAAAGGTACTTTCAAAAGGTCCACAAAGTCCGATCGGAGCTATAGTAGGCTCTGATGGAGAGTACACCCAGGATGAAAGAGAAACACTGATGGAACTTTTCAGAGTTCACTTTCCCGAATCCAAGGTAATTGACGACACACCTGTAGCACAAAGGCCGCTTTCTCCGGCAACTCTCAACAGAAGAGTGACTAGGGAAAACTGGGCGTGTGCTAAGAAGATAATCACGTGGCACAAAATGAAATGGGCTATCAATTCGTTTGAACCATTCAAATCTGCTGGACCCGATGGCGTTTATCCCAAAATGCTACAAGAAGGGCCAGAACTTCTACTTCAAAAACTTTGTATGGTACTAAGAACCAGTCTTGCAATGGGATATGTACCAAAAATATGGTCTAAAGTAAGAGTCGCTTTCATACCTAAACCTGGCAAGTCGGAACAGGATGGGGCGAAAGCATTCAGACCAATAAGCCTAATGTCTTTCATACTGAAAACGTTAGAAAAACTTCGATTGGTATATTAGGGATGAGGTGCTTGAGAAGAAAGCTCTGCATAATGAACAATATGCCTTCAGGGAAGGAGTCTCCACTGAGACAGCACTACACAAGCTCGTTAAAAGAGCAGAAAATGCGCTAGAGAAAAAGGAAGTGCCTATATGCACATTCCTAGATATAGAGGGGGCATTCAATAACACCCATCTAAAATCCATCACATGAGCTCTTGCTCATCATAATATCGAGGAAACTATTAATAGATGGATCGAGAATATGCTGAAGAGCCGTGTGATAAAAAGTACTATCTCTGACACTACACTGCAGGCTAAAGTTACAAGAGGGTGTCCACAGGGCGGGGTTCTGTCACCGCTTCTGTGGAGTCTTGTTATTGACGGACTGCTGCGTATTCTAACTCACCAAAATCACCACAGCGTACTAGAGGCTTTGCAGATGATTTGGTTATCATGGAACAGGGGAAATTCAATACCACTGTTAAAGAAAGAATGCAACAAGCATTAGACCTCACTACTGAATGGATCAATGAGGAGAGCCTAGCAGTTAGCCCTCACAAAACTACAGTAGTAGCATTCACAAAACGAAAACGAAAAGAAGAGCTAGGACCTCTCTACCTGAATGGTACACCTATAGAGATGTCGGGGGAAGTTAAATACCTGGGAGTCATACTAGATTCCAGGCTAACTTGAAACCAACATCTACAAAGGGTTACAAAGAAGGCAACCATGAGCCCTATGGTTGTGAGAAGAACATATGGCAAAACTTGGGGTTTGAAACCAAAAATTGTACATTGGCTGTATAAAGTGGTAGTCAAACCAGCCATACTTTATGGTGCAATCGCCTGGTGGAGTAAGACATTGCAGCATAACGCTATTAGAACACTAAGCAAGGTGCAAAAACTTGCTTGCCTATGCATAACAGGGGGAATGACGACTACCCCAACAGCGGCCATGGAGGTGATGCTCTGTCTTCCCCCGCTTCACCTTGAAGTGCAAGGGGAGGCTAGACTGGGGCTCCTCAGATTACCTGTAGCGTCAAAAGATAGTGGGAAAAATACACCACTACAATTCGTTGGGGACAATATCTTGCAGATTCCAAGAGATAATATGATCCCTAAATACATCTTCGAAAAACCCTTCGAGGTGGTAATCCCGGATCGAAGGGAGTGGTACGAAGTTCACGCTAGAGAAGAGCAAAACAGAATGATCTGGTACACAGACGGATCAAAGACTGAACAAAGATCTGGTGCGAGAAACACTCCTTTGCGCTTGGTGAAAACACCTCGGTGTTCCAAGCAGAAATATTTGCAATTCTACAATGTGCAAAAATATGCCATGAGAAGGCCTTCAAGAGAAAAGGAATCCATATTTATTCGGATAGTCAGGCCAGCCTAAAAGCCCTTGCAGGTTATAAGGTAAAGTCCAGACTCATCTGGGAATGTATCAACGAACTTCTGACGCTAGCAAGGTTAAACAGAGTTAAACTGATCTGGGTACCTGGGCACAGTGGAATAGAAGGCAACGAAATAGCTGACGAACTATCTAGGGAGGGGTCAGCTACACCTTACTTTGGCCCGGAACCATCCCTAATATATACCAGTACCCAAGAAACTAATTGGTTACTCCATTAAAAGACGAGTCAAAGAATTACAAAGAATAGCATGGGATAACACACCAGGACAAGAATATAGTAAACTTGTTATTCAGATAACAAGTCAAAAACGAACTGATGAGATACTTAGATCAAGTAGAGATCAGATAAGACTAGTGACAGGTCTCCTTACAGGACATGCTCCTGTCAGAACACACCTACAAAAGATGGGGCTATGAACCTGAGACTATTGAACACATTTTGTGCTATTGTGAGGCACTAAACTATAGAAGAGTAATACAACTAGGGGAACCTGATTTAAACCTAGAGAATGTGGGAACCCTGAAACCTAGTGACCTTTGCAAAATAGTCAAAGGGACCAATATGTTTTAGGGTATCGGAATGATAGGGGAAATACCATAGATTTAATATCTTACCAAGATAAGTAACAACAAACATTTGTTTGGCCCCAACATCACATCCCTTCTATATCTATCAGGGGAATACAAATATTTTGGCTTATCGCTGCTCTAATTGGTTGATTTGAATTTCGCGCCTTCAAAAAGTTCTGACAATTGTGTCCCGTGTTAACGTTTCATAACAAAGCCGCCATTACGCGCAGTTATTAGCTTGAGTTTACTATATTACAGAAGTTTGAGTGCTGTTAAAGGTTGATCAGGTCATATTTATGTATATTTGACATTATCCAAGTGTGAAAATGAGCAAAAAATGTTTAGTTTGTGATTATACAGTAAACATTGGTGTTTGTTTATCATTTCACAGGTACGTTGTCAATGAAGGATCAACATAGGCGTGACACACATTTCTTATTCTTACCTACATTATATATAAATAATGAATATTTTCAGATTTCCCCATGACAATTCAATGATACGATGTTGGTGAATAGCTCTAAAGTTGAGAAGCAAATAATCTTAATTTTGTGTTTGGACAACCTGTTTTTCTCCCAAGATTGTCAATGAGTTTGGAAAAATAGTATTGAGAGGAGAAGCTATTCCATTTTTATCAATGGCAGATGATGGATGAGTATCCAGTTTATGATTTTTTTGGGGTATATCTAAGGATTCTCAATGTCAATTCTGTAGTTTACAAGTAGATTATCACTGAACGAGTTCCAACACTGAAATTTTTGATAGTCAAGGACCAAGTACCTCAAAGTATACAGAGAACACTTCTTTTTCATGTACAAGGTATGTAACTGAATTAAATAATCAATCTGTATTATACTTATCAATATAAATCTGTTTTTAGGTCCAGTTTGAATGGTACAGCAAAAATTTTTGGTAGAACTCTAACAGCTTCGGATTCTGAAAATGGCACAATAACAGCTTTTGAAATTTGATATTCCGCAGTACTATTTGTTATGGAGGACCTGGGAAATGAACCTAAAGAATTTTTTTTTCAATTCCTGGAAGTATACAGTATGTTCTTTCATGAAACTTTTTTATTTGGATCATTATATGATGTTTAATTTAAAGGAGGAAAAATGATTCACCAAGTTCAAGTCCACCTAGCTCTAAATCGAGTTTGAGTCCCAAAAGAAGGAGTATTTCTGATACATCTTCAAGAAAATCTGGATAGTTTTCATATCATACTTCAATTAAATTACAGCACACTTTTAAATAATTTCAGCTGGCACACCAAGAAGATACATGAGAATAAAAAAAAGAAAAACCCATTTTGGGGATGAAGTCCATCCAAAGCCAAGAAACCTTTTGGTATAGCAAAAAAACTGATTTAATTAACATAATATATTCATGGAAGGAATCATTTCGATTTTATGTATTTGTATTTATTCTATCTATGGGAACTGTTTTGTATAACAAGTTGAAATATAAAGTATGGAATTTGTGATGTAATAAAATAATGTAATGAATGTGTCTTCTCTGAAATAACTTCCGTTATTATTAAACCAAAATAATTGCTGTGTAACGTTATTGTAAATGTATTATATTACGAGAATAAATTTTGTTACGCCACTGTTCAGTGTGTACTCTAGAACAACGAGAGCGCAAGAAAAACATCCCCACCACCGATTTTCATGAGTTTATCTTGGGGCCACTTCCCCTAATGCTTTTGGTATAGGCGTTACTCATCTTGTCCTCATTAATCTGAGGGAAATACAATAAGCCTCCGGCTGGAGTATATCCTTTGGACCCCTGTAGTAAAATAAAATATATATATATATAAATACATATATATATGTAAACGAATTACCAACAGAAAAAAATACTCTTATTAGTTCACCTATTTTAAAAAGACAACTTACATACTCGTTACCACGGTCATACACATAGGTCTGGGGCACAGTCTGGGGACTACGGCATACTTGAGTGGTGGGGGGTGGCACCAGTTTTGAAGAAAAAGTTGCCATAATTATCCGCTAGGAGGACATAGGGGTATAATCACGTGATTAATCTTTGACAACAAAACAAACGGTTAGGACTCGGATTCGGATGAATCGGATGGCAAATGAAATCAATGACAAAAATATTATATCTTGCAAAATTCTCTCGAATAAATTAAAATCATTCTTACTTTCAAAAAGCTGATCCGATCTGATTTGTGATTGGCTGACAAAGTGACAATAGAGGACAGCGCTGCAGGTGGCGAAACATGAGAACCACAAAAATTTCCTCAATGTTTGGGCCACCCCCCACCAAACGAAAACGAGTTGCAATAGTTGCAAGACCTATGTATACGATCGTGCCTCATTCTCATACACAGATGAAAACGTAATGTAAACAAACAATAATTTCATTTGTAAGATATGGAGATGGATTTATTACGCCCAGGAACGGTTCCTATATCTCCAGAGACAATTTTATGGTTCGAATTTTTATTGAGACCAAATTTGTTATTGAAACATTTGGAAAAACCCTGTGCTGGTAATCTTTTCATACTTACACTTGGATAAATATATTTTTTGTTTCACTTCATGTTCTAGATCCTCCACCATCTGAATTGATTACCAAATTTTATGATGTCATATCTGAAACACTCAGAATCAATCCTGAGACTGAAAATGCTGAAATTATTGATGTGGAAACAAATAATGGAAAGTTGAAACCTCCTGCAAAAACTGTAGCTTTGAAAATACTTGCTCTCAAAGTTGGTGCATATCTTCAATGGAATTTAGGTGAAATGAATGAAGCCAATACAATGGTGTGTTTAAATTTGTTTTGTAGTTCAAATGAGACGTCTACCATTCAAAACTCAGATTAATTTGCTGCAAGACTTGATGTATTTCACAAATGACAAGAAAACTGTTGAAATACCAAATGTAGAAGAAGAAGATGTTAATACAGCCTCTCCACCTTATTTATTTGCATTACTTTTATTTCATCGCTGGTTACTAAACACCTCTATGCATAGGATAACTGCCCATTGGCACCTTAGATATGGGTAAGAATCACATACATATATAAAATTTTGAAGTTTGAATTGCTTAAATGTATTTTTCAGAATAAATGATATATCATTAGCAGATGAATCAATCATTTGTTGTCCAGAAAATATTAACAAGACTGTCAACTTTCTCACAGATTCTCTGGAATGGAAAAACATCCCTAATTTGCTAACCTTCAATTGTTTTAAACTACCAACTGAATCCAATGATTGTATAGAGTTTGACTGGTCCAAAAGTGAACCATTATCAAGAACTGATTTTTCTGCCCAAATTAATTACGATTTAGGTGTGTTTTTCTTTCATCGAGAAGAGTATGATTTAGCAAAGAAGCATTTTTCAAATTGCTCTAAGCTATTAGATGGTATACCAGATATCAATGGTTTCTTTGATGTTGAGAGAGAAAGTCTCGATGTTTATATTACAGCATGTCATGGCTCTGCTGATAATCAGAAAGCCAGTTTACTGGAACAGTTGAATAATTCCATTGTCAATCAATATATGGTAAGCTTTCTATACTTTACACAATCCTTTCTTGACTTGGCATTTTGTATTCTAGGGAATTACTGCTATTTTACAACAGGACAACATCAGCAAAGAAATACCTCTGATGCACAGACTCACTTTGGAGTTGGATATACAGGGTGCTATATCCAGTGGAGCATTTACAGTAGCCAGAGATCTCTTGCAAAAAATAAAAGCATTGAATATTGTCAGATGTGTTCTTGATAAAAAGCCATTATACCAGTATTCTGTTTCAAGTTTCAAAAACTCAGATGTCCTATTAGGGGTATGATAGATTCACAAATGATTTCTATACAATTGTACAATCCTAGGAGCTGTCAAGCAGTTATAAATAATAAGTGTTGGTGCCACTACTCATTTATTCACTTTTTCCAGGCAATTCATAATACTTGGAGATTGAGCTCTGAAGCAGACAAACGAATTTTAAAAAACTTTTTGTTAGAACTACTGGTGAATGATTCTGTTGCTGATTCAAAAGAGAGACTTGCTTCTAATAAAGAACTTCATGAAATATTTGACAAAAATGATTTGATCTATATTTTTGGAGCACAAAATGAAGTTGAAATTCCTGATTGCTTGATGGAGTCTGAAATATTCCTAGATATGAATAGGAAAAATAGTAAGTAATATGAGAAACTCAATTACTCAAGACAATTTCTGCATACATACGACACGGTCTCTGTAAACCAAACCATTGAATATTTCGGAAATTTCTTCTTTTCATTATCTGTATATTCATTGAGGCTGCAAAAGGAAAATATTTATATTGAAATTTCTCTTCAATCTAACGAATTTTCTCGGATTCATTCGAGGTAAAGAAAGAAGAATTTCGAAATTTTCGATTTTTCCTGTATAACTCCAGAACTAAAGAAGCTAGGTGAGATTTTTTTATTCATATGATTGACCTCTGAAATATGCTACTTTGATCCCATTTAACATATCCTCTATCTTTTACCGTTATCGAAATCCCCATGCATAGACACGAATTTGAATAGCCCTGTATATATGTGTGTGTGTTTATTAGGAAAACCTAAAATGGAACTGAGGCAACTAGAAAAACGTTTAATTTTGACGAATGACCACAAGGAAATCAGAGAGTTGTTGGTTAAGATTGCAATGACCAATTTGGGAAGTACTGTATGGACAATTAACCCTCAATGGGAATTACCGATTCCACTACAAAGTGTCCTGAAGTCGTTACCAAGAGGTGAAAAAAAATCTCTTGAAGATTCTATGATCATTATTTTCATTATTTCTTAGGATTTCTTCAAGATTTTGCCTATGTTACACTGGCCAAGTCTAAGGAACAACTTTTGAATAAAAACTTCAACTTGTCTCTAGAATATTTATTGATCTTGGAAAAAGAATTGAGAGCAGCTACATGCAATGTAATGAAACTGTTTCAATTGGTTAGTTGGGAGATTCTGCTTGTTCGAATAGCACAGATGTATACAGTACCAGTTGGTGAGAGAGACAAGTTGTTGCAATTCCTCACAGATAACATGAAAATATTTTTTTCAGACAAAAATTGTTTGGCAGGCGCCTGCGAAGTCTGTTTGCAGACCAATGACTCAGTCATACCTAGAACAGAAATATTAGAGCAGTGCGCTATTTGCCTTTTAAATTTAGGCCGTTGGGAATTTTTAATCAGTCTCGATAAAAGATGGGCCACCTTTGAAATAACATCAGCCATTGCTTTGGCTTGTCAGGAAATTGTCAAGCATAAAGGAACTAAGAAGCTTTCAAAGAATCTTTGGGATCTAGGTAATAATGGGCTACTTTGATGTACCCGAATTCCTGTTTATCATGAATACAAATTTGTTCAGCTGGATTATTTTTTTTCAGTACTACCAATATCTGCTTCTCTTGCACCTCAATCAAAACGTAATACTCCAGCATTCAATGATATATCCAATTTGAGGAACAATCTCCTGTCAGTGTTTTTTAAACTCAAAGATTCACTATGCCTCGCCGTGGTTATATCTCTCTTGACTAAACTGTTCAACATCCTCAATGATGAAAGCTCTCTAGAAGTTCAAGTGGAATACATGAATTTGTGGCCTGCAGTTGTTACAAAGTGAGGAAATTATAGAAGTAATAGGATATTAATTAGACATGTTTTTTTAGTGCAAATTCTTATAATGCTGCGGCAACTTGTGATCTTTTATCAGAACTGGTTCAGTATAGTTTGAAAGAGTACCCTACGAATGTTTCTTGGATGAGACTGATGGCAGATATAAATTTCGGTATGATTTTTTTAATTGCATACATTTTTCAAGTGGATAAGAGGAGTGTTGCAAATGTGTATCTGATACCAATTTAGAAAATTCAGATTGAAGTTGTCTCTATACATATTTCGGTCCACACATTAAGCGATCTTGATTTCGATAACATTTTTACTGTTACGTATTTTGGTCCAAGAAACACGAGTTTGGCAATATTATCGTGGGGAAATTAATACTTTTCGATTGTACAGCTTCATTGCAAATTTCTCCATCAACGAAAAACATAACATATTCAGAAATAATTTACCATACATTCATTCTCAAAGAAACATTAGAAATGCAGTATTTTTCATATTAAAACGGGCACGTCAAAGCCATCCATTTAATATGGTTTGATAACAGTCGATTAACTAATGCTTGACGAAATGATTATAGGTTTATTCCAACACGTCCCAAAGCCGTCACAATATATGGTCACGCTCCTGCGCAATTGCTTCAATCTGTTCCAACCGAGAAGTGATCGTAATCTTACCATCATCTTTTTGATCCAACCAAACTCATGACCGTCCGCAGCATGGTTTCAGGACGGTAATTTTGGTACATGCTCAACATTGAAAACTGCGCATTGACATGCGCATTAAGCTTAGCATTAAGAAACTCTTTGTCAAAATAATAGGTTAGCCAATCGTATAATGTTCCATTTTCATATTATTTTAATTATTGTAAACAAAGATTATTCTGAAACAAAAGAACAATAATCTCGATTTTGTAGAACGTGGGTAGCCAAAAACCGCCAATAAAACCGATCCAACCCTCGAATGTTTTTGTACCGTCACGAAACTATGCGGCAATAAAACAGGCAACAAAACAGTTTCGAAACCATACAGAAATGTTTGTTGAAATAAACACTATTTACATCCTGAATATTCGAAAAATAAGACATTTTCAATGTTTCCTCAGGATGAAGAAATTGGCCAAAAAGCTGTACAATCTTGACAAGAAAAATAAGGTGAAATTTTAACTCCCAAATGGAATATCTCGAAAAGTATTAATTTTCCCACGGTAGAATATTGCCAAATTCATGTTTCTCGGACCAAAATACGTAAGTACAAATTGCAAATCCTTTGAGCTGATCAAAATGGTGAAATCTGTTTCAGCCAACGGTCACTACCGAGTCTCTCTCACCTACTACCTCAAAACCCTGCTGATAGTCCACGATTATTTCAATATTCCCATCCGCAACGACGACCACGTCTTCAGACGCATGATCAAGTGTTGTTCGGCTCTCGGCTCCAACACTCAGGCTGCTGTCTTGTGCCAGTTCCTCGAGGACACCGACTACACTTTGGCGTTCCGCCTGCTTTCCGAACAGAAGAACTGCAACGATGCCGTCGATGCCTATTATCATTGCTTCTGGGACACTAGCATTCTCGAATACCTCATTCACACACATCATAAAAAGGGCGAATACCAACGCAGGAAGTGCGCCATACAGGTTATGGGCATGCTGGAACTGAATTCGAGTAACAACGAGGAGATACAGAGAGAGGCTTGTAATTTGAGAAAAAGTACCTTTTTAAGGGGACTTTGTAAGCAGTATGTGTTCTGATGTTCGGGCTAGGTTGAGTAAATTAAAATGATTTATAGTTATTTTACGTGTTTCATTTCAAGAATTTCTGATTTTGCGAAACTACAGGCGCATATTACTCAAGCTTGGCCAATTTAAGAAATCAATTAAATAGTGGGATAGAAACATAGCATAAACTATTATCAATTAAAATAAAAATTTATTCATTTTTTAAATTTTAAAAACAATACAAAACTCGTGAAAATACTTTTGAAGGAATAAATGAGAAGAAGAATGCGTAGCTTCCGAAGTAACAAGAAATAATAATGAAGAAGAAGAAGTCAAATGCCGTATCTGGAATCAAAAAGTGTATTTTGGCGCAAACTGGAATAAACATTAAACCTGTGTATAAACCATCACAAAAGTCGTTTCATATCTCACAGTTTTCAGGTAAACGATCAATGGTTTTGAATATTACACTGTCAGTCTCATCATTTGTTGAGCACACAGAATCATGAAAACACGATGGAGCTAACATTTCATCAATCATTATTTTTCACACTGGCAACACAAATCCATACTGATAGCACAAGTCCTGGATAAGAGTGAATATAAACAGCCAATGCAAACTCAATGTCTTTCTCCAGTTGAAGGTGAATTTCTAAGGGCTTGATTTTTTTTATTATGCTGGATATGCTTGTGAATGGTGTATTGAAGACAAATCCTGAAACCTAAATGCATCTTCAAGTTTTTCACTTTACACGTTTTATTCAATCAGTTCCTTACTGTGTATGGGGACACATCATTATAAAGTTCTGTCATTGTTTCATAGTGCATTTTGTGGAACATACAGTTCATTTCGAGTGATCTCAACATATTAGTTAACACACTTGATATGCCAGAATTCCAAGTTGTTCTATCAAGCTTCCTTAAATTAGATATTTGTCTTTTCAGATGTCTTTCCAGTTGCATTTCTAACAAATCTGTTTCCTGTTTCATCTTGTATATCAACCTTTTTGGAACAGAATTACTTGGAGCTGTGAATTCATTGTCAAATAAAGGTAACCAATCTGATTTTTTACTCAGGTCAAATCTTGTTAAACTTGTATTATCTGTGTTTTGAATATTTCCCCATACCTGAATGTTGAACAAATTAATATAATTGAAATTTTTATGATTCCACTCACATTACTACTATTTATGATACAAAATATCCTCTCCAGGGGGCAGTAATCATCAGTCAAGTTATATTTTTCTCCATAAACCACATCTAGGATGTAGTATTGTGGTAATCCAGTGTCTGCATTACTTTCTCGTAGCAAGACATATGATGTATTCCCATGAGGGATACCATAACCTTGTAGAAGCCATACATCTACTTTGAGAGCTAGAAGATAGCATGTTAGGGCTATGACATGGTCGGTGATTGAGCCTATCATCAAATTAATGAATTGCTAAAAAGTTATAAGTTACAACTCAAGACAGATGCAAATGCAGTGCAAAGTCTTACATCTGTAGACAACCATACACAGTCATAAAACTGGTTACAATCAGTAAATGGTATCAAAGAAACATATCTGAGACACTGTTCTATCGTCACATCAAATTCTTCCTTGTTTATTTGGGGTGGTTCCAGTGCTTTGATAAATCTTGTCACACAAGTAGTTTTTCCATTTGCATCCAGTGTTAAAGCATTGAATTTTCTGTCTGGATAGCTCCCATTAAACTTGGTGTTCCATCTCAAAATATGATCGTGTATATAGCGAACATCACCAGAAGGTAGTTCTTCCTAATGAGATTCATTGAAATATTTCAGAAATTGTCCAGGAATAATTAAAATTAGTTTATTTCAGTTTTTATTGCGTACTAACCATATTTGCGCTCATTTTAGGCATTTTGGGTTCCACATAGACTTCCATTTCTAGATAACAGAAATATGAAAAGCTATTTGAATTTTTTTGTGTTTTATTCTCATATTTTTCATCTGTTTTGTACCCTAGAAGTATATGGGGCAGTTTGATTTTGAAAAATCCAATCATCTAAAATAGTTTATAATTCGGTCAGGGGAATAAGCGGAACTAGTTAATTGTTAAAACTCACTGTATGTGAAGAGCATATAGTGGATATAGAAATATTTAAGCCTCCCAGCCAATTTACACAATGCCTGCTTAGTTTCTTAACTTCTGTTTCACTTTCATCAAAAATATTTACGTTTATATTTCCATGCAGAGAATTTGGATTTAAGTAATCTGTGTTAGTTGACCTGAAAAAGACATTTTAACACCACTCAACTAGTTATATACACGAACTACTCACTCTAGAGGTATAGTCAATATTTCGTTCCAAACGGGATTTGAACCTTTGCTGGTGCTTGTTCTGGCTGATAAATTTTTGTAACCCACTCTCACGAATGGTCGAGAGTCATTCTCAACAGATTCAGCATTTTCATTGAAAGTTGTTGCTAACCTGGTTGGTACATTCCTGGCAGAAATAATTTTCAAGTAGACGAAGAATTTCTTGCTAGTGTTGGAGTTTTCTTCACATACATTTTCTTGCTTCTTTTCTAGAACTGGTAAGGGTCTGCTTATTTTAGGACGCCATCTGAACCAGTTTAGTAGGTTACGTAGTAAAGTTTTCACCATCAAACTATAAAAAGTATATTTATTCAGCACTTGCCAAAAAAAATATTTGAGAACTTACTGAAAATATATCAAATATCTTTCATCAATAACACTATCATAGTCTAAATTATTGTTTGTATTCTTGCAAAGTTGAAACGTCTTTATATAAATCTGCTTCAAACATTTTTTGCCAATTTTTCTCTGAGTTTCTACGTTTTCCTCGTCGAAATATTTCAAGTGTAGCTTCTTCTCCTCGGTTAATTTTCTTCTTTTGTAATCAGCCAATATGTTGAATGGTAATTCCTTCATTCTGTTTGGAATGAGTATTCCATCAAATTCTATTTCTTTTTGATCTCTCAGCTGTAACATTTTAAGTCTAACGTTTTCTTCTATTTCTCGAAAGTCACAGAAAGTCATCGAATTCAGTTGAGGATTTATCCTGAAATAGATCAATTGAAATCTTTGCAAATATGGAAAAACAAATATGTAACTGGGTACCTGAAATGTTTATTGTGAGTGTTTGCTATTACATCCGAATTTGTTGTTGTTCTCCAGTCATCTGACTCCAAAAATTCCTTCAGTTTGTTATCATCTACAATAAAGTTTTTGTCGACAATTTTGTTGAGGAATTCCATTTTTGTTGATAATTCGGTGTTTTCTTCTATCTTGGCAGTTTTCTCCCATTCCATTGAGTATTCTAAATATCCAGCGGTTTTCATTTCATAGTTCATGTCATCAGATATTTTGATATCGACTTTTCCAATTGCTGTCTTCAAATTCGATCCACTTCCAACGCCTTCATGTTTATAATGTACAATTTCATTTTTCTCGAAATATTTTTTATGCAACTTTCCATTTGACTTGGCACTCGGTATATTCAAGCTGAGTTCTGCGATTTTTTTCTTCAGCAAAGACTTGGGCTGTTCATAGATTTCTAGTTGCATATATTTTGGTACGTCGCTGAGTTGGAGACAGATTGTTTCGTCGATGTCCACTGAAAAATCTTCGTTCAAACACAGAAATTTCGTTTTATAAGCCTCAATGTTGTTGCAGAAAAGTCTCAAGAAAAATTTTGTGGTTTGTACCACGTTTCTTCTCGAGAGTTCTTTGGAAATGGTAGTTTCCTGTGATGTTTCGTTTTCCTCTGAAAGGATCAAGTTCAGTATTGGTTCTCCAGGTAATTTGAGGCAACTTTGAAATTTTTCCACTAATTCTTTGCGCATGTCGTCCTCGTCTGGTGCGTCTTTCACAGTTGGGTCATTATTTTCTGAGACACTGTCAGACATTTTTCTTATATCTTCATCATGGAATTCCGTTACAATTTCATTAAAGGTATCCTCAAACATTCTTTCGTACCACTCTCGTTCAGTATCTTCATCAACTGTTTCTTTCTTGATGAGCAACTTTAAATTGGTGTTGGAATAGTTTTGAGTATCCCTGATTCTTTTGATTAGCTTCCATGTTTCTAAAACGTGTTTCAAGTTTCTCCTTTCTATTTTACTTTCCTCGAAATATCGTTGACGCACTTTCTTTATTTCGTTATTGATTTTTGACAAGCTTTCAGTATCTCCCCCACCAGCTGACTCGTTTCTTTGAATGCGCAGAGCTTCCAGTTGAAGTTTCAATTCTTCCACACTATTTTTATCTTTATTTTTCTTATATTGGTGGAATAATGAGTTCAGGCGTTCTGTAAGTACGTGTTCGATACTGAACAATGGATGATGGGAAAATTTCAGTTTGGAAAGATGTAGGTCCAAAATTTTGTCTTCAATAACGACAATTTCGCTACATTCCTCTGCCAGATTCGGCGGCTGGTAACTCACAAGATAACTACTATTATTCTCTAAACAATTTGGTTTGCAAGAGTTAGTTACGGGGTCTTCTAACAGAATTAGATTCCCCGTGTTGTTAAACCATTTTCTATAAGAATTTAGAAAAACGTTGATGATGGAAATGGTGTAAGAAGAAACAGCTTACATGTCATCCACGCCTAGTAACCTCTGTTCCAAGATGTTGATGTTTGCAATTTTCGGAAAAGTGTCTTCAGTTTGTGTCGGATCGCTGTCCCCTAACTTTAGAGCAGTTTCTATAGATCTGTTACTGAAATAGGTACTCGACCATTAGGTTTTTTATGTATTCATATAGGGTGTTTCAGAATTGCATGGCAATATTTCAAGTACGTATTCTGTGGTACAAAATAAGAAAAAAAGTTCCCATGAACAGGTGTCCGATCTCGATTATTAGCGGAGTTACAGGGAGTTGAAAGTTGCAAAAAAAAGGTTTTTATTCTATTGTGCTCGATCTACTACAGATAGAGCTTTCAAATTTTGTATGAGTATCGAGCAATAGGTGCTGCTTAATATGAAAGTAAATGTTTTCCTAATACCATACAGGGTGTTCTTCAACCAATTACCTAAATTTTTTTCCTCTTGATTTTTGGTCGAACTCCGTTCAGTTTCCTCAGAAATTAATTAATTTGTAAATTGGCTCAAAGTTACATACTCTGAAATGTTTATAATATAGAATAAATTTATTAACAAATGTTCAGAGGAATTGTTCAAAGTGGATCAAGCACAATAAAATAAAAAAACATTTTTTTTTTAACTTTCAACACCCTGTAACTCCGCTAATAATCGAGATCGGACACATGTTCATAGGAACTTTTTTCTTTATTTTGTACCAGAGAACACGTACATGAAATATTGCCGAGTAATTCTGAAACACCCTGTATAATATTCACCGTTTAGGAACGAAGAAGTTTTCTTTTTCCGATAAATCAATATTGAATCCCATTCGTTCTGGTGGAGAATAGAAATACAAATCATTCTCGTCCAAAACATCTGCCTGAAACGCATCACCAAACATTGAAATCACATGCAACACATTGCGAGAACTGTTTTATTTTGATTCATTATTACCTGTTCCGGTGAATCCAAACTGAAAAAATTTGACCTTGCATGATCATTTTCACCCAAGTTGAATTTAGCTCTGACACTTTCAATTTCCGCATCCAAATGTTTGCTCTCTTTTTTTATCCTTTCAACAGGAATTCTTCCTCTTATATTTCCATCGTGTGAGGACGGCGTACTTGCCCTTTCTTTTATCTTTTTCAGGTGCTCAGAAATTTTCTCCTTGTAAGTTTTTCTATAGAATAAAATTCCCATCATATTTTGTAGATTATACAAACCAACAATAAATCTATTCGTACCTAGATACTGAAGTTTTACTTGTACTGGGCCCCACCATGAAAACTTCATCGGATATTTCTGAAACTGTCTGCCTATCGGGACTGTTAGGGATCGTACCATCTGGTTTCCGGGGTGTCACCGAGAATATGTTTTTTATATTCGATTCCTCACTGTTTGCTGTGCTGACTGAAGTAATAGAAGTTGCTAGGTCGATTTTATTAGTTTTTTTAGTCTTGTCGCGGAATGGTGATTTGAAATCCGTCAGTTCTATGAGTTCTTCCTGAAAGTTTCACGAGTTTGGTTTTGTCGATGTAATTAGAATCATCTTACCCTCGAATTATTCATATTTTGTTTGAGCGAAATTAAAATTGCATTCAGTAGTCGGAATGTTTACATTGCTTGTGTTGTTTCGAATAGGGGTAACCATGGTAACTGCTCATACCCACTTATTACGTTTTACAGAAGGATACTCCTTGAGCAGATTTTCAATTAACCTGTTTTGATTCGGGTATGCTTGGCATACAGTAATCGTTATTGTATTTCGTTGACGATTCCAATTTTCTAATTCAATAGCTTTATACAAAGGTAGGTTTCCATTAAAAAACCTTTATTTCAAATAATAAATTTACGAATCTACAGTGCTTCCATAAACACATGATTTCATTATTAGTAAAACGAACAGTTATGTCAAAATATCAGGTCGGTGACATCAACAGCAGTGTTCATGATTGACACACATCCTATTCGAATTTATGAGTTCCCCTTGCTGAATTGATACTAAAAACGTATCTAAAGTTGATTCAAATTGATTTAGGGTGTACAAAAAAGCAAATTATGATAATGATATTTACACTCCAACAAAAACACCAATATAAATAATAAACAAATCAATTTAATCTTTAATAAGAATCAAGGAACATTAATTTGTTCATTATTTTCAATTTTTCCTGTATATTTGAGTTACTTTCGAAGTTATCTACGAAAAAAGTCAGTGGCGTCCTTCCAAGCCCCAGGACTATAAAAATCTCTTTGTTTGGCATTATTTTTTACAATTTTTTTTATTTGACAAAACTGTCAAAAACATTGAAACACAGTTTCGTATTGTTAACGTTTTAGAGAAGGTACGTTCGTGAACTTTTTTTACAAAATGCCTTTAACCGAAAGTGACAGGATTGAAATATTAATGATGATTGGTATTGGCGATAAGATGCGGACTCAACAAGAGGTATGCCGATTATTCCATGAAATGCACCCAGATCGTGAACCTATTTCACAATCTACGGTAAGTAGAATAGAGCGAAAATACAGAGAATTAGGACATGTGAGGACTGAGGGATGCAGCAAAGCAAGGTGGATCAAAAATTGATGAAAATATTCAACAAGACATAATTTTGTCGGCTGTAGAAAATCCACACTGTACAGTGCGAGGATTATCTAGGGATTTTGGTATTGGAAAGTCTTCAGTATCAAACATTTTCAAAAAGGTAAAATACCATCCTTATAAAGTACGTCTCATCCATGAACTGGCTGAAGACGACTTTGACCGAAGAACTGAATTCTGCGAGTATATGATGAACCAAAATAACAATTTCATTGATAACGTTTTATTTTCGGACGAGGCAACGTTTTATTTGAACAGTCATGTTAACCGGCAAAACACCCGTTATTGGTCTGATGAAAGCCACACTGGATGCAAGAGTACCATACGCAAAGACCACAAAAAACTAACGTATATAATAATAATAATAATAAATTTATGTGCTTATGAAATAGGTCTGTATTCATTACAGTATTCGAATGATTCAATACAGCCTCTGGAAACAAATACTTTGACTCTCATATTTGCTAACAATAGCACCATCAAAACTAAAGGAATAAGGAATACTAAATACTAAAGGCAATAATATTATATGATGAATAAATATACTCGGTAAGTAAAATACTTGTAAAAAAGTGTACCTATTAAAAATATAGTCTATAAAAAATATAAAAATATGAAATATAAAAATATAAATACATAAAAAACATAAAAATATAAGAATATGAAAATATAAAAATATAAAATAGAAATATAAAATATGAACTATAAGATATTAAAATATAAAAAATATAGCAATATAAAAATATAAAAAAAAATATACGAATATAAAAGTATGAAAAAAAAATGGAAAAAAAAATAAACAAAAAATTAAAAATATATTATATATAAATTGATACAAAAATACAAGAATATAAGAATACAGAGATATAGAAATACAAAAAGTACAAAAATACAAGAAACACAAAAATATAGAAAACACACACATATATATACTGTAAAGCTGAACAATTTCAACAAGACACAATAAAATTTTTGAATTTTAAGCAAGAAACAATAGATCTATATAACATTGACTTTTGGAATACCTGAACTTGGATCAATTCCATCCGGAGACCGGTTGCACACAGGAGGCGCGATACAGAAACAAGTACCAACCCACCCGGATACCTCATGAAATCTAACTTTATTCAATTTATATTTTCGTTTCTATCAATCCATGAACGTATGCCCTAGGGCAGGTCAACAGAAAATGTTTCAAACTCTTTTTAAATGTTTTATTCGACATGTTTTTAATTTCATCGGGGATGCTGTTATAGAGTTTGGGTGCTAAGAACTCATTTGATCTGTCCTATGGACTTTGTCATGAAGGGAATTAAATGTAATTTTTTTCTACGAGTGTCATATTCATGATTGCTTTTTTTAAATTTCTTACTCATGTGATAATCGATCATACACTTATAACCGAACTCCTGCCTGAGGTCAAACACTCCTGACTCAATGTAAGTCAGTTCTGTTGAGTAGTCCCATTTTTTGTGTAACATTAGTTTCAAGAATCTTCGTTGTAGGATTTATAAAGGAGTTATGTATTTTCTGAGTGCCGCATCCCAAGCCAAGATGCCGTATTTAAGATGACTGTCTATTAGTGCAAAATACACAATTTTTAGCTCTTTCTGAGGTAATATATGACAAAGATGTCTGAATTTATATAGAATAAATTGCAGTTTTTTTTATGACATTGAATATGGACATCCCACCTCAAATGGTCATCGATGAGAACACCCAAGTACTTGTCCATCAGGTTTCCTGGATTCCTAGCATGTGAATGGTATGTACTGGGTTTTCTCCAAATTGATTGTCAACAATTTCTGATCAAACCAGTTTTTTATACGAGCAATATCGGTTTGTACTGTCATTTTCAATTCCTTCCAGGTATGCGCCTTGTAAAGGATAGCCGTATCGTCTGCGAAGCCTATGATTTCTCCAGAGCTCTCAATCCTAAACAAATCATTGACATATATCGAAAACAAGATCGGTCCTCTGTGGTACCCCAAACTCCTTGGGAAGCTTATCACTGTATTCATCTCCGATTCTTACACATTGGGTTCTGTTTGAAATGTAGCTTTCGAAGAGTGCGAGGGGCTTACCTCTTATTCCAATATCTTCTAGAGATTCCATAAGTAGTGGGTGACTAACAGTGTCAAATGCTTAAGCTAGATCTATAAACATACATAGGCAAGGCATACTTTTATCTAGAGCAGAGAGCACACTATTTGCCAGGGAAACTATCGCATCCTGTGTGGAAACCGAATTGCTTGTTCGATAATATTTTATACTTATTGAGGTATGACACTAATCTATTTCTCAGGACCCTCTCGAATATTTTTGTGAAGTTTGTTATCAGTGATATTGGCCTGTAGTTACTGGCCAAGGCATTTTCACCTTTTTTGTGTATTGGAATGACAATTGTGTCCTTGAAAGCCGATGGCCAGTATCCTAAGGCCATACATTTATTTATAATGTACGTCAATGGTTCAACAAGATATTCTGAAATAGATTTCAAGGTTTCTGATTTCAATCCATCATAACCAGGCGATCCATTATTTTTCAATTCTTGCATAATTCTTTCAATCTCATGATGGTCCGTGTCAAGCATAACAAATGAGTTCAAGTTTCGTGGTGTTTGAAAGAGAATATTTTTGTTGATTTCTATGTTTTTGGCTAAGTTATTTCCCATGTTTATGAAAGTTTCATCAAACTCATTTGCAATACCCTTCGTGTCAGTTATGTTCTCTCCGGCTTCATTTATCAAACTGGCTATTTCCCTATTTACTTTCTGTTTTTTTGTGATATCTTGGATGACTGTCCACATTTTCTTCGAATTATTCCGGTTGTTCTCAATAATATTCCCGTAATAAATCTGTTTTGCCTTCCTCATCAATGATGTTAGTTTATTCTTATAATACTTATACCTTTCCCTCAATTCGAGATTATTCCACTGTTTCTGAAGTTTTTTGAATAATTTACTTTTTTTATTTACAGATTTAAGGAGAGCACCTGTCATCCAATGTGACTTTTTATGGTTTTTTCTTTTAATTTTAATGTTCTCCGTACACTCACTGACAATATTCACAGTCATGTCCACGAATTTCTTAGTTGCTGCTTCAATGCTTATTTCGGTGTAAACGGGTTCCCAACATAGGCCCCGAATACTATTTCTCAATTTATCGTAGTTGATATTTGTTTTATATATGACATTATTGGTAGTTTTTTTTCAACCTCTGAGATAATCTGTAAAACTGTAGTTGCATGTGTGATGCATGTCTGTATTACCAACGGAAGTAATTTATCTATATCATTATTTTTCGGTTTAATAAATATATGATTAATACATGAGATGCTATTTCCTTGTACTCTTGTAGGGGTATTAATCACAGAAATATATCCGAATTCACTTAATATACTCAAATAATCATTTGTTAAATCATCCACTCTCAGAATATCAATATTCAAGTCCCCTATAAATAGGTTGTGATTACTTATTTTGAAATCAAGCGACCCGAAGTACATCTGCAAACAGCGGCTGAATTCAGCCACGTCTGTGGATGGTGATCTATATACAGCACTCATTATAATATTTTCATTTTGATGTTCAGTGTTTATTTCAATTTCTAAGAATTTTATCTTGTTCATACTTTAAGTGTGATTTTACATAGACCACCACCCCATCGTTTTGGTTCAACTCGCCCCAATTATAAATCAAATCATACTCAGGAATCCTGAACAAGTCTGGATCGGGAAGTTTCCAGGTTTCCGTTAATACTAAACAGTCCATGTCTACCTCAAGGCCCTCGACGAGGATCCTGAATTCATCCAGATTCCTGTTCAGACTCCGTATATTATTATGAAATATTTTGAAGTTTCGCACATTGTCATTTACTTTCAGTATAGTTCTTGCTTCAGTGTAGTTATTTAAGGAGTATGGGCTGGTATTACAATTATTGGTCCATATTTTTTCGATGAAAACTCAACAGGAGCATTATATCTGGATTTCCTACAAAATACATCAATTCCTGATCTGATCCAGCTTTTTCCTGATATTCAAATACCCACTAATGTAGACCGCAGAATCTGGTTTCAACAGGATGGGGCACCGCCACATTTCGCAGTAACTGTGGGCGATTTTTTAAACACAACTTTTCCACAAAGGTGGATAGGAAGAAGGGGACCAGTGGAATGGCCTGCTAGATCACCTGATCTGAGCCCATTAGACTTCTTTTTATGGGGTTATGTAAAATCTAAAGTCTACTTAAACAGACCTGGAAATATCCCTCAACTACAAGACCGAATCAGACAAGAGATACAGAGCATAACACCCGCTATGCTACAGAATGTTAGAGACGAAAGTAATGCCCGGTTCAGTCATTGTCTAACGGTCAATGGAGAACAATTTGAACATTTATTGTAAATTTTCGTTCGTTTGTTTGTTTTTGGAAGTGTATCACATTAATTGCATAACTACTAATTCCATTTAATTTGTTTATTACATTTAGTAACGTATTACTTTCCATAAACAATTTTCATACTTTTTTTTTTGCATTTTTGCCCACCCTGTACCAATTTGAAGCAACATATTATACATTTTTGGAATCAGCTCAGCAAAGGCAATTTGGAAATTGAAAAAAAAGGCGGTGGTTCCATTTGAAAAAAATGGTGATGACGTCATTACACGAAAGTGGTTCACCCTGTATATTAGATTATGATTTGAAACGATAGTAAATTGAAATAAGAAATCGACCTGTTTTGGGAATTCCTAATTTTATTGTTCATTTAACCAATAATTAATTTATGCGTTACTTTATGGACGCACTGTATATTAAGAAAGGGTTTATCATGTATTCATTCTGAGAAAACATCGAAAATACATTATTTTTCGAATATTCATATAATCATTATTCTGTCATTAATTTGTGAATCGACAACTGTAAAACTACAGTATTAATTGTGAAAATGTTGGATAGATTTGACGTGCATGTTTATATGATATTGAAATTTGAAATATCCTGCATTTCTGTTTATCTGAGAATGCATACATGGTATAAATCCTCTCTTGATATGTTATTTTTCTCTTTTATTAAGAAATTCACAATGAAGCTATATAACCTTGTTCCGAAACGTTCAAGAGAAAAAGGTGAAATTTCGAACTTCAAACTAGAATTACTCCAAAAACAATCATCTTCCCCCCACGATAATATTATCAAATTCCTGTTTTTTGATCAACAAAATTTTTCATCAAAATCCAGATAACTTGATACGTACAACATTACAAATTCTTGTATTGAAAAAATGAAACGGCTATCTGTGATACGATTTGTTTTGCTTCATGCACAGCTTTCGTCACCGACCGAACAATTGCTTCCAGCAAACCATGGCTTTGCTGCACAGCTTGGAAGTGTGCGGCATCCGAAGCTTCAATCCGGAAGACAAGCAGGTCATCTATTTCGGGGCGCCAGTCACTTTACTTCTCGGCCAAAACGGATGCGGCAAAACGACTGTTATCGAGTGCATCCGTTTCGCCCTGACCAACGAAGTGCCGGGCGGCTCAAGCCAAGGCCAGGGTTTCCTCAACGACCCCAAACTGTCGGGCAAGTCGCTCACCAAGGGCTCCATCAAAATTAAGTTTATTGATAATCACGGAGACATGATCACAGTGTGTCGGTTGCTGTCTGTGAATATCAAGCCGAACGGATCATTGCAGGTCAGTTTATTGGTATTATGAGAATGAATGAATTTCTTTGAGGAATTCTACTTTTACTTGAAAACAATAATTCAGACACTAGGCTTTCCCACACAACGAAAAAAAATTTAGTTGATTTAAAAAAAACTAATGTAATGGGGAAGACCACTAAGTGATGAAATTCTTCCAAACCTCTCTCAATCGACGAATAATGATATTGGTTCAGTGTATTCCCAATATCAAGGATCAAAACTAAAGCAAATATATTCTACAGCGTTTTCAAATCAGCATTTTCGTTCAAAATTTATAAACGCAATAAGTGGGTGGTGCTATGAGCGTATGACGTGCTACACCCTAAGTCTATCTTCATATGTTTCGATATATCTCTTGCTCACACCATGTGTAATGTTGTCAAGTTTACTTGTGGATGAATTCCTGTGATATATTTTCTCAAAAACGTATCAATAAGTGATAACTGTATCATTTCATGATAATTTGTGTAAAAAATATCCTTTATATTGTTATCTTTTACATCTTTTATTCCGAGAATAAGTTGTAGAATTTGGTGCGGCAAATAAGGAGGATTTACCAAGAAACAATTTTCTATGATTGGTCAGCTCAAGGTCGATGAGCTTGTAGGGCTAGCACGTCACACTGCGTTTCACCAATGAGAGCAACCTTTGAAAATGGCACATGAAATTTTATGTTCCAAATCAATTCCGTTTATTTCATCATTTTATTCATGATATAGACCGAATAAAAATTAAAAAAAATAATGAATGGTTTTTGGACATACAGAACACGATTATGATGTTTTGAAAAATTAGTCTCCCCCATTATTGAATTGTTCTATAGCTTGCTCAGCATCTGTTGAAGGAGTGTTAAAGCATTTTTTACATTTCGACAACATAAACTTGAAAATTGATTTCCTGAACTCATTTTACATTTTGAGTTTACGAACACATTATTCAGTATCCCATAACAAAAAATAAATAAAAAGTCAAGATTTGTAGCTACAGGAGTAAAAAAACTATGACAGGCTGCACATTTTTTCGAATGTCCGTACTTAGATGTTTCTTTGTAATTTTCTGATAACTTATTATCTGGCCTCTTGCCCAATTTCATCTTGACGTCGACTTCTGTGACACCCTGTATAATAAATAGTTACTCTAAAATGGAAGAATAAAATAAAACCAAACGAGATAAATCTATGGTTATTGAGGTCAGCAAACTTAATATTTTAACGGTTTGAAAAGTCGAATTCATCACATAAAAATGTGCCAAGAAATATCTGGTTCAGTGAGCTCTCTAATTCATCCCTAATTCATGACGTATATACAGTGAAGTTCGATCTGACCGAATGAATGTATTGTAGTTCAAAAACCTGAACCCATCAATACGTCGCCGACCCAAAGACGACCCCCAAAACGTTCAGGACATATCGGGACGATGCATCGACGTCAATTCCTATTGTTCTTCGGCGTTGAACGTCTCGAATTCTATAATAAATAGCGTCCTCTTCTGTCACCAAGAAAACTCCTTGTGGCCTTTAGACGAGCCGAAAAAGGTCAAAGAGAAGTTTGACGACATTTTCGACTCGTACAAGTATAACAAATGCGTGGAAAATTTGCGGAAATTGGTGCGGACTAAGCAGACATATGTCAATGAGGTGTTGAAAGCTAGGTTGGAGAGCAAGAAGAACGTCAAAGATGAGGTGGAAAGGGAGAGAGCCAGGTACTAACTTTATTTTTAATCATTTCTTGGCTAAAGAAACATTACAAATAGAGATTCATCAAGTCAAGTAGCTTGATATTTTGAGAAACTACTTGACTTGAGATATTCCTTACTTGACTTGAAATCAAGCTACTTGATATTTCTTGATCTTGATACGGACGTGTCAAACGGCATATATTTCTGCAAGCTCACGCGCGCTCAGACTTAATACGGGGATTCCCCGACTTTCGAGCTGACTGAATCCATTTTAAAATAGTTTATATTTCTAGTTTTATTATATAATAAGTTACATAAACGAAAGTTTTTTTTGCAACTTTCATTCTCATTTCATCATTTATTGAAACAATAAAACTGCTAAAAATCAAGTAGCTTGATAAATACATACTTGAACTTGACTCGATATCAAAAACTACTACTTGACTTGAACTTGACTTGATTTCAAGTCAAGTAGCTTGAAAATCAAGTCAAGCCGTGAATCTCTAATTACAAACATATCTTTATAGGTACGATGACAAGAAAGAAAACCTTGGTAAGGTCCGGAAACTAATTGAAGAGAAAAAAGTAGAGCTGAAGCCATCAGAAGATCGGTTGAAACAAATATTGGACTTGGAAGAGTCTCTTGGAGCCCTGCAGAGACAACTAACAGGGAAAGAAGCTGAGAAAAGAGGTTGATTGGATAAAAGGAAGTGATCAAAGTGTAGTGAATTCGGATTTTTTTGTTTCAGGTCTCGTCGAACAGCAAACAACCATTGAAAAAAATATTTCCTACATTTTTGAAGGAACTGATGGGGAGCTTGCACAAAGAATCCATTCGTTTCGATCACAACAAGAAGCAGCAACAAGATCGATAGGTCATATGGAAAAAAAGAAATCAGATTTGAACGGTGAAATAACAAAAATTAATAATACTATTCAAAGACAACAAATCTTAATTGGACAACTCAAAGAGGAGCAAAAACAATACAAAAACAAAATAAAAGAAAGTAAAGATTTAATTGAGACACTGGGGTTAGATCTAGAAGTCAATAATTTACAACATTACAACAGAGAAGATGGTGTGAATATGTTGAAAAAGGCTCTTGCAAAAAACGAAGAAAATTTCGGTTCCTTGTTGAAACAAAGGGACAGTCAAGAAAAACAATTGCAGACTGAAATAGACAAAATAAGAGACAATGTTGCTAGTACCAAACAAATGATTTCATCAAAAAATACACAAAAACTGGAATGCCAAAATAAACTGAGGACAATCAAACATAAATTGGAAGAGTTGGATAGTTCTGATTCACAACTCAAAAAAGTTGAAGAGAAAATTGAAAAACTACAGAGGACCCTGACAACACTGAAGGATTCAATTAATGAAGAACAAAAGCTTCATGAAATAGAGGCATTGAAAGAAGATATCGAGAGGAAAGAACAATACTTAGATAAACTGAACGGAGAGTACAGAATATTGCAACAAAACTTTCTCACAGAGCAACGACTTGAAATCGAAAATAATTCGATATTTGAGAACCAAGGTGAACTGAATAAAATCAAATCCAAACATTCTAACAACTTCCAGAAGCTGTTCGGGGACAATTTGCCTGAAAAAAATTTCAGAAAATCGGTCTTGGAAATTCAAAATAGAGAAAATACCAAAAACAAGTCGATAACTATGAAGATGAACAAGCTGGAGAAAGAATATCACTCTTTGGAAGCTACCCTCACCCATCTAAAGAAGAGTCTTGAAAAAGAACAGAAAAATCTCGCTGACAGCAATAGAAAAGTGTCTGAACTTTGCAAAGGGAAACAGTTCAAGGATGTTTTGGAAGAGTCCTATGCTAAAAAGGAAAAACTGCAAAAGGACAAGGGACAGTACAGTTCAGCGAAAATAATGTACGAGGCTTTCATCACCAAATTCGAGCAAGAGTCTCCTTGTTGCCCTGTGTGTCAAACCGACTTTGCTAACAAAAAGTCTAACATCACTCAAATTGTTTCTCAACTCAAAGGAAAAATCACCAGGATACCCGCGCAGCTCGCCCAAATCGGAAGCGACCTGAAGAAAGAAGAAGAATTTTACAATAAGCTGCAGCAATTGAAACCCGTCAACGATGATATTGAGCAGATCGCCAACACCAAAATTCCCGATTTACAAAGAGAGATCAGCAGACTAACAGAAGAAATAGAAGATAGATCCATGGAACTAGCTGCGGAGAGAGTGAATCACGAGGCGACGCAAGAACTAGTGGAGATTTGCCAAACAGTTATTGCCGATGCTACCCTCTTGGATCGATTAACTTCAGACATATCCAAGTCGAACGGTGCCATAGCCGACTTGCAGAAGAGCATAGTGAAAGTAGCTTCGAATCGCTCTAGGCAGGAAGCTGAAGCTGAGATTGACATCAACAAGGCCGAGCTCAGTAACTTGAAAAGTAGGTACGACTCGACGAAAAAATTTATTGACCAACACAAAGACCGTTGCCAGGAACTGAATAAGCAAATCCAAACAGAAGTCCAAAGACAAATAGACATTCAAAAACAGGTTCAGGAGAAACCGTTATTAGAAATACAAAACACGGAGGAAAATGAAAAGTTGGCAGTTTTAACTGTAGAAGTGGAAGAGCTGAGTGATGATTTGAAAAGGCAACAGACACAATTGGATGATGCAACCAATGAACGCCAAGCAGTAGTTCAAAAGAACAGTAGGTTGAACGAAGAGTGTAGGAATAAGATCAGTGCAAACAAAAATTTGCTGAACAACATAGAGAAATTGTTGACCAGTTTACGAAGCTATGAAGGAAATGACAGTGAGGAAAAATTGGACAAGGCTATAGAGGAATTGGCAAAACTGAAAATAGAATTGGATCATAATGAAGTAGCTAAGAATAAGATGGTAGATGGCATTTCCAGCAAGAAAGAGGAGATAGCGAAAAACGAAAGTGATTATAGAGCCTTGAAAGACAATGAGATTTTACGAGAAAAACGAAAGCTCGAAGAAAAAGTGTCGCAGGAAATAGATAAGTTACAGGAAAAGATCGGGGGTTACAATTATCGACAGCTGTACGAGGAGAAGCGACAGAGAACGGAGGAAATCAATAAACTCGAGCGACTCATAATGTCTCTGACCTGTCAAAGGGAAGAAACGGAGAATCAAATCGAAGAACTCGAACGTAGTTTGAATGGTCCAGAAAAGAAACATGCCTACAATAACTATAAGAAACAGTTCTATGAGATGTTGGTGACGCAAAAAGCGGTGCAAGACTTGAGCAATTACGCCGTTGTATTGGAGCGTTCTGTGTTGAAATTCCACGAGGAACGCATGGTACAAATCAACAGAACTGTGCGGGAACTTTGGAGGAGCATCTATAGAGGCAACGACATCGATTATATCGAAATAAAAACAGACGAAAACATGACGGGCGGTACAGGTGAGTCAAATAATTAATATCTTATTACTTGGTTCTACAGCTATCACCTATTTATTCAACGATAAGAATCGATCAGGATCTTTTTCTTTAGTGGTATTATAAACGTTTTATATTGAGCAATTTAGTTATCGACGACAAGTTTAATTTTGAACCACGGTCTTACACACAGGTTTGGAAACTACAGCACTTTTGGGTGTTTGGGGTGTCACCATTTTTGAAGAATAATTTGCCATACTTATCCGCTAAGAGTGTATGTGTCTAGGGGTATGAACACGTGATTACTCTTTGACAGTTCGTATTGTAAATAAAACAAACAGCTAGGACTTGAATGGTGGATTGAATCAATGACAGAAATATTATATCTTGTAAAATTGTCTCGAATAAATCAAAAAACATTCGTATTTCCATAAAGCTGATCGGTTGTGATTTGTGATTGGCTGACAAAGTGACAAAGAGAGGGCAGCGCTACAGGTGGCGAAATATGAGGAACACCAAAATTTCCTCAATGTTTGGGCAACCTCCCACCCTACCACTTTCCAGACCTCTAAAGACAGCCGTGACTCACTTATTACGACTCATAACGCACACATTTGATACTATCGCAGGCAAGCCAAAAAAAAAATTAAAGCAAAACATTTTGTTCTTAATGACTGGACTAGTGTTAAATTTTCAATCATAAACCTGAAATAAATTTTACACTCTTACGAATGCATTTTTGTTGCATTTTTCCTCTCCTAGCACCTGCGGCAAGCTAAAAATGACCGTTTCTTGAAGTTTGGAGGAAAAACAATTTCGAACATTTCTGTTCTGTTGATTTGTATTATTATATTCGTTGGACGTTCAATTTGATAATTTGTATTGTTCTGCACTGATAGTTAATTGAACGTAAAAAAAAAGCATTGTGATGGGGCCAAGTCTTTATCTATCTGGATCTTTATCACTAATCGATACTAGAGCATCATCAGCAAAATAATGTTAATAATCACATTCATTACATTTGCTGATATCATTAATGTAGATTAAGAATAGCAATGGGCCTAGAATACTTCCCTGGGGATCACCATAGCTTACGCTTATTACTGCTGAAACATACTCATTAATTTTGGTTACCTGCTTCCTTCCTGTTAGATAGTCACTGATCCAATCTAGTACTTTTCCTTTTATGCCATTTTTTTATTAATATTTCACGATTAATATGAAATGTCCTTTGTGTGATTTGATGCATATTTGACGAATAAACTGATTATACAATTGACAATGGATTCTGTAGAGGTCTGTATATTTATATCAATACTGACAATGACGAACCAGATAAATGATTTTCATTTCCTGATAGTTTCTGGTGTCTGCAGATGAGTTTTGGCATATGGCAACTGAGTGCTTTGATTTGTATAGTGGTTTTCAAGCCTCTGAATTTCCGAAAATATTTTCAATCGGAATTTAATCTAGAATCCGATATAAGAAAAATAGTCCAGTCGTTCGTTCCTATTTCAGCTTATTTCTTGTATAAATAATAATAAGAATAATAATAATTTATTTACCTGAAATACTTTCACAATAATTTGAACAACAGATGAATAAATCGTGTACAAAAAAAATATGAAGATGTGAAATTCAGATATCACTAAGAGAAAACCTTGAAAGTGAAAATGCCTGCATTAAGATGAGAAGGTTCAACCCCCTCTTTAGATTTCATTCAATTCCTCAATTTTATTGTATTGGCTGTACGAAATCTCCAGACGACTTAACCGTGACGTCACTGTACCGACTAACTATATCAACAGGTAGGCGAAGAAACTACAACTACAAGGTGGTTCAAGTGAAAAACAACGTCGAGCTGGAGATGCGTGGCCGATGCAGCGCCGGCCAAAAGGTGCTTGCCTCACTTGTCATCCGTATGGCCTTAGCGGACACTTTCAGCACGCACTGCGGCATCCTCGCGTTGGACGAGCCCACCACCAATCTGGACAGGGAGAACATCATTAGTCTCAGCGACGCTTTGTCCAGGATAATCACAGAGAGGGAACGCGAGAGCAACTTCCAATTGGTCATCATCACGCACGATGAGGAGTTTTTGCAGAGTCTGACGAGAAACCAGAGCTTGGATAGTTATTGGAAGGTTAGCAGGAGTCAGGCTGGGTTTTCTCAGGTCGAGAAAATGTTTTTGTAATGTTATTCATTTATGCTACGATCCAAGAGTTTCATGGTCCACTTGAAAAATCAACAGAAACTCAGTATTTAACAGTTCTTACCTGAGTATGTGTTGAATTGAATTCGGTTAATTTATGGTTCGAGAGGACCAGAAGATAAATTTCCTAAAAAATGCTCTCGGATTCATGGTATATTCAACTGTTTGATTGAAAGATATATCGAATTGTTTTTGGGGCTATACTACAACGTGATCTATTCTTCTGGAAGAATTGCACTTAGTTTTTTCAAGTTTTTCACCAGATTTATGAATGAATAATTTCAGTATACACAGGATGAGTCAAAACAAGACAAACTCCGAATGCCAATTCCTCTCCTCGTTTCGAGGTGAAAGGTTTCTATAAAGGTATGCCCTAAAATGCATCCCCTCTAAGATACAGGATGTCAAAAATACGAAAAAAAATTAAATCCTATGTTTTCAATACTTCCAACATTGAAGAATGTATGTTGTAAGAAATTTCTATCATACGATTATTGCACACATGACAATGATATCACGACATATCTTCAGTCATTCGCAAATATCTTAGTAGTATATGAAATGTTATTACTTACATAGATTAACAATTGATGAGTTCAACTGGTATCAAACACTCATTTGTACATTAACTTGTCTAAATAAAGTATGGCCACATACAACCGTACCTACGCCACTGGTTTACAAAAATAAAAAAAATTGAATAAAAAAATCACGTTGATAAATCTCGATTGGTGTACCAAGATTGAATTTTTTCTTTCAGCAGTTTTTGAAAAACAAAAAACCTCTTTTTTTTTGACACCCTATATCTCAGAGGGGATGTATTTTAATACCTTTATGAAAACCTTTCATCTCGAAATGAGGAGAAGAATTTTTATCCGGAGTATGTCAGTCTTATTCTGATTCACCCTGCATATGCCGGAAGATATATTTATGGAGCAAATTGGTATTACTTTGAAATTTAAATGTTATTGAAATAAGTTTGTTAATTAGGATTAATAATTGAACTGTTATATTTGTTGCTCTGTTTATTGTCAAAATGGAACAGCTTTTTACATAATAAATATATAATACAATTATATCGAGATGTACCATCAAATTGAACATCCTAATAAACCTAATTTTCCAGGAGTAATAGTTCTTCTTCCTAGTATTACGGAGATTTATTATTGGTAGATGAGTGTTACAAATGACATCTTCATAAGTTTGAAACAAAAATTTTATCTAGGATAAAAGCGAACTGTTTCTTTTTGGTATCTGTAATTCATAATATCTGGGGCGCGTCGATAAATAAACGTGTCTTTCAGGTCTGGAGATTATAGAACTTGAAACATTTCTATTCTGTTATTTTTTTTGTGTTTGTTGGACGTTCTAACTGTTATCAAATGTTTGAAAATAGCATTCTCTGCATAAGGTGCAATAGACCACATTAGTGTGACGTCAAAATGTATGCAACCAACAGTGCATTGAGTCACAATGAAATATTTCTGAACGAAGATGCGCTAATAGGGCATTCCAACCAAAGAGTACACCAGCTAACAAGAGGCGAAAGCTTTGTCGGTTCCTTTGATGTTCGACACACACGATATTGCGAGGAAATACGTCACAGCACTGAACTGTAACCTACATCGTACACGGAGAAAACTAACATAGTGACAGAACTACACTAAGAAAAATAAGCTGTTGAACATCCTTGCCCATTATGACCACAAAATAGTTGTCTGACTGAAATACTGACTTATTAGGTATTTTATTTCGTGAATGTAATTTTTATTGAAATCTACCAGTATTTTAACACAAAACGTTAATTTTGATATAAAATAGCCATTTTCTTAGACATAAAATTCTCAAATTGGAGTGGAATTTTTTTTCAACAACTGACGAACATTTTTATTAACTCGCTTTCTTGTCCGTCAGTCTGTACAAATTTTTAAAATGAAATTTGACCAACTTCTAGTTGTCCAATTGCCTTGAAATTTGGCAAGTTTTCATAACTCCGGTAACAATGTATTATGAAATTTCTGTTACATAAAATAAAATAATTGAACTTGATTGCATTCATGGCATTTATAATCTTAGTATAATAATCCTTGCAATTTCCAGGAAATTGTTTATTATTTTGGCATGTACCTATTGATTACATATACACTTTATTTCAAGGATCAGTATTTTCCAGTAATTACCCGCAAGCCGGCAACACTGCGACACAATCAGAAGAAAGGAAGTGATCATTGACATGACAGTTAAACCAGTTAAATCGCGCATGCGCTCACAAATTTGAGATTGCGAAAACGGCTTTCTTTCGCCTCTTGTTAGCTGGTGTACTCTTTGATTCCAACGACCTGTCAAAACAAATTCAATATGGTGGGAGTAGGCACACAATGCTTTGTTTACATATTATTATGTTATAAATTGATCTAAAAGTTGTGAGATTTTTGTTTTCGTGACTGCGTCAAATGATTTTTTATATTGTTTAGAGCCTATTAGTGGTATTCTCACTAAAAAATGCCTGTTACATGCCTCTTAGTCAACTGTGGAAGTCGTTCCAAGGATGATGTAAAATTCTTTTTAGTGCCTGCGGTTTTAAGCCACAGGTTTCTAACGGATAAAAACGAGTTGTCTGAAAGGCTATGGATAGCAGCAATTAAGAGGGACGATCTTACTGAATCGATACTAAAAAATCAGAGAGTCTGCAGTAAACATTTTATAACTTTTATTGTATTTACATTGTACATTTTATTCAGCTGCAAATAAAAGTGCACCCACATGACTGCAAACTTCACTGTGTCCAGCCATTCATGGGCAATGTGCTGTTAATACACTTTCATCTTTGGCCACAATGCACCAAACGTACAATGGTTTCTCATTTCCTCTGAGAATGTTTGACCTAAAAAAATTGCTGAATAAATAAAAGTCAATAGAAATGAACAAACCTTACCTTTCCCACTACAATGTAGAAACCATTCACCACTTTTGTCCCCACATTCACAACAAAGCCTGACTCAAAATACTGAATGAATGCAAGCTTTTGTAGGCCTTCATTTGTTCTTTGGTGTAATAGCTATTTGTTAGCACTAAATACGAAACAATATCTATATTTGTAATAGGTGGAATTCCATGAATTGAACTATCCAATTCCTGGATGTTCAATGTAGAAGGGTCTACATCATTTATTATCTTCAGCTTCATTCATATCTGTAAATAAACATTCCTCTTCACATATGGGAAACAAAATGTTGTGTAAACAAGAAAACAAATTGGGTTTTCAGCTGACCTTTCACCAATATCTGGATTTTCCAACAATAATGTCCTTAAATATACACTCTGCATCTTAAAACTTCTATCATCAACAACAAACTCACACAACTTCGGAAATAATGCCGTAATGACGTCACTTCAAACAGCTGTGTACCTACTCTCGCCATATTGAATGTCACGTGATTTGGAATGCCTAATACACGGTCATATACATAAGGTCTGGAATCTAAGGCATTTTTGAGTGGTGGGGAGTGGCACCAGTTTTGAAGAAAAAGTTTCCATAATTATCCGCTAGGCGGACATAGGGGTATAATCACGTGATTAATCTTCGACAACAAAACAAACGGTTAGGACTTGAATGGTAAATAAAATCAATGACAGAAATATTATATCTTGCAAAATTATCTCGAATAAATAAAAATCATTCCTACTTTCAAAAAGCTGATCGGATCTGATTTGTGATTGGCTGACAAAGTGACAATAGAGGACAGCGCTGTTAGTGGCAAAACATCAGAACCACAAAAATTTCCTCAATGTTTGGGTCACCCCCCACCACACGAGTTGCAAGACCTATGTATACGATCGTGGCCTAATATGAACCTTAAGTAACCATTATCTAAGGTTCAGAATCTGTGGTTAGAATTATGATGTTATTTATTGAATTATTTCGCTGTTATAAGCAATATTTAAGAAATGTATCTGTTTGAATTCGATAGAAAAAGAATGAATACGTCGTATGGAATGGGTACGTAAAGAAAATTTTCTCAAATACTTTTGAATAAATTCCGAAAATCGTTTTACGAAAATATCGTTACTTCCATCATTCAAATCCAAGGTCCCTTAGATGCAATTCCTTAAATATCAACTTATTTCATTTGTCAGCGTAAAACTAAAAGGCCTGTTACGATACTTCTTTTATCGTTCTTATGTTATCCGTATTTAAGGTCGAGTATAAAGCATATCATTTCGCGCCAAACGATTCAGGACTCAGTGTAATGTTGGTTGCATGTGAATTAGGCAATCCAAACCACGTGACATTCAATGTGGCGGATGATGAACACAATGCGATACCTTGTGTTAGTTGTATTCTGCAATGCACGTGACAGGCATTTTTCTTCAGGAAAAAAGTTAATAATTAGCCACAATTAGAAAAACACATAAAAAACGCACTAGAGATTACTAAATGTAACAGGCAGTGGCAGTGACATCAGTTGCAGATGCTCTATTAGCCAATCCAGCGATCTGTCAAAGCGAAAAACCAATGTGGCGGCTTAGGGCACACATTTGGTGTTTACATATGTGACTTGAGTTGGAAACTGTTACATTTAGTTATCTCTAGTGCGTTTTTTGTGTTTTTTCAATTGTGGCTAATTATTAACTCTTTTACTGAAGAAAAGGCCTATCACATGCATTGTGGTTGGCTGTAGATCTCGTACTAACCGAAATAAAGTCGGCATGTAATCGGTTTCTACGGTTACTAATCACAGGTTCTTATAGAGCAGTTATAGAGTAAGAACGATTTAACTAGGAAGCGAAGGGCCCTATGGTTAGCTGCGATCAAGAGATATGATATCACTGATTCCAAACTGATTTATCAGAGAGTCTGCAGTAGACATTTTTTTTACCAGAATATTACAAGAAGAACAGCATCAATTGAATAATCTAAATCAGCATCAGTATCCAATGTGAAAGGATCTAGATTATTGATTAATCCCAACTTCATTTAATATCGAAAACAAATGCTGTGACAAGAATCAGAGATAAGTTACAATAAGTTATAGCTTATCTCTGCAAGAATGAACTGAATGAATAGTTCCAAGCATACTTTTCACCAACGTCTCTGCTATTCAACATCAATGTCTTCAAATATTCACTCTCCATCTGAATATCGTTTCGAAACACCAAAAAACTCCGAAAATAAGCCGCCACATTGAATGTCACGTGCCTAATTAGGCAATCCAAACCACGTGACATTCAATGTGGCGGATTAGGGCACACAATGCGATACCTTGTGTTAGTTGTATTCTGCAATGCACGTGACAGGCATTTTTCTTCAGGAAAAGAGTTAATAACCAACCACAAAATTAAAAAAACACATAAAAAACGCACTAGAGATCACTAAATGTAACAGTTTTCAACTCAAGTCACAAATGTGTGCCCTAAGCCGCCACATTGTTTTTTTCGATTTGACAGATCGTTGGATTGCCTAGTAGATCATCAAATACGGTTAGGTGGATAGAAATTTTCTTCTTTTTCGAATACGAATCATTGTTTCTCTTTTCTGAGCACGGTCATTCAATAAGGTCTGGAGACTACGGCCTTTTAGAGTGGTGGGGGGTGGCACCAGTTTTGAAGAAAAAGTTGCCATAACTATCTGCTAGGAGGACATAGGGGTATAATCACGTGATAAATCTTTGACAACAAAACAAACGGTTAGGACTTGAATGGTAAATAAAATCAATGACAGAAGTATTATATCTTGCAAAATTCTCTCGAATAAATAAAAATCATTCCTACTTTCAAAAAGCTGATTGGATCTGATTTGTGATTGGCTGACAAAGTGACAATAGAGGACGGCGCTGCAGGTGACGAAACATGAGAACCACAAAAATGTCCTCAATGTTTGGGTCACCCCCCACCCCCCACCATACGAGTTGCAAGACATGTATACGATCGTGTTTCTTCCGTATATATCACAGGTGGTCTGTGGTATATATGGTCTGTGATAATAATATAGAGGAAACATATATTCATAGCACATATAAAAAAATAGTCTGTAGTATTGAAGTATTTTTCATGATGTACAGTGGAAGGAACTTTGATGATTATGAAGAAAGAAACAGACAAATTGTCTTGGAAGGTACAGCAGTGCTGGAACGTACTGGAGATAGTTTGGCCAGATCACAACAAATTGCTATTGAAACAGAAGGAATTGGAAATGAGGTGATATCTGAATTAGGAGAACAAAGAGAAGCATTATTACGAATAAGAGATCGATTAGAAAATGCCAATGAACAACTGAGTTCAACTAAATCGATTTTAAGGAAAATGAGTAGAAATGTCATATATAATAAATTGATACTGATCTTGATTATTATTATAGAAGTTCTCATTGTAATAGCATTAGGCTATTTAAAGTTTGCCCCCAAGTAACATGTTACTTGGTGTCTTGTGATATTTTATCTGAATAAATTGTTTTTTTTTTTATTTTTAATTTATTTTTATTCATTTCATAATATATACAGTACTATAAATATCTTCCGAAAGTTCTTATTTCAGTAGTAGAAATGTCAGTGAGTCAATTTTGAAAAATAGTAATTTTACATTCTTTCTGATACTCTAGAAGCAACACCTCGAAGCTGTCCATAAACTTTGGAAGGTGGAGATCCCAATATCAAACTACAAATTGCTCTTCTAGCAATAGCAATATTTTGAAAACTACCTAGGATATGGATTTTACTATCGGCTAAAACAATTCGAGTTTTGGTGACATTTTCAATGGTGAATTTGGTCCTTCCTCCCTTTCCAGCAAGTCTTCCAATTGCTCTGGATTGATGATCTCCTCTAAGAGTTTTAACATCTTTGATTTCAAAGGTTTCTACGAACAGATCATCCAATCGAAGAAGAGCAAGAGCATCTTCTACCTCAAAGCCATAAACGAAAGCCTGAAACAATTTGGCAATAAAACAATGAAGTTTTGAATATTAATTACTTCCTTACCTTAACGAAGTCTGCAGCTTTCTGTAGATTGGCGATATCCTTGGTATTTTCACAAGTTTTGATTTCCACATTTCTACTTTTCAAATTAAATCTAATTTGTAATTGAAGGTGTTCCACAACAGGTGTGAAAATTTTCAACCAATTCTCTTTCAGTGGTGTATATCTATGTGTTGGCACAGGGATTTTTCTTACTTCATCTTTCGTTTCCGAAAACGACATGGTCCTATTTTTCTTTGATTTTGGTGGTCTATTTCCACTTTTACCTTGGATACCATTATGAATTTCCACTTCCATGTCTTCATTTTCTCCTGAGCAAACTCTCTTTTTCCCACGATTTGGTTCAAAATTTTCGGTGTCTATATTAACATCAGCCATTGTAGGTAACGGTTGTATTAAAATAATTTGGAAAGTATATGCACACTACGTTTGTACTATCTTCAAGGAGAAACCATGTGTACCCACCACAACAGTGCTAACCTCTTGAGCACAGCAGAGAAGCACAGATTACATATACAGCACCACAGCACAGATATTGAAAATTTTGTGTTTTGAACATTCAAAAGTGCCATAGTTTCCAGACCTGTCTGTGCGACCGTGGTTTTGACATTGAAGTTGTCAGATTGAAATTGACTTTCTATATTTCGGCACAGTATAATAAGAACCAGTAGTCGCAGCTCTGTCGGAACCTCTGATGTTTGTGTCCCACACTTTCATTTTTTTTGGACCACTGCGCATCATGAATTTCCCGCTGGGAGTCGATTAGTCAGAGTTAGACATTTTATACACTGCTCAACAAGTCAATAATAGATATATACTGCTCAACAATAATGAAAATTTTATTGAAAACTAAAGGGTTTATATAGTAAGTGATATGGAAGTATATATTCATTTCTTGATTCTATTGAAAAGTGGTATGCGGGGTTGAATATTTTTTATCACAATGGACAGCCTAAGTCTTGACGTTACAAGCTTTACATTAAAACCTTTCCAAACGAAACGTTCATTTCACGTTTGCTTCTTTCAGTTGAAACTGAGAATAAAATTATTTGTATATGGTGATATTGAGTTATCATTGACTAATTCTTCTGGAGGAAACAATGCATATATTCCTTTGTTTGTAAAGGTTTTATGGGCTCCGCCCATTTTGACGTCACACTTAGGTAGTCCCACGATCATATACACAGGTCTGGCAACTCGTATGGTGGGGGGTGGCCCAAACATTGAGGAATTTTTTGTAGTTCTCATGTTTCGCCACCTGCAGCGCTGTCCTCTATTGTCACTTTGTCAGCCAATCACAAATCAGATCCGATCAGCTTTTTGAAAGTAGGAATGATTTTTATTTATTCGAGAGAATTTTGCAAGATATAATATTTCTGTCATTGATTTTATTCATCATTCAAGTCCTAACTCTTTGTTTTGTTGTCAAAGATTAATCACGTGATCAAACCCCTAAATCCTCCTAGCGGATAAGTATAGCAACGTTTTCTTCAAAAATGGTGCCAACCCCCACCACTCGAAAAAATTTCGATGAAGTGAAATATTACCATTGAATAATTATTCAGGTAATCATGACAAATGTACTGTACGAGATAAAATGCCAATATATGGAAGATTTCAGGTGGATCAATGATACTGGTTCACACAATTCTTATTATTACACATGCCACAAATTCTCCATCTGTTGAGTCGGTGCATTGATAGTGGTAAATTCCAAGAAAATAGATTGACCTGGAAACGGTGTAATTTTTCAAGGCAATTTACGGCGCATCCAAATACCTCCCGCTAGGAGTGGATCATGCGCACTGGAATTTCATACCACGAATTTGACAGACTGCGACTACTGGTTCTTATTATACTGTGATTTCGGTTTTTCAAAAATTGACAAAAATGTTGTCAATTTAAATTTTAGTACATCGTTTTTGCCAAAAATAGAGTATCATGGAAAGAGAGCTAAGTTTAGAAGTGAAATATCAGAAACTAGCAACAGAATACTCCAAAGTGAGTGATATTTAAACAGATATAATCATTAAATTTTCTATAATCTACACATTTTTTACATAGGTACTGATTCTAGGTTCGATCTCAAGCAACTGTCTTAAAGAAAGCTGTTATAGACGAACAAAATAAAAATTCTGAGCTCAATGAGCTTCTCAAGAAACACGAACAGAATGTTAGAAAAAGAGACCAAGAAATTGAGAGTTTAACATTTAGAAATGACCAACTAACAAAACGTATCATAGTATTGCAACAAGATTTGCAGATTAATATCAATAAAAAGGGTAAAAATACTAAACCTTCTGAAATTATTTCAGCCACAGAAATGGGTGTTCTTGATGAGGAACTACAGAAAAAAATTTTGGAAAATGCACAGCTTTTGAATTCAGTTAGTAGATATTTCAAGTTCTTGAATGGTTTCTCAAAAAAAAAGTTTCAGATTGCTGATAAAGATTCTGAAATCAATGAGTGTAAACAAAGGATAGGACATCTTGAGGATTTGGTATCATCTTTTCAGAAAGAATTATCTTCTAAGGATAAATGTGAAAACAATGAACTGGATGCACACAAAATTAGAATACAAGAATTGGAAAATACTTTGAAAGATCTTTCTTTGAGGAGTATGGAGAGAAAGAAATCTGTTGATGAATCTGAGGAAAATGTAAAGGATATTTAATATTTCAATCAATTCATTGTTACTCCGATTATAATTTTTAGCTAAAACTCTGGAAATCTGAAGCAGAAAGGTGGAAAACTGAATGTGATCTTCTGAAATCAAAACCAGATTCAAATGACCAACTCAATAGCTATTATGAAACTCAACTCAGTGAAATTTTAGATAAAAATGTTTTACTAAAATCAGAAACACAAACAGTGTGGGCAGAAAATCTATCTCTAAAATCTAGGTTAGAAAATTTGACTATGGAATACATTACGTTAGAAAATAATTCCAAAAAGAGTTATGAGGAGTTTAAAACTACAAATATCAATTACAAAAGTCAACTTGATGCTATGACAGAGCATTTAGCAGCTCAAAATGAAAAGTTAACTAAACAGTGTGATGAAATTCAAATTCTGAAGCATAGATTAGATACAAAAAAATGATTTTCATAGTTTGATGAACAGTTTTACTATGATTGTTTGTATTTTTATTGTTGAAATTTATTCAATATTTTGTGTTATTAGGCTACTATACCACCAAAATAATCAACAACTATTAATCATTTGTATAAATTAAAATATACAGTTCATGTATAAGTTTTATCAAGTTTAATTAAATAGTAATTGTTATTCAATCTAATATATTTATACTCTCAGAAGACAGACTATATTTATTTCTGCAATTTATCACAAGATCATGTAGGACGTATAGAAGAGGTTCACTAAAAAAGCCTTCGTTTGACCTACAACTCCATAATGATAAACATTATGAAAATCTTTACCATTTATTGTAATTACATATAAACATCTAAAAATGTCTTGAAAAACAAAACATATAAAAATAAGTAATAACAACCAATATTATACAGCCACTCTGGAATTTTTTAAACTATTTTGAAAAAAATTGTCACGTTTTGAAGAAGAGAGTCCTGACGATAACCTAATTGAATGTCATTTTTGAGGAATTATCCTAGACAAATAATAAATAACAAAAGTAACGACCAAGAAAGATCAAATTGGAAGACACCATCATTCAGTACCCAAGCATGTTCAGTCCACCCATACAAATTAATATCCTCACAAAGGTCTCCCCTACACAATCAATGTTAATCTCAAAACTGTTCAGTTCGATTCAGTAAAATTTCTTAGCCTGGTTGTCTTTACTATCCCTGGAACATATGAAAAAACGGTCAACAAATCTGAGGAACGATGAAAATATACCTACCTGTAGATGTTATATGCTAAAATAATAGCTAGTTGTCCAGCTGCAATCAGCAAAACCATTGTAACCGAAACGCAGCTTACGGTCGGACAGCCTCCAGATTGGTCCGACTTCTGCGATATTTGCGCTAAATTCTGCTTGAGGTGGTTCAAGCCGTCTCTCATTTCCGATATCAGTGATTGGGTGTCATAACCCACAGATTGCACTTGGGCCGTTGGTTGCCTCGCTTGATTATTCAATATGGTGTCAGCACGTTGTTTGAGCTCCAATACAAACTGTCTAGAAACAACAATAACATGAAATCGTTCAACATTCTCTGTATGCTACAGGCACCTTTATGTTGATTCATGAACTAAATGGATGTGTAGCATTCTAACGATAAAGTATAAGAAATAATGTATCTTGGGTATAGACAGTTATTTATTAGGGTAACAAGGAATACAATCACAATATTACACACGATATACGGAAAGAACACTCTGTATGAAATTGAGATAGCATTACTCCAATAGTTTGAAGAACAGAGAAAATGTATGAGAAAAATTCACGATGATTTTACATCGGATAGGTATTTGATCAAATCAAACTGAATGACTCATTCGAAACTGGAACAAAACTGATTGTTTTCTTGTCTTAGTTCATCCAAATTATTTGACAATTCGTATTTCCTCTGCGGTTGTATAACTAGTTGGCATGTTTAACTGTTAGTTAAATTTCCCAATGTTTTCGCCACCACTGTCCATCAGGAAATCTTCAATCTTTCCCGTCGTATTATGTCTGGAATAGGGACGAGTGGGGACAGTGGAAGGGGAGCAATACAAGAAAAAATCAATGTTTTTCTTGTTTATGTGGGATGATAATACACTTGCTCTTCTAGTTACTTTTATAAATTTGTCCCTTGCAAGAAAGTATGTGAGTGCTTGGTGAATGCAGAGAAACTGAAGAATGATGTTTTAATTTCAATGATGAAATGGGTTTTCATAAAGAAAATAATATTATTTTGTAATAGGGAAATGCACTGAAAATTTCACAGTTTTGTCCAATTACATATAATTCCTATTTTTATTATAATCATGCTTATTCAGAACTATCCCCAACTGACTATTTGAAATTTTCAAGAAATGTCTTACTTGATTTCATTGGCACCTGCTAGAATTGAGTTTTGATTGGCAATCACAGCCTCCACCTCATGCCGCCTTATGGTGTCTACAAAGCCTCCTTGTGGGACTCCTTGTTGAGGCACAGCCCCTGGTTGCACCATGGCACCCTGCTGAGAGATGAGACTCATAGTTCTCTCTTGCCTGCCAACGATTTCGTCGATTTTCTTATTTAAATCTCGGATTACACCATAAATTTGATTTTGGCCTTGGAAAATTTGGCGCAGCTCCCTTTGTGAGTCAGATTCAAACCAATCATCCATGTCAGGTTCTTTCTGCTATAAAATATTACAATTGATGACACTGTATGATGTGGATTCAAGTACAAGCTCACCTCATCAGGATGTTCTTTTCTATATTCCTCTTTTTGTTGCTCTAATTTCTTTTGGTACTCTTGATATTCATCTTGCAATTTTTGTTGGTCATCACCAGTTACTGAAATTCAATAACAAATAAAATAGTAATTAAGCACACTTTATGCAAGTTACAGTAAATCATACCTTGATTAGTTTGTACTTGTCCAGGGGCATGCAGACTGTTGGTGAGAAAATGAATGACATCATGATCATCAGCTAAACCACCTGTGGCAGCTGAAACTCCAAAGTAACCATTTTTGGGCAAGAAAACATTCTCGGCACGGAAACACATCTCATAATCTTGATCATTGTTGGTCATTCCATTATTGAATAATACTGTAAGGGTGTTTTGATAGTATTCTATCCTGGCTCTTGTGGGGAAAGGTTTGTTACGGAAGTCTCTAAGACATCCTGCAATTTGTTGTGTTGTACCATCACTAAAAAATTATTCTTCAATGTACAGTACAATGTGAATCAAGAATTACTTACTTTGTGTGATCAAACTGTTTTGTGCCATCATTTAAAACTGCCATAATATATGGATTATTGTGTTTATTGTCATTATCAAAGGAATCAAAGAATAAACCAAGACCATTCCACCTATCCGATGATCCAAAAACTTCACCATCATAGGCTCCTTTATTTTGTGTATACCAGAAAGCCTGAAAAGAAAATTTGAAATTTAAATTATTCCTTCATATTTCATCTCAAATCTCTTACCAAACCATCAGCCCCTATTCTTCCTCTACCAGTGACGCGAAAAGAAATATCTACTTCCCACCATTCAAAGCTGAGTGGTACCTTAGTCCATATTGCACCTTTTTGACTTCTGAGGGAAGGTGCTACTCTTACATTTTCTGCACTGGCAATAGCATCTAGAAGAACACATTTTTTTATTACGATAATTACATTAGATTTTTCATTTTTAATACAGAAAAACAGTTTACTTTCAAAATTTCAAATGATTTTGGAACATCTGTTTTTGGTTATATACGTGTCCCTTTTTTGACGTTTATGTCGACATTCATCGATAGTTTTATCTTCGTTTTAACCAAGTATACGAATGATATGCTAATAGAAACGTACGTCGTTGATTATATAAAGATATACGTGTACCCAATAAAAATTTACAAGTACTTACTGCCGCCGTATTCCCAAAAAGGTACTGAGCCATCCTTTTGTGCCAAGTATGGAGGTTTGAATGAATATTTATATTCAAATTTTCTATGTACTAAATTAGCAAACGAGTAATTTATTAAGACTAAAATTATAAAAAACAAATTGAATACAAAATTCATGTTTACTCCTCACTTGGAATACAACACATTTGACTTGAACTGAAGTGTAATCACAGAGTAATTCTTCTTTAATTTGTTGAGGTGGAGACTGTCAAAACGACAGACTCAATCATTCCTTGAATCCTTGTTCTAGAAGAATTTAACCTTTCTTTATATTATTATCCATTATTATCTGTTTGATTTTCGCATCAATTCGGTTATATCGTCAAATTGTCTACGATTTCTTGATTATTGATAGAATTTTATCATTATTACAAATTACCGCGCCTTGAGAAGAATGAGTGTTATCATTCAATGAGAAGAAGAAACATATATATAGCTGGTTTCGCACTGTCATTATTTATTTTATTGCCGTGTTATTGATTTAGGAAAATCTACATTTTGTTGGTTTTCTTGAAATTACAAAGATTATAAAAATGAGTTTGGGAACCTGTTTCGAAAATATGAATATGCCACAATGCATTTGGTTCAATGGAGGAGACAAAAGAAATGCTTATGCTTCAATGCTGGCTGGATTATTGGTAATTTCAAATTGTTAATATTGTTTATGTTATTAATTATATTCTATGGATGTTTGATGTCTAGTTTTTTGCTGGTTGGTGGACAGTGATAGATGCTGCTAGTGTTCATGGAAAGATTCTAGCAGGATATCATATGTGTGGTGTTGTGGGTACCTTATCCTTGATAATGGTCAACTCAGTCACAAATGCACAGGTGAGTTTCCAATTGTTAGATTTTTCATGGTGGATTTAATAATATTATTGCTTAGATGAGAGATGATGTCTATGAGGGAGGATGTATGGGATCTCGTGGTACCAGAATTTGGCTTTTTCTAGGCTTTGTGATGGGATTTTCAGCAGTTATTGCATCTTGTTGGATCCTTTTTGCAGATTTCATGAAGGAAGGTTAGTAACTTGTTGCTTATGGATCTAATCCAATGAATTATTCTTTTTTTTGTTTGGTAGGTTATCGATGGTCAGGAGTTTCCTTATTTCTGCAGAATGCATTAATCTTTGTCGCATCTATTATTTACAAGTTTGGAAGGTCTGAAGAAGTTTGGGGCTAGGTTTGAGGTTTACACAGTTTGACCTTAACATTCTGATAGTTTAGGAAGAAAGTTCCCAATTTAATAAGTATTTTATGTGAGGAAAAAGTTTTGTACCAATTTTTCACAGTATACAATCAAATGTATTCATGAAAATTAATAAATTGTGAAGAAACTCGACTCTCTTGAATCATATGCGGTTTGTTACAAAATCGGTGTGCCATTCTGGTCTGGAGAGTAGACAACTTCAAACATTCATATATGATATGTATTGTGTTCGTTGGGGGATCAAATTAATTTTGAATGTATATTTTTGAATAAAATGAGCTGTTTCCAGATCAATGATCTAATAATCCCAGACAGCACCAGATATTCCTAGAATATTCCTCAAATATCCCTGAATGGATATATATATTCCGAATATTCATGGAATATTCCTGGAATATATATATGCGTTGGGCATATTCATGGAATATTCTAAGTGGAATATATTAGGTATATTCATGAAAGAATGTTCCAGGAATATTCCCATGCGAATATTCTCATTTGCATGTTCATGGAATATTGTATATCCTGAACGGTTCATTCCTAGAATGGTATGTACGGAATATTCATGAATTATTCCAGAAAAGATGTTTTCATATGATGCGCATGCGAAATGACGCCTTATAAATGGACATCGATTCCTTTCAAAATACAATTTATTGTTTCCAATGAAATACTTTGCGTTAGATATTAGGCACAAATATATATTTGAACTAAGGTGTCTACATGATATTGTAGGCACCTTAATTTGAACCAAGACCAATTCTGTGGGCACTGAATTTCAAACAATTGAAAACATTTTGACTCTACTATTATAGTCTAGTTCTGTGGTGGTGCCTTGATGGAGTGATGCACTGTCATTTGACATTCGACAGTATTATTATGAGTGCTCTGAGCTCTGACTAGTGTTTGCGTTTCAGTTTCACGTGCGTTTGCGTTTGTTTTTTGTTGAAAGTGGTGAAATTGAGAACAAAGAAGCCTTCTGTTTTTTTATTTTTTTGCTACGATTAGCAGTATAATCATATGAAGTGTAAAGTGACTCATCGATAACAAGTTTTCTTATAGAACAGGTAAGTAACAACGAACAATGATTCTTGTGCTGTGAGATATCTATAAAACAATGGTGTATCATTATTTTCGTTTCATTTTCAAGAAACAAAAGACCAATATAGTTGGCACAATCAAAATGCACATAGCCTGTCAGAGTTCTGGTGTTTGATGAAACAATATTTTGTTGGAGTTTGTTGGAGTGGATGAATCACACAAATAGTGAAATATATATATTTATTTTTTCTATAGATGAAATTCAACGATGTCAGCACAACAAGTCTCTCTGAAAGAAATTGAAATGGTTATGTCCGTGTATCTTGCCAAAGCCACCGAGCGACTAAAAAGGAATGAGTAAGTTTTTTTTCAACATATATGTATTTTGGTTGGGGAAGGTGATAAAACCAAAGATCAATACTTCCTCTGATTTTTTTAGTTGTCAGAATCATTTTGCACAATTATTTTGAAGACAAAAACTTAATTACCCCAAGAGAACTGACAAAAACACATCTTGTACTATCTGGTTCCTCCTTACTTGAAAAGTTTTTTTTTCAGACTTGCCAATTCACCAACAGAGATGGATGATGAATAAAATATACCAAAAAAAGACGAGTTTTTATGTTAATTATTTAGTTTATATAATATTTATATATGTAAGTGTTGTTTGAAATATTTGTTTGTTTGTTTTTGTATTTATTATTTTATATTTTTTGATTATGTTATATATATATTATGAATATATATCTTTCACTAGTGAAAACATTTTTATTAAATAAATAATCCCCTGATTCCCCTATATAATATGTTCGGAATATTCTATAGATATCCCCAGAATATTCTGGATATTCATGGAATATTCTCCAAGGATATTGGGTGAATATCCACTACCTGAAATTTTGGAATATTCCATGGATATCCTGAGAATATTCTAGATATCCATGGAATATTCTTCAAGGATATTGCATAAATAATCTCTATCTGAAATTTTGGAATATTCGATAGATATTCTAAGAATATTCTAGATATTCATGGAATATTCTTTTCAGAATATTCTATGATTATCTGAGGAATTCCCATTCGCATGTTCAGGGAATATACCACAGATATTCTTGAATATTCCAGATTATTCCTAGAATATACCAATACTCGAAGATGAATATTCTAGGAATATTCATGGAATATCTGGTGCTGTCTGGATACTCTACTAGATGATCCCTTGCGTCGATGTGCTGTGCAAAGCATCGATTCCAACCTTAAAGAGAGAAAGAGCTATAGACTATAAGTTGAGAGCAACTGAGAAAGGTAGAGTTGAGAGGCAAAAAGCAATGAATTTAACATTGCATTATATGGGAGATACTTTGAATTTTTCAAAATTTCGAAGAATTATGTGATTCTAATTGAAAATATCCATTGCCTGCCAAGTATTCGTTGATAATGAATCATTTTTGTATGATATCTGATTATTACAGGCTCTCAAATTCAAAAAATATGAGTTTAACTTGCCTCCTTTCTGATAACTTATATGAAGCACCTTTATGTTTGGCTTCATGATTTGAATATTTAAAAAAAGTTTCAAGTATTTATGTAGAAACTGACGATGGAAAATTGTTTTAGAACGATTCAAGCTAGTAGGTACACCTTATTGGGTACAAAAATATAATGAGGTATACCTGAAAATAATTTATATTTTTTTGTACAAAAAGTTGAAGCAGGTGGGCTTTGAAAAATGTTGGCAATATTCCGAATGTACAGGGTGGGCAAATTTCGATTATTTGTATAGGGTATATACTTAACTCGGTATATGAGATAAAGGTCGAATTCTCGGTCTCTTTTTTCGAGACGAATTCACTGACAAATACAAAAATTTGGTACCGTGTATTTTGTTATAAGCAAAAGTTCGATCTTTCGAGTTTTGGCCTAGAATTTTAGCATTCAAATAGGAATGTCGGCTATATCCCCATAAGTCAAAATTACAACTTTTTTTCGAGACAATAAATTTATTGTGTTCCGAGTTACCCTATACAAACATCGGAATTAGTAGCTCGCACTCTGTAGATTTTTCACTGATATGTTTGAACAAAATTAATTTTGTATACTTATTTCTGATTCGTTCTTTCATTTCATTTATTGAACTCACACACAGGTATATCTTGTTTAACTGCATTGGTAAGCCTTTGAGACCTTAACTCGACTGGCTTCTTCATTATAAATGATTTGGAAATTTGAAAATGCTAGGAACTGCACCACTTTTCAAAAATTTATTTCCAAAATTAACAACGTAATCATCAGGACAAAAATGTTCAGAACATAATATTGCAGCACTTCCTGGAATGAAGTTTTCCCTACTCATAGCAACTAACCATTTTTTCCTGATGCTCGGATTTTTTGTAAATCTGAATCTCACAACATCAAAATCATTATTTCTGAAGCCTCACATGCCTCACCTATGAAATGATATATTTTTTTCTTTGTGGAATCTGTTGGTACAACCATAGGCTGATCAAGAAGTCACCATTATGAAATATAGTTTATAATATATAATCTAATATATAAAATTCTCGTGTCACAGTTTTCGTTGCCAAACTCCTCCGAAACGGCTCGACCGATTTCGATGAAATTTTTTGTGCTTATCCGGTATCTATGAGAATCGGCCAACATCTATTTTTCATCGCCCTAAATGTTAGGGGTAGTCCACCCCTAATTTTTATTTTTTTATTTTTCAGACAAAATTTTCAATTTCTATTTTTTTATGATACGACATACAAAAATACATACGATCCTCAATTTTCACCCTTCTACGATCAACCCTTATTTTTTAATAGCCATTTTAGTGCGACGACAGCGAGGCAGAAAATTTCCCCACAGAATTTTTGAACTCACTGGATTTGCCAGGCATGCCATCGCATACTTTACAATTAAAGGTTGGATCTGCGATTATATTGCGTCTTTATTTGAACCCGCCCCGGCTGTGCAACGGTACGCGATTAGTCATTCAAAAATTGATGAAAAACGTGACCGAATCCAGCATTTTGAATGGCAAGTTCCGAAGTGAAAATATATCAATACCAGGGATTCCTATTATACCTACAGATGTGACAATTCAATTCAAACGTATTCAGTTTCCGATTAGATTGGCATTTGCAATGACAATCAACAAATCCCAAGGTCAAACGATGTCTATTTGTGGCTTAGATTTGAGAACCCCATGTTTTTCACACGGACAATCATACGTGGCATGCTCTTGAGTGAGTAAACCATCCAGTTTGTGTTAGCTAAAGATGGACTAACAAAAAATAATGTTCAAACTATAGCATTAAGAAAGTGATATTGTTTGTTAGTGTTATAGTTCTTCCAATATCAATTGCAGAATATAAAAACTCACTCCGAACCCTTACCGACAATTTTGTTTGATCTTCCATAGGCAGGGATACCTTATTTTATGAATTTATTATTTTTATAAATACGTTTGAAATCATATGCGAGAAAGTTTTCCTTGAAAGGCAATCGAATCATTATTACGCCGTTGTTAAGCACTCAATTATTTTCATTCGCCCACGGTCTCCAAACGCCATATTTCGATTTATTTAATAAAATTTCTTAATTCAACACACCACACTACACCACTGATATCCAGACTGAACTTCGCGAGGGCTGTCTGATAAGGTGTTTATAGCTTCCGATTGTCCATAACCCTTCGACCAATCAAGTGCCGATGCTTTCCTGATTCACTGTTTTCATTGGTCGAAAGGTATGTTGACACATATAACTCGAGTCCACGTTGACCCTGGCGGCTTCTTTGACTTCGTACGAGTACTAATCATTATTTTTGTTTCTTAATTTTGGCGTGAGTGCCATGCGTTTATACAGGGTGTCCCCTCTCAATTGGAAAAAACTTCTGGGGCATATTGAGGAACCATAGACAAGCAGTTTGAGATAAGAGACTGATGTCCGGAAGTGCATGGTTTTCAAAATACATGGTGTCAAAGTTTTTTTCAAAAAACTTTTTTTTATCAATATTTCAAAGACACGTTAACCGATTTTATTGAAATTTGCCAGTGATGTAAGCTTTAATAAGACGCTCAGTTAGCACTAATTAAATGTTAATTATGACTTCCAGTGGCGCCCCGGGGGACAGTGTCACGAATAAAAATGACAAAAAATGTACGCTGCTGACTTTTTTGAAAAATTTTATATATTTTTTAATAAGCTCAGTTGAAAATACAACTTTTTTGTCACCTGATATTTTTTCGTATCTCTCTCCGTTTTTGAGAAAAAATTTTTATTAAAAACTTTATTGAAAGGTTCATTATCTGAAAATCTAAAACAAAACAATGTTGTCATGGTAACACATGAACATGTCAAATTTTAGTAAAAAAAAATGAATCGTTTTGAATTAGCCGAGCTTGCAGATATGCATCTCTTGTATGGGGAAGCGCGGGGTAATTCTTTGTTAGCACAACGGTTGTACGGGCAGCGGTTCCCAAATCGTGAATTGCCAAACCATAAGATTTTTATCAAAATTCATCAAAATCTACGGGAGACCGGCTCATTCGTGGTAAGTATTGCAGAAATGGCAACTTTCTGTGTTTTTTTTTCTTGCGCGTTTCTGTTTTACAACCAATCTAAGAGGCTTTGTTATCTTTGCAGCCTATTCGAGGATTTGCAAGGCAGTTTCCGATCAGAGATGCCCTTGAGGATGAAGTCATGGCACGCATTCAGAATGAGCCCAACACTAGCACTCGTCTGATTGCGTCGCAACTTGATTGCAGCAAAAATAATGTCCATCGAGTATTGAAAATCCACGATCTCTATCCATTTAAACTGCAAAAGGTGCAGCATCTACTGCCTAACGACGCTCCTCGGCGGCCCGAGTTCAGCGAGTGGTTGCTCCGTCAAGCGGATGAAAACGCTGATTTTTTAAGTATAATCTTCACGAGCGATGAAAAAGGCTTTTCGCGCGAGGGGCATTCAATCCTCGTAATAACCACGAGTGGAGCGAACAAAATCCCCATGCTACGCACATCAGAGGATATCAGCAGAAGTTTGGTGTTAATGTTTGGGCAGGTATTCTTGGCGACCATTTGATTGGGCCGTACGTTCTACCTGATCACCTCAACGGGAATAACTATCTAGTTTTTTTGCGAGATATTCTGCCCGAGCTGCTGGAAGATGTACCCCTCCAGTTGCGTAGAGAGGCCTGGTTCCAACACGATGGTTATCCAGCGCATTGTGCGCGCACCGTGAGAGGTTACCTCGACCAAACCTACAACAACAGGTGGATTGTTAGAGGTTGTCCCGTCCCTTGGCCAGCAAGGTCGCCGGACTTGGCCCCCCTGGACTTTTTTCTTTGGGGCGAAATGGAACGGTTGATCTATGCAACTCCTGTGCCGACCATGGAGGACCTAGTTGCCAGAGTTGTGGTGGCAGCGGATTTTATCGCGAACAATCCAGGCGTGTTTGCTCGGGTGCGTGAATCCTGGATCGACAGGTGCAGAAAATGCATCGAAATGCATGGTGGACACTTTGAGCATTTGCTCCACTAATTAATAATAAATTATTTGTAAAAAAGCCTCCTTGTTTTTCTTTCTAATAATAATGAACCTTTCAATAAAGTTTTTAATAAAAAAATTTTCTCGAAAACGGAGAGAGATACGAAAAAATATCAAGTGGCAAAAAAGTTGTATTTTTAACTGAGCTTTCTAAAAAATATATAAAATTTTGAAAAAAAGTCAGCAGCGTACATTTTTTGTCATTTTTATTCGTGACACTGTCCCCCGGGGCGCCACTGGAAGTCATAATCAACATTTAATTAGTGCTAACTGAGCGTCTTATTAAAGCTTACATCACTAGCAAATTTCAAGGAAATCGGTTAACGTGTCTTTGAAATATTTATAAAAAAAAGTATTTTGAAAAAAACTTTGACACCCTGTATTTTGAAAACCATGCACTTCCGGACATCAGTCTCTTATCTCAAACTGCTTGTCTATGGTTCCTCAATATGCTCCAGAAGTTTTTTCCAATTGAGAGGGGACACCCTGTATAGGGCGTATATTAAATATTGATTACTCCTCGCATAACTGTGTTCTGCAATTGATATTGGAAATACATAACTCAAAAATGATGTTTGCCTTTTGTTGCTATTTTTTGTCTACACTAGAAATTCCTTGAAAATTATTTATATGGCAAAACGTTTGCCGGGTCAGCTAGTATAATATATAAAGTCAAATGAAAAAAAAAGTTATTTTCACTACACGCACAAATCTCAGATACACCCTAAATAATGCACTATAAAAATGAAAGTAATATATACTCAAATAAAACCAAAATTTGAAAAATAGTTGTTAGCATCTATTAAATCCATAAGAACAACAGAATTTTTTGCCTTTCCTCAGCTGATTTCGAATTTCGATCATTGTGTCTCACTCTTATGTTGGACCACCGTGGTTCCAGATATTATTCACACTTCAAACATCTGAATTTGACAATCGATTGACTGTGACGTCAGGTGCAGATGCATCATCAGCCTGAGAATATTTGAATCTGACATATGAAGTGATGTCATTTCTGTCGAGAAGTGATATGTCAATATTCGAAAATGTTAACCAGAGATGTAAACAATAAAATTAAATACAATACAGTCCAAAGTGTAATAATAAAAATAATTGATTTTGTCCGAATATGAATAGTCTAGTCAGTGATTCTATGTAAATATAATAACTTTTCACAGAATTTCAATATATTTATGATAGACAACTTTTTTAGATTGTTGAACTTGTCATCAGATCCCGAAACCCAGGGTTTTGATTTACAGGCTGGTCAATCATGGATTTATCCAACAAATTACCCCATACGAGATTATCAATTCAACATTGTTCAGAAGGCATTACTTGAAAATACTTTAGTGAGTCTACCAACAGGTCTAGGTAAGACATTCATTGCGGCTGTGGTCATGTACAATTTTTTTCGATGGTATCCCAAAGGAAAAATTATTTTCATGGCTCCCACTAGGCCGCTGGTGAAGCAACAAGTTGATGCTTGTTATGATATCATGGCAATTCCAAAGGAAGTTACAGCTGAATTGACAGGTTTGTTAATGTGAGCAAGTAGCAAATTCAATTATTATTTTTCATGTTAACTGTAGGAACAAAATTGGCAAATATCAGAGACGCTATTTGGAAAGAAAAAAGAGTGTTCTTCATTACTCCACATATTTTAGAAAATGATCTGGAAACATTTCATAATCTAGGACCTAAGATCAAGTGTATTGTGTTTGATGAAGCACATAAGGCGAGAGGAAACTATGCTTATTGTGAGGTTATAAGAAAACTCAGTTTAACCAACAAGTATTTCAGAGTGTTAGCTTTAAGTGCTACACCTGGTGGAACCATCAATGATATTTTGGAAGTAGTTCAGAATTTACTGATCTCCCATTTAGAAGTTCGCACAGAAGAAAGTTTGGATGTGAATCCTTATGTGTTCCATAGAAATTTAACTACCATTGTTGTTCCTCTTGGAGAAAAATTAGAAAGTGTGAAGGATGAGTACATGAAGGTTTTAGAATACTATACACAAACTTTAATGAAGTTTAAAGTTCTCCAAGGTAATTGTGGAAATTTGACCAAGGGCAAAATTTTCATGACTCTGAAGAATTACAAGCAAAATGCTAGAAGCACCAGGTACTGTTTCATTACACTTGTCTTAAATAAAATTTGCCTACTTCTGCCTTACATATTTTTCAGTCCACATTATGGAGAGATTATGAAAAGTTTGAATGTCTGTATAACACTCTTCCATGCTTATGAGCTATTAGTGAGACATGGTCTCAGGAGTTTCTTGACATTTTATGAAGAGCATATTAATAAACCTCTACTGAAAGGTAACACAAGAATCCTGGAGATTATGAACAATGTTAGAGCATTCTTAGGTCCTGCACCAAAGCTGGAGCAGTTACCTGATGGGGAATATCCAGAAGTAAGTCACATGCACACTAGAATCACATTATTAAAACACACAATCATCTTGTTCTTCAGGTATCTAAAGATATCAAATTTGGACACCCCAAGTTTTACATGCTCCGAGATATTTTGGTAGAGCATTTCAAACAGAAAGAGAGCTCCAGTAGAGTTATAGTGTTCTTTGAGTTTCGAGATTCTGTTACTGAGGCATATGCACTTCTTATACAGTCCAAACCTGTTTTAAAACCTAGAATTTTCCTAGGACAGGGCCATGGTGTGACACAAAGACAACAAATCAATGTGAGTGTTATATTCATCAAATTACAATAATAATCAATATCATTTGTGTGAATTTTCTTACTTGTGGTATAAGTTCGAGGTTATAAATATCTATATCTTGTTAATGCATTCAAGGTAGTGAAAGCTTTCAGAGAAGGTCTCTGTAATATACTCCTGTCGACAAGTATTGGAGAAGAAGGTTTAGATGTTGGAGACGTAGATCTGATCGTGTGTTTTGACATTTCCAACAAATCCCCCATACGTATGGTTCAAAGAATGGGCCGAACAGGTAACTATTATGAACCAAATGTATCACCACATAAAATGTGGCCAATTTCTTCCAGGCAGAAAGAAAGAAGGTAGTGTTGTTGTGTTGGTGACTGAAGGAAAAGAGCAGCAGACGCTGAAGGACTGTCTCATCCACAAGAATAATGTTGCTGTACATGTTCTGGGTTCCAGGGAGTTGGCTAAAGGGTTAAAAGAAAATAGTCCAAGATTGGTTCCTGAGGGACTGAAGCCAAAATGTGAAAAGATCTTTATTACAGTGAATAAACCATTGAAGAAAAAGAGTACTCTGAAGGTAATGTTACTAGAAAATTTGAAATTTCTATTCATATTTCCCTATTTTTTTAAGATTCATTTTCAACATATAAGATATTTCATTTGTTGAAATAGGTTTATTAAACTTGATTTATTTCAGGATATATTCCATAGTGTCTCTAGTAGTTCATCTGAACCAAATTTTTCTCCAGATATGGAAATTGTAAGAATTGAAGAGAGGATTCCTACCAATTCACTTCTCATTACCAAAGGTAGTTGTATTGATAAACGAATACAGAAATTGGTAGCGAAAATACAATGATACATTCATATTTCAGAATCATGTATTGATGCAGATTTCCAAGTTTCAACAATTTTCAATAAGAGAATAGAAAAGCAGCGAAGCTTTCAAGAAATCCACAATGTGAAACATTCCAAAGATACAGAAATATTGGTGAAATTACTCCAAACTGCAGATTCTAGAAGATTCAACATTCCCATGTCACAATTAGGTAAATATACATAAATCTATGAAAACATCATAACTCATGCTTTCTATTTTTCTAGGAAGTACACAAGAATCACATAATAAAAATTTGAAACAAATTGATATAAGAAATATGTTTGTGAAATCCCAAAGTTTAAATGATTTCGTGATACCTGGAACTCAAGTACCCAAAACTACAATATCTACTTGTATTCCAGAAACAAACAATTTTGGTTCTCGTGAATTGTTCAACGAATTATCAAACTTCCTGTCCATTGAAATGTCTGATTTAAACAAACCATGTGACCTTTGTGTAGGAAAACAAGATTGTGAAAAAAATACCCTAATTAGAAAACCTGCAGCTACATTAGACTGGTTAGAACTTGACGAAACAGTTTTTTCTTCTTTGACAAAAGAAGATTTGAAATTGTTTGTAAAATCCTTAGATAGATTAGAAACAAAGTTGGATTTTGAGGACAATCTAGATTTTGATTTGATAACCACCCCAAAAGAATCACAAGAACTTATGGGTCTAGAAGATATAATAGACAATAGTATTCTTGATGGGGTTTACAATAAGTCGTGTAATTTTGAGGCTCCCAAAACTATGAATACCATCGTCAGACAATACAGCACATCCATCATAGAAATGTCACAAGTACAATCACAATCTACAATCATACAAAAGGAAACTGTAGAACCTAACAATACTTTAGACTTCTTTTTATTGTCAAACCTGGAAGATATATTCATTGACGAAAATAATAGCAGTTCCCAAGGCACAATAATTTACTCACCAGATATGTTTGAACCAAGTCCCACTTTACCCTCTACCAAAGTGCTTAGTACTCCTCAGAAAACAGAAATAACTCAAAGTAGTGATGAGGGTTCGCCCATTTTGGGCTCTTTTCAAGTTAAGAGGAAGAAGATGGATCATAAGCAATTGGTGACACGAAACTTGATGGAAAATTGCAGCCGGGTTATAGAGTCGCCATCTGAGTTTACTATAAACAGAACAAAATTAAGTAGCACCCCACATGAGAAAGTTCCAGAAAACGTGTGTGTGACTCCCAACAAAACTGCTATGAAAAGTCCTGAAGCAAACCTTGGAATTGAAGATATCTGTGATGTATCTTTCTTTGGATTACCTGAAATAGCCGAAAGTGATGAAGATATGTTCAGCAGCCAAAAAAAAACATCGCTGAAAAAATCCAATGCAGCTGAACCAAACAATCTCTCCAAAATTGTTGAATTAGGTGATTTTATTGATGTCTCCTCTCTCGAAAACTGTCAAGATATCTCTAAAAAACTTCCTTTGCCTTCACAAGTTACTATTACACAGATGATTTCTCTCGTGAATGAAGAAAATCCTGAGTTTAAAAGTAGTACAAATGTGCGAGCACCGTCTCTTTTGAGTAAAACTAATGAGCGTCGTGCTGTGGATAGTGACTTTGAGAATACCCTAGAACCATATCCGTTTGTCAATAAGAACAAAAGAAACAAGTCCAATAGTGCTACGTCAAATTCAATTCCAGAAAATCCATTTTTGATTAAAAAATCTGAAAACTTGTATAGTGAACAGGAATCAGAAGAGCCTTTGCACATAGTCGACTCTGAACTCTTCGATTTCAGTTTCAATAATAAAAGAACAGCTGGTAAGAGAATTAATAAAGTGTCGCCTACAAAAACCAATTCTCATAGAGATGAGGAGTGTCCAATTTCTGTTGAAAACACAGATGAATCTATCAAAAAATTATCGTTGAACCTGTCAATTCATTCTAATCCAAGTGATGATGAATTTGAGGCTACACCTTGGATAAAACCGAAAGCTAAAGTCTTCAAGAAACCTTGTTTGGGAGAGAAACCTGAAGGACAGTCAAAGAATTCCAAAAAAACTAAAACTGTTAAGGAATTTTCACAGCACGCTTTCTTCTAACACCCTAATTTCTTTTTTTTATAGATGACGGTGAAACAATTCATAGAAGATGAGGCAGAGTTATCGTTATGTAATAAAAGCGATTATTCTGATGACGAAGAAGATGGGGAAAATCAAGATTGTTACGATGCCAGTTTTGTTGCAGATGAATCCCACTATAACGATACTCAAATGCATATCAGATATCTTCAATCGGTCAGGTATTTTCACGTCTATTTCGGAATTCACCAATATACGACATGTGCTTTTTGTATATAGGAGCCCAGTTCTTCCAAAAAGATTCAAAAGAGCACCCATTTTTCGCAAGGATATTTATTCTCAGGAAGTGAATAGAGAAGATGATACATACCTTGAGGTGAGTACGCAAAATATTTCGCGTAATTACAGGATCATTTGCATGGGTTTTCTAAAACAAATATTCATCAGAGATAAGACAAATGCTTGATCCAATTTTTACTTATTGTCTTTCATTTCAAAAATAGTGAAAAAATATTTATCTTCTATCCCCCACTCAATTTTATGAACTACAATTTTATAGACAACGAAATTTCAAGAGTCAAAAATAGCGGGTTTTTGAAAAAGGTTTGAAAAATATCGATCTTAAACGTATTTTTCATCAGGATTCTTTCGTGGTTCTTGAAGATCAGGAGGATACAATTGCTAGTCAAGCTGAACTTACAGAATTAGAAATTATGGAAAGAAAGTTGGAATTGAAACGAAAGAAAAGAAAGAAATCCGACGGCGTTAATAAACCATTGAAGAGAAGAAGAATTATCATCGATGAAAGTGATAGTGATTAAGTTCTCAATATTTTTACATTTTCATATATAGTCAATATTATATTTTATATATATGAAAAGAAAAACTAATAAAAACCATACGTTTGAATTTTTTCGAATAATATATTCAATTTTTCAAAAAAATTAAATAAAACAGTTGTTTTTAACAATTTGTTGTACTTTCTCAACAGGAGGCGTTATTAACAAAAATATTTATCCTGGCAAAATATTCATAATTAATAGAAACAATATTTACAATGTCAACGTAACTATACAACTCTAAAAGACATAAAACAATATCTATCAATTGTACATAAAATTCTGTGTACCTAAAAACAGGTAAAGTAATGTTAACTTGTACAAACAAAATCTTGAATAAAATCAGTAAAAAAATAAATTCCTTCCAACAAGAAATCAAAATTATGCACGCAAAATTTTAGACTATTGACAAAAACAAACTCAACCACAATCAAGTTATTTACAACACTTAAAAATATATCACAATTATTATATTTGACACATTAGAATATATAGTAGAAGTCGTTTCAGACTCATATATATATATATATATATATATATATATATATATATATATATATTTATTTATATACTAGTTTGATGGTTCCAATGATTATGATTTAAGCAAAAACTCCTCGTTTGGTCATCATTTTGTATTTGTATAATCTCTTCATACTCGATCCGTGTCTTCCACAAAACAAAAAAATAAAAGGAAATTTCTATACGTATCGAAAAAGAACTTTTATACGGCATACTGAAAGTATGAACAAATTATACTTTGTTGATTTATAAGCTTGGATGGAATTTTTGCCGAAATAACATCACTCAGTGATATAGGAAGATGGGCATATTTTGGAACCATGACAGAGTTATAGATACAGGTATCGTTGTATACATGTAACGCTGGAACACCCTGTAAATTTCATGTAAATAATAAACTAAATTCTACGAATGTTCCAACAATAAAATATTCTATAAAATGTATATTTTTCAATAGATTTTGTGTTACTCAGTCTTCAGCAGTAAATAGCAATATGTACATAATTCACCTAATCAGCATTAAAATTTTCTCGTATCTCTACAGGGTTTAGTTTACTTGGTTCGTTGATAAACACTTTCTTTGCTAGAATCTGAAAAACAAAAAATAATCAAAAATTAGTTTTTTACCTCAAAAATATATAAGTTGTACAAATTTCACATTGCGATCTTAGCCCAAGTATTACCAATGAAATATTTGAAGGTACAATAATAATTTGGGCTGAAAGCAAATGAGCTACACTTACCTTCAGACTCTCTAGGCATTGGTCCCCATCACTCGTGTTAATCTCCGTTAGGAGACTGTTGGAACGCTCCAACTCGGCATATAGGCCAAACGGAATTTTCGCGAGACATTCCAACTTCATGATGTGCAGCTTCGAGCGCAGGTGCTTGGCCAGATGGCCGTGGATGCGGAAGGCTATGCTGCAATCTGTACACTTGAAAGGTCTAGGTTCAGATGATGATAAAGTCGGTGAAGAGGAAAGCTGCAAAAATCAAATACAAATCATTAAAACATTCTCATATAGCATATTTATTTGAGGAAGATAGTACCGACAGATTTGGTTATTTTTCAATACCATTAGTGCAAAATACTGATCTTCTAGTTGGGATTATATTTTGGCAACAATTCACAGTGACAAAGCGGTGCCAAAATTTTTTGGAGAGAAATCTTTGAACCGCTACTATGATGAATGAATAATAAGCTATAGCATTCATTTGATGAAGGAAATTGTGACATATTTGGTCGATTCTCAATGCCACTAGTGCATTTCATTTGTCAATATACTTGAGCTCAGTGTTGCACAGCTCTGATAACGAATTTGATGGAATTCAAAAAGTCGACAAAAAGATAGGTTCATCAATATAGTAACAGGAATAAAAGTTCCAAATATCCATGATATATTTTATTCAAAAGATTTTCTAGGATTGCTCCTGCTGTACTATCATAACATTTTATATGAATCCTTCATACAACTAAAGAATATCGTCGAACGATATGAGACCCATCTTACATTGAATATATATATGGAGATGCCAGAGAAGAATTACAAAAATTCTATCACAATGGGAAAAACCACTAAGTGATGAAATCCTTCCAAACTTCTCTTGATCGATGAATAATGATATTGGTTCAGTGTAGATTCAATATCAAGGATCAAAATCAAAGCAAGTAGATTCTACAGCGTTTTGAAATTAGCATTTTTATTCAAAATTGAAAAACGCCAGAAATAAGTGGGCGGTGCTATGAGCGTATGACGTGCAACACGCCAAGTCTACCTTTATCTGTTTCCATATATCTTTTGCTCACACCATGTGTAATGTTGTCAAGTATACTTGTGTATGAGTTCTTATTCCTTTGATATATTTTCTCAAAAATGTATCGATAAGTGATAACTATATCATTTGTTAATGATAATTTGTGGCAAAAATATCATTTATATTGTATTCTTTTACATCTTTTATTCCGAGAAAAAGTTGTAGTATTTTGGTGCAGCAACACAGCAAGATTTATCATGGAACAATTATCTATGATTGGTCAGCTCAAGGTCGATGGGCGTGAAGGGTTAAGCACGTCACACTGCGTTACACCAATGAGTGCAACCTTCGAAAATGGCGCATGAAATTGTATGTTTGAAATCAATTCTGTTCATTTCATCATTTCATTCATGATATAGACCGAATGAAAAATTAAAAAAATAATGAATGGTAGTTTTTGGACATACATGATCAAGGTTATGACAACAACTTGCTGCTTAGTAGATACTCTTTTTTGTCTCAAGAAAATCGCAAATCATATTGTGCTTGCCTATTCCTCTTCAAACTAACAAACTACCTAATCGACTGCCCTGAATTACTGGAACAAGTAAACTTTCATATCCCTCGTAGCAACTGCAGGCAGAAACCGTACTTTTACTTACCTAAACCCAACACCAACATTCTCGTAAAATCTCCGCTGTATGCAACATGTAAAATAGTAAACGAAGTGTGTTCTGGAATCGACATGCATAATGAACCAATAGGTTCTTTCAAGAAAAAATCAAAGCAATTATTGCATATAAAACAATCAACCCCATCTTCTCTATCATAATGGCATCACTATTACATTAAAATCATCCTCATATCCTATTTTCTTTATTTTTTCCATCTGCACATGGTTGCACTGTTTGTATTTGCTTTGTCTGTACTATTTGTGTTGAGATTTCTGTATTATTCATATTATTCGTAAAATTTGTAGCTGGATTATCTGTATTATCTGCACATGTATTTCTCAACTGAAACACCTAATCTGTCTTGTAATTGGGACTTGTCCTGTTTAGACAATAAATGTATTTTTTTCAATATGAAACTCGGCTATCGAAGTTGCAACTAACGATTGAAAATCAAAGATATATCATTACTTGAGTTGGACGTTGTTCATGTTAGTCGCATTTTAGAGGTCATGCACAGAAAACAAGGAAAAATACTGAAAATAAGGAACTTCCCTCCATGTACCAGGATATTCATAATAGACAATAATCCGTCTAACATATTTTTTCTGTAAATTCCAATTACTGTTTCAGTTGTTTCAGAGTTTTTTTTGCTTTCCTGGACATTCACTGTTATTATTCACAAATGTCGTAGTTCAATAGTAACATCGGTGAAAACCGCTTTTATTGTAAACTAATAATAATAACCTATGAGATCGATTATGCTATGAAAGGACATAATAGTGAGTCAGAATAATAAGAGATGTACTATTGCTCTGTACATGTTTCTAATAAGAAGACGATTTGATGTTACGAATCGTAATAAAATGTTGAGATATAAATAAATATATACCTTATTGTTGTGACCTGCGCTTCTTTCGTGTTTCTGCAAGTGCCCTTTGGTGCGGAAGCTGACCGAACATGATTCGCAACGAAAAGGCCTCTCCAGATAATGGATGTTCATGTGTAACCTGCAGAAAACAAGATGTTGAAAACAAAACACAACCTGAAACTGAATATAACTGGAATACTATAATTTGAAATTGATTCTTCGATGTGAAATAAAGTAAAAATCACGAATCACATATTTATTGATATCTTATCTTTTTTACGAAAACAACCATAGTAACATGAAATTCGTAAATCCTGCCAAAAAATATCAACCTCCAATCAACATATAATTTGTCATTTAATCTAATTCTACTTTGGAAAGACTGTTTTATAATTACTTAGTTATAAATGTAAATATTTTTTTAATCAAAATTCTAGCAAAAAAATTGTTTGAGGAAACTAAAAACACGCATTGATGATGATTTAAAAAAGTAAAAATATCACTCATATAGAAATAAATTTATTACTATTATTGTAAAAAAGCGTACGGAGCTAAAAAAACAATTTTTATAAAGCATCCCACACTCTTATTGGCGTTTAACTTGTTGTCTTCGCTACAGGGACTCTGTAAAGTAGAGTTACTCACATGCATACATACAAGTCAAGCTATTATAAGCGTGTTAAAAATACATAAACGAAAGACTCGATTTCAAACGAAAATTTAATTGTTTCACTATTAATGGCAAGCTGACGGAATGAATTGATGAGATTTCAAAAAAAAAACAATCACTCTCCCACCCAGTCAACTTGAGAAACATCTTTAACAAATTCCACTCACCTGAGCTGAGACGGCTTGTTGAAACTCTTCGCGCATATCGTGCAGCTCTTGTTCCCCTCCGACTTGGCGATGAGCTCGTTGACGTCCTTGTTGACGCCCGTGTACCCCCCCGACTCCCTTGCCCCCTCCCCGTTCTCGTTTTTCGTCGCCAACTTCAAAAACTCGGTAGCCACACTCTTCGCCAGCGTGTTCTTCTCCAGCTTCACCTGCTTGGTCGCGATGTCGGCCAACGTTTCCATCGCGCTGTTGTCGTAGTCGCCCACTTTGGCCGTATCGTCTTCGGCCGATGGAGGGCGCAGGACGCCGTTGACCACTGGTGTTTCGTCGACTTCGGTCTCGGGTTTGAGCTGGGAGACGCTGGTGGGTTTGTGCAGGACGTTGTAGATTTCGTTGGCGACGTTCTTCGGAGCTGTGGTCATCGACAGGTCCATCACTTCGTCGCTTTTTTGGATCTTGTTCTTTTGAGCCACTTCCATTGCACAGAATTTTCGCTTGCGCAGCTCGTTGGTGCTTTCGATTGCCAGTAACATGTCGTTGATTTTCAAAGTCGGTAAGGCAGGGCGCACGTTGGGTGCAAGGTTTTTCATATTGTTCAACACGACTTTATCAGCGACTTCCACCTTTTTGGGTGCTGGCTCGGGCAACTTGGGCGACATCTGCATGAAAAAATATCATTTTACTATGGTCTATTTATTTGAGGGGTTAGGGGTAGTCAGAATTTTCAAAAAATATATTTTTGTTCATTTTCGTTGAGTGTAATATCTTAAAAATATTCACTTGAAATTTGATGTTGATCCCATAATTACTTTTCGAGTTATTCGACATAGAGCGCTCGTGCACTCAAAACTATGTATTCGAACTGGTGACAACTTGATTACCGATCTGTAGGTTTCAATGAAACGTATCTTTCAGAATACATAATAAACTCAGGCCTGAAAGGATTTTTTTTTCAAATTTTCGTGACTTCAAGTCAAAACATTGTATAATAATTCCATATTATTTTGTGAAATAACATGATTCAATAGCAAAAAAAATACTGTCATTTTATTTATGAATTATTTTTTCGTGTCTCTGACTACCTCTAACCCCTTAAGGAAGATACTTCTGACATATATGGTTATTTTTCAATACCATCAGTGCAAAATGAAAAGTATCTAGCTAACCACTGAACTTTTAATTGATTGAGCATCAACAACTATGGCAACACTTCACAGTGACTTCAAAACGATGTGATTTTCATTTCGAGAGAAATCTCTGATTCCCTAAGAAGTATGTTTAGTAATTCTAGTTTACAAATATTGAAAATATGTTCTTTTAAGAACATTAATTACTTTTATTCTGATAATTCGATGACAACCTGAAGTGAATATGATCAGAAAACGTTGGCATATTGTTGATCAAATATTGTGTTCCAACACAGTAGTTTCAAGTATCAATAATATTACTATACACTGGAATTGGAAAATAGACCAATAAAAAAACATTTGAAAAAACTACTATCTCCATCCCACTCAATGAATTTAGCGCCTTAAGAAAAGCTTTAGGTACACTAGAATAATTTTTAAGTGAATAATTTTGATGAAAATTGGGTTTTTTGCCAAAGAAGAAATTGTCTACAAGTTGAGAAATATTCTAGCGAGCATCATACTATTTTGGAATCCGCATTGGCGCCAACTATCAATGTTATATTAAAACTAGCAAAACTTGGGCGAAAATGATATTTTGAATATTTGGTTTGGAAAAAGTGATATTTTCTTTTCAATTGGCTTTACATTTTAGACAAGAGTTTACAGAGACTTTATTCAGCATTCCATAACAAAAAGGCTGAGATTTGTAGCAACAGAGGTGAGAAAACTGTCAAAATATCCATATTTTTAGAACGAAACTCATTTTAAATATTTTTCTGATAACTATTATAACTCGGCCTATTGTCCAATTTCAGCTTGACCTCGTTTTCTGGGACACCCTGTATATTTCATAAATAAAACTTTCTATTTTGGAGTATCGTTGACAAGCAGCAACACTGTACTTTCTGTCATCTAATTGGCGAATTAATTTAAGATTGCACCGGCGAAGTGGACAGTCACAGAACCATGTTGACATTGGATAATTTCATTGCATTAGGTTAAATGTGTTTTTTCATTAATATATTATTAATGAGTTTATAATGGAAATAAACACATTTCAGACTCTTGTAGTGAGCTAGGGCATCCATGTGTTTGTATTTTCGTATTTCTAAAAGTGGTAAGCATTATCATTTGTTTTATTGATTGCATTATATTGAAAATAATACGAGGTTAGAATACTGTTGTGAATGTGAATGATTCAATCAAAATGTATACAGAATTATGATGATTTGTTTTGTTTTTAGATTCGAATGGCAAGATTAAGTTTGGTGTCAATGGACTATAGTAATAATCACAAAAAAATGTCGATCCTACCATGATCCTTTCCGTTTGCGGCATGTACTTCTGGATGACGTGAAACTGCTTGATGGACTTGGGTTCCGGGCTTCCGGAACAGTTACTTCCGGTCTCGGCGGGTTTGGGAGACATCTGGCGTTCTTCCCCGATGCTATACGGATAAGTGAGGGGCCTCGTGGCGGCGGAGGTCCCTAAAAAGCGTCTGACGTTTCGCGTCTCGCTGGCCTCTTCGCTTGGGGCGGCGGTGGACAGCTTCTTCGAGTCGAAACCCGAATTGCGCTCGTCCAGTATTTTGTTTCTCGCGTAGTTGGCCTGAGACACGTGAGCTATCTCCTCGGTGCTCATGAAGAGCTCGTTGGGACTGAGGCTGCGCAGGTGGGCTAGGTCGGAGCTAGCGCTTCCGGTGGGTTTCTGGGAGAGGGACAGTAGGCCGTAGGCTGCTTCGTGTTCTTGTTGTCTCGTCGATTCGTCTAATGAAAAAAAGGAACGCTGATTTTTGCGTGAAATCTAGGAATGATATACATTTTCGGAAAGAATTAATCTTCCATATCGGAATTAAATGAGAGTGAAAGGAATAGCCTGTATGAAATTGAGATAGCATATATCACTCGACATTGCACATTCCGTTATATGACAAATCGGGGGGTTTGTTCGCAAACATTATTCAATAAAATGAAAACTTTACAAGATGGTACAAGGTGGTAAAAACTTAATTTGGCTATGATTGCAGAACACATACAGAAATGATTCACCATCAAACTGAAATTTTGCCGCTGGAAAAAGTTCTACAAATAGAACAATGCAAGTTTACTTATAAAATAACAAAAAATCTGAAAAAATGCAATACAAACATGAACATAGTTAATGAGATACATTTATATGAAACTAAAAATCAAAACCAAATTTATCTATCTCAGGTGAGAACGAAATTCGGTTTGAATAATCCCTTCTCTAAATGTCTTCAAACATTTAACATTTTGCCTAATCATATAAAAAATAAAGATAGCTCTTTCAAATCCGAAGTGATGCGATATGTTGACAGCCATTAAATTTGAAATATATAGATGTTCCGGTACCAGCATCTACTGCTGATTTGGAACAATACTTAAAAAAACATATTTATACATCGTGAATTTTGTCTCGAACCTCATTTCTAATTTTTTGGGGAACAGGTTCCTTGTCAATGTTTTTTCTCGTTTTAGATAGTTTTAAATTGAGCTTGTCCTGAATATTTTAATTTATTGTTCAATTCTTCATCTTCTATATATTCAATGTATGTGTTATATCTGTTCATTTAATATTTATCTATAGACTGAAATATGTGATATAGGGTAAGAGAAATTTTGTACTAAATATCGTGTATATGTCAATTGAAAAGAATGAAAATAAAGCATATTTACAAATAATAGTTTGGGGAAGGAACGACGTCACACATGGCCGTATCACGTAGTATTCGAGTAGTTGTCAGTATTGCCTGTTTGTGAAAGAATAATATAAGGTAGGTATTCGAATTGATTCATATCTTTTTGAGATAGTTTAAATTTGTTACGCAGGTGTCGCCGTGTGAATTGAACATTAGCAAAACAAATTTTGTAGAAGATTATATGAAACTAAAGTATATTCTTTTATTTCAAAAATTTATTTCACTATCATATTTAACGATTCGGCTGTGGTATCTACATGAAACTAGAACATAACCGAATAATTTCTTAGTTCAGTTCATTTGAATATTTGTACTTTCTATTCGATTGTATAAAAAGTTGGTATGGTTCATCCGGTACTTAAATTGTTGTCTCATTGTCATTGATGCATTCTTATTTCATCTTGTTCTTGTTTGCTACATAAACTAACCACCAACGACCGCTTCTTTTATCTTTCCCGTCGTATTTTATCTGGCATAGAGACGAGTGGATCGGGTGGGGACAGTGGAAAGGAAGCAAATCAGGATAAGAGCGATGCGTCTCTCTTGTGTAAAAGAGTGAGAACAAATATCAAGTAGACTTCAACCAGAAATGATATCGTAATAACTTTTGTTGGTGTATTTTTTTTTAAATGTCGCTGATTATTTTTCACATTCGAATGCTTATAAATTTCAACATAGTTCGCAATTATTGCTTTACTGGATTAAACGAAGCCTGCTTGAATTGAAATGCTAATAGAAATGTTGCAAAACTGAATTTTAATAACCATTGTAAAATGCGATGATATATTCAGATTATTCATATTTCGAATACGTTTAAAAAGAGTGATTATAGTCTATATATAAAATGAATAGTGGTTACACGAGTTTTTGTGGGTTTTCCTCATGTATGATATGAAAATCTTCTACATGAGCAGAATGAAAGTTTCAGGTCAGATGTGATGCTGAAAGACAGAGTTTTTGAAATTTCATTATTTAGTTATTGTGTACTTCCTTTAAATATTCGATACGTTTCCTAAAAATGAAAACGGTCTATTATTTAAGGGAGACTTCATCCTTGAAATTTTCGAAAAATATTATTTTTATTACGGATTTGTAATCTATATGTAAGTAAGTAGAAATAAATCTGTCGAAGCGTTTCCCGGATTTCGAACGTTTACGATATTTTAAACGCGTTTGAAGATGATACCGTCAGCGCGATATGCACACATAACAAAACTTTAAACGCGTTTTTCTCAAAAACATGTTTTTAAAAATGGCTGAAATTTTCCTGATGGCTGTAATTAACATATCGACCTGAAATTTGGAGAGCATACTCAGAAAATACAGTGTGTCCCAGCTAAAACTTGTCACTCCCCTAATCTCCGAACTCGTGAAGAAAATGGAAACTCTCTCAGGCCCGTCGATTTTTATTTCAAGGGGGAAGACGTTCACTAAATACATCATCATTGGGTTGTCAATCCAGAGAGCATACTCAGAAAATATGTCTTCACGGAATGACAGATCGTTTTTTCGATAGATACATTTTTGCATTTATTATTTATCTTTTTATGCGAAAAAAAAATGAGAATTCGAGTTTTTAAAATTTCCGCCATTTTTCGAAATTTGTTCTTAACGAAAAACTCATCCGTCATTCCATTGATAATATGCTTTGAATTTATGTTTCGGATCAACAAATAGGGGGCAGTGCTGTCAACCGTTTACCTCCCGCGATTTAAGGACTTGTTTTCGCGGAGCTGCAACGGCCGCCATTTTGTTTATTTTTTATAAAAAAAAATTCACGTGTATATCATGAATAAAAGCAAGAAAAAAACCGCACTCAAAAAGCTTCACTCGTTTCCTTAAAAAAAATGAAACGTAAACACCTGAAATGTGGCATTCGAAAGACGAAGTCTCCCTTAATTTAAACCATTCAACGGTTATCCGGTTATTAATTGAAAACATCGTTTTCAAAAGAAAACCAATACTCAACCTAACATAGCTTTCTATTTCGGAGAATCACTGAAAAAAAAAAAACGAGCAGCAACACTGCACTTAGCTGTCATAACTATCTTGCCTAAATAGACTATATGAAAAAATAATCGAGCGAAAGTCTGTTATGCATTGTTCACATTCGACACATCTCAACCAAGTAAACAATTACAAATCGATATTTCCATTCAATTTCCTTACCACTGCTATCCATACCACTATCGTCGGTATCAGAATCTGAGCTGTGAGCACTCAACTGAGTCGAGGATGATGAACCACTACTGGCTGTCGAGTTTTTAGAATGAGCTTTGCTCTTCATGTGTTTCGTCAAATTTCCTTTCGTTTTGAAACTGAAAAAAAAAGTTTTACATTAGATGTACTGGTTGGGAGTTGGATGAATATCCTCACCTGAAATTGCAAAGACTGCAAGTATAAGGCCTGTCATTAGAGTGTGTCCTGATGTGTTTTTTGAGCATCGAGGGTTTTTTGCACCGTATTCCGCATTGGTCACAGACATATCGTCCCCTTCCTACAAGAAACATTCGTCTAAAAATTGGAAACACATAATATTTGAAGATTCTAATCACCTCTTCCTCTGATATATGTATAGTCTTCGTTGGATTCATATCCCCCGAAAAGAGCGCTGTTTTTTTGAGGTTCTTCATCTTTTTCTGATCCCTGTGATGACTCGGAAACCATAAACTGAAATCCAACAAGAATAAAAATATTTTCAATAACGTAATCAAACAATGAGATTTATTCATTCGATTGGAAATCTACTGATGAAGTGAGATAGAAAATGATTATTACAGGGAAACATAATAATTATTGCCAAGTATATTTTTCATTGTAATCTACCAAGTATTTGGGACGAGTGAATCAAGATAGTTGCTCGGTTTAAATATTTACTCAATTACAATCTTGGGATCGAGAATGGGTAAACATTATTCAAATGACTAAGCAGGTGATGAAAATCCCTATCGCATATCTGAATATTGAACATTACAGAAAGTATAAATCACATAGGTAAATATTATCATCGTTGTATATGCGTTAATTTACATAATTTTCAATTTACTTTTATAATAAAAATGAATTACCCCCTCGTTCAGTTCACATGATGGAGCGAAATGATTAATTCAAGTTCAAATTTGTATAGTTTTGTTTGAAATCCTTGTAGATTTACACAAAAACATGATCTGAGATATTTTAGAGACCGAATCATTTGTCGAAGAAAAGAATTGAGATAGTGGCGCCGTCTTGACAGACGTTTCAGTGACTTAAAGCCAGTATAACCTTGGCCAACGTATTTTCCATTTACATCATCCAGTATACAATCCTGGTTTTGCCAGTGAAATTAGGAGTAATTAAGGAAGACTTCGTCCTTGCAGTGCCATATTTCAGGTGTTGACGTTTAATTTTTTTAAGGAAACGAGTAAAGCTTTTTGAGTGCGTTTTTTTTCTTGCTTTTATTCATGATTTACAGAACGTCAAGAATTAAAAAAAGGCCCATGCAGCTCCGCGAAAACAAGTCCTCAAATCGCGGAAGGTAAACGGTTGACAGCACTGTCCCCTCTTTGTTGATCCGAAACATGAATTCAAAGCATATTATCAATGTGTGACCCTTTGGTCATGGAATGACGGATGGGTTTTTCGTTTAGTACAAATTTAAAAAAATGCCGGCAATTTAAAAAAAACTCGAATTCTCGTTTTTTTTTTCGCATGAAAAGATAAATGCAAAAATGTATTTATCGAAAAAACGATCCGTCATTCCATATTTTCTGAGTATACTCTCCAAATTTCAGGTCGATATGTTAATTACAGCGGTCATGAGAATGTCAGTCATTTTTAAAAACGTGTTTTTGAGAACGTTGAAAGTTTTGTTATGTGTGCAGAACGCGATGACGGTATCAACTTCAAACGCGTTTAAAATATCGTAAACGTTCCAAATCCGGGAATTCGACAGATTTATTTCTACTTACATATAGATTAAAAATCCGCAATGAAAAAATGCATTTCTTGAAAATTTCAAGGACGAAGTCTCCCTTATAAAAGCAACTTGGTGGAAACATTCGAATTTCAACATTCAACATAAGATTTATTCAACGTTTTCGTCTTTGGAACCAATACTACGTGCGGAAGAAATTTTTCATTTTTGAAATGAAATAATAGAAATACAGCGACTAGGAATCAGCTTCTCACAAAATGATTTCACAAAACCATTACAAAAATGAAATCACCTCATGAATCAGATTAGATAAGAGAACAACCTCATCTTCATAAATCTACATAATATTGAACATTTTTTGTTTCTATGAGATCGTGGATTTTCTAATTTAGAAATGGTAGATATATCTCAATACTTTTCCCCACGCTTTTTGTGTAATGGGGAAGACCACTAACCAATGAAATCCTTCCAAATCTCTCTTAATCGATGAATAATGATATTGGTTCAGTGTCCAGTCCAATATAAAGGATCAAAATTAAAGCAAAAAGATTCTACAGCGTTTTGAAATCAGCATTTTCATTCAAAAATTAAAAGCGCAACATATAAGTGGATGATGCTATGAGCGTATGACGTGTTACACCCTTAGTCTATCTTTGTGTGTTTCCATATATCTTTTGATCACACCATGTGTAATGTTGTCAAGTTTACTTGTGGACGACTCGTTATTCCTTTGATATATTTTCTGAAAAACGTATTGATAAGTGATAACTATATCATTTCATGATAATTTGTGGAAATATATCCTTTATATTGCATTCTTATACATCTTTTATTCCGAGAAAAAGTTGTGGTATTGTGTTGCGGCAACACAGCAAGATTAACCATAGAACAATTATCTATGATTGGTCAGCTGAAGGTCGATGAGCTTGTAGGGCTAGCACGTCACACTGCGTTACACCAATGAGAGCAACCTTCGAAAATGTATGTTCCAAATCATTTACGTTTATTTCATCATTTTATTCATGATATAGACCGAATAAAAATATAAAAATAATGAATGGTACTTTTTGGACATACAGAACACGATTATGCTGTTTGGAAAAATTAGTGGTCTCCCCCATTGTATACCGTACTATTTTCACAAATTCTTTTTCCATGTTCATTCACAATGCGCAAACTAAAAACAAAATTACCTTGTAGCTAGAATGTGTCATCAAATCAGCACTAGTCCTCCCCGCCACCGTATAGCCCCGAATCCTCTGCCTGGAATCGTAACTGCTGACGTACAATTTGTCCTGGCGCGTGTCCTGCTGTCTCCACTCAGAATACATGCTCAATTTCTTGAAATGCGGAACGTAGAACGGCTGCGTCTTATTCAACGTACAATACACCGGCTTCGTGGAGCTTTTCAGACCCAAATAGCTAAAGTAGTTGCCTTGAATGAGATGCTCTGCATACTTCTTGGCCACTCTCGGCGTGTCCGGGCTGATCAGGATCTGGTTGAACATGGTCGGAGTCAGACCATGGTGTTGCTTCATCGAAGCCACGGTGGGCTTCAACGCCAAACTGCTGGGCCGCGTAAACCTGCGCAGCTCCACTTCGGGAGTCTTCGCTTCCGAAGCCGCTTCCACCTTGGGAGATTTGTTCGTGCCAGAAGGCCTCGAGACGACCTTTTCGATCGTCAGCGTGTTCGGCGACCTGGGACTCCGATCCGGGAGCTTTTCAGGCTGCAAAAACACGGTTTTGTCGTTGCCGGTGTCGTTCGGCCTATTCGCAGGTACTAAGAGGGGAGGCAAGGGTGGAAGACTTTGCGGCATGGGCCTCACCACTGCCACTACGTTCTGGGGACTGTCTGGGGCTACGACGGGTCCGGGCATGCCCGGCACGTGTCTCACTACCTTGCCGTTCACGAAAAGGTTAACGGGATTGTACAGATTGGTGGGGCTGGCATCGAACAAGTTTTTCTTCGATTCCGCCTCCCGCTGAGGGGTCATCGTTATCTCCAGACTGGGCCTAGATTTGGTGATGGTTACCACGGAGGGTGATTTGTCTAACTGATTGTTCAGGATATTCCTGGGTGGAGGAACGTTGGCGAGAGTAAAGTTTGGCTGCTTCAAGTTGGGAGTTAGCTTCCTCAGAACCGTCTGACTGAAATCCATGATGTTTTTGTACAACGGACTGGGCTCGTCCGCGTACTGCTTCCTGGGATCCGAAGACTCCCCGAACTTTGGCTGCGGCTCCTCCCTGGTCTCCTGCACCTGGTGAGGTCTGTCGAAGGTGAATTTCCTCCCGAAACCGCTCATGTCGATGCTAGGCGACGCCGAGCTCGTCTCGAACACTCTGATGACCTCCTGGGAGATTTTCTGCTTGTTGTAGTTGGTTTTGTTGGTCAGTACCGTCCCCCCGGACTGTAGCAGACTAGACTTGACCACCCTGTTCTCGCTGACTTTGTTGCCGTATTCCTCTCTGTATGTAGGCTCCGGATCGAATTGCTCTTCCTTGCAGTCCATTTTGAAGCTTTTAGCTTCCCCGACCCCTTGCACTTTCACTTCCCCGCCGAAGAGCTTGTTCCCGGCTTTTTTCTCCTTGTCGAAAGGCGCAGGGGACAACAGATAATTCGGAGAGGGTTCGCTGGGACTCAACAAGGGCAAATTTCCAGCGTCGAAGGAAAACGATTTGCCCTTGTCGCCGTCCACCAGTCGAGTCTTTCCTAGGAACGGCCCCGGGGAGTTGAGCGGAAAAACGGTGTTCTGCAGCTGCGGGATGTTATCGAAGGCGTTTTTATTCTGCGTGAGAATCGAAGCCACGTTCACCGAACTGCTGCGAGTGTACTTGGCGCTCGAAGACTTCCCCTTGCAATTGCCTCGATACTTGTGCACGTCCAACTCGGTGACTGTCTGGAAAATCATTTTGCAGTGGGGGCACTGCATGTCGGAGGCCGACAGGTTCTTCAGCAGCAATTCTTTTATGAGGCTCTTCGCCACCACCGGCTCGGTGATCTCGCTCAAAGACCGCTTCCTGTTCTTGTTGGTCAAGTTGAGAGGCTCGTCGGCGGACCGCTGAGGATCCCCGTACACCGGCTCCGACCGGTTCTGCTGGACGATGGTGTTGTTCTTGTTGATGATCTCGTTGATGTGGTAGGAGAGATCCGACGAGGGAGGTTCCCGCTCCTCCTCCACGTTCTCCTTGGCCAAGGCGGTGTGGAACCTCGGCTTGTACGGCTTCTGCATGTTGGCTTGCTCCTCGTAGCTCTCCACGTGGTTCTCGACTTTCTGGCAGTCCGTATCGAAGCCGTCCTGGTTCTTGGTGCCCATGACGCGGTTGGCGTGCGTCCGCGACCTGCAGTGCTTGTACAGATTGGAGCGGGTCTTGAAGCTGAAGCCGCAGCTGGTGCAGGGGAAGGGCCGCTCGTTGGTGTGCGCCCTGATGTGTTTCTGTAACACGCTCGGCTTGGAGCACACCAGACTGCAATACGGGCACACGTACTTGCCGTTGGCGTTTTTGTCGGGAGGAGGGGGGAGGGTTTCCAGGTCGGGGGAGTCTTCGTGGCTGGGGTAGGCATCTTCGTTAGCGTAAGTTTGTCTAGAGTAATGGCTATCTGAAATGGAAGACGGGCTGACTGCCGCAGCGTAGTTGGTCTGTTCTTTAAAGTTCGTATCAAAACTAGCGGTTACGCGTTCTCTTTGGTTCGAAACTACATGTGATATGTAAGAGTTCGAAGATTGTTGGGTTTCTAGTGATATGGAAGACTTTGAAAAGTTCACCGTGTTGTTTTTTGTACTTTGTTTTGGCACACTGTCGTCCTTATTGTCTAGGCTTGGTTTGTCGACTGTTCGATTGTTGTGTTCACTGGACATTTGGCGATGGACCGCCATTCTGGAGTCGGCGGCGGTTGTTTCTTGTGGCGCGGCGGTTTTTTCTTCACTCGACTCCGTTCGAGGAGTATCTTTGTTCTCTTTGTCATTTTGGACATTTGGAGTGACGCTCAGTTGTTTCTTGAATTTCTTGTGAAGGTAGCTATTGGTGCTATCCATAGCTATGTTTTACCTGTCGACAAAAATGAGTCTAAAGATCATGCGTTCGAGAGAGTCGTTACTCAACCAGGGGCGCTATTCTTGACATCGTTCGCAACTGCGCGTATACGCCAAGTTGCGAATAGTCTATTTGCGAACAATCGCACGATATCGTATTCTCGACTACCATTCGCAAAGCCATACGAACAATATCGTTCGCGTGTTGGAATTAGTTTGGCAACATCGCTATTTGGCCACTGAATCACATAAAAATTTGACATATGAAATGTGAAGTTCACTCAGATATTAATACCGACGCCATTTTTGTTATTTGTAAATATACCAATTTTTTAAATATTAATTATCAATCTGAAAATTCAGTGAATAATATTCGAAAAACAAATACCACCCTGGAGCAAAAATTTTTTTGCGAGTGATATCTCAATTTTATTTCTTTTATGTGTTTTCATGCTGTTTTTTGAATTTTTATTGAAGAAATTTCTAAACTGAATACAGAATCATATTAAAACTTATAATTAATACATAAATTTGATGAACAGAATATTACATAATATGACTGTATACATTCTATAAATTTATCAACTTGAGAACAATGAATAAACATACAATGTGTCTTGAAATCGGTGTTCTAAGACGTCCTAAAACCATTCGCAAGTGTGTTGCGCCCAACACCACTCGTAAAATGCGCGCGTTCACAAACCTGCGAATGGTCAAGAATAACCGAAATCAAATATATAATTCGCAAATTCATGACATGCGAACGATCGTCATAGATGCGAACGGTGAAAAATAGTGCCTCAGTTTGCATTAGGAAAAAAGAAACGTCATAAAATACCCCATGACCATGATCCCAACAATATCGCGAAACATTTTTTAATGTCAAAGATTGTCTTATTGATTCGTGGTTTAGATTATGAAATGTAATGGAATACGTGTGTACTCGAGAAATAATCAGAATTTTTGTAGAGATTTGATAATTCACTCGAGATGTTTAATTATCGAAAAAATTTAAGTATTAGGTGATACACTGTTAGAAGTAGATATTGTGTCGAAATGTCGTGGATGGAGTGGTTTGTAAAATGCACTTCGATGTGGAATGAAATTTGGCCAAAAGTTATTGCTAAATTACGTTGCTTAGTCCAGTATTATCGTTGTTGCATTTGGAAATAATTCCAGAAGTGAAATGGCATTTTTTTTCAAACCATATCTCTCTTTTTTCGGATTTTTATAGGATTTTTACTTGTTCGAAATTCAACGATTTAGAACGAGAGCTTTATTGCAAACTTCTCCATTAACGAGACACATATTATAACATAACAAGAAAGGATTTTCTATTGTCTTCTCAGAAAACTTGTAAGAAATAGAAGGAGAAGGAAGTAATCATTTGTTCACTATAATATTACCAATTTTTTTGTCAACATATGCAAGAACATTCGAAAACTTTCATCAATATACATCGCAAGTGTAGGATTTATGAAAACAAAAATGAATAAACCGCTCAGTAAAGATGTCTTCTTCACCGATTCATATACGATCCATGGTTTATGTGACAAGCTGTATAAAAACGAATTTCGTATAGCACTGACCTTTTAGTCATGTTATCCAATCGAGGCACGTACATACAACAAATTTGACATTCACTTATCACAAGGTCTGCTTTCGACTTGAAAATTCGGACAACTTTTTGTGAAACCAAATTAGAGCATCAACAAGATACGGGAAATTCTGTATCATGATTCATAATAAACATTATTATTGTAACGTGTACATCGCTCAAAGGGTACACATTACTGATGATAAAATTCTGTTCTCGAATGAAATAAATGTTACACTGATAAGGCTGCAATCCATAGACGTGCCAGAAGGTTTTCGGAAGCAAAATATGGTTTTCAATTACGACTTATTGACAAGACAAAAAAATAAAATGCAATTTTCAACATGAACAATACGTGATTTCATGTAGAACATAATCAAAGAACAGTTATACATCTGAAAAAAATCTATCCCATGCAATTTGAAAATTACATCTTTTTAAAGGAGGGCCTGTCAAAGTCGACGAATTTTGAAAATTTTAAATTCGTAGTTTAACGAATAGTCTCAATTCTCGGAAACTTCAGGTAATTGTGTCATTATTTTTAATTGGGATTCTAGAAATGTTATTTGGGATTACTTTTCCAAAGTTCAAATGAACAAATATAAAAAAGAATAAACACAATAACCGAAAAATTGTACAGTTTGATCAAATTTCTAGGTTTTTCTTAAAATGCCCATAATTTTCAAACTGCATGGGATAGATTTTGTTTTCAGATTTTTCTCGTGATGGTTATGATCAATCCTGTCACCCCGTTTCGGCTTGACGTTGAGTTCTAGGACAACCTGTATGCACTATTATAGTAACTGATCATACAGCAGAGCTACAGAAATGAATTGCATAAAACTAAAGTGTTAACCTTCGAAAGGATGAGGAGTTCAAAGACTAGATAATTGTTATTGTGTGAAGATTTTAATTAATTTTCAATAAATACCTCGTTGTAATTTTAATTAAATAGTAGCATTATTAAGTTCCAGTTTTTTATTGCGACGGATGGTTTCTTAGATATTCTGGTATGATCAGTAATTCTCTCGAATATCGAGTTATTATAATATCAGTGTTTTGTAGTGAAATATTAGGGATTTTTTATCATCTTAAAAGATCAGTGATAAATAGTTAATTTAAATACAGAGTCATTCATGTTTTCGAACCTGCATAGACGAAACATAACAATAATAAAATCCATTTATTTTTTTTTTATATGTAATAAGTAATGAACAGAGGAAACTATGCAATATTTTTCCATTTCTAAGGCTATGGAGTCAACACATAAAATATATCGCGCTGCTGCTTTATTTGTGTTTCACCGTTCAATAAGTATTGCTTATCACTAGAAACGTTCATCGAATATAATAGGTATTTATTCTACTCTTTTTATAAAAAATATGAATCCGATGATAGTTTATTCGACAATAAATATTTGAAAATCATCTGATTCTTTATACTGCGAAAAATTCCAGAAAAATTCTTGCAAATTGAAGAAATTGCAAATCATTATAATGTTTACTTGTTTATCTAGGAATTCGACATGCTAATATAAAATGCAAATGGAATGTCAAATTCGAGTCATAAATGCTAAATATATTGAAGAATTCTAAAAAATTTCAACAGGGAATTCCAAATCCCAAATGAAAAAGGGAATTGCTGAAAATTAGTTATGCTTATGGTTGACCTCGGTTAATAGAGATTCGCCAGAATATCTAAAATTAGGTTAACAGTGAATCAATATTAAATTCCATTCATAATATGATAAATAAACAATATTACACCTGTCCATTGATGATTTGCTGAATATTTCACTATCAGGAGTGAGCACGATAAGAAAAGAGATTTCTTATCTGCTCTATCCACGACAGGAAATGTAAGAAACGATTGCAAAGTATCAGCCAATTTCTAACTGAAAAGATATAAAATAGTTTTCCACGATGCTTGCAAATATATATTTTCAAGGAAACATTCAAAAATAAAACTATTATTAGGTATTTCATACGGATGCGCTATTGATAACGATATGGCTAAAAATTCTGGTAAATTGACATCATTTCCACTGCAAATATTAAGAATATGTGATATTTATTTATATATCGTAGTTATTAGGAAACGCTTCAATTTCTTGGAAATACAAATTTTTCTCAGAAAGAAAGAATGTACATTATCAAGGTTATCCTCGATGATTAAATTAATTTTAAACTAATTATCAAGTCATTGGGTCTGTTAACGTGAACTTAGTTATTGGGGTCTCCTCAATATAATCTAGTGAGGTCAAATCAGGTGATGTAGCTGGCCACTCCACCTTTTCTTTTGGAAAAAATTTATATCGGTATTTGAGGTTTTAATTTTATGATTTGCAAGTTCATTTAGTCCTGTTATATTTTGTTGTCTATAATTTGATTTGATTATCATTTTATTTAATTAGGTTGGACAAACTCTCAAAAAATTAATTCGAAATATTCGTAATATCGCACTATAAATACGATCTGGATTTTGATGAAAATGTTTGTTGGTGCTTGCGTATTTTGGTGATATCATAGTGGGGAAATCGGTATCTTTCAATATAAAACGTACCGGAAGGTATAACTACCAGGAAGATATTCGATCGAGAAAAACCTGAAACACGTCAATTTTGTATATGAGGGGGACAACTTTGACGCAAAAAGTATAGCGCAAACTTTACCCTCCCAAGCGGGGGTAGCATCCTCTGAATTTTTTCAAATGGGAATGGGGATCAAATGATACCTCGTTGAGAAGCCCTTTCGATTCCCTATACATTGCTTTTTTATTCTTGAAATTCCGTCTACACGTTGCAAAGATATGGACCTTTGAAATGTCGCTAGTGCATTTCTCAAAAAATGCAAAATCTAAATCGATTTCGTTTAAAAAATTACCGTTTTGTTGAAGTAAATGATGAGAATATTTACCTTAAGCCACCCTGTATAATGTGTTACATATTGTTCGACAAGATTACTCAAGACTTATGTATGTTTCTAATGGAAGAAGAAGTAGGGTTGAGGTACAAAACCGTATCAAGTGAGTATATTATAAAGTTTATAATACAACAGAAAGTAATCAAAATGTTTGTGAATAAAAAGCTCACACCACATTGTTTTGGATTGACCTTGTTTATGTGAAATTTCCAGAAAATTACCATATTTCTTTTGAAACGGATGCTTTCCTTTCATCAAGTGGGCGGAGATTTCGAGGTAAAAAAAAAACATCGTAAAGTTTCGAAATGCAAATAAAAGCGACAGGTGCTGAATCCCCGAACCCAGAGATATCGAGCAGGTAAAAAAAGAATTTCCGTATCGAAGAAAAACTCCAGCAGCTTATATCATCAAAGGTTGGAGATTCCGAACGATGACTGTACGAGTCGGAAATCAAAGACGTAGCCAGGTGGGCGTAGAAAAAAAACGAGATAATATTTTTGCCTACACCATTGTCTGGTATTTGAGAATCAACAGAAGCTCTAAAGTCTTCCTGTATGAATAAGTGGGATTCATGCTATTTTCAATTTTGAACGTTGAAAAATATAAGTTCTATCTTCAAGTATCGATTTAAAGAACATAATACTGAACATTGAAGCAAATTGGTTCGAATTATTTTTTGACTTTTTTTTTATATTGTCGTTCTCGAAAAAAAAAAGTTATTCAATACCTATACGATCTATTGATGACCTCAAAAATGATTGGTTCAATTACCTGACAAATTTTTATTGAAATATAGATCGCATGATAAGTGCAAACTTGCCCAAAAAAAGACGAAAGAAATTCTCTAGAAAGTGATTGTTTTATGTCCTGTTCACAATGCAATGTTTGTATCACCCTATATGATTGAAAACTGACCGATTAAAATTTTACCTTCGTATGTATGTATATTCGTATAACTTTGCGCCATCTGGTGGCACTGTTTTTCGATTTCCAAACCCAAATTTCCGGTGTTCAAGAACACTCACTTCACAAAATCCTTGATATATACCACTGCCGTTAATTCTGGAGAATCCGCAATGAGTATTACGATAGCAACCGAAGTCGTTTGTCGTTTCTCGATTGTTTCCACAGCCTTTCTCGACGATGGAACGCGTGCAGACGATATAATACGAACCGGGGTTCTTCCGAATAGGGGAGGCTGAGCTAAAAACGAGACTCTACAATTCCGAGAAACTGCGATGAGCTCGAGCCGTATCAAGTGTTACCGAGAAAACCCCCCAGGCTGTACGGTCATCAACGAAGACAAGAGAAATAAGAGAGAAGAGCAGATGTACGAATGTTTTTGCGGCGTTGCCGATTGGCTTTGTTTATTGTTTGATGTGTACATACACGAACGAGCATTTTTTGTGGGAAATTTGTGAGGTTTTTGGTTTTATTTATCATTTCAACGAGTCTTTTTTGTATAAAGGATATGCTTACAAATATAAGTGAACATCTGACTCACAGCTAAAAGCAGCAAGATATAGTATACTTATAGAGGTTCTGATTTTGGTTATATTTCAATTTCATCGCTTTGAAATTCTACAAATTCTACATTTCATTTATTGGTACTTACGTATTTTGGTAAAAACACGAATTTGATAATTTTATCATGAGGAAAGTTCAAATTTGTAATTTCACCTTTTTTCCGTGTCACTTTTTTAACAAGATTGCACAGCTTTTTGGTTAATTTCATCAATAACGTAACACATTATATGTTAAGAAAATGACTCATCATATATGCATTATAAGGAAACATTTTTCGTAATTTGATATCCATAAAAATTTTAGTCGGACTATAATTCTAGCTATAATTCAAAAATCATTCGCATAGTTCAATGCTGATTCATCTTTTGAATTGAACTATAAATTTTTTATTCCAATACAATACAATCACCTCAACAATCTGGCAACCCTAAATGTATCAAAAAAATCACCTGCGCTCACACAGAAACCACGCAAACCTGTCTGGAGACATGTTTTCAAAGCAATCTCAAAACACCGCTTCGAAATAAAATCTAAACGAGTTGATATATAACAGTAGATTCCCAGAAATCAATTTGACGTTCTGACGCCACTCATCACGTCAACAAAAGCACTGCCAAAACAACAAATGAAATAACGCCAAGCCAGGCACACCGCAATCGAAAAAAATAATAAATCGACAGTCACTCCGTGTGCATACTAACTGCTATTAGATTAGAATTCCCTTGCGTAAAACGCTAATTGTTGGTAAAATGACACATGAACTTTTTTGCGACCCTGAGAAGTAAGAATGGTATTGCGTGCTTCATCGTATTCAGATAGGACTGCTGAATATTTCTAGGGTTCAGATAAAAGTGTCAACCTACGCGATGACATTCGTATTCGCGCTATAATTTTGAAGAAACGCAGTTCAGTTTGTCTAATAAAATATAACTATTATGCTCTGGTATTTCGGAACGTCACCCACAAGCGACGTTGCCAAGCTTGCAGTACAAAAATACACGTGAATGTGATGATTGTACATGATTAGAAATTATCATCCTACTCTTTCGATAAAATATGTTCCTCGATGTCAACACTGATCAGCTATCACTATAATAAATTATATAATCACCATCAAGTAATATTGACCACTTATTTTCTTTTACTTCTGAAAAACACAGTGTTTCAAGTGACTGTAGTTCAAATTAATAATACAAAAAAATCTCCAGGAGTTTAAATATATGAAATAACTGAAAAGTCATCTTATTCCATATACGCATACAAAATGCAAAAAAAAATATAAAAAGGTTTCGAAGTTAATAAAAATATTCTTGACATATGAATTGTTAACAGTCAACCAGAGATTTCTCCGAAATTGATCCGAACCCTAAGCAAACAACTGGAATTCTTCAGAAATACCTAGAATTGTGTTGTGTAAGACCATCAACTACAATGCCACCGACCAAATATTGGTTTCCAGGAAATTGGAGAGCGCACGACAACGTTGCCGGGTTCGCAACATGTGGTAGTATGTAGGAATCCGTGCGGGACAAGGGGCAACGCTCGTCCGATCGAGACAGACAGCGTATGACGCCAAAGTGATAGTCAGAGCGGCGCCAGCTAGATCTGCGAGTACAATACCGTGCAAAAAATTCGTTCAAGGAGCCCTGGTTTGCCTCGAATTATTATCTCTCTGTTCATATATTCCGATAGCAGCTTGAACAAACACAACAAGTCGCCAGTTTGACGGTACTATCTCAATTATTATTTAATCGCAAGGGAAGAGCAGAGTTCTTAGACGATATATTTGTAGTATTGTAGTTGAATTAACTTACCGTTTCTAAAAGAAGCGATAATTCGCCCACGTACGCTGCCAAAGCCGCAGTGTTTACATTATGCAAACATGGGAAACCATCTCTTCCACACAATATTTACAAGTTAGAGGGCTACCCAGTTGTGGATTAGGTACAAAAATCACCGAGAATTACGAAGTTGGCACTCGATTGCGAAACATCAATTCATTAATCACTCATCGTTCGGTTGTGTGACGTTACCGCACTTATCTAAAACGATTCCTGCTAATTCGAGATAAATGTAGAGATACTGCGTGTAGAAAATACACTAAATATGATATGATGGGTCACACGGCGCCATGTTTACTTGTTCAACTCTGTCTCTCTCGCCCTCACGTTGCTGGTGATTGTTGGTAAAGCTTGCCGTGCACTGGCTAGGAAACGAGAGACGAATTAAAGGACAATCTGACGCACAGGCTTTGTGACAGTGGCGTACAGATTTATTTTCGAACTGCATGAATATTCTGTCATACAGTGATGATAAGAAATGTTGCTTTATTTTGTTTATATTTCATCTGAAAGAAAAAAACCTATTATAGTTGTCATATTATTTTTTGTGCAATCGATATTTCAAATAATTTTTATTTTATTTGAAAGTTGTTACTATAATTGAAATATGATTCTGAACTTTTCCCACCTTAATATCATAAAATTAATGTTTCTTGGGTCGAAATACACTAACACCAACAAAAAGAGAAAATTATTATTAATAACGAGCACAATGTGCCGATGTGACGGAAAGTACAATTTTACTGTTATTGTTACTACAAAAATACAGTTTACTTAAATATTACCGGAGGTATTCATTACCTGAAATATCTTTGCATATATAATTCATCAAAAATTATATTCAGTGATATTAACAACCAATTTCAATGATAAATATAAATAATGAAGTTGGCGAGTCACCTATGACTTCCCGCTCGCCCGTGCACGGCCACCTTCAACACCAGTTTCATTCTGGAATACCCTCCCCTCTCGCTTCTCGACCAAACGTCAGGCCGTTTGTTATTCTACCTCTTTCTTCGAAAACTTTCAAACCTGTTTCAGCGATTCAGCAGCTATCTCTCTCTATACTCGGATTCACCTACCGACACCAGTATATGCTCGTCTCTCTCTGTATTGCTACTATCTCCGTCACTCTCTTAGTCGAACATGTGATGTGGTTCAAAGTCTAGTTTGCTGTGCCGTTGCTGATTTAAACAATCGACAGCCAAAGGCTCAATCGTACAGAAACCAGTGAGGAATGATCAACAAACGGTATAAAAAAATTTATAAAGCAAAGACATAACACGATGTGGAGCTTGAATAAAAGAATGACGGCATGATTCTCGGAAATATATTGTAAATTACCAATTATCGTTCACACCGTATCATAATCTATATTTAGACCGATCGTCGAAAATACGTAAGCCGAAGATCCATAAGCGTAGCAAGAGCGGGGAGATGGGTCATCTACAGTTCCACTGATTAGCGAAAAGTATCATACAAAAGGGAATCTTATCGGCTGATTTCATAAAATTTCGCTTTGAGAATTCACAATAATCATATTAATCATTGAGTAATCGAGTTGTTGCAGAATATGCGATGTTGTCGCTCTTATTTTTATCTCGCGATAATCTGAAATGATATTTTGAAGACAACTTTTAGTGGGAAATAATTCAATTTCAAGAGAGAAATGTATAGTATGATTCCACGATATTGAAATGAATAGGTCTTATATTTAGAATTAAAGATATTATTCAAAATAAAATATTAATTTGGCATTGTTGAGAAATTCACTTGAAGAAAATACATATTGTTTGTTGTTCAATTAAAAAAATACTCTTCATCAAATGTCATTTTCGATTTGATATGATATTTTGGAGGTATTCTGTGTACATTTTTATGAATTACCACATACATAGTGATGAAATATCATTTTTTATTTACACAATAATTTAATCTCAAGTTAGTCAAGTTATTTATCGCTTCTAAAAAAACAAAAATGTGGTATATACCAAAACAATACCCTACAAACTATTTGTATCATCGAAAATATTGTATACACGTGAAGGCCACATCGTTTTTTGTCCCCTCGGAATGTGCCTAGTCGACGCCCTTGTCTCGGCCATGTAATGAATTCTCGGAACTGCTCTGCGGGATCGCCCGCTATCTCCGTCCTTCTCTGACCTAGCGGAATTTCCTCTCCGTCTGCCGTCTCGCGTACCCATACACGTCGAGCCGCCGTCCTTGTTTTATGTAACAGGTTTTCCGTTTAGGAATCACCCCGTTCGGTATGGGCGAGGTGCAGAAAGACCTGCTCTCACATGGCCAACTTGATTTGTCGTTCGTGCACGAGTCGATTCGATATCGTTACGGGGAAAACACGGAGAGATTTCTCGAGTGAATTGACAAGAATTGCCGGTTGGCAATTGGCATTCAAATGTGCCTATTATTGCAAGCGGTGTTGCCTTTCTGAACGTAGAGCCCTGGGAGTTACGATTATCGGATTAATTTTATATTGACTAGGCCTGATAGACGTTTATATTAATATACCTAATCTGCTGTTATTATTGCGGTCAGTTTTCCAAGTATTGGAGCGTAGCAAGGGGATTTCTCAAGAGGTTATATGATTTAAAATCAGTTGGTGCCACGATCGTATACATAGGTCTTGCAACACGTGTGGTGGGGGGTGACCCAAACATTGAGGAAATTTTCGTGGTTCTCATGTTTCGCCACCTGCAGCGCTGTCCTCTATTGTCACTTTGTCAGCCAATCACAAATCAGATCCGATCAGCTTTTTGAAAGTAAGAATGATTTTTATTTATTCGAGAGAATTTCGGAAGATATAATATTTCTGTCATTGATTTTATTTACCATTCAAGTCCTAATCGTTTGTTTTGTTGTCAAAGATTAATCACGTGATTATACCCCTATGTCCTCCTAGCGGATAATTATGGAAACATTTTCTTCAAAACTGGTGCCACCCCCCACCACTCAAAAATGCCGTAGATTCCAGACCTTATGTATTAGACCGTGGTTGGTGCTTATAGAGAAAGACGATTTCGAAATAACCGAATCACACGGGTATTCGTATCAAAATGAGATGATTTTTTGTCGATCAAATCGGATAAGAGGGGTGAGATATCAAATTCCTATTAACTAATGAGACAATCAACTACTTTTCGTTTTGTTTAATGTTCTGTGGTTATCTGCAAGAAATAAATCGTTCGAACACAGATAATACGAATGGATTTTCCTTCAACGATAAATGATCAGTTTTTAGCATAAATAACCTTTATTTATCATGGATTAATGTTGTTACAGTACAAAGAAAACTGAGTGAATGCGGTGTGAATCGTGAATAATGAAGCGTTTCATTAATATTAATTAAAAGACAAATGATAGCTGGATTATTCCTCCTGTCCCATCTGCTGCTGTTGCTGCATCTGACTAGGAGTAGGCACTTCTTTGTCACCCTTCTTCTTCGATCCAGAAACGATACCGTCAATACGAAGTAGAAGGATGGCTGTTTCAATTGCCGTTTTGTATGTCTGCAATTTGACCTAAAACAAAAATTTCAAGCCATCGGCGAATGAATTCAAGATTGCAGCGCCAGTCACATGTTGACATTGGATAGTTTCTTTGCATTAGGTTATATGTGTTTTTTCGTTAATAAAGTGTGAGTTTATAATGAAAATAAAGACATTTCAGACTTTTGTAGTGAGCTATGTGTATGTATTTTCGTATTTCTAAAAGTGGTAAGCATTATCATTTGTTTAATTCATTGCATTATATTGAAAATAATACGAGGTTAGAATACTGTTGTGAATGAGAATGATTCGATCAAAATATATACAGGTTTCTGATCATTTGTTTTGTTTTTAGATTCGAATGGCAAGATTTAGTTTAGGGTACTTTGAAGGTACAAACACTTTCACAAGTGTTCATGAAGGTGAAGAAGTTTTGAGTGTTGGACATCATAATATCATGATGACAAGAAAATAGTTTTTGTAATGGAATGAATTAGGAATTTATAGTATTCGTTTTTTCTGATGTTTTTTGGTGAGAAGTGCTAAATAAATTAGATAATGTGATGTCTTGTTTCAATTTTGTTGATACCTGAACACTACCATGCTTGACTGTGACCTTTCATATAAACAGATTTCATCTATCTATTCACAATATTTATATCACCAGTTTTAGGAAAAGCATGGGAATTAATATTGGAAGTTTGATTTTACCGATTCAGAGTTTTACAATCTTTCAAATATTCAAATTCAGTATAAAATCAAAAAACATGATACCAAACACAAGAGCTATGTCAGCATTTCTAGTTATTTTTAATGCCACCAGGTGGCGTATCGCTTATGTTCATTCGCCAATATGTGGCTGGAAAAATAGGCAACTCGCTACCGAAAAAAATAATGCAGCGCCAAAGTTGACCGTTATGTGAATAATGACATTGAAAATAAAATAGATTATGTCAGATTTCAATTTTGTTATGGACCAGAAAGATGTAACCTTTGATCAGTGTGAACAGATTTTCGTTCAATACATATTTACCACAAGCTTGAAAAAGAGTTGGAAATTGATTATGGAACTTTTTTTTCCAGGAAGAATAGTTTTCACAATCATTTGAACACACAAATTAATGGTTAGTTTATACAGCAAATAAGGACAAGGTAAAAAAAGAATCAACCAATTAAATTACACATGTAATGTCAAGTCGTAACAAATATGTGATTTCATTGGGGTATTCTTATTTCATTTTATTTTTATTTGCTGTATAAACTACAATTAGTTTGAAATCAACATAACAATCTAATAGAGTATGCATGTATTGGAGAAAAGCTATGTCAAGATTTCTAGTTATTCTCTAGTGTCCAGATGGCGTATCCCTTATATTCGCGAATGACGGCAAACTAAAATTACTTTTCGACAACTCACCGAAAGTGGTTCCCACAGTTTCTTTTGGTCCATCTCGACCAATTCCCCAGACTCTCCGTCAATACCCCAAGTGCATGGTTTCGATGGGTCATCATGATTGGCGTGTTTTGATCTAAGAGCAGTCAGAGTTTTTATTGTGTTAGCTCCACAGTTTTGAGCTAGAGTACGAGGAATAATTTCTGAAAAAAACAAAAATGTTGAATATGTACGGTAGTTGCGATATACTGTCAACTAACACATGACCCCAACGACAAGGATCGAATTTCGAGTATATAATTTACCTAAGGCGTGAGCTAGGGCTCTAGAAGGTCCGTGAGTGGTATGTTCCAATAATCGTTGGGCCACAGCCATCTCAATAGCACCTCCTCCAGGTACCAGACGTGGAGATAGAACAATATTCCTAGCCACTTGCAGAGCATCTTGCAGATTTCTCTCGATCTCGTTGAGAATGTCTTTGCTAGCGCCACGAAGAAGAATAGTACACGCCTTGAAAAAGTGTGAATTTTCTCAATACGCTACTTTAAATCATGGAAAAATAATTTTGTTCATAAAAAAAAAGAAGCCGTGGTGCGTTCATACTCGCGAACGAGTATAACAATGCAATGCCATAATGGGCAGTCACAGAACTATAAATATTAAACTATTTCGTTACTATGTATATATTTTAATAATTCGGAAAGCGTTAAGCATATTATCATCATTTTATCATTTCAATATTGAAAATAATCTGAGGTTAGAATACTGTTGAAGTTATCACACGTTACATTGATTGTGAATGATTCAATCAAAATTATGATTTATTTCGTTTTTAAATTCAAATTGTAATATTCATTTTGTTGGAATACTTGGAGTACCTCGAAGTTCTGAAAGCTAGATATGTATTAGGTTTGTTCCATCAAACATTTCTGTATGGTTTCGAAACTGTTTTGTGGCCGTTTCGGTGCGCGAACTTTGCATAGTTTCGTGACGGTACAAGAACATTCGAGGGTTGGATCGTTTTTATTGACAGTTTTTGGCTACCCACGTTCTACAAGATTGAGGTTATTGTTCTTCTGTTCAAGAATAATCTCTAGCTACAATAATTAAAATAATATGAAAATGAAACATTTTACGATTTTTTACCCTCGGGTCATTGTACTGAATATCAGGATCGTCTTCACTTGTTTAGAATAAATAATCAGTATCACCATCGTAAGTCATATCTTCATTCATTTCTTATTTGATTCGAACGGGAGAAATTATCATCAACACAAATGAATGTGGATAAATACCCAAACAAAAAGCTAGGTTAGCTAACCTATTCTTTTGGCAAAGAGTTTCTTGAGGCGCGTGTCAATACTCATGAATCAAAACAGTTTTCGATTTTGAGCATGTACCGAAATAACCGCCCTGAAACCATGTTGCGGACGGTCACGAGTTTGGTTTGAACAAAAAGATGATGGTCAGATTACGATCACTTCTTGGTTGGAACAGATTAAATCAATTGCGCATGAGCGTGACCATATTGTGACGGTTTCAAGACGTGTTGGAACAAATCTATTATGTGGAAATTTGAATTTTTCCACTGCAGACAAAAGTGTGGTTTATGTTGAGGAATGAATTATAAGCTTATTGTCTTCTATTTCTGTACAATCTAGCACTACCTTTACATATTGAAAGCTTTCAGAACATTTTGGCATAGTTTTACGATTATTCAAATACTCAAATTTAGTATTAAATCAAAAACACAATACAGAACGTATGAATTGGGAAATGATTCAGAAAAAAAAATTATGTACACCCACCTTAGGATCCTTGCATTCGACAACAAAACAGAAATACTCGTCTCCAATCTTCTTGATCTCGAAAAGGCCGGCCCCGAGTCCCAAGTCCGACTCTTGTAGCTCCTCTGTCCTGTTGACGATGGTGGCACCGCAGGCTCGCGCGATTCGGTTGTTATCTGACTTGCGCACGCGCCGTACGGCCGTTATGCCCGCCTTTAGCAGGTAGTGCTGCGCCAAGTCGGAAACACCTTTCTCTGTGAAGACAACGTCCGGCTTGAGAGCGGCTATCTCCTCGCACTGCCGTTTCACGTGTTCTTCTTCCAGTTCCAACAGTCGAGTGAAATCCTAGAAAAAATAATTCAATTTGATAAACTACTGCTCTCGAGTAGCTTCGGAATTCGATAACTTTACACAGGGTGTTTCAGAATGGCACGGCAATATTTCAGATGTGTATTCTCTGGTACAAAATAAGGGAAAAAGTTCCCATGAGCATGTGTCCGATCTCGATTATTAGCGGAGATACAGGGTGTTGAAAGTTAAAAAATTGGTTTCTATTTTATTGTGCTTTATTTACTGCAGATAGAACTTTCAGATTTTGAATGAGTATCAAGCAATAGGTGCTGCTTAATATGAAAGTAAATGTTATCCAAATACCATACAGGTTGTTGCATTTTCCGAGGTCGGTCTCATTCTATAAAAGTCTTCACAAAACTTGCCCGTATGCCACTGGTAATATATTTTTTAAGTTCTTCAACTTATTACCTAAATTTTGTAGCTTTTGGTCGAATTCCGTTCAGTTTCCTCAGAAATTAATCAATTTGTAAATTGGCTCAAAGTTACATACTCTGAAATGTTTATACTATTTTGATATTAATTAAAGCATCAAAATTAAATGAAAAAGAAATTCATCAACAAATGTTTAGAGGAATTGTTCAAAGTGGCCTCCATTTTGTTGAATGCAACATTGAGCACGACAAATCCATGATTCCTTGGCACTTTGTATCAACACCCTGTATCTCCGCTAATAATCGAGATCGGACACATGTTCATAGGAACTTTTTTTCTTTATTTTGTACCAGCGAACACGTACCTGAAATATTGCCATGCAATTCTGAAACACCCTGTATATTTGTTATGATAATTGATTAATATACCTTAAAAAACTAAGAAACATGATTTCACGATGAACTCGAAAGGCAAAAATAATTGTTAATATAGAAATAGGGGTACTACAAAGATATAAAAAATACAAAAATCTTCAAGAGTTATTCAAATAAGTAATTCTCCATCATTGAATTGTGTTGGCTAGGAAAAAGTTACCAACTCACAGCATCTCCAGTGATTTCAACATTGGTCTGAGATTCTCCTTTTTTGTATTCCAAAGCACAATCCAATAAAATGATTCTAGGATTTTGTATATATCTTCTCATTTTTGGATGGGTAACATCCTTGTTGACCATGACACCTTTCAGGATCTGAGATTCTTCTACAGATCCACCAGGAATTTTTTCAACTTTGGCATATCTCTTGATGTCCACTTCAGTACGTCCATCTTCTTCCAATAAAACTGTGGTGACTGCATCTAAAGCAATGTTCACTGCCAAGTCCGACCACTTGCCGATGAATTTTGTTCCAACACATCCTTGCACCTAAAAACATAATTTAGAAAGAATTCGCTAGAAGACAATACTATTGAAGTAACATTGACTTACAACTTGTGCTAGTGCTGCTTTGTCATTTCTATCAATTGGAACACTTAGAGGGCCTTCCAACAATGCTATTATGTCTTCCAGAGATTTTCTATAATGGCGGATAATTATTGTAGGATGCATTTGTTGTTCCAAGAATTGTTCTGCAGCTGCTAACATTTCACCAGCTAGAACTATCACAGATGTAGTACCATCACCCACCTGAAAAAAAGCAAAAATCAAAAATATAATAAAATAATTCTTTGAATACGAAATATTTGAATACATAACGAATATTTCATTTGGTGAAATTGCACCCAATTAAAATTTTTGTTGATAATTACGTATTCTGGTCCAAAACAAATTTGACAATACTAACATCATGTAAAGTTCTGAATTCTAAATGATATCAATTGAGAAACCTAAAAAGTGCATTAAGTTTGGACTATCTCCTGAAATTTTACCACGCCGAAATTCACCCAAGAATTTCTTACGGTATTATTGTATGGGGAACACTCCAGCTGCACATAGTGTCTTCCTATGTCAGAAGCGTATCCTAAGATGTCTTGTGGGCTGTCCTCCTGGCCACTCATGTGAAACATTTTTAAAGAACATAAAATATCAACAGTCTGTGGCATATTATAATAATTCTCGAACTGTTGACATATGTACATTGTGATCAAAATACCTTCAAAAGGAACTGTGATAAGCATACTCACGATACCAGGAAAAAAGAGAACTTTCAGGTACCCTTCAGGCACCTGGAACTATCTGAAAAATCACCAAATGCCTTTGGTTTGTACCTGTACAATTTACTTCTACAGAGGCCGAAGAGTGTGTCAACACATATTTTTAAATGAAGACTAAAAAATGTTCTTGTCGATCTGTGTCCTTATACAACACAAGAATTCAGTAGCAATTTAGCATTAATTTAGTTATACAATAATTAAGAGATTATCATATAAAGTTTTATTTGTATGTTTTTTTATGGCTTATAATATTTGTAAGTGTATGGTTTTTCTATTACATGAAAAATTAAAAGTCAGGAAAGGGAATATTCAGATTTGACAGCATGTAAACAAAGCATTAAGTAATTGGCAACCGTCAAACTACAGTAAAATCTGGATGGATATCACATGCACTATAATAATATGAAGGATATTACATTCTTAATGTTTACCTGAGAACTAATGCATGGTAAATCCTGTATAGAGATTAATATATGGTGCGAAAAAAATCGACTAATCCTAAATATGAAAAAAAAAAAAAACTGTGTACCACATGAATTAACAAATACACTGAAACAACTCAATATCCCAATGCCACAAAGTAGAAAATTTTTGGGCTGTATGGTGGATGGAAAACTTTTCATGGTCAGATCAGATAGACATGACATGTAAGAAAATTAATAGTGGTTGCTTTGCAATTGGCCAACTCAAGAGTTTTTTGGATGAAAAACATCTCATGAATACCAATTATGCAATGATCATTTAACATAATGATGTGGGGACGTCCGGTGATATTCAACAGGTTTTTGTTACTGCAGAAAAGAATGGTTTGCATACTGTTTGGCTTAGGATACACTGACTCTTGCAGACCTTTATTTATAAATACTAATTGCTGACACTACCAATCATATATACAGTGTGTTTCACAGTGGATGGAACATTAGAAGTGTCTGGAAAACAGAAAGACAGATCATTTCGAAAATTTGTGGGCGTGGATAATCAAACTTGCTCTATCCGTCTGAAATATTTTCATCAATACAGTGTTGCCGCTTGTATCAGAAAGTAGTAGCTACTTTGTTATTTCAAATGGAATACCTCGTATATTATATCATTTTTGGAATCCTTATGAAATTCCTCACAACTTTTCCATATAATTCCCTATACCTATCTGTGACGATTTCCGAGATAAACATTATTTTGTAAATTTTTTGTGCAAAACCTGACCATTGAAAAATATTTCCTTTTTGTTTCCAATGCAAATTTACTAAATATTGCGATTTGGGTTATAGCTGCATTAGACCATTAAGTATTCCGCCGATTAACTGGATCTCAGTTTCAGTATACAGGGAGGCCCAGAAGTGAGTGCCTTCCGGGGACTCATGAAAATAACTGAAATTCTTTTAAATCGAACATCCTGTATATTATTACTTATTTTAAAAGCTATAACATTTTTCAATTTAATTGAGTATACTTTCCCTATGATAATGCTTCAATGTCTTCTGTATTCAAGTTGCATGGATGTGAAAGTACTATGGTAGAAAATAATTACTCGAATGTGATTTTGATGGATTTATTCATCATTTATGGTCAATGTAACAAGAATATCAGTAGAACATGCAGAGAGTTCAAAGAAAAGTATGCTGATTTACCTCGAACGAATTCGAGAAAATTCATTAGATTGAAGAGGAATTTTGAAATGCTTGTATCATTATGAAAAGCTGAAAGTATCAAAGTCTAACATGTGTGTATTAATGAATCTGGAGAGATTTCAAAATATTTCAAAATTTCTCTTCAATCTAATGAATTTTCTCGAATTCGTTCGAGGTAAATCAGCATACTTTTCGTTAAACTCTCTGCATGTTCTACTGATATTCTTGTTATATTGACCATAAATGTTGAATAGATCCATCCACTTGAGTAATTATTTTCTGCCGTAGTACTTTCACATCCATGCAACTTGAATACAGAAGACATTGAAGCATTATCATGTTAGTTTTCTGTCAGAATGCAGTTCATAGCCTACTATCTAAAGCACTATCCAATATTTATTTTATTGAAGACGAATTCATAACATAATTGATCATAACTAACAAACTGTACGAGATAGGTATAGGGAAAGTATACTCAATTAAATTGAAAAATGTTATAGCTTTTCAAATAAGTAATAATATACAGGGTGTTCCTTTTGAAAAAACGGAGTTTCAGTCATTTTCATGAGTCTCCGGAGGGCACTCACTTCTAAGCCTCCCTGTATGCTGAAACTGATATACAGTTAATCGAGGGAATACCTAATGGTCTAATGCAGCTATATCCCAAATTAAAATATTTTGTAAATTTGCATTGGAAGAAAAATTATATTTTTCAATGATCAGCTTTTGCACAAAAAATTCACAAAATAATTTAATAATAATCTCGGAAATCGTCACAGATAGGTATATGGAATTATGTAGGAAAGTGGCGAGGAATCTCATAAGGATTCCATAAATGATATAATATACGAGGTGTTCCATTTGAAATAACAAAGTAGTACTTTCTGATACAAGCGGCAACACTGTATTGATGAAAATATTTTAGATGGATAGAGTAAGTTTGATTATCCACGCTCACAAATTTTCGAAATGATCTGTCTTCCTGTTCTCTAGATACTTCTAATGTTCCATCCACTGTGAAACACCCGGTATATTAGAAGGTGCTTAGTTTGTAAGAAATAATCTTTGCCATTTTGAGCAGTACGGAAACTGTTACGATACTTGGAATCAAGGTAAACTAAAACTGAAGAGTCATAAGACAGTTTTGTATGAGAAATCCCCTTTTTACTCCTCGGTAGCACTCTACAATAATCTGCCAGAAAACATAAAAAAGTTAAATGCAAGCAAGGTGTTCATGAAACGTCTAAGGGGGTTTCTTGTGGATAGGTGTTTTTATTCTATTAAGGAGTTTTTGGATATCTGACTTGGGCTAATTTTAACATGTTTCTGTAAATGTAATTTTTACTTGTTTATAAATTGTGTGTTGGAACTGTATAAGTATATTGTGAACTTTTTATCATGAATGTGATTACTGACTGTAATTATTGATCTCTCACATGTGTGTAATGACAGCATACATGAAGAATAAAGTATTGTATTGTAATATGTGATGTGTCTCTTTGATAAAGAAATTTGCAATAAGGCTGTACAATCTTGTTCAGAAACATTCAAGTACAGATGACATTTTGGACAAAAAAGCGGAATATCTCGAGAAGCATCAATTATCTCAAGATGATATTTTCAAATTCGTGTTTTTTGGATAAAAATATGTAAGCACAAAAAAATTCATGAAAATTCAAGTAAAGTGCAATTTTACCTTTCATTTTTACTAATCAAAATGTGAATGAATAATATATATTATATAATAGTCGTAAATATGGAGTTGAGATATTGAATTTTGACTCTGTATACCATTCTAAAGATAGCATATTTTGTTCTACCTCTTCATCTTGTGTGCGAGCAATTTCAATCATGCTCTTAGCAGCTGGATGTTGTACTGTGATTTCTCGTAAAATGGCATTACCATCATTAGTCATAACAATACCACCCATTGGGTCCATCAACATTTTCAACATAGCCTGTGGTCCCAGGCATGTCCGAATAACGTCGGCGATTTGCTAAAAAAATTAATCAACTGACCAAAGAACTGCATGAAATATTGAACATAGTAACACTTTACTAAACAAATAATACGACTGTAGGTGAAAAAGCACGTGCAAAACTACCTTTCCGGCATTGATGTTTTCGAGCTGGACTTTTCGGCCTGATTCTCGTTTTGTATTTTGACCTGTGAATTATATATATAGAAAGTGGATGGTCAGAAGTAAATTAATACTTACTGAGAACCAATATTGGGGCACGCCCTCCACCAAACATTTTAGTTTTTATTCAAGAAATCTAAATATCAAAACCCACGAAGAAACCACACCAAAGAATGTGGGAATATTGACATTCCCAATTCACGACAATTGACAAATTTCACGTCAATTAACTCGTCAATCTCGACTGGCGCGTCCCTTTGAATATCCAGAATACAAGGAATAAAACGGAATCAGGAATAAAATGATACAAAATCAAAACATGACTTTATACATATGATTAAGATGATATGAGAATATGCCGATCAAATTATAGATTTTTGAAAACGTCAGTATGGTTGTCAGGGCGGAGACCAAAAAGCGAAACAAAGAAGAAGAAGAAAGAAGCAAAAGTATACCAGTACACAAGGTTCGCTGCTCATTTATTTTGTTGCTTTTACTTTTGTTGATATAAAGTGATTTAGAAAATTTGGTTATTGTATCGAAATAAAATTGAAAGTGAACCTCGTACGCATCGCGTATATTGAAAGAAAATTTTGAATTAATCGGTATTGAGTATTACACGCTTTATAGATGAGTAGCGGAGGTTGTTTGAAAAATGGAAATTCTCAGAATGACCGACCAAGATCAGGAGAGATCGAACATTCAGCACAGGTTTCTGAAGATTTGGCTACCTTATTTTTAGAACAATTACATTCAGATGTTATTCTAATTGTTGAAGGACAAAGACTGGGAGCTCATAAGGTAATTCTATTCCATTCATTTGTATATATTGAGCCGTTTTCGTTCAACAGCTATACGAAGTATGTATTAGTCAGTACCACTAACAATTTCCAACCTTTTACAGGTGTTATTAGCAGCGCGAAGTGAATTTTTCAGAGCATTACTCTATGGTGGTCTCAAAGAAACTAACCAAACTGAAATTGAACTCCCAGATGCACCATTGGAGGCATTCAAGATTCTTCTTAAATACATATATACAGGCCAGATGTCTCTTCATACGATGAAAGATGATGTTATAATTGATACTCTAGGCTTGGCACATCAATATGGATTTCAATGTTTAGAAACTGCCATAACTGCATATCTGATAGATAACCTGGCAGTAGTAAATGTTTGTATGATGCTAGACACTGCATATTTGTATGGCTTAGATGAAATGGTTAAAGTTTGTAATGAATTCATGGACAAAAATGCAAGTCATGTAATCGTACAATCAACATTCCTCCAGCTATCTCAGGTATTTATTTCAAAAAATAATAACAGATATGCAAATTCAATCAAACAATGTCCTTGTAATTGACATTTTCATTAATTTCAGTCAACTTTGATAAAAGTTTTGCAAAGAGATTCATTTTTTGCTCCTGAAGTTGACATTTTCCAAGCTGTCTGTAACTGGTGCAGAATCAATGACGACAAGGACAATTTGGCCATGAAAACTGTCAGATTTCCTCTAATGAGTGTAGCTGACCTACTTTCAGTCGTTAGGCCTGCTGGATTCATTAAACCAGATGCGCTGCTGGATGCTATTGCTGAAAAAACAAATGCCAAAAGTAGCACTTTACCCCACAGAGGACAATTATGTAAGTACATATTGGTGGTATATCCAGTTTATAAAAGTATTTTTGAAGTATTCGAAACAAATGTGGCAACTAACTGGCTGAAAGCAAAGGTGATAACAGGTGAACTGACAGAATACCTGCTAGATGGAGATAACTGCAATTATGATATGGAGAAAGGATATGCTCGTCATCCTATCACTGGTCCAGGAGACCAAGGCATTATAGTCAAATTGGCCAGGCCTTCAATCATCAATCACATTAAAATGTTGCTATGGGACAGGGATTTGAGGTATTTTCTAATTCCTATCTAATCAAAAAGTGTGAATAATGCAGGGGACTTTGTATGGACAAATTAACATGTCACAAGTATACATCATAGGGGATGAATGTAGTGCTGATGTTTGGAAATCTTACATTTACAATTTTTGTTCTAACAAGAACGGTTGAAGTGGGTGTCCATTTTTATTTTGCAATTAAAACTCATTTTTATATTTGACAGCTATAAGTATTTATATTGATATTCTTATGGATTCATAAAATAAGTTTGAAATTTTTTCATCAATGTAAGTATTTTATCTGTAACAAAATATTAATTTAGTTTACTTTTTATTTCTACACTGTTGCCGCTCATTTTTTCAGAGGTGCTATAAAAAAACAAGTTATCATTCTTCATTATTCTTATCAGATGAAAAAATGTTTAGTTGATATAAACAATATTGCAATGTATCCTCTCTTATTCTGTTACTTGGATATTTAAATTTTAAAAATCTCATAAATATTTCTTCTTCAGGTCCTATTCTTATTTCATTGAAGTTTCAATGGATCAGAAAGATTGGGTGAGAGTTATAGATTACACCCAGTGTAGTTGCAGATCTTGGCAATATTTGTACTTTGAAAAAAGAGTGGTACAGTATATCAGAATTGTTGGAACACATAATACAGTCAATAAGGTAAGTTGTAACTCCAAATGAATAACTGATATATCTGTTTCCATTCAGAAATATTAATTTAGCAAAGTAGAGGTTTTACCCTATTCATATTATGGTATTCAATATTGTCCTCTTCCTCCTGTTTGTCTGAAAAATAACCTTTATTGAAACACCTCATATATTCATACCCTATCATTGATGATATCCATCATGAAACTTCTACTAGGTATTTCATTTGGTATCTTTGGAAGCAAACTATACAGAAGATGTTCCGAATATGTTGAATGGTTTCATTGTTCCGGATTACAATGTGGCAACCCTGGAAAAAAGCGCAGTGGTTATAGAGGGCGTTAGTCGATCTAGGAATACTTTGTTGGATGGCAACGTACAAGGATATGATTGGGATTCTGGTTACACTTGTCACCAGTTAGGATCTGGTTCGATACTCATACAGTTAGGTGAGTTCATGATAAAAATGATTTTTTCATCAGGTTACTAACACACATCGTTATATTGTAATTTTAGGTCAGCCCTACATAATCTCCAGTCTGAAACTACTCTTGTGGGACTGTGATCCCAGGAGTTATAGCTATTACATTGAATCCTCGACTAACATTTGGGAATGGGAGATGGTTGTTGATAATACCAGAAATTTATGCCAATCCTGGCAAAAGATTGAGTTTTCGCCAAGACCGATTGTTTTCATAAAAATTGTCGGGACACAAAATACAAATAACGAGGTAATATATTATATACAATGATCAGGTTAGGGTTGGAAAGAATTCTTATTCCATACAGGAATTTAATGAGGTATTCGCAAACAAAACAAAAACACTACTGAATGATTTCTTGTCTTAGTTCATCCAAATTATTTTACGATTTGTGCTTTCTCTGCGGTTGTATGAATAGTTGGCATGTTTTGCTCTCCTCGTTAATCTAATAGATTTCTCCTCGGATTTCTCCTTGTACGACAAGAATTCTTTCCGACCCTGTAATAGGTATACAACTTTTCTTCCGATGCTTTTCTATAGATGGCATTCGCGACAAGTAAACGACGGATAAATACATTTTATTCGACTTGCAACAAGGTTGAGTATCCTGTGAAGATGCTTGATTTCTGGTCACATCATATAGTTATTATAGAATTAAAATGTCAAATTATGTGCTGATTTCTTATCATTTTTGGGAAGTGTTTCAATATTGAAAATAGTAGTATGAACGCTTCAAGAGTAGTGATTTTTGCGTAGAAAACCAGTGTAGTGGTGGAAGATGAACATTTTTCTTCTCTAATATTAAGTTTGATTGTTTCTAATTTGTTCACATCAGGTTTGGAAAGTACAAATTTCAGTACCATTGATTTACTCTCTAGGTATTCCATTGCGTTCATTTCGAATGTCCATTCATGGAAGACATCAACGAACAAGTGTCGAGAATTTGTAAAAACTCGAAAGCGATTAAATCCGTGAGCGATGAGGACCAGGAACAAAGGAGGAGAAGTCAACCCGACGAAGAGGCTCCTGAAGTTGAGGTACTGCCGGCGATACGTGACGTTCGAATGGGGGAAGAAGAAGATGCGGAGGTCGTTTGAGGGTGACGATCGTGAGCGAATTAAAATTTGTGGGCATGTGAAGTGGTCCGAACGTCAGTTTGGAATGTGTTCTCTAAAAATTCAGCAATATATTCTTTTAATTCTTTAAGACGATCATTTCAATCACATTTCAATCAGTGCGTTTCTTATTCATAACTTACAACTTTTCTGTAGATGGCTTTACAATTGACGTTTGAATCATCTATCTGTTGTATCTATTCTAATTTTTTCGCATAATTTTTTGAACAATTCGTGTGTGGTGCAGAAGTAGGCAATCTTGAGAAATATTTCAAAAACAGGATTTCGAAAATTTGGGAATTTTTATTTTCTTTGCATATTATTGATCCAATTTTATGAGATAGTTAAGATACAATGTAGTAAAATCATTGAAAATCATCAAGTCAGTTTTTCACACTGGTTAGGATCACTTCATGTGTCAATGGGTGAAAGTTCAGTATTCGACAATCAATTAAAATTGAACATTGTTATATTGACACTGAATCAGGAAGCAAAATTTACTCTGAAGGGATTATTGTTGATAGTTTGACTTTAATTTGAAGGTCATTTTCATTGATAATTCTGAACACAAACATAAACATTAATCAATTGAACTGTGAATAAGATGAATAGAAATATTATGATGATATATTGATTTATTAGAAAAATGTTGATGTTTGTGTTCATTTTGAATCGGTGAGTTATTATTTTTGTGCAACTCAACAAAACTTCTCTGGACTGCCATGTAAAAAGAGCGAAACACATAATAGGGGTGTCAGAATTTCCTGAAATGTTACCCTTGAAAACAGTGACAAACGAGAATTTGAACTATTGATATTTAAATATTTTATAAATGACAGAAGGTGACAAAGCCTGTTGATTGTATGTATATTTCTGTATACGAATGGCGAATGATATTCCTCTTAACAGGAATTTGTGATACTTGAGTCTTGTTTTTGTTGTTGTTTTCTTATACATTTTCGAGAAGAGAGAAAGAGGTCTGAGTTCATTTTATTTTTCTAGTTTAGGTATATAGGTAATTATAGGTAGGAAACTAAGATATATATTTGTTTTTCGATTCCATAAAGAAAAATAAAGTTCAAAAAGATATTTATCTTTAATTGTGATTTCATTAGACACATCCTTACATAATTATGTTCGTTATGAATCAGAAAGTAGAATCAACTTATTGAAGAGTAAAATTAAGGTACGTACCCTTTCGTACGTTGATTCTCAATAGTTTTGAAAATCTGTTGGAAAAATATTCACCGTTAAGAAAACAGTTGAAATATGTATAGATTTCATATATCAATATACTTCTATAATAAATTCGAAAAAGTCGAGAGAAAGTTGTCAGATATTTGTTGAAGATCAAGGTTCATCGTCCTTCTGACTATTCATTTGCCGTTAAAATATATAAGAATAATTGATATGTATGCATAAACAGGCAATAAAAATTATGGATAAAGGGTGTGCATAGATCTGATACTCTTCAAAATCATAATATTACAGACGCTAATGGGCCAGTCCTGTTCTGTTGCATAACGCGCAACACGTGACCCAGGTGAGTTAAGTATTTATCCTTTACCTGTTTTGAATATCAACCCAACCACAACGACCTGTGCCACACCACTTGTTGAATACTCACAACACATCACGTTAGCTGTGATATAGTGTGCTGGTTGCCTATCGCTTGGCATCTTTTATTGTCTCAATTATAAATACAATGTTTCATCCCATCGAATTGGGAACAGAATGTGATTAGTAAGCGAATCGCTCAAGGACCTTTCTATTTATACATAACATCGTGTTCTGATACATTGACAGTCAGCTCTAATAATATGTACAACAAACGCCGATGAGTTATGGTTATTTGCTGAGTTAAAGTGAGTGGATTATTGTTTCTCCCTATATCATATCACTTCTTGACCCGCATCAGCTGCTTTTGTAAACATACACGGAGATAAGAGTACATTAGTTGAACGAAATCAAGATTAAAGTGTAGTTAAGTTTTCTTTTGGTTGTAGGATTATGACTTATTAATTCCAGAAGGAGAAACATGTTTTTCGTGGTCGTACTTTTGATTACCTTCTCTTTTTTGAATGTTGCCGGTATCAATTTGACGTACATAGTGAAAAATGGGAGCGATGGGGTACATCCCAGTTGTATAGCTGACGATTTGGAAAGGTACACAGCTGTGGGATGGATTTATCCTATTCCAGAATCTCCCGAAGATTTGCCAATCGCCAGTAAGTACAATGATATCGAAGTGAATTCGAATTATTCCTAGTGCACCAAAAGCGTGTTCCGTTATACATTACAGAAACGTTTCAAATATAATAAATGTCGAGATTTCTTATTTCATAGATATGGTGTTTGAATTTCATGCCATGCGCTACACACAATTGTTTTCATTTTCTGCATCGTTGGCAAAAAATTCCTTTTTTCGAGACCTAACATGCACCCCCCATGAAAAATTCTGAATTCCATGTATTTGTCATAAATTATGTATAACATGAACGTTTACCCATCATGTATCAGTCAAATTTTTGTTTTTCAGCTCAATGTTTTATCCTAGTTATTTGAAATTCAACTTGGGAATCCTTGCATGGGGACCATTTAATTTATGTGGGAAAATAGTATTTGTTATTTATTACAAGAACATAATTCTCACGCAAATTTATAACACAAACATGTTAAATTTTCGTAATTGAGAGATAAACTGGTGTTAACATAAGCATTTATATTTCAATTCGCAAATATGTTTATGAATTTTAGCTACCAGGTTCATACCAACGATTGATAATGATTATAATTGCAAATTTCAACAAAACAGCATATGTACTGCTCGTTGGACACTCAGAAATTGGAAGGTTGATAATAGGTCTCCAAAAACTAAAGAAATAATCACTGACAATAGATGGGAAGGTTTGTAATGAATATAAATTACCAATTGGTAAAAAATTGTCTGAATTTCTATAAATTAATAATTTTCAATTTATTGATTCGGGAATATTATTCTTTGAATTTTTCAAAAATATTTTTTTCATTAGATCTTCCAACAATTCTGATCTCGAAGTCCTCCAGAGAATTCGAACATAAAGTGGAACTGGAAAATGTGTTTAAAACCGGTTTTTCTGTGCGAGCTGATGGACTAGTTGAAATTCTTATCAGCTCAGGATCCAATCCTTACGAAAATTCTTGTTATTACTTTCACATAGACTACAGAGAGATATATTTCAAAATATTCAAAGTATTGCCGAAAGACATTAAGATGGAGTATAAAAAAAATAACTCTGGACATTACAAAGTAAGTAAAAAAAAATTATCTCATTCTTTGAAATAAATCTGAAAATACAACATGATTTTCTAAGAACAAACATGCAACACCATGGTTATGACGTAACATTAAAGTAAACTGATATAAAAATCAAACGAATTAATAATACACGTTTTCTATTGTTGAACTCATTTTTGTGTCAAGGCATTTTCCTATGTCAAATGTTTGCACATGATTTCAATGGTTTATAGCCGTTTATTTTTAGCACATCTACATTTCTCAAGTGGTTCATTTCCTTGTAGGCGTACTCGAATATTCTTTCCCCGGTCGAATGGAGAAATTTCATTATTAGTACAGATGGGAGCGGTCTAATCAATATTGTCGATGTGAATCTGAACAGAACGCTCATTGAACACAGGGCCAAGGATCCGTTGAACCCTATGTATATGTTCATGAGGAGCGCCAATAACAGTGTGTGGAAGATACATCAAAGTAAATTATATTTTCTTCAGATTATTTTTCATTGAGGAAAAGTTGGATATTTATTTAATAAACTTGTTGATTTTTTTTGTAGCTGGATGAAACGTCTTGAATATAGATTAGACCAAATTATTTCAAAAAATATTTTTAAACATCTCAATTGTATTTTATCAAGTATTTCATCGTACAAACCAGTTTAAAATTAAAAAGAATTATATATCGAGTGTCCTAAAACTCTGGGACACCCAAAGTGGGCAATTCTAATTTCTGTTTATTTCCAGATGAATTTCTGTTCACAAATACCTCACAAATTTCGAGATTGGGACCAAAGCTGAGTTTCAAAAGTAAAGATCTTTGTGTATCTTTACTTGTATCGACTTGCAGTAACTGTGAAATGAAATTCTTCTACCAAAATGGCAAGACTTTGAAGACAATAGGCCCTACTAAGGTAATATATTCTTCTGATTATCTGAAAGAAGTTGTTGGAGTTACTTTTTAGGAAGGTGAATGGACTGAAATTAAACTGAAAGATGAAAACGTCCCATTCGATAGCATAAATATTTTTCTAGAGACAAAATTCGTGGACAAGACTGAGAATGTATCGGGCTTCTGGGCAATAGATGATGTTAGAGTATGCCATGAAAATGGTAAAGAAAAGTAATACGAGAGCTGCAAGAAATAACGTGGTATATAATTTCAGAGGTTAAAGTGAGTCGCCTAAAGTTTACCAAGAGATTGGAGAATCTCTCTGATAGAAATTTCTCTTGCCAGTCTTTGAAAAAACCAAGCTGGAAACCTAAAAAATTGACTTTTGATCAGATCAGAGGTAAGTGAAGCAACTGAACTTATAGTGTTCCACAAATTATTAGGTTACTGAAGTCAAAAATTTAAATACGCTGGGACACGTAATTTTTTTCTGAAACAGAGGGTGTTTTTTCAACAAAAAAGAATCGCGCCTCCTTTACTACCCTCCTTGGCAGCTACTTCCTAATTTTTTTTAAATGGCAAGGGGGATTGTGCTATACATTGTTAAAATGGATTCCAAAAATAGAATTCAAAAATCATAATTTTGAATCTACAAAATTAAATCAACTGAACATCTAACAACATCAAGTTATGAAATGAAAATTGACGGGTCCGAGCAATTTTCAATTTTGTCTTCACTGTATATGAAAACTAAGAAATTAATGAACGAATGGCCATTCGTTTTAAAATCTTTCTTCTAATGATTTCTTCAAGACCTCCCAGACGTTTCAACATCGAGCAAAGAAAATTCCTTCGAACTGAAGTGGAAAGAAGAAGATCCTTCGCATCAAATAACATATTTTATATTCTATAAGGCAAATATCTTGAACGATAGCGAATGTTCTGGAAATTTTAAGGATTTGAATAGGATGAAATCAAATGGATTCGTTAGGACAAACATGAACGAACTCATCATCGATAATGTGGTGCCATATACTACGTACACGCTCACCATCTTGACTGCTCTGCATGCTAGAGAAAAAACGTTTCTTGTCACCACCCAACCAACAGGTAATTTCAACTCCAAGTTCAACATCCTTCATTGAAAAAAAAAATATACATGAGTTTCCTGATAGCTTGATGTGATAATTTATTAGAAGTAAAGTCCAACGCACACGACGCTTGTTTTGCTGCTAGATAGCTTGCTAGAATTTGCCGCTGGGTTCGGAGTTGGGTGTGGCGCTTGGTTCAATGATGGCTCCCTTGGTAGGTTGGCTTCACACGATGCTTGTCGCTAGGCGTGCATCGAAGTGACGCGACGAGTGTTTCTAACCTCAACAGTACCATGGACGCTCAAGTACAACAAACTATTGCTACTGAAATAATTCAACGTAGGAGAGCAATTATCTCAATTCTCATCACCAGTGATATTCAGTACTTTCATTAGAATGAAAATATCAAGTATAACTTTGTTACACGTACCTGATAATCGTCAATGTTTGTTTCCCTAATACTGGCTCAGTTTCATTGAATATTTATGCCAAGAGTATAGTTATTAGACCTACACAACTAATGAACCATCATGGTTCTGTAAACCCTGACCCTCTATTAATAATATTAAAATTATGAGGATACCGCGATATTTGAAGGTAAAACTACAATGAGAGTAAAAATAAGGAATTTAATAAATCAAAACTACATGAGTGACAACAATTGATTAGCAATAATTTTGAGATGGTGTCATTGTGGTAATTCGGAGTATTTGTTGCATACAAACACGGTTCTTCTTTGTATGCGTCAATAAAAGCATTGATTTGCTCCGGAGACCACCTTTGCGACATATTTTTTCAACAACGGAGCACGAAAACAATGGAACACGCAAGCTAGCCGTCACGAAAAATAGCACACGTTCTATCACCAACAGCCCGCACAGCAGCCCGCAGAACAGCCAGCAGTGACGTCACTTTCTCGCAGCGCTGCCAGCAGAGTAGCTAGCAGAGGGCCCCGCAAGCAATCCAGCAGCAAAACAAGCGTCGTGTGCAGCGGTCTTAATATAGTCAGCAAGTCAATATACAGGGTGTAACTAAATAAGTTTGAAACATTTGAGGGGGTGATTCCTCATCGAAAAAAATATAGGATATTTCATATAAAGAAACTTCATTGGAGCATCCCATGCTAAGATTCATTCTCTTGAAAGGGGTAAGTACATAAAATTTGTTTAACAATTTTTTACAAGCACTAAAAAAGTTACAGTATTGAGATTAACCTGACATTTTCTACTACCAAAAATGCACTTAGCCAGTAATTTATTTGGTTTACCCCATGGTTGTAAGGGGTGGGGAAAACGCAACCCCTCAAATTTATTTCCAATGTAACTTCTTGTCTTATTATTTGTTTAACACTTAAAAATTTATTTCCGATGGCAATGTCCCTTGAATTTTTTGCCCAAAATAAACCAGTTCGCAGCGAAAAATTATTTTACTACCTGCGTTAAATGATTAAAGGGGAATGAACAAAACTAATTTATCAATAAAAAACATAAAACATGTAGAAATCATAGTAAATGTTCAATATGTCTTTCAGACATTACGCATGCATCTAGACGTCTTCGCATTGAGTCACGTATTCGCTCGAATAAAGGAGCTGTATCTCAACATGGGATGCTCCAATGGAGTTTCTTTATATGAAAGTTCCTATCTTTTTTTCGATGAGGAATCACTCCCTCAAATGTTTTACACATTTATTTAGTTACACCCTGTATACAGGGTAGCCCATTAGTGGAAAGAAGTAAAATAACTCACTAAGGAATGAGAATACAAATAAAGTTCGTGCAGATACACAATCCTAAAATAATACGAGACATACAGGATCTTCAGTCTAGGCGAACATTTAGTTCCCTTTTTTGTTTTCAAATGCAACATCCTGTATATGTTTCACCATCGATTTCATCGTTGAATTGTGCATTCAGTCGCATCTTTCTTTTTTTCCATAAAATGTTGCCAAACTAGAGCAAGAAAAAACAAAAATTTCACGAAGAAGATAAATGTTGCCAAGAAAAAACGTTATCAGTGATAATTAAACGGATCCATTTAATATATGTTAGCTGAAATGTTTTTATGCCTTGAAATTATATCCTTATAATGTAAGTTGTTGTTTTCAAAAATATTGCAATTTTAGCTAAGAATTCCAAAAATGTTCATATTTTCAACAAGCAAGCTCAGTGTTGCATTTGAAAATATGAAGTTTTTGCTTATCGAAATCTCCTGGATTAATGCTTATTCAAAAAACACCTTGTATAAAAAACGAAACTTTTAGTCACCCACCGAATGAAATCACTTAATCATCACTGATGATCTGTATATTTTTTCTTATTCAGCGGAACTCTCTCTCGAAGAGTTACCTTCAAACATTCAAATAAAACCTTCCCAGAAGGCAGTGAACATCTCTTGGGACAAAGTCGATTGCTCCAAGAAATTGGGCAATTTATTTTATCAAATTATTGTTGACGAGGGTGACATAACCGTTGAGGAAAGCGGTACCAGCAACGACGTTATTCAACACCGTATAGATGGTTTGAAGCCCAATAAGCATTATTCGTTCGAACTGCATACTGCTAGGAGTGCCGAAGAAGATCCTTCGGTGTATACTTTGGAGTTTGCTACCTTGCCGGGAGGTGAGAAATTCGTTCGTTTCTCCATATTACCAATTTGACATCATCTGTCAGTTTGTGGTAATTCTATAAAATTGACCATTTCAGTGGCACCAACCGTAGAAAACCTGGAACTCTACTCGATAGACAGCAACTCGGCTTCGTTGAGGTACGAATTGCCACCAAATCCTGAAGGAGTTGTCAAAGAAGTCCAAGTCACCAAGTGCAATAGTTTGTCCTTGAAGAAGTGCAGGACGTCTATTTATCCTGTTAGACCTTGCAATCTGTGGCCGGGTAAATTTTGTACCGAAGTCGAAAACTTGATACCGCAACAAACTTACATTTTCAAAGTTGCTATCAAAAATCACAACACTCCTGCTTTCGGAAAAGAAACCGTTGTTAGAGGGAAAGCGATTGAAAGAGGTATTTTTTCTTTGCCTAGACTGTTCGATAGTTGATAACATCATAACAACGTTTTCAGTGCCTGGTAAACCAACGAATGTGACTTATAAAATGGTGGATTGTCATATCTCTAGCGACTATTGTCCTCTGAACATAAGTTGGCTACATCCTTATGACCAAAACGGCACGATAACATATTTCGAATTTGTCTTGAATCATACTGATCATAGGAAAAACATTGAAGATTCGAAGTATATCCATGAGGTGTACTCCATCAATAATAATAGGTATTATCGTCAATACACATACCAGGTGGGTAATTTATAATCATCAATCAAAATTCTCGAATCGCGAATGAATATAATCGATACGCCACCGAGCGACACTAGAGAATAACTAGAAATCTTGACATAGCTTTTCTTCAATCCATGCATTCTACAGTGTATTAGATTGATTTCAAACTGAATTGATATTCAAATGAGGTCACATCTTTTAACAATCTGGTACCGTATTGTTCTAGTATTAGCAAAATTGAAATGCATAATAACATTACCTATTTTAATTGGCACTTCCGAAAATTGTCTCAAAATAACATCTACGAAATGCTACCCATTCCGATAAAACTTTTATGTTGTTATATGTTAGGATAGTGTTAGATTGTACAGGAAGGGCCAAATTGGACACTTTTGAAGGGAAAGTCCTGTTTCTGAACTAGATGAAAACTGATGGCGGTGTCTGGAGGTAAACTTTTATGACAAACTTCATGGTGAAAATTGCATATCGATATCCATAACTGTTTCTGAGTTACAGCATGTTTTCCTGAAATGTGCATTTTCGAAAACTTATTTCCTGTTGAAAATTATTTGTTTCAATAAAAACATTCCCGAAGCACCTTTTTAAGTAGAATTAAATGGTTCAACTTATTAATTTTTTCGAATCATATATCAATAGTTATTGATAGAAAAGTCATTTTTTCAAATGAGACAACCTGTATATTTCAATAGAACTTCAAATCACCATTCCAAAAATATAACACACCCAATGTTTTGCTCAAGACATCTTTGGAATACAGTGCTTTTAGGTTTTTTTATTTGTATAGGTAGACTTCAGAATGCAAACTTTGAATAAGTAGGCTTTGGAAAATGCGACGATAAAACAGAAAGCCAACTTCACTAGTAATCTTCAAATTGAACATCTTGTTGATGAATTGCATCTATTGAAGCTGCAATAATTGACAGTTTTTTGGTTGCGAATTTTGGAAATAATTGGGTAGCCAACCAAGGACCCAACCGATGGCCGGCCAGGTCACCAGACCTAACGGCTATGGACTCTTACCTCTGAGGAAGGTCGAAAAATACTATTTTTAAATTGCCGACCAACTCCGGACACGATTTAGAAGCTGCAGTGATGCGTATTTTTGCTTCCCTCACTACCGTTGAATTGATGAATTCGTTAAGAAATATTTAAAAAAAGTGCCGCCTGTGTTTTAGGGGGTATTCTGGTCTAGAAAATTGTAAAAATATTTTTTTTTTCTTGCATATTTTCAAAGCTTAGACTTTCAAAAATATGCTCTCAAAAGGATTTTTCAAAATTCGAAGAATTTTGAGAGATACAGTGGATTTTGTGACGCGGCACTTAAACCGGCCGAGCGGAGTGATCACACAATGAATGGCAGATATTTTCCAGGAATTCTTTTGTATCCGACTTGAGCTCGTAGTATACCATTTTAATCAAGTTTGACTACCAGTACATACCCAATATACCTGGAACTGTTCAGTTTAGTCTCGATCTTGGAGCTAAGTAGACACGAAACAGGAAATCTTTCTCAAACCTCAAACGCTTTTTTCTCAAAACTACTTTTGTTGAGGTGGTTGACACGATATCTCAAGTTCTATCTGACCGATTCCTTCGAAATTTTGTCAGAATCTTTTTCATACATCTCTTTATCGCAGGAACTAAGGATTTTGAAAAATTTTAATTTGAAGTATTTTTAAATAATTCATATAGGTCGAAAAACAGGGTTAAAAATGAATGTTTTTTTTTCAAGTAGACGCCATTTTGTGAATTTTTTATATTTTTTTTCGGCCGTAGTTCAAACGATAGCGACATCTTTACTGATTAAGATTTTTTTTTGTTTGTTCGATTTGGATGACTACAAGGGCTGGAATCATGTCAACCAGGGAGCCCTGTTTGATTGGCAGCCCCGACTTCACCGGCCTGTCATTTGACGAATTTTTGACATTTCTTTCTTCTGAATTTTTTTCTACGTACATAAAGGATCAATAAACATTATATAAAAAAAATGATAATGAAAATGTTTTTATTTTTATTTATCCTAGTTTGAAAACTACCCAAAAAGTAGGGCTCTAGACCAGAATACTCCCTCAAGAGAAGCTGATGGACATTTCGACCACCTTCTCTAAAGAAATTTATTCTTGATTATTTTTGATTACTATTATTATTGGAGATTTATTTTTTCATCAATGCCGTGGACAGCTTTTTCAACTTGACAACTACTAGTGAACTTTATTGGCTTTCTGCTTCATCACCGCATTGTCCAAAGCCTATGTGTTCAAAGTTTGCGTTCTAAAGTCTACCCATATACAGGGTGTTTCACAGTGGATGGAACATTAGACGTTTCTGGAGAACAGAAAGACAGATCATTTCGAAAATTTGTGAGCGTGGATAATCAAACTTGCTCTATCCGTCTAAAATATTTTCATCGATACGGTGTTGCCGCTTCTATAAGAAAGTAGTAGCTACTTCGTTATTTCAAATGGAACTCCTCGTATATTATATCATTTTTGGAATCCTCATGAGATTCCTCACAACTTTCCCATATAATTCCCTATACCTATCTGTGACGATTTCCGAGATAAAAATTATTTTGTCAAAATTTTGTGCAAAACCTGACCATTGAAAAATATAAATTTTTTCCAATTTCCAAATTCACAAAATATTGCAATTTGGGTTATAGCTGCATAAGACCATCAAGTATTCTGTCGATGAAATGGATCTCAGTTTCAGCATACAGGGAGGCTCAGAAGTGAGTGTCATCCGGGCACTCATGAAAATGACTGCAACTCCGTTTCTTTAAATGGAACACCCTGTATATTATCACTTATTCGAAAAGCTATAACATTTTCCATTCTAATTGAGTATACTTTCCCTATACCTATCTCGTACAGTTTGTTAGTTATGATAACTTATGTTATGAATTCGTTTTCAATTAATTAAATATTGGATAGTGCTTAAGATAGTAGGCTATGAACTTCATTCTGACAGAGAACTAACATGTTATTCCTTTATTGTCATCCTGTATTCAAGTTGCATGGGTGATGGATTTATTCATCATTCATGGTCAATGTAACAAGAATATCAGTAGAACATGCGAGTTTGATGAAAAGTATGCTGATTTACCTCGAACGAATTCGAGAAAATTCATTAGATTGAACAGATTACAGAATCATCAAACTCGCATGTTCTACTGATATTCTTGTTACATTGACCATGAATGATGAATAAATCCATCACCCATGCAACTTGAATACAGGATGACAATAAATGAATATTATGTTAGTTCTCTGTCAGAATGAAGTTCATAGCCTACTATCTTAAACACTATCCAATATTTATTTAATTGAAAACGATCATAACTAACAAACTGTACGAGATAGGTATAGGGAAAGTATACTCTATTAGAATGGAAAATGTTATAGCTTTTCGAATAAGTCATAATATACAGGGTGTTCCATTTGAAAAAAACGGAGTTGCAGTCATTTTCATGAGTGCCCGGATGACACTCACTTCTGAGCCTCCCTGTATGCTGAAACTGAGATCCAGTTCATCGACAGAATACTTGATGGTCTTATGCAGCTATAACCCAAATTGCAATATTTTGTGAATTTGCACTGGGAAAAAATTGATATTTTTCAATGGTCAGGTTTTACACAAAAATTTTACAAAATAATTTTTATCTCGGAAATCGTCACAGATAGGTATAGGGAATTATGTTGGAAAGTTGTGAGGAATTTCATGAGGATTCTAAAAATGATATAATATACGAGGTGTTCCATTTGAAACAACAGAGTAGCTACTACTTTTTGATACAAGCGGCAACACTGTATTGATGAAAATATTTTAGATAGATAGATAGATAGTTTATTGATCCAAATGCGAGCTCACAAAGCTATAGGACAAGTCAAAACAAAGTACATGTATAAATAAAGTTATTCATAAAATACAATACATAGTTGGATATAGATAAAATGAGACACACATCAACGACATCAACTCACAAAATCGACAAAAATATTATAAATATCTGAACAATTATGAATGTGAACATATTTCAGACAAAATGTTTGTTATAACAATAAAATAAAAATAAAACATTAAAAATATTCAAAATATTCATCAAGGTTGTATGGAGTAAAGCCCAATAAAAATGCTTTGATTTTTTTTCTGAAAATATGCGTCTGTTCTATTACTTTCAGCTCATTTGGAAGTACATTGTATAATCTCAGTCCTATCACGTTCAGTGATTTTTGAGAAATGGTGAGATGTGAGGGTGGTAAATGGAAGTCGTTTTTTTTTCTCGTATTGTAATTGTGATATTGGTTGTTTGTGGGAAACGTTTTTTTATTCGCGTGAATATATGTTATGACTTCTAAGATAAAAAGACCAGGGAGTGGTAGAATTCCAAGTTTCTTAAAAAGATCTCGACATGACGTCTGCTGGGAGACGTTTGCAAGGCAACGTATTATTCGCTTTTGTGCGATGAATACGTCTTTCGCTGCTGGGGAGCTCCCCCATATTGTGATTGCGTAGCAAATTCTTGATTGTACCTGGGCGTGATAAAATAGGAGCAAACTAGGTTTGTCCAAAACGCGTTTGAGGATTCTAATTTGGTAGCATTTGGAGTGTAGAGAGCTAGTCAGATTATTGCAATGTGATTTAAAGCTAAGATCGTTGTCTATTATTATACCTAAGAATTTGGAGGATGTACTATGTTCAAGAGGTGCGCCGCAGATGTTCAGGTCCAGGGAAGGTGGATTGGTGTTTTGCCTGGTATGAAAAGTAGTAAAACTTGTTTTTGAGGTATTGAGAAACAGAGAGTTGTTGCTCAGCCAACTATGTAGGGCATCAGTTGTGTTGTTTATTTTATTTTGGAGTTCTACTGCGGATTTATCACAGAAAAGCAGGGTAGCATCATCAGCATACAAACAGGTGAAGGCTCTTGGCAGAACAGTTGGCAGTTCATTTATATAAATTAAAAAGAGTATAGGTGCTAGGACGGACCCTTGGGGAACACCAATGTTATTTGGATAGAGCAAGTTTGATTATCCACGCTCACAAATTTTCGAAATGATCTGTCTTTATGTTCTCCAGATACGTCTAATGTTCCATCCACTGTGAAACACCCGATATACAGGGCTATTCAAATTCGAGTCTATGCATGGGGATTTCGATAACGGTAAGAGATAGAAGAATGGTTAAATGGGGGCAAAGTAGCTTATTTCAGAGGTCAATTATATGGATGAAAAAAATCTGACCTAGCTTCTTTAGTTATGGAGTTATACAGGAAAAATCGAAAATTTCGAAATTCTTCTTTTGTCTATTTCTTTTTATTTTACGAAGATTTTTTTTAAATATTGCCACTTTGCCATAGCAACTTTCTGCAGGCTATCCAAATATCTGAATAATTTTGATTTTCAAATATGGACCTGTATTTTTTATTGCATTTTTTTGAATGCCAAGAGTCATGTATCATATTGATGTAGAATTTTCATCTGAATTACAGAGTGTTTTGGAAATATTGAACTAATATCAGTGATATTCCATAATTTTTTTATTCCATAACAACTGTAATTGAATTATATCAGAGAATGAGAGGTCAATCAGACGAATTGATTTTTTAAGAATAATTAATTTCAGAATTTCTAGATTATCTATTCCCACTACATGTTCGGAATAACAATAAAATGAAATCAACAATTCCAAGAGACATTATCTTTACAATAATGTAGTTCGAAAAATGAGTAGCAATGAAATATTTCCAAATTGGTGTCTGTAGTATGAATATTGTCATTCGAATATTTTTTTTTCAATGATTATATGCACATACACGTACTAGGAAGAATAAATTTTCACATTTTCGCACATTGATCATGGGTTGCGTGAACTGAAATGTGGATGAATTCTTGAAATGGAGTTTCTTCGTCGAATAATGTTGATTTTCTTCCAAATCCTAGGAACTCTATACCTTATTCTATGATATTTTTTTTTAATTAGAGCTGGAATAAAAAAAAAATGAAATTTTACTGGTAATAGTTCAATATTTCCAAAACACTCTGTAATTCAGATGAAAATGTTACTTCAATATGAAAGATGACTCTTGGCATTCAAAAAAATGCAATGAAAAATACAGGTGCGTATTTGAAAATAAAAAGTTGAGAGTGGCCCAATTTATACGATACCCTGTATATAATTTTTATTCAGATATTTGGATAGCCCACAGAAAGTTGCTATGACAAAGTGGCAATATTAAAAAACAATCTTCGTAAAATAAAAAGATATAGGCAAAAAAAGAATTTCGAAATTTTCGATTTTTCCTGTATAACTCCAGAACTAAAGAAGCTAGGTCAGATTTTTTTCATCCACTATATTATTTGAATGGTAATTTCAAGTTCTATTGAAATATGCATAGGTTCTCTCATTTGAAAAAAATATTTTTCTATCAATATCTATTGATATATGATTTGAAAAAATTAATAAGTTTAACCATTGAATTCTACGTGAAAAAGTGCTCTGGACATGTTTTAATAGAAACAAATAATTTTCAACAGGACAGAAGTTACAGCAACTTTTCGAAAATGCACATTTTCGGAAAACATGCTGTAAGTCAGAAACGATTATAGATATCGATATGCAATTTTCACCATTAAGTTTGTCATAAAAATTGAATCTTAGCGATCTTTCTCAATTAATTAATCATGGCACGCTAGATCGAAAAATAAAAATTGAAATAAAAATTAGTACTGCAAAGCAAGTGAATACGTCAAATAATGCTAATTGACATATAATACACAACCCCCGAATTTTGTTCTTCTATCTCCAATAATAAAAAAGTTATAGGGGCGAGCCACCTTGAAGAATCACCCGGTATACATAGTAACGAACTAGTTCCCTGCAGAAGTCTTATTTTCATCATAAACTCATATAGTTAACGCAAAACCACATTTAACCAAACAATGAAAACCAAAACTCATCAAAATTGTTCTCGAATCATTATTACCGGTTTCAGGTGAAATCGTTGCCGTACAGCAGCTACTACAACCTGTACCTGAGATCTGCCAACAGCGCGTGCAAGAGCGACTACAGCGTCTCCACCGTTAAAACCGACAACCTTGGAGACCACATTGACCAGAGCCCCAAACTCATCGCCAAAGGAGAATCTACGCTGTTGTTCCAGATTCCACACATTGACAGGCGGTTGCAGCAGTACACTTTGACCATAGTCGTCCAGGACTACGACAAATCCAAGTCTATAAATAAGAATATCGCCGAGAATCGCAAGATTTCTGATAATTTGTGTCACTCGTTTGGAAACACATGGATTTCACAAGTGATTACAGTAAGGATTATTCGTCACTTGCTGTCGGTTCCTCTAATATTGGTGTCCACATATTTTATTTTTCATAAGACTAGGCGCAGGAATCCTTTCACAGACCTACGAGTCATCGCTTTGTTGAACCAACGATGAGCTCTCCCGCCATTGCCAAATTTTCACGGAATCAAAAGCGACCTGGCATAAAATCGAGACGAAAATTTTGTTTCCCAAAAAAATTATTTGATCAATATCTCATTTCATGGATTATCTATTGAATATTCAGTTGCATTCGAAAAATTCCATAGTTTTGAAATTTTTTATACCATTCGAAACGTGGTCAAAACCCACACGGATGATGCTTAAATTTCCCCAGATATAAATCAATAAATTAGAAGATCAGTGGTTAGCTCTTATTTTGCCATGATTACATTAAACGATTATCAAAAATCTGTCAGAACTACCTTTCTTAAATGAATAAACTATAGAATAGGTTTAATCTGTGATATTATATTGAATTATGTTCGATAAGTGACTAAATTAATATTTTTCAAATATGAGTGACGAAAAAACTTTTCTACTCGGGTGAGAGAATAGTTTTGTCTGAGATGAAATTTTCTAGACATTGAATCTAACGTTATGAAATTATGTATGTATTTCGAAACGAATTCATATATTTATTTTAGGTTAAAACAAATGAGAGCAGAAATGTTATTATCGGTAATGCAAACGATACTTTGAAACCGTTGGAGAGATATTGTATAATTTTCATCATCACCAACCAGTACAAAGGTTCAGAGCATGATGTAGTCTATTATGAGAAACTGAAAATGCCTGAAGCTAAAGCGAAGCCTACGGAAAGTTCATCGAGTACCAGTTTTAATCATTTGTACATGTTGTTACTCTTGCTTTTATTGGTACCAATCGGTTTTTTTCTATACAGGTAAGAATTATTTGTTTCAATTATTTCGAATTTTAATCCAAACGTTTCATCAAAACAGGTCTCATATAATCAAATTCAATAGAAACTCTACCAAATAGTCCTACTCTCGTATTCAAACTTGTCAGAATTATTAATTTCCAGCAAATTAGGATGTTTAGAGTCCCGTATTTTCGGATGGAAACTAATCTAAACTCAGTTGGTTTGAAATTTGGCTATGTCATTCAAATTATGATTAATTTCGTCATGAGAATCTACTATCTACTACCATTCGGTGATGTTTCTATTTCCCATCTAATTCATTTGTTATAAATTTTTTAGTCCATAAGTACATTATCATTGGATAAAACGGTAAGTATGAATTGTTGCCAAAATTGTTCTTTTATCCCAATCTACTTTCTGAATGGAATGCTTGATGCCAAACGATACAGTCATCTGAAATCACTATCAAAGTGTCATTTCATAAATCATCCAAGGAATGTTTATTTTTGAGCATCACAATTTTTGACTCAAGAATTATGATCCTATATTTTTCGATTATATCAATGAATCGGCATAATTTATGAAGTGCCTGGAATGAAATGATGGTTATGATCTATAAATTAACCCTTAGTGTTTTGATATACTCACTCGCTGTATAGTGCATGTAATAATGCTTATCATATGTATGATATACTATACTAGTATTATGGTTGACAAATTTCAACGACATGGATTTGAAGGAATATTCTCATGTGATGTTGATTCATATGCATTATAGTGATTATGCTGATGAGATTTGTTAATCTTAGACACTCAAGGTAATGCACCGATGCAAAGTTTTTCAATGCCATTCATTATTATTTTTCATAATTCATCTGTCATATAAGATACGTTGACGAATGTTGTCGATATGCAGCCTTAAGTGTCTACTGTGTGTAGCCCGGACAAACTTAAAAACCATGTTTTGTTGAATTTTAGGTTTCTGAGGAAAAAGAAAGTCTTAGCGAAGCCACCCGAAACCAAGGAAAACATTTACCAATCGCTTCCTTACGATGAATGCGAATTAGCTGAAACTCAGAGTGATGTCAAGAGCTCCTCATTTTCAAATTCCGAGCTGCGTTTAGCATAAATCGTCGTGCCTTTTAGATGAGTCTGTACTTACCTCAGCTGTGATATAACACACCAACTTTTTTACTTACCATTTACCCATCCACGAGTGTTTCAAGCCGGAAGTTTTTTATGGATTTCAAATTCGAATAATCGATAGAATATGAAAGATATTCGTTCGGCTAGTTGTAGTTTATATGTATGCATAACTTTAAACGTGTAAGTTGTTTTGTTATTAGGTATTGTGCAGCTATTTTTTTGAATAAATGTACTTGCAGATACTTTTTCATTAGTTTTTTCGTTACAAATATTCGACAAAGTTGATCTTGTGTTATCATAAATACTTTTTTTGAATTTTTTCTATGTACTTTGTCAGAATTTGAATATAATTATCGCAATTCCATAAAACTACAAAAAAGTCGTGCACCTGGTATACAACCTATATCTTACTAGATTAAATATTTAAACAAATATAAATACAGACCGATAATCGCTCTGACCTAGTTATTGACCGACTCAAAAATCGTTAAGGACAGATGTCTCCCAATACGTATTCATTCAACGGTATACTGTATGATGTGGAGAGGGTGAATCAAACAATTGATTGTTGTCAAGTTGTCATGACGATCGTCGCATGTAAAAATGTGACCAATAAACATACCCCAAATTATATTATATTAATTTCACCATTTAATGATAAAACATCCTATGATTTTTTCATGGGGGTAGACAAAAAGTTGGCATGACAAACGTGTTAGTGTTTCTATTTTTCAAACTGCAGGGGTAAGTTTTATCTTTTTGAGATGATGGCTCTTCTCTACAGCTTCTTGAAAGTCGCCAATAAGATACATTATGACAATTTAAAAACTTCCAATGGGCTATATCTCACAAAGATGATATAAAAAATGCTCAAACCCGTTTCTAGGATAGAAATGGCATAAAAGATAACTCACCCCCATCAATCCCCTAGGCCCCACCTACCCCGACCAAAGAAGTTTGAATGGCAGACCCCTACTTGTGATACATCATTGAAAAGCATGTTAAAAATGGTATCCAATGATATAAATAATAATTGCACAACGTGTATCAATAATTACCAAATTAATATTTAACAATTGTTAAAACAAACATAGGAACCCTACTAGGGGGTTGATGTGGGCGAGTTTTTAGTTCCCCTTTGCTATGAAACGGTTTTGAGCATTTTTTGATATCATCTTTCGTTTGTGAGATATAGAACATTGTAAGTTTTCAAATTTTCACAGTGTATATATTTTTGAGAACAGATCCAATATAGTGTAACATTTTAGGCTATACCGGGTAGATCTCGATGCTTGATAGAGTGGAATTTTCATTATTTGTTTAACGAAAAATATTATAATATTAATGTAAAATTTGACAATGTATTGTTTTTACAAATTTTCCGTAACGAATCACCCTATATGTACTGAATGCTTTATTTCCAGTTTTTGACATCCAACCATCATAAGTTCGTGGCATTCCAGTCAAAATGACAGCACGCCAATAGTATACCTTTTTTTACATATTATTCGTGAAGAGAAGGGTTTGAAAAACCTAACATGTCTCAATCCAAAGACAAAATGTCTGAAATCGATGATCACATTGCGAAGCGTTTTGATATCCAGAAAAGGCTGGGCAAAGGAGCTTACGGGATAGTCTGGAAGGCCATCGACAGAAAAACGAAAGAAGTGGTGGCAGTCAAGAAGATATTTGACGCTTTTCGCAATCAAACCGATGCTCAGAGGACTTTTAGAGAAATCATGTTCTTGCAATCGTTCAAGAATCACCAGAATATTGTGAAATTGCACAGCATTCACAGGTGAATCCATTCGTTATAAAATCTTGATTACTGTAATAGAAATTATCTTTCAGAGCTGCCAATAACAGGGATATTTACTTGGGATTCGAATATATGGAGACGGATCTACACAATGTCATCAAAAGAGGAAATATTCTGAAAGATGTTCACAAGAGGTATATCATGTATCAATTACTGAAAGCTATAAAATATATCCACTCAGGTAACGTCATCCACAGAGATTTAAAACCAAGCAACGTACTTCTGGATAGCCTTTGCAGGTAATAAAAAAAAACAGAACAAAGCTATTTGAATTTGTTGAAGCATTATGGATTTTCTGATTACATAAAATCTGAGATACAAATCGTTCCAGGTGTAAAATAGCTGATTTTGGCTTGGCTAGATCACTAACTTTGAGTTTAGAAGGCTCTATAAGCGAAACAGACCCAACTCTAACTGATTATGTTGCAACAAGATGGTATAGAGCTCCTGAGATACTCATAGCTAATAGAAAATACACCAAAGGCATAGACTTGTGGAGTTTAGGCTGCATTCTCGCTGAAATGACGGCGGGAAAACCGGTTTTTCCGGGAACCTCGACCGTAAATCAGATTGAGAAAATTATGGCGACTATTCCTACACCGACCCACGAAGGTAATATATCACTTTAATGAATAAATGAAGCGGAAAAATTAGAAAGGTGACATCGGCGCATTAGGAATTAAATCATGATTATTTCTTTTTAAATGATCACGAATTGGTCGATATTTAATTCTCAAACCAATCAGTTGTTATATGAAAAGCTGAGTCTCAAAAGATGCTCAAAATATCATTATAGAATCATTAATCGGGAACCGTTGAATATTCGGTAAAAGTTTACTTTAGTTTTACTAGTTTTATTGAGCGATTTAGATTTTGATGAAAACTTTCTCACGTATTTTGGTCCAAGAAACGCGAATTTGGCAACATTATCTTGGGATAATAAATACTTTTCGATATATTCCAAAGAATTGAAAATGTTTTTAATTGAAAATGTATTCAACAGCACTGAGGAATTCTTGAATTTCTGAAATCTTCACATACCTCTTTAATACTTAATTGATATGTTATTTTATTTTCTCGTTTGTCTTTAGTTTCAGTTGCTGGACTAGTCTGATATGTTTATACTTTTTTATGTTTTTATACTGGGCGTGTAAACTTGATTGATGCCAATAAAATTGAAGTCTGAAATTTCACCTTCTTTTCTTGAACGAGAGTTTCCTCAGGTTGAATACACGATGAACCGTACGATCTTGTCCAAAAGGTGACACGGAAAAGAAGGTGAAATTTTATTTATGAATTGGGATTTCTTGAAAAGTATCAAATTCGTGTTTTCTTTGGACCGAGTACAAAAAAAACTTCATCAAAATTTTGGTCGAGCTATAAGTGCGATTTGAGCCATTATTTTTTTAGAGAAACATGGATTGCTTCAATAACGAAATCATAATTTCCAGATATAAATCTCATTTGTGTATCGGGCGTGGGATCTTCGATGATAAAAAATGCATCTTCGGTTTCAAAAATCCCTCTCTGTTCCATCCTCGGTCCTAACGTGCCTCTTGACGCTCTGGCCCTGATCAACCAATTGCTGGTTTTCAACCCACACAAGAGATTGAACGCAGCAGAAGCCTTAGAACAGGAATACGTTGCTAGATTTCACGATAGATCCCAAGAAATCACAATGCGGAGTAACGTAGTGGTACCTTTAAATGATGACGTACGACTCTCTGTGGACGATTATAGAAATAAATTGTATGAACTGATGTCTAGCCATCACCCTAAACCGCTAGCGGTGCCTGTTAAACAGAAAAATTTGGTGCCGGAGGTGTACTCCAAAGTCTCCAAAACAGCCGAGAGATACTTCAAGTCTCACGTGACTCTGAAAGATCGATCGTATATTTCCCAGTCCGAGCCTAAGATGAACAATCAGAAGGCGCAACACTGGTTGCATACAGCAAATATCAAGTCTGACTCCAAGGTTGTTTTGCAACAAGGCTTACCGGTACCGCCTAGAAGTCGAGTTGAAAGCTTGAAGGCAGGAGGAGATGCTAGGGCACAAATGAAGTCAACCAGTGAGGTGCCCAAAAGGAGATTCACTCCGAAGAGAAATTATTTGAATGAATCATTCAATAGTTTCAATAAAAATCACGGAATTATTACACAAAGCGCTCTCATGGAGCTTAGAGCTGCTGGATTGCGATAAAGCAACACCATTCAACTTGATCACAGTATTATTTTATCACTCCAATATACTATACCTGCATTTTATACTCATTTGCACATTGTGTACCTTTTTCTAATAAATCATGAAACAAATTCTATAAATATTTCTATGGATTTTCTATGGTGACGTGTTTGAAAGATGACATTCGTCAAAAGTCACATCTGTCCGTCAATTGTCACAATGCTTGTGACTGTTTATTTCAGATTATGCACCGTGATGTGAAGTATGCAGTGTTTGCTGTGCTACAATCATTGCCGTCTTCAAGATGGCTGCTACGGATAGTAAAGCTCCTCTAAGGACAGTTAAAAGAGTGCAATTTGGAATTCTTAGTCCAGATGAAATTGTAAGTAAATATCCTCTCACGAAATCCTCAAAAATTTCGTTGAAATTTCAATTCTGAAAAGGGGAGTGTAATTGCACCATCAGGATTTTATGTGCAGGTTGAACGGTCGTTTCAGTATACAAATACAACATGCAATTATGAACACAACATCTTTTACAATTTCAATTCGAGCTGTAAATATTGAATTGGACATAGATTTATTGCATCCATGGCGATATTCTACAACGAAATTGATCGTAAATGAAACAATGCACTTTCTGGGGGATTTTCCTTAGACCTTATTTTGCGCAAGTGCATGTTATGTTGTTTGTTGCGAAATATATAGCAAGTTTCCTCTACATCTGTTGACCCAGAACTAGATTCTGTTTTAGTATCGACTTTGGCCATGAAAATTCTAATAGTATTGCATTCACCAGTGATTTTCCTAATTATGTTTTGTTGATCATGGCAAATTGTCTTGGGGCAGTGAATTACCTATAAAGCTATCATGGTACCATTTTAGGAAACAAAAACATTCAATACTAATGATTTCAATGGATTATAAGTATAGAATTGTTGTGTTACTAAACTTGAGAATGGGCCTTGAATTCATGAAGAAAAGTATAGCAGATACTCTGTCTAGGTGGTTAAAATGGATATTTTGATCTCATTTCTAAGGGCAATGAAGAATTTCCCAAAATAAAACCTAAATGTTACAGTTTGCTAAATGACAAGCTGCTTACATTTTTATCTACTCTCCTGCAGATGCTTAGTGTAGTCTTGATAAACCATAATCATTTATATGAAATTTACTAATGCTGTTAATGTTTGTATATTCAATATTTGATGACTTTATTTTTGTAGCGTCGCATGTCTGTCACTGAAGGTGGCATCCGCTTCCCAGAGACAATGGAAGCAGGACGCCCAAAACTATGTGGTCTCATGGATCCCCGACAGGGTGTTATTGATAGAAATTCTAGATGCCAGACTTGTGCTGGTAACATGACAGAATGTCCTGGACATTTTGGTCACATAGATTTGGCAAAGCCAGTCTTTCATGTTGGGTTCATCACTAAAACAATAAAAATTCTGAGATGTGTGTGTTTTTTCTGCAGCAAACTGTTGGTCAGTCCGGTGAGTACCATAGATTTGACCCATTTTGATTTGAGGTTCTAGTCAGAAAATGATTTTTGATATGTCATAATGCAACTAAACATGCTTTCATAACTGTGAATACCAAGAATAAGGAAGTAGATAGTCAGAGTTGAATTTCCATTTCATAACTTATTGCAAGACTTTTAACTAAGATATTAATTTCAGTAGAAGTGAACATATTGAGTAAATTTAGTTTTGATAATTTTTTTTGTACTTACATATGTATTTTGTAGTGAGAAACATAAATTTGGCAATATTATCATGGAAACCCCAAATGGACAATTGTCAAACCATAGTTAATGTCAGATGGATTTGGTGTGCATGTGATATGATATGAAAAATACTCCTTTTTTAATGTTTATCTGATAATGAATGCATGGTAAATGCTTTCTCAATATGTTATGTGTCTTGTTGACATTTGCAATACTGCTGTACAGGGTGGGCCAAATTGGACACTTTCAAAGGGAAAGTCCTGTTTCTAAACTAGATAGATGAAAACTGATGGCAGTGTCTGGGGGTCAATTTTCATGACAAACTTCATGGTGAAAACTGCATATCGATATCTATGACCGTTTCTGAGTTACAGCATGTTTTCCGAAAATGTGCATTTTCGAAAAGTTGCTGTAACTTTTTTCCTTTTGAAAATTCTTCGTTTCTACAAAAACATTTCCAGAGCACTTTTTCACGTAGAATTCAATGGTGAAACTCATTGATTTTTTCAAGTCATGTATCAAGAGTTATTGATAGAAAAATCTTTTTTTCAAATGGGACACCCTGTATATTCCTGTGTATTTAAGTAGTGCTTGAAAAATATACACACTCATTGTTTTGCTTGAGACATCTTTGAAATACGAAGCTTTTAGGTTTTTTAATAGGTAGACTTTAGAACGCAAACTTTGAACAAGTAGGCTTTGGACAATTCGGCGATAAAACAAAAAGCCAAAATTCACTAGTAGTTGTGAAGTTAAAGAAACTGTCCACAACAGTAATTTAAACTGAAAGTTTTATTGAGAGTCTCATCCTATACTTACTAATAAAAAAATAAATCTCCAACAATAATAATAATTGAAAACAATCAAGAACAAATTTCTTTAGAGATGGTATTCGAAATGTCCACCAGCTTCTCTTAAACACAGGCGGCACCTTTTTTGAATATTTCTCACCGAATTTATTAATTCAACGTTAGTGAGGAAAGCAAAAATTCGCATCACTGCATCTTCCAAATCGTCTGGTGACCTGGCCGGCCAATGTTTGGGTCCTTGGTTGGCTACCCAATTATTGTCAAAATTTGCAACCAAAAACTGCTAATTATTGCAGCTTCAATAAAGGCAATTCATCAACAATCAATTTGACAACTACTAGTGAACTTTGGCTTTCTGTTTTATTGCCGAATTGTGCAAAGCCTACTTGTTCAAAGTTTGCGTTCTAAAGTCTACCTATAAAAAAACCTAAAAGCTTTGTATTTCAAAGATGTTTCAAGCAAAACAATGAGTGTGCTATATTTTAGGAATGGTAATTTCAAGTACTACTTAAATACGCAGGAATATACAGGGTGTCTCATTTGAGAAAATGATTTTTCTATCAATAACTCTTGATACATGACTTGAAAAAATCAATGAGTTTCACCATTGAATTCTACGTGAAAAAGTGCTTTGGAAATGTTTTTATAGAAACAAAGAATTTTCAACAGGAGAAAAGTTACAGCAACTTTTCGAAAATGCACATTTTCGAAAAACATGCTGTAACTCAGAAACGGTTATAGATATCGATATGCAGTTTTCACCATGAAGTTTGTCATGAAAATTGACCCTCAGACACTGCCATCAGTTTTTATCTATCTAGTTTAGAAACAGGACTTTCCCTTTGAAAGTGTCCAATTTGGCCCACCCTGTACAACCAAGAAAATAAGGTGAAATTTCGGAATTCAAAGACAAATATCACACAAAATATTGATTTTTCCACAATATTATTGCCATATTTGTGTTTCTTGGACCAAAATATGTAGGTACTAAAAATTTCATGAAAATTCAGATTGCTCAATATGTGTGCTTTTACCTCAATTTCTTGAAAGAAATTGAAACAACATAACTGTCTAGTGACATCTTCTTTCAATATTTTCTGGTTATATACTTATTTCATTGTATATGTTTCTTCATATTCAAAACTATTCTATTATACATGTGTGAATATTGATCCCATTCATTTTCCATCTTGAATTTCTAAACTTATGTTTATTCAGGAGATTTTGCATAAAGTCAGTATTTTGGATATTGTTAAACGTTTATTTCTTTCTTTTCATTTACAAATTTTTGTTAGTTCAGTCTTATTCATTGTGTAATATAAATTATAAGTTCACCTAGATGTGTGTAAATGACAAAAAAAAATATAGCTGAAATAACTAAATAAGTATAAATATAAATAATGCCATTTAATCTACTAACAATTTAAAGTCGAAACTTATACATATTTTCACATGAGTTGTGCTATGGAGTTATTGCTCGAGAATTTTAATGTTAGCTTATAAACACTTTAGTTGCTCTAGAGAATTGTTTTTCGTTTTTAATAAATTTGATACCTGTATTGTAAATTTTTGGTCCTATCACATTGATAAACCTTCAGTTTCCATCATATTCACAGAAAGGTGTGTTCAACATTTCTTTATTTAGTTGTCTTATTGGGTTACATGATTGATATACTTGTACCTTGTCATTTTTCCTTGTCTGACATAATTCATTGCGTCAAATTTGCTTATTCCTTATTAAACGAAATGACCTTTCTTTCGTTCCAGAACAACCCAAAAATCAAAGAAGTAGTGATGAAATCTAAAGGACAACCACGAAAGCGTCTCGCGTTCGTTTATGATCTATGCAAGGGCAAGAACATATGCGAAGGCGGCGACGAGATGGACGTTGGTAAGGATGGCGGAGCGGGAGGCGAGGAAGCGGGTAAGAAACAGGGTCACGGGGGGTGCGGCCGGTACCAGCCGAACATCAGGCGTGCCGGTCTCGATTTGACGGCCGAATGGAAGCACGTCAACGAGGATACCCAAGAGAAAAAGATTGCTCTATCCGCTGAACGCGTGTGGGAAATCTTGAAGCACATTGTAGACGAGGAGTGCTTCATCTTGGGTATGGATCCAAAGTTCGCACGTCCCGATTGGATGATCGTGACCGTTCTTCCTGTCCCCCCGTTGTCCGTACGTCCTGCTGTCGTAATGTTCGGTTCAGCAAGGAATCAGGACGATTTAACCCACAAGCTGGCCGATATCATCAAGGCAAACAACGAGTTGCAGAAGAACGAAGCTGCTGGTGGGGCAGCTCACATTATTACAGAAAATATAAAGATGTTGCAGTTTCATGTGGCTACGTTGGTCGACAACGATATGCCAGGTATGCCCAGAGCAATGCAGAAATCAGGTAAACCTCTGAAAGCCATAAAGTCTCGTTTGAAAGGCAAAGAAGGCAGAATCAGAGGGAATTTGATGGGTAAACGTGTGGATTTTTCTGCACGTACAGTAATCACCCCGGATCCCAATTTACGTATTGATCAAGTGGGAGTACCAAGAAGTATTGCACAGAATATGACTTTCCCAGAAATCGTGACACCTTTTAATTTCGAAAAAATGTTGGAATTGGTCCAACGAGGTAATTCACAGTATCCAGGGGCTAAATATATCATCAGAGACAACGGAGAAAGAATAGATTTGAGGTTTCATCCAAAACCTTCAGATTTACATTTGCAATGTGGATACAAGGTCGAGAGACATATAAGAGACGGCGATCTGGTCATTTTCAACCGTCAACCAACTCTCCACAAAATGAGTATGATGGGTCATAGAGTCAAAGTTCTTCCATGGTCAACTTTCAGAATGAACCTATCGTGCACATCACCATACAATGCCGATTTCGACGGCGACGAAATGAATTTGCATGTACCGCAGAGTATGGAAACCAGAGCCGAGGTGGAAAATCTACACATCACCCCTCGTCAGATCATCACACCTCAAGCCAACAAACCAGTCATGGGTATCGTACAGGACACCCTGACGGCTGTCAGAAAAATGACAAAACGTGACGTATTCATCGAGAAGGAGCAGATGATGAATCTGCTGATGTTTCTGCCTATTTGGGACGGCAAAATGCCGCGGCCTGCGATTCTCAAACCGAAACCTTTGTGGACTGGCAAGCAGATATTCTCGCTCATCATTCCAGGCAACGTGAACATGATCAGAACACATTCAACACATCCAGATGACGAGGACGACGGGCCCTACAAGTGGATATCGCCCGGGGACACGAAGGTTATGGTAGAGCACGGAGAGCTCGTCATGGGGATTTTGTGTAAAAAGACACTTGGAACGTCGGCAGGTTCTCTATTGCATATTTGTATGTTGGAACTAGGACACGAGGTATGCGGCAGGTTTTACGGTAACATTCAGACGACAATCAACAACTGGTTGCTTCTCGAAGGTCACAGTATCGGTATCGGCGACACAATCGCCGATCCTCAAACTTATACAGAGATCCAGAGGGCTATCAAGAAAGCAAAAGAAGATGTAATAGAAGTAATCCAAAAGGCACACAACATGGAACTGGAGCCGACTCCAGGTAACACTTTGCGTCAGACTTTCGAGAATCAAGTGAACAGGATTCTCAACGACGCTCGTGACAAAACTGGAGGTTCTGCCAAAAAGTCCTTGACTGAATACAACAATTTGAAAGCTATGGTGGTGTCGGGTGCCAAAGGGTCCAACATTAACATTTCTCAGGTTATTGCCTGTGTGGGACAACAAAACGTCGAAGGTAAACGTATCCCCTTTGGCTTCCGTAAGCGCACCCTACCTCATTTCATCAAAGACGATTACGGTCCAGAATCGAGGGGCTTCGTCGAAAACTCCTATCTAGCAGGGCTGACGCCCTCCGAGTTCTACTTCCACGCCATGGGCGGTCGAGAAGGTCTCATTGATACAGCCGTCAAGACGGCAGAGACAGGCTACATTCAGCGTCGTCTCATCAAAGCTATGGAGAGCGTGATGGTGCACTACGACGGCACCGTCAGAAACTCCGTCGGACAACTCATTCAGTTGAGATACGGCGAAGACGGTCTGTGCGGAGAAATGGTGGAGTTTCAGACACTCCGTACCGTAAAACTGAGTAACAAAGCGTTCGAAAGAAAGTTCAGATTCGATCCCAGCAACGAGCGATATTTGCGCAGAGTGTTTGGCGAAGACGTGATCAAACAAATCATGGGCTCGGGAGAGGTCATCTCTGAGCTCGAACGGGAATGGGAACAGCTTCAGAAAGACAGAGAATCGTTGAGACAAATTTTCCCTAGCGGCGAATCCAAGGTGGTACTGCCCTGCAATCTGAATCGCATGATTTGGAACGTACAGAAGATCTTCCACATAAACAAGAGGGCGCCGACAGACTTGTCCCCTTTGAGAGTTATACAGGGAGTAAGAGAGCTGCTGAAGAAGTGCGTCATCGTGGCTGGAGAGGATCGTCTGTCCAAACAGGCCAACGAGAATGCTACCCTGCTGTTCCAATGCCTTGTGAGATCCACTTTGTGCACCAAGTGCGTCTCGGAGGAGTTCAGGCTGAGTACCGAGGCTTTCGAATGGTTGATTGGAGAAATCGAGACCAGATTCCAGCAAGCGCAAGCAAATCCAGGGGAGATGGTGGGCGCTCTGGCGGCGCAGTCTCTAGGAGAACCTGCCACTCAGATGACGCTCAACACTTTCCATTTCGCTGGAGTGTCATCGAAGAACGTAACGCTTGGTGTGCCTCGATTGAAGGAAATCATCAATATATCAAAGAAGCCGAAAGCTCCTTCGCTTACAGTCTTCTTGACCGGGGCAGCGGCCAGAGACGCCGAAAAAGCTAAAAACGTTTTGTGCAGGTGAGTGGGCCGTTTATAAAGTAGTTCAGACATTCAGTTTTTTGTTAGTATAATTTTTGAATAATATGATTCACTATAAATTGTCCTGTCATTTAATATTTGTAAACAGTTATTTATTTTTGGTGGATATAATTATTCGGGAAGCTGAAAAGCTACATTTTAGAATGAATAGAAGATATAATGGTTTGTTCTCCTCAAAGTAGATAGATATATATTTATTTCATTCTACAGAGTTGTTTTCACTTGTCTGAGAAGTAAGTCATACATACAATACAAATAGAAAAATATGAAACAACACAAGATCAATCAATTGGACAAAGCAATTCTATAAAATCTAAATGATTGTAGACAGTTCACACTTGAATGAACAGATTAAATTTTAGAGAGAAAATCACTGACTGAGTAAGGCTCCACCACACACAAGTAGTTCTAACTGGTCTTATTCCATATTTCAGACTGGAACACACAACACTCCGTAAGGTGACCGCCAACACGGCCATCTACTACGACCCCGATCCGCAGAACACTGTAATCACCGAGGATCAAGAGTTCGTGAACGTTTACTACGAGATGCCGGACTTTGATCCGACTAGGATATCGCCATGGCTATTGCGTATAGAACTGGACAGGAAAAGGATGACGGACAAGAAGCTGACTATGGAACAAATTGCCGAGAAGATCAATGCTGGATTTGGAGATGATTTGAATTGCATATTCAATGACGACAATGCTGAGAAGTTGGTGTTACGAATTAGGATAATGAATAGCGATGACGGAAAATTCGGGGAAGGTTAGTGGATTTGTATTTACGAACATCAAACAGAAACCTCCGTAACTCGGTTCTGACGAATGAGTTTGTTTTTTGTAGGCGCAGATGAAGATGTAGACAAAATGGACGACGATATGTTCTTGAGGTGTATCGAGGCGAACATGCTGAGCGACATGACCCTGCAGGGTATCGAGGCCATCGCCAAGGTGTACATGCATTTGCCACAGACTGATTCTAAGAAGAGGATCGTCATCACAGAGACGGGAGAGTTCAAGGCCATCGCCGAATGGCTGCTGGAAACGGACGGTACCAGCATGATGAAGGTGTTGTCGGAGAGGGACGTCGACCCTGTAAGGACGTTCTCCAACGATATTTGCGAAATATTCTCGGTAAGGAATCTTGCAATAAATATGCTAACAGTAGTTTTTAATAGAGTCTTGCATATTATGGAGATTAACTTCAATTTCTGCTGTAATTTTGAAATGATCTCCAACAATCTTTACATTATCTCAATCTAGCTGTAGAAGAAATCTGAAGTAATTTATTTATCAGTCAAGTACACTACAGGATCGCAATAAAATCCCAAATGGTACAACAAGGCAGCATCCACAAAAAAAAAACATAAAACATAGTAGAAAAAAAAACAAGCAAACACCAGGAGTGTCTTATAAAACAAAACATGAATATCCCTAGTAGACTACATAGTTAAATCATAACCTGAAAATAAATAAATGTTTTCATTTTCATTAGTCAATAAATAAAGTACGTAATTGTAATACAATCACAAATGTTAAACCAATAAAGTTCAATTTAAAAGAATACATTCAAATACCAGGACTGAAATGTAAACATAGAATCAATCAAATAATCAAGAATCTAGCGAACAATGGTAGGATTAAGTTGTCTAATTGCCATTTTCTTGAATCTCAAGTGTGACAAATGAAAAACATCAAGCTCTGAAAAATTGGTATTAAAATTTTTTTGAAGTCTACAACTGATTGCCATTGAGCCATAGTTAGTCCTATGGAACCGTAGCCCAAATGAAAAACTGCGATTACTTCTCAAGGTTCTAGAGTTAACAGAAAGGCAGAGTTCTCCTAAAATGGCTGAACAATTATAATAAAAATGTAAATATAATAAAAATATTGAAAAATTTATGTTAACTTCGACTGTAACTTCATCATCAAAATATTGTTATCAAACAGGAGTCAAGCAGACTAGAAAGTCATTAGGTTTGTTCCAACAAACATTTCTGTATGGTTTTGAAACTGGTTTGTGGCCGTATCGGTTCTGTTTAGTTGGCTTGAGCGAACTTTCTCATAGTTTCGTGACGGTACAAAAACATTAGAGGGTTGGATCGGTTTTATTGGCGGTTTTTGGCTACCCACGTTCTACAAGATTGAGGTTATTGTTCTTCTGTTTAAGAATAATATTTGGTTACAATAATAAAAATAATATGAAAATGGAACATTCTACGATTTTTGACCCTCGTGTCATTGTAATGAATATCAGAATCGTCTTCACTTGTTTCGTATAAATAATCAGTATCTCATTCGTTACTCATTTATTTTTTCATATTTGATTCAAACGGAAGAAATTATCATTAACACAAATGAAAGTAAACAAATACCTAAACAAGAAGCTAGGTTAGCTAACTAATTCTTTTGGCAAAGAGTTCCCTAATGCGCATGTCAATAGTCATGAATCAAAACAGTTTTCAATTTTGAGCATGTACCGAAATTATTGTCCTGAAACCATGCTTCGGACGGTCACGAGTTTGGTTGGATCAAAAAGATGATGGTCAGATTACGATCACTTCTCGGTTGGAACAGATTAAATCAATTGCGCAGGAGCGTGACCATATTGTGACGGTTTTCAGACGTGTTGGAACAAACCTTTTATCAAATTTGCTCACCATCGACCTTTGTGATTCATTTTTTTTTTGTATTTTCGCACAGGTATTGGGAATCGAAGCCGTGCGTAAATCGGTCGAAAAGGAAATGAACGCCGTCCTCCAGTTCTACGGTCTATACGTAAACTACCGCCACCTTGCTCTGCTCTGCGACGTGATGACAGCCAAGGGCCACTTGATGGCCATCACGCGTCACGGTATCAACAGACAGGACACCGGCGCCCTCATGAGATGCTCCTTCGAGGAGACCGTCGACGTGCTGATGGACGCGGCTAGCCATGCCGAGGTCGACCCGATGCGCGGCGTGTCCGAGAACATCATCATGGGCCAGCTGCCGCGCATGGGCACTGGTTGTTTCGACCTGTTGCTCGACGCGGAGAAATGCAAAATGGGTATACCAATAGCGCAGGCGCACGGCAGCGACATCATGAATGCCGGCATGTTCTTCGGATCGGCTGCCACGCCCAGCAGCATGAGTCCGGGAGGAGCGATGACGCCCTGGAACCAGATCGGCACGCCGTATGTGGGAAGCGCTTGGTCTCCTCAAAGTAAGTACTCTGCACTTTTCACTGTATCTGGCGTTCTTATTCCGATTATTTCTTTCGTCTGTCAAATATCGATATATCAGCTGAACACTGAACGAAATACTAACGCATTGAAATTTGTTTACTCGAATTGAATCTCGTACTGAGTTTAGTTTTCAGAATTGTGCAATTACAATTGAATTCGTAATATATCAGTGCTAATATGGATAAATGATTTTTGTAAAGAAAACAAAAAATTTATGCTGACTGGGACGAAAAAAGAATTAAATGAATAGAAAACATATTCTCTCTCAAGTTAAACAAATTCGTCAACTGTTTATACATCACGCTATAAAAAAAAGCCTATCGAATAACATGAACACTTTTGAATTGATTTGCTCTTTCAGATATGATGGGTAGCGGTATGACGCCTGGCGGAGCAGCTTTCTCTCCCTCAGCAGCTTCGGACGCCTCTGGAATGTCTCCGGCATACGGGGCTTGGTCCCCAACCCCTCAGTCGCCTGCCATGTCTCCATATATGGCATCACCGCACGGGCAATCGCCATCTTACAGTCCTTCGAGTCCTGCTTATTTACCCACTTCCCCTTCTTTGACTCCAACTTCTCCCCGTTATTCTCCTAGCTCTCCTGGTTATTCTCCCACCAGTCCCAACTACAGCCCTACCAGTCCTAGTTATTCCCCAACGAGTCCTAGTTATTCCCCTACCAGTCCTAGTTATTCTCCCACCAGTCCTAGTTATTCCGCGACGAGTCCTAATTATTCACCCACGAGCCCTAGTTACTCGCCTACGAGTCCTAATTATTCCCCTACGAGTCCTAGTTATTCTCATACTAGTCCTGGTTATTCCCCGTCGAGTCCCAATTACTCGCCCACCAGTCCAAGCTATTCTCCTGCTAGTCCCAATTATTCTCCCACCAGTCCCAGTTACTCGCCTACGAGTCCTCACTTTTCCTCCACTTCTCCGAATTACTCCCCCACGAGTCCCAATTATTCCAACACGAATCCGAGTTATTCCCCATCTTCGCCTAGATACACATCGTCCTCTCCCAATTATTCCGCGACCTCTCCCAACTACTCGCCTAATTCTCCACAATATTCTCCTGCTTCTCCGAGCTTTTCGCCCTCCTCGCCGACATATTCTCCCAACCCCAATTATTCGCCCACCTCTCCGTCCTTCTCCGGAGGGAGTCCACAGTACTCGCCCACCAGTCCTGGTTATTCCCCCAATAGTCCCCAGTATTCACCATCGAGTCCACAGCACACGCCCGCGGCCAGCTCCAGGTACTCGCCCAGTTCGCCCAACTATTCCCCCAACTCGCCCAATTATTCACCTACTTCTCCGCAGTACTCGTCGCATAGCACCAAATATTCACCTACCAGTCCTACATACACTCCTACTAGCCCTAGTTATTCTTCTGCCTCTCCGGCTTATTCTCCTAGTTCTCCTAGTTATTCACCTACCAGCCCCGGACAGGACGAGTAGTTTGCTTGTTCCAAATGTTTGTTTCATGAGGGATTGGTTATGTTTTTATTATAAGAATCGTAGTTTTAGGTTATCGATTTGTATATATTTAAAAGTTGAAGTAATTCTTTATACATGAAAAATGATGCGCGTTGAAGATATTTTTAATAATAAAAATCATCATTCTAAAGATGTGATGTATTTATTGAATTATAATGATCTACATCGATAAGAATATCACAAATACATTGCACAAACTTATTTCCGAGGTTCAACAAAAATCAATTTTCTTCATTTCCATTACCCTGTTCTTCTGCAATACATCTGAAATAGATTCTCCAGATGATTTGAAATAGTGGACATTTTATATTGGACGATTTCCGATATCATGAATTAATTGATGAAAAGAAAAAAAATCCACAAAATGTGTACTTCAACGACATAATTTGTTAACGTAGCAAATTGAAATTTAAATCGTGAGGAAATATCAAGGCGATAAATTATTTTGTACCAAGAATGATGAACGTGTGTTGTAGAATTAACGAGAAACCAAATGTACTCTTGTGAAGGGTATATAATTTGTAGATATATTGCTATTAACGAAAAATTATATGTAAGTACAACCTAGTGGAAATATAGATGAATTTTTTATCCAATGTTTTTTCTTATAATCCATGTGCTTTGGAGGGAATGGAAAAAAATTTATATGCATTATCGAATCCTAATAACACTAGAATATCAAAACAATGAACCAGAGATCGTATTGGCTGGCATGAATTGTAAAACAATTGAGTATATTTGGACTTGGACGAAAATGGCACACATCGTGAATAAGACCTAAGAAATAGTTTCAAACTTCAATTTTAACTTGTTTTTGTTGTAGATTCTTGATTCTTGTGTTTTTCATACATGGAATCTCTCCCATCAAGTGATTTTTCCAACAGTTTTCATCCAATTCCAAGTTTTCGTGGCACAGGGGGCATCTTATACAGCTTTCGGTTAGTTCTGAAACACACATTTTACGAGAAAATAATAAAAAATAAATAAATTGGTTCGAACCGAAAATACCGTTGATAGATTTCTAATGACACTTTTGTACCATATCTGTTTGTTTTTTCTTCAATTGTCTATTCGAACTATAATACTACCTACCTTCACATGTTCCCACGTGATTTTGAAAATGCTTCTGTTTGACAGCTTCCGAACATCGCGAACACTGGGTATACTGATCGTGCTTCTCACATTCCGTTAGTAAATGTTCCATCAGGGCTGACACTTCGATTACTTGACTGCATTCTTTACAACGTACCAACATGGGGCACGTTCTCCAATAATGGGAGTTCATCGAATTACTAACAGACTTGATTGTCGTTTCGTTTTGGTTGCAAAAAATGCATTGCCTGTAGAAAATATTTAATGAAACAGGCGAGGAATAAACAATGGAATGTAATAAAATAAGCGAACATTAGCAACAGTGGGAAACAAGTTACAATTTAGATTTTTTTTGGTTTTAGTTGTGAAATCACATCAGTTTTATTTGGTGCTTGCATGAATTCCTGGTGAGTGGCATTACCAACTTATTAAAAGTGTGTTCCTCTTACTTCTCATTGTCCCCCTTCAGCGAATCGTTACTGGGCGTCGATATCCCGCTGACAGAACCGGAACTTTGACCATTTACAATGTCATTCCTGGTCAAGCTGTCCGACAGTACGAACGGTTTGGCTTGATCAGCAACGTCAAAGTCGAGAGGATTGTTTCTCGAGTTGACCGCAGTGGCGAACTTGTCGCGGCCGTTCTGGTTCGGCTCCGGACTCATACAATCCGGATTCGAGGGGGTCGTTGTTTGCTGGAGGAGGCGGGTTTTCTCTGACGCTTCTCTCTTCCTCTGAAAAAAAAAATTGGTCGTTGAATGATTGGCTTTATGAAAAAATCACTTTACCTGTAAATCGATCTTATCGAATTCATGAAACAGCTGCCTGTAGAGCAAATTCCTTCTGGTGATATCGTCGTCTGGGGGTAGCTGTTTTCGCACTAATCTCGGATTGACTTTGTATACTAATACCAAAATTCTTTCGGATACTTTCCTGACTGCCTCGGCAGGGTGGTGTAGACCGCTAGAGCCAAATTCTGATAAGGTTCTACAAGTCAGGCCACTGGAAAATATTTACACATCACATGCGGGGTTGGAAAGAATTCGTCTCCGATGTAGGAATTAAATCAGAGCGAAAATAATAGCGAAAATTGAGATAGCATTACTCTAATAGTTTGAAGAAGGGATATCGGACGATATTACAAGATAAATATTTAAGCGTGATAGAGCATAAGTCTGAGGAAACACTATTGAAAGTGGAAGTCTATCCAAATTCAAATGTTATATCCCTAAACAAAAATAAAACGAAGAACATTACGTTCATAAAAAATCGGGGAGCGCTCGACGATGGAACAACAGTACTGGGTTTTCATGTTGACGCTCAACTGAATTGGTAAGAACATGTAAATAAAATGCAAGAAAAGCTTTCCAGGGGTCGATTTGTCTTGAGAAATCTAGGGAAGTACTGAAGACTGTTTACTATGGAATGGTACATTGCCATCGGGTATATGGACTCTTATTGTGGGGAACAAGCCCAGCATATCGTCTACTTTTGGTGACAAAAAAGAAAATCATCAGAACTATTGCCAATTTGGCAACAGAACACATGCCAAGCCAATTTTTATTCAAATGAAAAGCTTGACACTACCTTGTATAATGGAGGCAATCCTATGGATACATCAAAACAAAGATAAATATATTTCTGGAACAGATCTTCATGACCATGATACACGAAATAAAAATCAATATAGGCCGCCAAAAGTAAATGAAGAAAAAACAAACTGAATATTTGTCAATAAAACAGTACAACCAGATACCAGTGGAATGGAAGTATTACGCAACTAAAGAACTAAAATACAAACTAAAAGAATCATTGCTCATGAGTCCGCTATACGATATAGATGAAATTTTTCTTCATTCATGGGTTTAAAAACTTCAATAATGTGGACTGCTGAGTTTGTGGGAAATAATATATTTCTATGCTTTTCACATCTGTGCGCCTAAATGTAGAGCTGCTCATATATGTATAAGTGTGACTACTCTTAGTCTTCAATAAATTTGTGACGTACCTAAACAAAAAACTGTTGTGTGCCTATTTTTGTAACATACTGTTTTATGTAAATTTTTATGGAGGTGAATAAATATCTATCTACACGTACGGACGTAGCACGCACCATGTGGGAAGATTTCGGGATCGTTTGTTTGTGGAAAAATTATGAAATAAATTACGATAATTTTAAATTGGATAGGTATTTGAAGAAATCAAACTGAATCATTTATTCAATTCAATTTGTATTAGTTCGGATCTGTTTCGCAGGTGTTGCCGTGAAATTTAGGGATAATTATTGAACATTAAAACCGACATTAGCAAAAGAAATAATTATTTGTAGAAGATTATGAAACTAAGGTATGTATTTTGGAATTAACTACCAATTTGGACCAAACAATAACGCAATTTATTCAACGATTCAGCTCTGGTATCCGCAAACGAACGCAACATAATGATTTCTTGTCTCAGTTCATTCAAATTATTTGACGATTTGTGCGGTTGGATAAATAGTTGGCATGTTTCAACCATTGAATAAATTTCCCATTGCCACCACTGTCCATCAAAGACAGCCGCCTCTTTAATCTCTCCTGTCGTAGTGTGTCCGGCATAGAGATGAGTGGGGACAGTGGAAGGGAAGCGATTCATAAGAAGAGCGATGTGTCTCTCTTGTTTATTTATATGTGGGACTACAATTCACTTGCTCTCTTCGTTACTCTAAAAGATTTCTTCTGTATGGAAGAAGAATTCTTTCCGATCCTGTATATCATGAGTTGTTTGTCCTTGTTGCAAATAACACTCTGAAAAACAAACTAATTATACTGTGATGGTAATTTCACTCACTGAAATTAGTGGAAACTAGGAGGTTTTTTCATTCTGGATTATAATTGAAGTACATATGGAATATTTTCAACTTGATGTGAAAAACTTCCCGATTTTTCATTGTTTTCGAATGAACCTTGACTCAGGTAATATTTGTTACCAGACCTACTTATAGTGCGTTCAGCAAGATATTTCTAGGGTAATTGCAAAAAAAGCTATCTAAACTCGAAATTAAACTAATGGTTAATGTTGATTTTCTACTTCATTACCTCTGCTTATCAGTAGAAATTCCATGATTAATAATAAGCTGTTCCACCATTTCTGCTCTACTCAACGCTAATCTAGGATGCGTACTGCTACTCACTGCCCTACTCAGATGAACAGGTATGATGTGAAGTTCTCTACAAGAAATTTGAAAAAGGACTCTCGATGAGATGACGCATAAGGTTTGTTCCAACACGTCTGAAAACCGTCACAATATGGTCACGCTCATCCGCAATTGATTTGATCTGTTCCAACCGAGAAGTGATCGTAATCTGACCATCATCTTTTTGATCCAACCAAACTCGTGACCGTCCGCAACATGGTTTCAGGACGGTAATTTCGGTACATGCTCGAAATTGAAAACTGTTGTGATTCATGAGTATTGACATGCACATTGAGAATCTCTTTGCCAAAAGAATAGGTTAGTCAAATATGAAAAAATAAATGAGTAACGAATGAGATACTGATTATTTATACGAAACAAGTGAAGACGATTTTGATATTCAGTACAATGACACGAGGGTCAAAAATCGTAGAAAGTTCCATTTTCATATTATTTTTATTATTGTAACCAAATATTATTCTTAAACAGAAAAACAATAACCTCAATCTTGTAGAACGTGGGTAGCCAAAAACCGCCAATAAAACCGATCCAACCCTCTAATGTTTTTGTACCGTCACGAAACTATGCGAAGTTCGCGCATGCAACAGTTTCGAAACCATACAGAAATGTTTGTTGAAACAAACCTTTAATCACATGCGACTAATATTTCCACAAAAAAAAATCGTCATCATTACCTCACACTGTTGCAATCTGCCATCGTTAGTATCGTGTGCACAGCCATCTGGTTAATCCTCTGGCTGGTATCCCCGGACTTGGTCAATAACTCCGGTAAAAGCTTGTCGACGCTTCTCGCTACCTCCGCCGAAGCCACCCTTGAAATAAATTACAGTCAACCGGTGCCAAATCTGGTCGGTATGCGGGCCGAACCTGCCGGGCACGAACTGCACGAAAAACAATCGAATCACCTCGTTGGCAAGGCTGTAGACGGAGAAAACCTTATCACGCAACGCCCTGTGCAAGAGGAAGATTGCTCCTCGGGCGGTTTTATTGGGGGCATGGATTTTGCTCGTGTCGTAGGCGATCAGGGATTCTTTAAGGTGGTTCAGGCCATCCTCTTTGTCGCAGTAGTGCTTCGAGTAGAATTTTTCGATGAGATCGTTGCCGAATACGAGGATCGGTAGGGTTGCTTGCTTTTTTTCTCTTTCCGTTAGCTTCGAGGTGGTTTTTAGGTCTGGGTCTATCTGGCATTCGCGAAGGAATTCGTTGGTTTGGGAACTGAAATAATACAGTTTTGCAAAACCATAAACATAGTGGAAATATTTTCATTTTGTATTATGCTATGTTTTATTCCTGATATTGATATATTTTTAGTTCGTTGTTTTTTCATTATAATGCTTAGAAAATAGTTCATATTTTATTAAACCAATTATCGAAATGATTTGTATATTCCATTAAAAATTCACGAAGAATTCTGTGAAGGAAAAGTTTTAAATGATATTTTGTGATAAAATTCACAATAGTAGTGGAAAATTCAATTGAACATGAAGTGGGAACTGAAATGAGATTATCATTAAATCCACTATAAAAAATGGACTTTTCATCCAAATCAAGTAACTTTCAATCCTATTTATTCCATATTCAATATTTCATCAATTATTTTTTTTTCAGATATAGATTTATAATTACATTTCATTACAATTCATCAGACATTATAAGTGCTTTTCTATATAAAATTATATTTTGTTTTATATTTATGAAATTGATTGTAAATATTTTTCCCAATTTATCAGACATCATAAGATCTTTTCAATATAAAATCTGGAAGGTTTTTTTTTTCATTAGATTTCAGAAGTGAATTCCAGTAATTTCAAGAAACAACCCAATCACCATCAAAATCACTATCAGACATCCAAAAACGCATAACTCACTGTCTCAAAGCTGGCAAAGGCTTTTCCTCATACATCTCATAGGTAGACCTAACTATTGCTCCTGCAGACTTATTCCTTCTCCTGAAGGACCCCCTGTTCTGCATGTTAGTGGGACTTCCTGTACTAGGGGACCCTGTCTTGGGGCTATGGAACTTGGATACATGAACAGGGGAAGCAGAATTCTGATGCTTATCACTGTTTCCCTTGGGCAATACTGGAGAGAGTAAGTTCTTGTTGGTAGAGTCTTGTTCATCTGAACATTCATCATTTGTGGGATTGACCTGAAAAATATATTTCCTCTGTAAAGAGAATTAGGGTGTATTGATTCAAAACTAACCCCAGTTTGTTCCATTAGTTGTTCAACATGTAATTCTTCATACACTTCAGCTCTGAATTGATCCATTTGATTTTTCTTGTGCCTGGCTCTTTCGTAATCCTCAATTTCAATAGCATGATGTTTCTCTAGTTCATATTTTCCTAGTTTTTCTCCAGCTATCCTCAACTTAACCATTGCATTCTTGAGTTTTCTGGCATATTCAAAGCGTTCATCTGAAAGAAATGAAATTTTATTAAACTCTATCAGTCAAAACATTGTAATTCATACTTATCACAGCCAAGTGTTTCTTAACTTCCATTTTCTTGATTATTTCAGCAATATCTACATCCACATACATTAAAAAAGCTAGATCATCATAAGGTGAACAATACTCTGGATTATTCAATATATCATGTAATTTTGCTTCATCTTTCTGGCTAGGAGAACATTGAGTTTCTACATCAGAACCCAGAGTGTTCACTGCAATAAGGCTAACCTACAAAATCAACAAGACATTGAATGATATTCTTTTACATTTTCTTGTTGAATATTACCTGGTTGAATTTGTTGTTGGAATTGAAGTGATTATTATGGAGGTTCAATTTTACATAGGTCACTAAGTTTTTTGGAACATTAGCAGACTTGAGTTCCCTACTTTTGAAATCAGTGCTTTCATTCGTGGACAAAGTAACATACCCCAGATATTCCCAGTTGATGTCTGAGACGTCTTTCACAGTGTTTGTATCATTGTTGTTTAGGAAAAGTTCAATTTTCGATGCTAAAATCATTTATGGGAGCCCCATGAAATATATTATAGCATCTACTCACGTATCATGTATTGGTGGGCCAAAATTTGTATTTTGTTCAGAATACACCTTCGTTCCAGCTGTAATATTATTTCCTGTGGGTAGTCACAATTTTTTTCTGATTTCCATCCTTTTGTAATTGGGCTGTGAGTGTTCAATTCAGTGAATCTATATTTGGGATCCTCACCTATGAAGCAGAAGAACGGTATCACAAAATCGAGATCGAATTATTTAATAATAATGTATTAATTACTTGTTGTATAAACCACAGTGGATGGAATCTTTTTGGGCATGGTGAAAACCACAGAAAATGATTTTATTTCATTTTCTAACTGCGAAGTTTCAAATATCGATTATTTCAGAACTAACAACACATAATTTTCCTCCGTGTTTCACATTGTGTCTGAAGAAAATGTGTATTGATTTTTTCAAATTAATTTATGTTTTGCGTAAAGCGCAATGCCACAGGCAATGCGCGCTCACGCGTTCGTAAGAAGAAGAACTCTGCAGTTTTCGAGTCCCTAACTCATTTCACAGCGATCCGTATTTTGATCCTGATCGAAAGTTTCGATGTGTATTTGGTAGATGGCGCTCAAATTCGAATAATCGTATCATATGCATGTCTATTTTTTATTTATTTTATTCTTGTATATCCCAACAAATTAATAATCTCTGTAAGTGAGAATATCTTTATGTGTGGAAAACTATTTCTTGAAAATCCGTATTAAAAAAAAACGGTAGCAATAATTCAATAGTGTCTATACTGACGACAGGTTTATAGCCACTGTCGGCAAAATAAAGTCTTCCTGTGTATACAATTGTCGCCGGTAAACATGCAGTGTAACAAAATAATTGTCACAGTCGAGGAGAATTGGTCAATAAACTCCTCACTGATTAGTTACAGAAGCTGTTGTGTCACCTAAGTTGTGACAAAGATATCTATACTAACTCTTTTTTACCAGCTTTGAGTGCTCTCTAGATATCCTAGTTTTAATATCAATATTTTGTATGAACTTATTTCAGCAGCAATAAATCATTCTGGGCGTTTAGCTCCAATATAAATATAAAAATATTACTTATGGTGAGAAGGACCAAAGAAATGGTCATATTAGCGGATCGTTATGGTCGCTGAGAAAAAAGTGTTTATGATTTTATATTTTTATGGCCTACTCTCGTTTTATAGCATCATAATTTGTAAGCTACTGAATGTGGTGTCCTAGAATTGTATAGATCCAGGACCCATGTCTAAATTTTCTACAGAAAAATCATGTTTGGGACGAAAACGTGAAAGAATTGGACCGATAGAATTATATGCTTCGTTCAAAATAAGAACGATTACCTTCTTATGAGTAAGTGAATAGAAAACTAGGTATACCTACCTACTGTTGATTTCTGAAATGATATACGACAATTAGTGCTACATGGAAGAAGTTGCAGGTTGAGGTAATCTTCTTTACATTAAATAAATTGTGCCGATCATGTATCCGAATATTTCTTATGCCTACCAATTTGTATTCTGATAATGCTCCCTTCGAAAATTTATGGCTCTCATTTATTCATTATATCCCATTTTATCGAAACAGGCCATTCCGCATGAAGATATCAGCGCTATTATCAAATCTGGATGGTCCATTTCCCCAAAATATTCGAGCATATTGCTTTTCATACGCCGTTATGAGTCGCTATCAAATAAAAATAAGCGCAGGGATGAGATTGCCCTTCGCAAGAGCCCTTTGTAATGCGGCCTAAAATATTACCGTTTATTGTGTAGCGTACAGATTGTCACAACAAGCGATTACACAATAGAAAAGGATTCGATGCGGATTATTCGATTAGATTATAATTTAATGGACTTCACACATGTTATTGTCGATATGATAAGTTGGGGGATGACTATGAATGGGTTAAATATTACGTTTGATAAACTACAGACACTGCAAGCGGACTAGTAGATATTACGTATACGATTTTACAAAACTTTTCTCAAGTTGGCATCATTTCATTACGCATGAAAAACAATGTTTCTTCTCACTATGACAGATGAAACTTATTTTGCTATTATTTTCGCTGTCAAATCAATAATTGTTGTGGTTCTCATGTTTCGTCACCTGCAGCGCTTTCCTCTATTGTCACTTTGTCAGCCAATCACAAATCAGATCCGATCAGCTTTTCGAAAGTAGGAATGATCTTTATTTATTCGAGAGAATTTTGCAAGATATACTATTTCTGTCATTGATTTTATTTACCATTCAAGTCCTGACCGTTTGTTTTGTTGTCAAAGATTAATCACGTGATTATACCCCTATATCCTTCTAGCGGACAATTATGGCAACTTTTTCTTCAAAACTGGTGCCACTCCCCACCACTCAAAAATGCCGTAGTCTCCAGACCTATGTGTATGACCGTGGTGTTGAGATTTGAAGTGGCAAATATGCTAATGAAATTGCGGAAAATTCGAAGTTGGTGCTTCAGTTAAATTCATGAGTAGATTTAGAAATTCAGCTTTTCTGGTGGCGTGATCATATTGTCATTTCGTGATAACTGTAATACCAATTCTACAGCGAATTGCATTCGGTGTCCGCTAGATTTCAGTGCAATAAGTGGTGAAAAATACACTACGAGTTGTGCAATCGTTTCGGGTTATTTACGGTCTCAATTAATGTCGGTTGGACCACCGGAGTCTGGTAGCTCAATTAAGTGATCGTTTCGATTTATTGTGGGGTAAAGAACGGCCAGTATGTCTAAACACGACACCACCGCTTGATGAAAATACCTGAAATTGAAACTTCATGAAGAAGGTTATATTGGATATATAGAACAATTAATAGCTTTAGCGAAATAGGTTTAGCAAAACTGGTCTACAATCAATCGTATCGTTACAGTTAGAGCAATGACTATACAGGGTGTTTCACAGTGGATGGAACATTAGACGTATCTGGAGAACAGAAAGACAGATCATTTCGAAAATTTGTGAGCGTGGATAATCAAACCTACTCTATCCGTCTAGAATATTTTCATCAATACAGTGTTGCCGCTTGTATAAGAAAGAAGTAGCTACTTCGTTATTTCAAATAAAACACCTCGTATATTATATCATTTTTAGAATCCTCACGGGATTCCTCACAACTTTCCCACATAATTCCCTATATCTATCTGTGACGATTTCCGAGATAAAAATTATTTTGTCAAATTTTTGTGCAAAACCTGACCATTGAAAAATATCAATTTTTTCCCGATGCAAACTCACAAAATATTGCAATTTGGGTTATAGCTGCATAGGACCATCAAGTATTCTGTCGATGAACTGGATATCAGTTTCAGCATACAGGGAGGCTCAGAAGTGAGTGTCATCCGGGCACTCATGAAAATGACTGCAACTCCGTTTTTTTAAATGGAACACCCTGTATATCATCACTCATTCGAAAAGCTATAACATTTTCCATTTTAATTGAGTATACTTTCCCTATACCTATCTTGTACAGTTTTTTAGTTATGCTCACTTATGTTATGAATTCGTTTTCAATTAAAAAAATATTGGATGGAGCCTCAGAATTTAGATAGTAGGCTATGAACTTCATCCTGATAGAGAACTAACATGTTATTCCTCCATTGTTATCCTGTATTCAAGATGCATGGGTGTGAAAATACTATGGCAGAAAATAATTACTTGAATGCGGTTTAGATGGATTCATTCATCATTTATGGTCAATGTAACAAGAATATCATTAGAACATACAGTGAGTTTAATGAAAATCATGAGGTGATTTACCCCGGATGAATCCGAGGAAATTCATTAGATTGTAGAAAAATTTGAAATGTTTTTGAAATCTTCCTAGACTCATTAATACACATGTTAGACTTTGATACTCTTAGCTTTCCATGATGATATAAGCATTTCAAAATTTCTTTTCAATCTAATGAATTTTCTCGAATTCGTTCGAGGTAAATCAGCATACTTCTCATCAAACTCGCTGCATGTTCTAATGATATTCTTGTTACATTGACCATAAATGATGAATACATCAATCTAAACTACATTCAAGTAATTATTTTCTGCCATAGTATTTTCACACCCATGCATCTTGAATACAGGATAACAATGAAGGAATAACATGTCAGTTTTCTATCAGAATGAAGTTCATAGCCTACTATCTAAAGATCCATCCAATATTTTTTTCATTGAAAACGAATTCATAACATAAGTGAGCATAACTGAACAACTGTACGAGATAGGTATAGGGAAAGTATACTCAATTAAAATGAAAAATGTTATAGCTTTTCGAATAAGTGATAATATACAGGGTGTTCCATTTAAAAAAACGGAGTTGCAGTCATTTTCATGAGTGCCCGGATGACACTCACTTCTGAGCCACCCTGTATGCTGAAACTGAGATCCAGTTCATCAACAGAATACTTGATGGTCCTATGCAGCTATAACCCAAATTGCAATATTTTGTAAGTTTGCATTGGGAAAAAAATTGTTATTTTTCAATGGCCAGGTTTTACACAAAAATTTTACAAAATAATTTTTTTCTCGGAAATCGTCACAGATAAGTATAGGGAATTATGTGGAAAAGTTGTGAGGAATCTCATGACGATTTCAAAAATGATATAATATACGAGGTGTTCCATTTGAAATAACAAAGTAGCTACTACTTTCTGATACAAGCGGCAACACTGCATTGATGAAGATATTTTAGACGAATAGAGCAAGTTTGATTATCCACGCTCACAAATTTTCGAAATGATCAGACTTCCTGTTCTCCAGATACGTTTAATGTTCCATCCACTGTGAAACACCCGATATACATTTATTCAGATATTTTATTGACTAACCTTTTCTCACATGCTATACAGGGTGTTAATTAAGTATGTTAACAAACTTTAACCACGAATATTACTCCGAAAAATAGAAAGAAAATGTCATATGAACATGGGTCCGGAAATGCTTCCTAAGGGAGCTACGCTCCTTTGCGTGGGGCACCCTGAAGACGGTTTTCCCTCGATATTATCGAAACCGTTCATAACAAAATTACGAAATTAGGTGGGATGGGTAAACTTTCGACGCTGAATCTGATTCTGAATTCAGAATTTCATAATTTTAATCACAGGCGTATCATACGGAGGGAGTTAAGGGTAAAAATAACCCCATTTTCTAAATGGTAATTTTTTTGACATTTTGATTTTAGAATATGGCAATTCAGAGATTACTACGTAAAAATAGTCTCTTGGTACATCTCCATAGGCCTAACAGTTTTCGAGAAAAATGCAAATTATTGAATCGATGCAGGCTATTGTAAATAAATAAATGTTCGTCTACATACATATTTAGTTAGTGTGCTGTGAAAAACAATTGCAATAATTGATAAACAACTTGAGAACTGTCAGTTTATTTATAATTTTGTTATGAACGGTTTCGATAATATCGAGGGAAATCCGTCTTCAGGGTGCCCCATGCAAAGAAGCGTAGCTCCCTTAGGAAGCATTTCCGGACCCATGTTCATATGACATTTTCTTTCTATTTTTCGAAGTACTATTCGTGGTTAAAGTTTGTTAACATACTTAATTAACACCCTGTATATTAACTTCTTCAGTTCAATTCAATATCAAATGATACCAGAATATTGTCAAGTTTCACAAACAAAATGATATCTTGCCTTGGAGGCAGGGAAGTAACTAGGCTATTCAGCACCCGGGGCAAACACCTATTTTGCCCCCCCCCTCCCAACAATTTTAATCTGTGTCCGTGTTGGCGCCCCCTACGTCTGCTGCCCGGGGCTCATGCCCCGTGTGCCCCCCCCCTAGTTACGTCCCTGCTTGGAGGTAAAACTCAGATGTATGGAGATTATTGTTGATTTTACGTACTACCGCTAGGAGTATTTATTAATAATAAGGTTCTTATTACTTGGACGTTTGATGGTTGTTGATGTTTGAAATGAGTGAGTTGTTTTTTTTCCGTAGGAACAACAATTTATATTCAAATGGAAAAAAACATCATGATTGCATAAAATTGTCATGAGAAAATTAAATTTATCATGTGATCTGGATTTTGATGAAAAAATTTGTTGGTACTCACGTATTTTAGTCCGAAGAACACGAATTTGAAAAAATTTCTTCATTAACAATACACATAATATATTGGGAAAATATTCGTCATGCATTCATTCTCAGATATACAGTGAGGTCCTAAAGTAACCGATAAATTCATGTTCTTCGTAATTATGAATGCAAATGAAAATTTCTAAAACAGGTAAATTTTTATATATAAAATTACACTTTCTGAATGAAATCATTCACTTGCCCTTCAACCCTCTAGGGGTAACAACTACCCCTATGAAAATTTTAAATGAAAAGTGGTAGATTGTGATACCGCGTTTAAAGGGATTTTCAATTAAGGAGTTCGGCCCAAGTTGCCAACCTTATTTATTCGTTAAAAAGTCTGCCTTTTTGTCCCTCATGATTTTGCGATTTCTAGAAAGATCGTGCAATAATTAGTACACCTCAATCATTTTTTTGAGTCCTATCATAGTTATTTTGATGAAAATAAATGAAAATTTTTGAACTGTCATATTTAGTTACTTTTAGTTCTCTAAGGTTAGAAACTAACTCTATGGTTACAAATGCCCACCATTTACGAATATTTGTATATCTAGAATCAAATGAATAGAATAACGAATTGTCACTATGAAAACTGTTAAAGTGATTCAAGGTATTCCGGAAATCTCAAAAAGTTGAAATTTTACCCTTTCCCCAAAATGAGTAATCCTAAAAGGTGTTTTGAATGGATAAAACGCTGTGGGAAAATTAACATTGGAAAATATCACTAAAAATACCTATATATATAATAAACATTTTTGTTAAAGTATAGCAAGGAGTCGTTACCAAATGCTTTCGAATCAGAAATTCAAAACTCGAATTTCACAAATACTCAACAAATAATAACAGAAACAGATAATATCAAAGTAGAAGTAGGTACCATAGATAAAATAGAGACCGAATACCAAGTAGATAAACATGTTGATTGTGAAGAAATTTCGAATCAATCTGTGGATAGTAGTACCCAAATTTTCTCAGTACTATCTCAGAATATTTTTTCCTACGAAAATTTGTCAAGAACTTCAAATCGTTTCAAATTCTTCACAGGTATAAGTAATTGAAACTCTGTATGAATGTCTGGATGTGACTATAATAGATGAATTGAAATATCTATCTAAGAATTATGAGGAAGAATTAGGAACAATATGAATCATCATTATATGAATAATAAAGATCGATTGAGAAAAAGTTTTACATCAGAAGAATTATCATATTTTACTACAATGAGTAAATCATCCATGTCCATAATTTTCTTTACATGGATTCAATTTAAGTACTACACCAGATAATTGGCATAAGGGGAAATATGTTTCGAGGTGGCAGAAATATGGGAACTATTTCAAAATGTTTCAGAAATTTTGATGGAAGTTCTATCACACTTGTTATTGATGCCACAGAGGTTAATTTACAAATGCCATCAAACTTCCAACGACAGGGAAACACATATTCTACTTATAAACATTCAAATACTGTGAAATTTTTAGTGGCTATTTGTCCAAGTGGTGCAATAACTTATGTTTCTGAAGGATTTGAAGGTTCAATTTCTGATCGAGAAGTGTTTATAATAATTTAAAGCACGGTACGACAAGGAAGTAGTTGGTGTATAACCTTAGAAATGAAAAGTAACTAAATATGACAGATCAAGAATTATTATTTATTTTCATTAAAATAACTACGATAGGACTCAAAAAAATGATTGAGGTGTACTAATTATTGCACGATCTTTCTAGAAATCGCAAAATCATGAGGAAAAAAAGGCAGACTTTTTCACGAATAAATAAGGTTGGCAACTTGGGCCGAACTCCTTAATTCTCTATTAAGCAATATAGCGCGTTTTGATTTTTGGACGTGGATACTTAAGAAAAAAGTAATTTTATTTCATACAAACTCTCGAGTCGAATACCTGTCACAATTGACTAGTCTATTAGTTATTTTTTGACAAAAAAGTGAAATCGGATCTTTTTGTGACGTATTTAATATTTATTTTAGTTTGCTAGACGTCGTTAATAATTTTCAGTTATCAATCGTTTATTTCTATTTACTAAATATTCATATAATCTTTTTTAAAATGACCCTTTCTGAGACCCAAAGAATTGATATATTAATATTAATTGGAGTGGGTGACAAAGATTATTTGATGAGAGGTATTTTCATCATAATTTTCTCAGAAACCAGTGTTATCCACTTTGCTTTCTCACGTTGTGGTCCTTCAAGTTGCTCAAGAATACGCTATGGAGCAAGAATATTACTCTCAAAGTTTGCGTTGGAGTATGATAAGTAATTTAGAAATACCAGAAAATGCACTTGATGATGAGAGGAACAAGTTGATGTAAACTCACCATCTTATATTATTCTTGAATATTTCGTCTCATTTACATTTTCTATAGCCCTATTATTGACGTCCATAAAACTGCCACCGCCGTTCTGGCCCAACCAAACAAAAATCTTCTAGTTCTAAATAACTATTTACTATTTTCTAAAAATGATAGCTTTACGTGAAGCTGTCACAGCCGCATTGTAACTTCTTACTAAAAGCAGATACAAAGGTCATTTAAATTTCAAACGCTCAATTTTTCAATAACTCTCAATTGGTGTACGCGACATTTTATCATGAACAGATCTGAAGATTTATTGCATTAAATCGCGGTAATAAATTATCAAATAGGAATTGATCGATTGCCTTTGAAAAGAGGTTTGGGTTTATCAAATTTCAGTGAATGTTTCGAAAAGCTGTGTGATAAAGTTATATAAAATCAGGAAACCATACGAGACGCGTTTTCATCCCCTAATATTGTTTAACTCCAGTACAATCCATACCATACAATACCACCACAATACCGATCAATTATTATAGGGATCTTCATAGAATATTTGTGATGGAAAGAATTTGAGTGGAAAATTGCCGTAATAACAGATTGTCCCAGAGGACGAAAATACGTTTTTTGAAAGTTCTATTTGAACAAGGCGTATTCTGATCAACAAAATAGGGTACCAATGAAAAAAAAAAGTTCCAAATGTTTCCCTAATGTTTTCGGAAGTATCCGGACTCGCAATAACGAGGCTCGAACAATATTACCTACAGTAAGTTACGAGGTCATTCCCATAGAGTCCATTGTACAGAGTCCAAAACACTTATTTTCATGATTTCCAAGCATTCTTCACGGATAATAGGACAACTATTCCCCGTTCCCCTTCGCACAAGGCGTACGTCCCATGTCGTGTGACTTCATGTTCCTAGAAAAAGACAAAAGCTGGCACGCTTAGAATGCCGAAGGAACAATGTTGTAAAATATTTTGACAGAAGCTCCAATAAATCAGAAACTAAAGCAAAACATTGAAGACTGCGTGATGCGATCGCTACAAAGGGCGATTTGGCACACTTTCCGATATTCTAGACTAGATAATCGAGAACTATGGCCTACATTCCCTTTTCAATGGTAGTAATTGGGTGAAGGTTGTAAATTGAGACGCTTTAAAGGCGTTGAAGGTTTTTTATTGTTGGCTGACTGGTTGTCCTGTTTCGAACGTCCAAACTTGATGAACGATCTGAACAGGATTTTTTCACTTGTAGTTTGTATCGAAATTTGCTGATAATTATCAGGAAAACTAGTGCTCAATTTCGAATTGAAGATTCTTGAAAAAAACTTGAAATCGACCAAAAGCTCAGAATGTAACCTCAAATCACTCTCCTTATCACCTACCAGTGGTGTTAATTTATTCACATCCGGTCTAAAAATCTGTGTTTGCAGAAATTCTAATAACTTGAATTTTGAAACCCTACATTCTCTTCAGTACCAAAGAAAAAATCTGTAAATATTAGCTGATTCAAGAATATTGTTTTCCGCAAATCGCTAGGAAATTTTGACAGGAATGTCAAAATTTCTTGAAGAAAAAGTTTCCGTACAGTTGTTAGTGTTCTACATAAATGATTGAAAACACATTGCTTATAAGGAAAATTAATTTATATTTTGAAAACATCAAGTCATTGCTGATTACATTTTTAAGATCAATTTGTTATATTTACAGTAATTTGACAGTTAGTACAATTATTGAACATTGGAGGAACACTGTTAGAACTATGAGAAACATTTTGGACAACATGCGGGGTGGTAGGGTTATTTTGTTGAATATTTTGTACTGTGAAAAATATATTTGCCACCTCAACCTTATTGTTAAGCGATTCTTCGATATAACCTTCAGCAACGTTTGATGACTTCCATATCCGCCATGCCTTTTTAAACTAGTTATATGTCGGCACCAGAGTCAACCAATATTGTGGCAGAAGACCGACGAAAGCAGTGACCAGTGTATTCTGTCGGATTTACCAAGTTCAAATAAGTAGCAACTATTTTGGGCATTTTTCTAAATTGATGAATTCCTACCACTTGTCTACAACCCTTTCCGCTTTGATATTTAAAGAAAAATCGGTCACTGTTCATATTTTCTGGTCTTAACGAAACATACTTTCGATAAACATTCAAGTAGATCTGATTAATTACAAATGATCTTGGTTTGTTGGTTTTCGAATCAGGTATGCTGATTAAAAGCTTAGATTCTAGGTCTTCTTTATCGTGTACAGTCATTCGGACTAACTCATCCATTCTACAGGCCCCAGAAATACCAAATATTACAGCCACCTAAAAAATAAATAAAGGTACAATCTAAATAGAAATGAAAACCTTGTAAATTACCTTAATCATTAAATTTTCTTTATCTGGAGCTTCCTGGATAAATTTTTCAATTTCTTCCTTCGTGAGCTTGCCGTTTCAATAAAGAACGAAGTTTTGAGTATGTAGATATATGTGTTGTGTTTAATTGCAAGGGTTGACTTCAGCATTGAATAATTGGCCCATAATGTGGAAGATTTCATCTTTAAACAAAGGTCTAGGAAGTATGCCATTACAACATTTTATGAGAAAGAACTCGTATTTTTACTCATGCGATAATCCATAAAACGTCTGTATGCATTTTCGTACTTTTCTCTTGATTTCTTTGGCAATAATTCTAATGAAGCTGTATTCACTGCCTCAACCAGCTCTGGAGGAGTCCCAGGAATGGAAATTTCATCATCACTTATCATTTTACTTTTTAAATTTATAAGCGTCAAGTTTGACAATTCACACAATTCTTCACAGTCGCCCAGGAATGTTAAGCTTTTCCTACCCGGTGAACAATGTACTATTTATTATAAAACGTCAATTATTTGGGCCATTTCAAAATCCAAAACGAAAGATATAGGCGTCCATTAAAATCATGTGGCAATTTCTGTTGATTAATATAGTGGAATCGATGTCCTTTTGTTGTACCTAATATAATTTTCATGAAATTACGAACTTAACAGTCTTCTGATTGTTTCTTCACGTGTATTCGTGCTCTTGTTATGTTGTTCCTACTTGGATTTTTTGTTGAGGTATAGATAATTTTTGTAGGAAGACGATACGTTCAAATAGGCACTTTGTGGTAGATCATAAAGTTATAAATATCCTTCACCGGCCAAAACATAATCTCCAGGTACTCATTAGATGCCCTAGAATTACACAATCTTCAACTGGTGGGATAGAGATCTAAATTAAATTTCTTGATTTCTGAAAACATGAATTCTGTAAAATTTCTAATATTCTCTTTCAAGTCAATATTTTGGGGACCTCCAGTTAAAAGTTTCATTATGAAAATAATGTCTCCACATGTTCTTCTTCAAATATTGTTTGTAGATATTGTAATTCACCTATAGGTTTTCCTAATCGTAGCTTTTAGTGAATGAATACTCCATTTATTTATCCATTTTCTTATTCATTTATTTATTTATTTATTCATTCATTTATTTATTCAATCAAATTTAGTCAAATCAACAACAATCACAAATGTTCATTCCTAACACAAGATTCATTATGCTGCAATGAACAGGGATATATATCCATATCACTTTAAGACAATATGGCGAATGCTTAAAAATGGCAATAATTGATATCGAATATCAAAATAGTATCAACATTTCAGAGTATGTAACTTTGAGCCAATTCACAAATTAATTAATTTCTGAGGAAACTGAACGGAATTCGACCAAAAGTCATTTGCGACAAAATTTAGTTAATAGGTTCAAGAACTTTGAAAAAATATTAAGTCACCAGTGGCGTGAGAGCAAGTTTTTCTCAAGACTTTTATGGATTGAGACCTCGGAAAATGCAACACCCTGTATGGCATTTGGAAAAAATTTACATTCATATATTAAGCAGCACCTATTGCTCGATACTCGTACATAATTTGAAAGCTCTGTCTGCAGTAGATCAAGCACAATAAAATAAAAACAATTTTTTTTTAACTTTAACGCTGTAACTCCGCTAATAATCGAGATCGGACACATGTTCATATAGTCCAGGGTCGATAATTTTTCAAACCAAAAAAAAATATAATAGAATGAAACCCATTAGAAAAGGAGGGAAATATGATAAAAATGAAAGGAGAAATAAATTACGGGCGATCTGAGGTTGGGAAGGGGATGGGGTGAGTTTTTAAGGATAAAAAACGGTTTTTCCCGATTCCCGGCAAAACTAAGAGTCCTATCGAAAAAAGTCAAATGGAAAAGTTGTAGATAATAAAAAGATCTAAAACTTTTGTATCCACACTTGTTACTATGGTAAATCTTCTCAGAAAACGCAAAAATTAAATCATCTTTCGTTTTGGCAAACAGAAGGAGCAGCAGAACAACATTGTTACAGGGCATATTATCAGCTTCAAACTTGGTTGGGTAACGAACTAACAGCAACAGATTGGGGCTGGAAGCAATTTCAACGTGGAATTATGCCCAAATTTACACAAAAAGAATTAATTCCGGAAATATTGCTCAAAACAATTTGCTGCAGCTGTGAAACTGGATGTAACAGTTTGCATTTTCTGAGAAGATTTACCATAGTAACATATATTTTTTTTTCACCATCGGAAAGTAGAGATTCCAACGAACAGAAACCACACCAACTTTTTGAAAAAAGCTGATATTTTGACGGGTGAATTTTCGATTGAAAATTAGGCTGTTTTTTCGATATTAATTCAAAATAAGGTGAAAAAATAAATATTTTTAATTGAATAAATTACAGCGTATTTGGGACATAAAAAGGTAAGTTTTCACAAAATTTCGTTGAAAAATAAAAATTTTTGTAAAAGATAAAAATAAAAAACCAAAAACTTGTTTTTTTAAATTTTTCACATAAATTTTGAGGTTATGTGAAAAAAGTGTGGATACAAAAGTTTTAGATCTTTTTATTATCTACAACTTTTCCATTTGACTTTTTTCGATAGGACTCTTAGTTTTGCCGGGAATCGGGAAAAACCGATTTTTATCCTTAAAAACTCACCCCCATCCCCTTCCCAACCTCAGATCGCCCGTAATTCATTTCTCCTTTCATTTTTATCATATTTCCCTCCTTTTCTAATGGGTTTCATTCTATTATAATTTTTTTTCACTTTTCATTATTTTTAAAGGCTTCTACCCTGGTCTAATAGGAACTTTTCTCTTTATTTCGGACCAGAGAACACGTACCTGAAATATTGCCATGCAATTCTGAAACACCCTGTATATTTGTTATGATAATTAATTAATATACCTTAAAAAACTAAGAAACATGCTTTCATGATGAACTTGAAAGGCAAAAATAATTGTTAATATAGAAATAGGGGTAAGTACTACAAAGATATAAAAACCGTACCTGAAATATTGCTGTGCAATTCTGAAACACCGTGAGGTGATAACTTGAAATTGAACAGTTTTTTTTTTTTTAATTTCACTGGTTTCTACGAAAAATGGTGTCCTTAGGATGTAAAAGTTATTTTCCTATAACTTCACTAACAACCAAAATATTCCAATGTGTCAAAAATTCGGAATTCGAACTTTTTTTCAAATTGAAAACAAAAGATTAGATAGCTAATTTTTGTTTTCGCCAGTGACTTATCTCTGAAAAGGCGATCGAGTATGCGACCTTTATTTTTTCGTATCTCCTATAGTTACCGAGTTACCCTGTACTGAGAATATTCAAATTGTCTTGAAGATTGTGTTGATTGTGTAATTCCATGAGTGAACATTCAATTGCACTCTGTGATTCAGCAAACAGCTTTCGTTGGAATCCTTTCTCCTGAAATTAATCACCCAGTACATATACACAAACACCCGAACAATTAACGCACCACCCGCACCACACCAAATTACCCCCGAAACCAATAAAATGAAATCGATCGGGGTGCGATAAATAAATCGGCCCGTAAACGAACGTCAAACAGGATTAATAGGGTGTAAGTAACCTAACCTCAATCGGACGTTCACGCGCTCGTGCACCTAATGGGCCGATTTATTAGTTCACATTTACATTGTATTAGTACTATCGGGCGATCGTGGGTGGCTTCGGAATGTAGTAGCCGCCGCATCTGTCATCCGATCGTCGATTGTTCGATACGTAGGAGGATGGACGGTGGTCAGTCGGATAATTGACGGGGAATTTGGTGGAGATGGGGCAGGTGATGGTGTGGAGGAACGTTCAGTATTCGGGGGGGTCATGCTGTGTTATTATTTGTATGATGGGGGACTGCACTGATTTTTTCCGGTTAAGAATTTTGAATTAGGCTAGATTAACTTTAGATATGTTTGGGAGGTTTTGAATCCTCAAAAGCACTATCAAAGTCGAAACTGCTTTTTTCGAAAATAGGTGCTGAATTCATGAGAAGAAATCTGTAATTACATAGCAATTAGAAACATACACCAAAATCTGTTTGTCATTTGAAATTATTGATCTGATTGAGTATTATCCGTATTGATATAAATCTACATACAGGCTGTCCGTTTTTCGAGTGCCAATATGGAAATCTCGCTTATATTAAAATATCAGTTAAATTGGGGCAAAGTTGTGCATTTTTGTGCGCAATAATAACTTGAAAGGGAATTGAGAATATTCTCAATAGTTTTGAAGCAAAAACAAATCAATTTCTTCAGGATAAATCAATCATAAGTAGTGCACATTTCAACTGAAACTTCATTCGTGCAAAGATTTCTCATAATATAGACATAATATTTATTATACAATATTCTCGTACCTTGAATGAATATATTATATTTTTTTTATTGGTGCCCCATTTTACTCATTTGAAGCATGCCTGAGCGTGTTTGAATCGAATTTTGAAAAACGCGCGTTTTTTAAAGTAACCATGGCAACATCATCAAAGAAACGAGAAACGTGAAGTCTCAATGACAAATTTTTGATTATTGATCTGACAGGAGTACCTTGTAAACGTCATATAAAATATAACTGCCAAATGCAAAACTTTATTCAAACGTAAAATGTGGCACCAATAAAAAAATAGCGTAAAGTATTCGTGGATCTGGTCTTTATAACACCTGCTTTATTTCGAGCACTTCGGCTGCGCCGTCGTCATTTTATCCACTTATACTTTAATATACTATTTTTATGAATGTTATTTTGGTTATAAATGATATTTATGGAAGGACAATCAAGAAATAGCTTTCAAATACAAGTAACCCTATTTTGTGTGTTTGGCATTATTTTCCCTTCATACAAATTGTACGCCATGTTTTGAGTTATTTGCACTTTTTTTATGTGTAAATGGTATCTTGATAACAAATTGATTTCGAATGAATCCAACACAAATTGTATTTTGTTCAGAACTAGTATAAATACATCAAGTGATACAAAATTTATTATACAAATTATTGATGAAAATCTAATCTGGTCAAAACATATAGGGTAGTGAAGAAATATGTAAACTTATCAACTCTGAAAATAATGTACTAGATATGCATACTTTCAATCTGGGTTGAGATATGGTATATATTATGAGGCAATGCTCGAGCATTCGAGAATTATTTGTGATACAAAAGGCTGTGATAAGAAAAATATTTAATATGAAATTTAAGGAATCTTGTAGAAATGTCTTTAGACAAAACAATATCTTAATATTGATAGGTCTTTATGTATCCGAATTGTTAATATTTATGTTAAAAAATAGGCATTTATTTGTTGATCCGAAAATGGATTCATCGCGATCTCTGAATTTATTGTATCCATCTCATCGATTGGGCCAATATGAAAAGTGTTACTACGCTTGTATGAAATGTTTCAATAATTCGCCATCCCATTTACAAATAGGAACAAAATTATCAGTATTCAAAAATAAATTAAGGACATTTTTAATTAATTTAGAGCCCTACTTTTTGGGTGAATTTTTTGTATGATTATTATCTCATGTAATTTATTTATTGTATTTTTGCCGTGACACTTTTCCTTCAATTGTACATGTTTGTTGTGAACAATCATTTTGAAATAAAAATTATTATTATTATTATTATTATTAGCATTTTCAAGTAGGATTGTGTCACAACTTGTCAGTATTTCGTGTAAAGAAATATTTGAAAATTTTCCTTAATAAGAGTGTATTATTATTCATTATAATTATTATTATCATTATCATCGAGAAATTTCAGATTTAAATTTCAACTTTGAATACCCTGTATCTCGTAAATCTGCAACATTTCTATAAGACATGTTGAGCTCAATCGCCATATTTTGATGTGTAGTTTTTCAGTTCATAGATTGCTTTTCCTTACGAATCACCATGAAATCATTTTAGCTTTCGAATAAATAACCAAACACTCCTGTATATCTAGATATTTTAAAGATCGTTTGGGGATTGAGTGTTATTAGATCTTGAAACACAAGAACAACGTTTTTCTGAAATATTCTTGTTTTGTTGGTGAAAGTTGAAAAATTTTGTTTCATGCGAAGATTTTTTGCGAGCCCTCCGCAAACACATTCATCGATTCGACAGCAGCGAAAACGTCGAGAGAGTTTCCATTTTCCCCAACGCTATACCCCAACGGAACTTTTCCCATTTCCATTCGCGTATCTCGCAATTTATTACCGCTATTTATTTCACAGACTAGATTACATGTATATAAACGTTGCCTGCCTCCCTTTCGACCCCTAAAACCACCCCCCGCCACCCTCTCCCGACTCCCCCAACTCTCCCTCTCTCTTTCTCTCATCGCCCGTCTGCCCCCCAGTTTTCTCGCGTCTTCGAAGGGAGGTTTTCCCTCCACCGATATAGTGTTGACGAAACGGTTTAGGTGTGTACAGGGTGTTTGGTTGTGATCGGAAAGCGGTTGAAGGAATTGAAGATTTCCTGAGCACATACTTCGATATGGGGAAGAATTCTTCTTGAGCAGAATTCTCAGAAAATACGATATTTTGATTTATTACTTTATTTTTTTTTCAATTTGATGATATATTTATTCCGTTTCCTTGAAGTAGTACCTGGAAGATGATAATTTCGTTTTAAATTCGAAATGCTGTTGGAATTTGCCTGTGACGTATCTATATTATACAGGGTGGGCCACGATGGATGGTACCCAAGAAGTATTCAGTTCGAGTTCAAATGCATAGAAGTGATAATTCTGATGAAATTGTCAATGTGATCCAATCGTAGCTAGTACATGTAGGAAAACAATAAAATTCCAATTATTATGTGCCCAAATGAGTGTCAGATGTCCCAGGGCGCTATATATTGAAAAAAAATTATTTAATAATTACTGTTATCTCATTTTCGTATATACCAGTGAAATTACGAATTTTAAGTGACCCTGTAAACTGTTGAACATACTTTTCTACACAGAACTAATATAATCTATTTTTTCAAGTAAGATAGTTCCAAAAAGTTGGGTTATCTCTCAATAATGCCTTTGGTCGAAATGAAACGTATTTAGCTAACCACTGAAGTTCTAATTTGCTGAAACATAACTAGCTGATATTTGGGCATCGATAATTATGGCTGAGCGTTTAGTAAAGATAGATAGTGAATTTAGCCAGATCTTCAAGATCAAATATTTTGCACAAAAACTGGATTATGAAAGTACTCTTCCTTAATTCAATACTATAGCAAAGGTAAGTAAATAATCATATATCAAATATATATCTTAAACTGATTAATCTTGCATAATTTTGAATAGGTGACATTCAAAATATCAATAGTTATCCAATTTAGGTTCATTTATTTCATGAATCGAATGTTCAATTGTTTGAACAATAACTTAAACAATAATTCATTGTGTATAGAATAATCTTTTCAACGCTCCAATAAATTACCAATGTGAAACATAAAACATTTCAACTTGAACGTTCAACAGAACAGAAATGTTGTTTTCCCTCCAGACCTAAAAAACACTCCCATTTTGTGACGCAGATGCTTTATTTGCATGATAACCTTAACCTAACTTTCTGTTTCGGAGTATCGTTGAAAATATAAACAAGCAACACTTTCTAGCGAGCTGTCATAATTATCTTGCTCAAATAAATAGACTATGAGAGGGTCTTTGGTATGCCATACTTCGAATAAGAAGTATCTACGTACCTAAATAGTGCAAAATAACATAAAATTATGGCTGGTGATCAAAAACAGAATTGATGAAATCATTGAAAAGTCAAACTTTCAAATATTATATAATTTTATGGTTTTATCTTATCGAATAAAAAGAATGACGATAACCTTATATGGTTACCTATAAAAAAGTTATTATTTTTCGAAATTTTGTCTACTTATTGCTTTCCTATTGGAAAATGGCATACAACTCCACATACCTTTTCAAAGGAAAGGTAAACGAGAAAACACGATTCGAACCAAGAGATTTCAAATTCATCTCGTTACATTCTATTAATCTTTGTATCATTCAGAAAAAATCATGTGTTATTTCTTGAGAGGAATTCCCGTTCCAATATCTCAGCATGTTATCCCGATAACAATGATGCTCAACATGAATGATGAAAAAATGGTGCGATTATCTAATACTTTTTGTTAAAACCGGCAACACCGCATCATTGTGAGCATTCCAGATGAGTAGGACAATTTTTGTTCGTAACCAACTCAATATCCTATTTAGAAACGTTTATTTCGTTCGATCAAAATATATATTCCATGTTTCAAATTTCACTTTCATTGTTATTTAAAATCGATGATGTCGAAAGTTAACTTCATCTCCAAATTTCTCGGTGTTTCCTTGTCCACCCCGTACGCAGCACCCTCTTCGATATCGACCTCCTCCCACTACCCCTCACTTCCCCTTCATCGGCGCAACCAATCGCGTGCTCGGCTGCCCCTCGCCTCGCCCAACCGGAGTCCTGGATCAGGCGATAAAAATCCTCCGGGCGCATTATCGGCCATGATAGCGGGTCCGCCGACCGATGCCCTCCATAAATCCGGATAGAAACGGACAGGAAAGAGTGGGGGTAGCGCCCGGAGGAAGATATTAATAAGTGCGCTGATTGCCCGTTTCCGGGGAAGCGAGTGACGGCTCCGGTAATTGACAGCGATTCCGGGACGAGGAACGTTTTTGGCAGCAATTGCATGGAGGAAATAATGGATGGCTTTGTTGGTTGGGTGTTTGTTATAGTTGCCTGCGGATGAGTTTGTAGATGTCGAAACGTTTACGAAAATGCTAGTATTTTTCATTGGAATACAGTATGTGGAGGAAATGGAGAACTAGAAACTGAAGTTACAACAACATTCTTTGGTTTTATTTGGTAGTTTCGATAATTTTTCAGCCTTTTGGTGATACTCATTTGTTTGAACACTTCATAGGATAAATATTTTCTAACCTAACCTAACCTAATTAGAATTCGTTCATAGAGTGGTCTATCATACCGGGTGATTCACCTCCATCACTTTTGATCTTTCACAAGAGGCCGACGAGCCACCCTATTTTCATTTGAAATAATCCAGCTAAGTGGAAAAAATTCGTATTTACGACTTTCAAATAATTACCGATACGATCATGTCATATGTCTCTAAGACGTATTTTTCCAATGTTACATGATATTCTAGATCGAAAAATAAAAATTTAAATAAAAATGATTTTATATGTCATCTATTTACAAGTGAGATGTGGTTAGATTTATGATCGATAAGTTGAGGTAAGTTGGGATAACTCAAACCGGAAGTACGGCAAATAAGGTAAATATGTGAAAAATGCAAATTGAACTATGATACACAACCCTCTACACAATTTCGTTCTCTATCTCTGATATCAAAAATGTTGAAGGGGTGAGTCACCATGGAGAATCACCCGGTATATTTAAACTCTCGATATTGAAAAAAGATGGACTTATTTAACCAAGAAGGTATACGTTTTCATAGGGAATTCACAGATTAGGTGGAAGTGACAGTTTGTTTTCTATCAGATTGTAAAATTTCAAGTTTCAAAATATTCTTTGACATTTTATATGTAATATTTCATTTGATTATCATAATAAAATATCACCAATTGTTATCGGAATTTTGTTTTAAAGTATTGCCCATAAAAATATATCCGACGGATAACTCTCCAGATAAATTCTTATTACAATGATCGAATGATTTATGTAAAGCTGACAACAACGTATTTTCTAATTGGTCATTATTCCTCGAATGAATAGCCTGTCATAGAATTCATAACAAAGTACACGAATATTCAATCAATATTTCTGAAAACTTGGGAAAAAATTTCAATTTTGGCAACTGTGTATGTTTCTACCATGAATTGCAGATCATTCTAAAATGGTGTAGTGATAAGTAGATAACGAACATATATTTTTATGGATAATCAATAACTTGACCTTTTCCCAAGTAGGTACAGGTAACATATTCATGAAAATCACCATGACGATGTTAAGGAGAGTTTATACAGGCAATAAAATGATGAATTAAATGAACTTGTGTCTCTATGAGAGCTTTTATGTAAGAAATAAGCAAAATTAAGGAATAGGAATGATGAGATGGTTGAATTTCGGCTTTTTACTGTTATTTCATTCTCATCTGAATTTATAATTCGTGGTTGATATCTTTCGACAGAATTGATGGATTTGAAGTTGATTAAATTTAATTCAAATTCAATGGGTTATTTCTGGTTTCTTAAAACAAAAATATCACAAAACATGAGCCGTGATTGCACAATGTTTGCTTATGGTTATCAAATTCTATTGAATTAAAATAAGAAAGACAAAATTATGAACTTTTTCAACAAAATATTCATTTCACATCGAATTTCAATGAGAAAGGTTCATTGGTAGTATTTCTTTTTAGATTTTTTTCCACACACATAAGTTCCAACTGTATGACTGAGATTGAATAAATTAGAAAGACAGGCGAAACTACCTACCAGTTGTGACATCTAGTATACGTATAAATCCAAGGGAGGAGACAAAACAGGCGCCGAGGAGGAGAGAAGTATATATACTATTTTTGCGCTCGGGAGTCATACGACGGTCACAGAGAATATGTTCATTCTAAAAATGGCGGGAAATTTCTAATTGACCTTGATATTACGATTTGTTGACAAATGCTCTCTTACAAATTGATAACAAAACTATTCAGCTGCAATATTTCTAATGAAAAAAGAGATTTTATAACACTATGCCATTTGATGACATATTTTCTGTGGAAACTACCAAAAATGCCCCAGTTGCGATGGCTAGAGGTGTATCTACAATCCATAGCTTTGTTATTTCTACACACTACTTATGAAATGAATTACTTGATGAAGATCCAGAAAATTAAATAAACAAGAATGTATTTTGGAACTCCAATATCTGATATGTGCTTGAAGATTATGAATTTATCCAAGCATTTGGACACGAATACTGATAATTCCATGTCTGGTTGACGAAAAGAACTTTGAAGTACCGAATTTAATGAGAACAATATTTAAAACGAAAATACATTTTTATGGTCAAGAAGCAACTTGAAAAAATATAGGGAAGATATATCTTTTACAGGAGGATGACGTAAACATCATTCACAATCCTAATAATCCCCGAAGAACAAATAAATTTGATGTAGACATTCTACCATTTATTTGATCCTGAAAAAAATAAAGAATAACTATGAAACCATACAGGAAACAGAGTTCATGGATGCTGTCAAGGAGTTCAATGGCTTAGATTTGCTGGAACATTGTGAATAATTCAACTGTGAAGCTGATAGTGACGTCTTATCAATAGCACACTAGTTAACACTATACAATCATTGTTTTTCTTTTATGCTTCAACTTATATGTGATTGTGAAGATTTTCTAGAAGTCATCAAAATAATAAATGATGACACCATTGATGTATGTTTAGAATGAGATAATAAAATATGTAGTTTTGTTTGAAAATTCATCAAAGTTGTCAAAACTATGGCCAACTATTAAGATCTCTACATTTGATAAGTTCTGCAACTGCAATGTAGAAGTTGACTAGAATATCTAAATTTACCAACATTGATTTCATATCTTGTTATGTAAACAATATTATAAAGCAGGACTTGTACATGACACACTTGTGATTGGTTGAAAATTGGTTTACGTGACAGACAACTATCAAATAACCAATCCGAATCCAAGAAATTGAAGTATGACAAACGACAGATTACGGTGTACTATCTTATTCATAAACGGTGTTGCAAACCGAACTAGTGGCAGTGCTAAACAGCGCGCTTCAGACATTAGAAGTCAGAAGCCAGGAGCACCTGTACATCTGCACTGACAGCAAGAGCGCTTTAGAAGTTCTTGGAGGGTACATCACAACATCAAACTGGTGCACGATTGTTATCAAACCTTAAATCGCCTTGCCGAAGTCGGACCTGTAACCTTGATGTGGCTGCCGGGTCACAAAGGGATAAAAGGCAACGAGATTGCAGACGAACTGGCCAGACTAGCGCGATTAGAGAGGTTTATAGGACCAGAACCGGCAACTGGGATTTGCAACACAGTAATCAGGAAGAAGATTGGTGACTGGACTGCGGCAAAGCACAGGGAGGTATGGAGAAAAGCCCCTGGGTGCAGAATAGCCAAGATCTTCATTAGACCAGATCGAATGAAGAAATGGGAAGAACAATTACTCACACTGAGTAGGAAAAACGCAAAAGTGATCATCGGTATTCTGACCGATCACGGTACTCTGCGGAAGCACAGACACAGAATGGGATTGGAAGAAAACCCATTAGGTAGATTCTGTGAACTAGAAGATGAGACCTTACTGCATATCATCTTCTAATTGATTCATTCGATATAACAATAACCAGATCATACGTACGTATTTATAACAAATATCCTTTATTATCTCAAGGGGGATATGCCCTGCACTAATGGAAAAGATGCGCCGATACCTGAGGGACCCGAATCCACAGGAATTTCAATGCCAGCTGAGCGTCATCAGGAGTATTCTGACCTTCTGGGAGGAGATTTTGGCTTTATGTCGCCAGCCATCTGAGGGACGACAGGGATTACCCGACAAGGGATTACCCACTACGTGCCTCAACTCCACAGTAATAGCATTATTTTTTATTTTCAGTTCGATTATTGTTGAAAACGTATTCTTTATTTTTTCCAAACTTTCCGTCAATTATCATCATATATACAAGGTGTCCTGTAAAGACCACATCAAACCGAGGTAGAATGTAGATCAAAGGATAACCCACCTGCTATGACAAAATTCCCATTATAAAAGTCTCACCGTTTTCGAGATATTTTTTTTGTTGATTTTTTTCTGTAAAATATTGCTGAAGAATGATTTTAACGTTCACATTAAAACATTCTCTGAACATTTTAAAGGGGGACTGTGAGAAATATTCTTATTGTAAATTTTGGTAGTAGATTCTTTTGTTCATGAAGTTTAGCCCATCGTATTGAAACCACCAAACCTACTGCTGCACATTACACCAATAAATTGTCTATTTTATAGTGATTTCTCACAGCCCCCCTTCAAATTTTTCGGAGAATGTTTTTAATGTAAACGTTGAGATCATTCTTCAGCAATATTTCACTAAAAAATTAACCTAAAAGGTGTAAAATTGTACCAACCGTAAAGAAGCAAAAATTCATTATTTTGAAAAAAAAATATCTCGGAAACGGTAAGACTTTTAAATGGGAATTTTGTCATAGCAGGTGGGTTACCCTTTGATCTACATTCTCCATCGGTTTAACGTGGTCTTTACGGGGCACCCTGTATATTTTCTTTGATCCTCTCAATGTCTCTCTTTGTCTCATTCCCGTTGTCTGTTTCACTTTCATAATTGAAATTCTAATAGGTAAGATCTCATTTTTGGATAATTTGAAGGGATCTGCCGAGTTCCAATTTTGAATAGTTTCTTCCAAGAAGTATACCTACTCATCAATTTGTTGAAATTATCTTCGAAATGTTAAATATTCTCCAAAGAAATCCTGTTGCATGGGCTCGAGCAAATCGGCTTATCAAAAGTTGCATCATCTGACGAAATTTCTCGACATTTAGTTGAATAGTGTGACCTCGAAACTAAGTGTTTTTTCTAACGGTAGCCCAAATATGAAAAAAATACGGTCACCCAAACGTTTCCACGTTGGTTGTTCACAAGAGTACAATCTTTTTCTGTGAATCGTTTCTTGTCCAATGTGTAACACAACGCTCGTTAACTTTATTGACCGTAGTCATAATTTGCCAAAATTCGACATCATCGGAAAAGCAGTAAAACTCAATAAATTCATAAAAGTAGTTCAACGAAGGAGACAACCTGAGGTTGTAAATTTTATTTATTTATTAGTACAATAAAAGAATCACAGGACCTAATAACATCTTGCTACCGTGACAAAAACATGAGCGGACTAAGTAAGAATTGAGACAGGTTATTTTCATGCTGCACCTACGTTTAGTCCGTTCGAATATTTATATAACTCCCTTGTTACTTGAATTTATCATCAAACTATAGAATGAAACAAGATGAAATGAGAAAAATTCAATATACAAGAAAAAAAATTAACAAGAAAGCTTTTATTTAGATGTGTATATTGAACGTTTCTTATTTCATTTTGTTTCCTTCCTTATTTCATCTCATTCGCTGTATAAAGAAATTAACCTCATTTGAATGCTTCAAGATTTAGAATTCATATCGAACTTTGAAATGAATTTGACCCCCTCACAGGAATGTAAAACTGAGTAGGTTGTATAATCAATCTTGTTGAAACTTGAACAAAATAAAATAAATAATATATTGAAGCTAAATAAGGAACATGAAATAGAAACATTGGTTGACACAAACACTAAAATGAAATTAAAATGCACCAATCAGTTCACCGATCTTTTCCATTCTTTTATCCATAAATTATAATTTTGGGTTGTATTGTTCATAGATTTTTCAACGATACTTGTATTTTATGATAACTATTTCAAAAAATAGACTATCCTTATATCCATAAATTATTCCACAGCATATTCACCAGAAATCATAATTTTGGGCTGGATTGTATTAAAAGTTGGCCATTTTTGTTTTTGATTCTCTTTCCTTATTTATTGTATAAACGATTGTATAAATTTTAATATGTTCATAAAAACACTGCATGTTGAACATGCAACTTTCAAATTGTTATGTTATATATGCTAAATATGAAGTCTGTCATATTTTCAAACATCGAGCTAATTCAATAACTTGTACCTACTCTCTTCTCGTCTACGCCTCTGGAAAATTATGAGGGGGCTAATAATTCTGTCGACTTGGCGGCATGTCAAAGAGAGACGAAAGAAAACGTCCTATACCTTCGGTATACCCTCCATACCTGCTTAGTACCTAATGGGTTTATAGTATATTAGCATTTGTCCAGATAGTATGACCACTTAGACAATAAAAGTCAAGACTTGTACCAGTGATGGAAGTTTAACAAGATTAACTTGTAGTGGGTGGGCAAGAATTGTACCCGAACTTAGCCATGAACTGCCTTTTTTCAACAATATCGATAATGTTTCAGTTTACAGAACAATGATATTAGATTTTTTGGGGTGTGTGCTAAATATAAATGTGGGCACGTACCTACTCTTTCTTTCTCTCTATCTAACCAATACCTTTGGGGATATTTAGAATATCCAATGAAGTGACAATGACGTTCTAGTGAGGAAACAGGATTAGGGATTAGAAAATGATTTTGTGGGCAAAATTTGTTCCACTCTGTATTTGCAAAGGACAAGTTCCTTATTCAGTTTGTATACGGAGGATTTATATAGACAAGGAAAAACTGAAAGGTTTTCCTTCCTTATTCTTCGTTAGTTTTAGTAGCCCATTCATTCAAGTTCGTAACACTTTTCGAGAACTTGAATTTATGAAGTGAAAATGAATACTGACAGAGAATAACTGCCACATTAAATATTGTATTATAATTATAATAAATAATTATAATAAATATTATCCAGGAAATATTCAGAAAATCTATAATGCATGTTAGTTGACCAAAACAACCAAAAAACAACCCACATATACAGGCTGGCCCAATGCAAACGTACCTGAAGAGATTTCATCGAGAAAAACCTGAAACACGTCAACTTTGTATGTGAGGGGGACAACTTTTGACGCAAAAAGTATACCCCAAACTTTACCCTCCTAAGCGGGGGTAGCATCCCCTGAATTTTTTCGAATGTTAATGGGGGTCAAATGATACCTCCTTGAAAAGCCCTCTTGATTCCCTATACATTGCTTTTTTATTATTAAAATTCCGTCTACACGTTCAAAGATATGGACCTTTGAAATGTCGCTCGTGCATTTCTCAAAAAATACAAAAAATAAATCGATTTCGCTTAAACTTACCGTTTTGTTAAAGTAAATATTGAGAATATTTTCCTAAACACAATTCATTTTTTTTCTGTTTTTGTTGATTCCAGCTAGTTTCTCGATAAAATCCCTTCCTGGTAGTCATACCTTCCGGTACGTTTTCGTTGGGCCACCCTGTATATTCAATTCAATTAAATTCAATTCGATTGTCAGGAATCAGGAATGTTAATAACTCAGTCATCAGTTTCGATAAATCCAATATTCGTATTGGAGAAATACATCATAAGATTGAAACCAATTAAAGACAAACTTACGAAATTTCCTTTTTTTGACAACACAATAAACATTGCTATAGAAATTATTGATTGAAAAGGATTGTGTGTATGCGAATAATACAGAAAAAAGTAAATGTTTTCAATTAAATGGTTACAAGAAAAAAAAAACACCCTGTTTCGGTTAACGCTTTCCTTTCATTTCGGGAAATAGCAAAACGTGTCGGTTCAAATCAGGGAGGTCTTCTTTATTTACGGATCAGGTAAATGTGGAAGACGTCGATGAAACAGCTCAAGAAACAGCAGCTAGTCTACCCAATGATGAGCTCAAGGAATTAACGGAGCAAGAAGGAAACATAAAAAATTATAGTGATTTCGAAGGAGGGTAAATAGAACTTTCGATGGCGTTTGTAAAAAGGAGTTTCACCACTATAACTGAAATTATGGAAATATTTATTGGAAATTATTTAAATTGACAGGAGTTCAAAAGCAAGACGGGGTGTTCTACACTGTGTCCAAGACAGCATTAGTTAAATTAAAGAATAGAAGAGAAATAAAGATTTGCTAAGATTAGTCAGTGTATCCTTCAGAATATTGTTTTGAATATCTTCGCGACAAAAAGGCAGAAAATTTGAAACACAGAATAAACTGAACGATCCGACTGACTTTTATTTGTAGAAGGTAAGTATATTCTTGTTCATTGAAGTAAGGAATAAATGTTTGGATTTATTTTGTCACAATCATCTAATCATGAGAGTAGGACTGGTATCCATTTTCGAAAATCTGGCATCATTTCACTATAGTTAACAGGATTACGTAATCATTAAACACCACAATTATAGATCTCTAAATTCAAAAATGGTGTCATATCGTCGAGAAAATCCCCGTATATCTATCTCTCTCACTCAACAGCGGGGGGCATTAATAAATCAACAATACATCCGAGTTAATTGGCATTGATTTTCAATTATCCTCTCTAACAGTGCCGCTCGCTGTACCGGACGAAATAAGCCCGGAGAAAAGAGAATAATAACAGCAGGCCGAGTCGTGTCCGTCATCCCCCGATATCTCGTCTAATCTCGTATCTATTACATTGTCGACCGGATTAATACGGTGGGGAATTTGAACAATTTGTCACGCTCCCGTTCGATGCTCTGTATGCGCGATAAATGATAACTCGATTTCGTCCAGGGAGGGTGAATCGGGGTTGTAGAGCGACCCCGTAAAAAAATAGTCGATATTGTTTAGACATTTTGCGGTCGAGACGGATTTCGAAATAAATAGGAATAAAACTAAATAAAACAAAAAACGTTCAATATTCACATCTATTTGGAAGCTGTTATAGGTATTAGAAATAAGCTGAAACGTTTCTTATTTTATTTAGTTTTATTTTTATTCGCTGTATAAACTAACTTTTCTTCGAAAATGAACGCATCAATGTTTGATTACAAAAATGAATCTGGTCAGGTAAGTAAATGAAAATGTTTCATACTAAGAAAGTTTTATAGTTTCAGCGAAACTGCCACCAAAAACTTTTATCGTTGTTAATTTCAGAAAAATCATAAAATTTCACGAATTACCTGTACAAGCTTCTTGGAATTCTTACCTCACCATTAGCTGTAAATGATAATGATCGTTCGAATAATGGTCCACCTCTAGAAAGAAATGTCACTTCATTCTAGCCACTTTTCTTTCTCGACACTTTCGAATTTGGAACTGACTTTTTGACCATATGACCATAAAGGATAAATTCGAAATTTCTGATACCCCCTTCGATATCTGAATGTTTTCATATTTTGTGAACAATTTGAAACTAGACGTAAGGTCAGAAGGAGTTAGAAGGAAATAACAAAATTTCATGAAATAAGTTCAATACACGCCCTGTACGCCTAATCATAAACCCCAAGATTTAGGTGAAATTGGTCTTATTTCCAGAGAAAGAAATTTACTTTATTTTCGGCACTTTCTCTATTTTGGTATTTTCAAAATCAAACAAAAGAGGAATATTTCTGAGCTGACCATGTTTTGCACTATTTCATTAAAATTTAAATTTACTATTTATGATGAAACTCAATCTCTGTTTGAAATCGAAAAATCACACATATGTTGTAACAAAATCCAAAATGGTAAATATTTATTATTTTCAAGATTTCTCAAAATCATTTTATTCAACAGCTAATTGATAGAAGTATTATAGTAGGTTATCCAATTTCATTGACCAGTTATGCAATGAAAAGTAAATTGGGTAATTTAGCACTTATCGTGTCTCGTTACTGAAGATATTTGCAATGAAACTATACAGGGTGGGCAAATTCCGATGTTTGTGTAGGGTGACTGGACTGGAGTATAAACTTCGACACCAATTTCAGATTTACACCCTTCATGCCTTTCTTACCATTTTTGTCTTTCCTTTTCCGGAAACATTTCCTTATACAGCAGGAGCATATTCCAACAATAATGACCGATACAGCAGTAATTCAAAATAAAATTTTTCACGATGATTGACCAACAGTGTTGAAATTCCTTATTCCTGCTTTCAATATTTGTATGTTTATCAGTAATAATAATTTTTCGATAAAATTGATGACCTCATTCAAGCAATTAAATGTAAATGTAAATGTTTTCACCTCTTCAAAGTTTGGATTTTCAACCAACTCCCCATGAGTCGAAACTTGTGCGGGGTGAAGAAGTAGGGCGGGCCCTACAGTTTATAGTGGAATCCGAACCACTTCCGGGGAACGGACATACCAGTAGGATTGATACCATGAATCCCACACATGATGAAAAGTGCGTTCGCCTCAGCGGGATTCGAACCACTGATATATCCGCTATGGATTTTTGGCTATTTAGGTATAGTGTACGCCTCAGACTACTTGGCTACCACGGCTACCTACTTAGTTATCATATTACTTCACTTCTATTGTGATGATCTCTGATACTTATTCGATGATTGTGCTATGAAATACTCACCAATCAATAATGTCACTAGGACCCATTTATCGATGCCTCCCTTATTGGCAAATTTCTCAACTTCTTCGAAAACCGTCTTGGTAGCATTAGTTTGAACCGTGAAATGTCGAGTTATTTCAACCCAATTCTCATATTCAACACAGGAAAAAAGTGATCCAATCACGAAGTACTGAGAGAGTTGGTGCCACTTGAGAGTTCGTCATCGTGTTCTAACACGTTCTCAGATATATCGAAGGTTTTGATTATCGAATACCTAAACAAGTGAACTGGTGTGGCTTCTCATTGTGAAACAACAATTCCTTTCTGGAATTCAGGTAGTATTGTGCGATTTACAAGATGAATTATGTTCGTGGAGTTCTAAGCAATGTATTTGATAGATATTCCTTGCCAACGTATTTACTGATATTAGTAGCTGTTGACTTATATGAATGAACAGCAACATTTGCTACCAAGTGATGTTGCTGTTTATTGATGATGTTTGATGTAATTATTCATTTCAATCAGATGAGGATTATTTTTACACTGAATTTCTAGACACATTTGTGTACATATAGTATAGTGTGTATTGCGTGATATTTTTTTTGTTTACCGCATTTGACAACATCAGTTGGATGAAGACATATGACTTATGAATCAAAAATTATGTCATAAGTTATAAGTTATGACATAATTTTTAAGGTGATGCAGACATTTTAGTTTGTCAGTCCTTCTGTCAAAATTTCTAGAAAAAATGGAATATCTCGAAATGCAGCAGTTACAGAATTCTACCTAGAATTTGACAATGTAAAAATACAATATCATAATTATTATTATTTCAAATGAGATATTCTCATATTTCATCCTGCTCATAATTTTCATGCGATATTGTCACTTGAGATGAACAAAAAACACACAAAGGGGAATGAAGTGGAGCATCATTTTCGCTAACGAAGTATCGCACAATCGAACTCGACCCAAAATTCGATAGAGAGGAAAAATAATCCTTCTCAATCAAACCATAGCCAACTACATATTTTTACGCCACTGTATTCTAGACGACTAGAAAAAGTTCTAGAAGTGTGAGAACTCGAGTTGTGTACTGTACTTTTTCTACGACCGCATTCATTCCCATCAAAAATTAGGATTCCATTAAGTGAAAATATGTTTTCCCACAACTGCTAAGAAAAGTAGCGTATTTTTCATAGCAGTTATGAAACGTCAAAATGTTATCGGCGACGCGGCTTGTTATTCGTTTCCATGGCAACTACTGAAGGCTCTATCTTATTGGTCATATGTCGTGCGATTTACTTTACAGGTGCTACCGTATTGGTCGTTGATCGTGCTCTCTTTACGGTAAAGTTAAATCGTACTTAAATAAACAGTTACATAGTTGGCGAGTTGTACAAACTTCGTCATTTTCTGTAGGGGGAGTAGAAAAAGATATATATATCCGATTTTAGACCATCAACACGACAAGCGGACTCCGTATCAGCCAATATTTAGGCTACAATATTGGTTTCACACTCTAATACGTCTTTTCATGGCCAACTGGATACACGAAAGCTATCCAACAGAGAGAAGTCGACATCTCTGTGACATCGAAAATCCATTCGACACAAAAAATCGACACAGGTCAGCTACGTAGATTCGAATCGGTTCCGAAAGAAACATGTCTGGCCACGATGGACCCTTTTAGAGCGAATCTGCACAATATTTTGACGTTCAAAGAAGCCGAGAACAATGCTCGGATGCTGGTAGGGATTGAAACGTTTCTGTTTGCGTGACCAAATGTTGACAGCTACACAAAAATAAGGCACTGTTGGTACGGAAGCATTGTTGGGTATCGACGATTTATGTTTTTTTTTCGATATGATGCAGGATTAGCTATGCAGAGTGTTCGGAGCTGGAATATTTCTTTGTTTTGGCCGTTTTCTTTTATTGTCACTTCCATTCACTATTCACATACAGAGTGGGCGTTACCTTAACGGAGAATTGGAATTTGGTATATTTATCGTAGACAGGAGCATGAATTGAAAAAGAGTTTTGTTGGAATTGTTTATTTTTAACGCACAATGTAATATAATCATATAGCAAAACACGTACAAAGTTCAATCAACAGCAATGGCAGAATTCAATAGGAAATCCTATTGTTATTGTTATCGTTATATTCCATTTTGAATATCTCAAAACATTTTCTCTCTCATAGACATACAGGGTGTCCCGTAAAGACCACGTCAAACCGAGGGAGAATGTGGCAAAGAATAACCTACCTGCTATGACAAAATTCCCATTATAAAAGTGTAACCTTTTTCGAGATATTTTTTTTTTGAAAATAATGAATTTTTAATAGTTTTGTCTTTACAGTTGGTACAATTTTACACCTTTTCGATTGATTTTTTTCAGTAAAATATTGCTGAAGAATGATTTCAACGTTTACTTAAAAAAATTCTACGAACATTTAAAAGGGGGCTATGAGAAATCACTATAAAATAGACATTTTATTGGTGTAATGTGCAGCAGTAGCTCAGTACATTTTGGTTCCATTACGACGGAATTTTCATGAACAAAATAATCTACTATTAAAATTTTCAATAAAAATGTAGCAGGTGGGTTATCCTTTGATCTACATTCTCCCTTGGTCTGACGTGGTCTTAACACCCTGTATATTGAAACATAGGAGACTTATTATGACAATTTCATTTTTGAAATTCAATGGAACAATAATAGATTTGAATTTTTCGCGATATTTTTGAAATAATTGTTGAAATATAGTATTATTATTATTACTACAGCTACAAAAGCTCAAGAAATGGAAATAAAAATTTTTTGGTCGTGAATTCGTATACAGACTGTCCGTTTATTGAAAGCCACTATGGGGATCTCGCTCATTACAATTGATACGAAGTTGGTTCAATTGGAACGATAATGTGCATTTTTGTGCTGAACAATAGTTTGAAAAAATTCAACATCTAAATTTTCGGCTTTGGTGTTTGTTTTTTTTAGGATAAACTATAATCCTACTGGACATTTTCAACTAAAACTTTATTTTGGCAGTTTTTCATGAAGTTTTTGAATATTCCTTTTTCTTTTCAGTGATTCTCGAAATGACAAAGAGACACCTATCAGAAATGTCAGGAGATTGCGTCCACCAATTTTTAGATGCGAAGTGTGGTAAGTTTGAATCATGTCTCTTTGTTCTTGTAGAATATATGTGAATACCATGATTTGGAATCAAGTTAAACTCTCACAAAAAATGAAAAATGAGATTTTTGGCAAATCATGATATTAAACCACTATATAAATGATGAGAACACTCTCATGAAGAGGGTTATAAACGTAATCTGCAAATGTTGAAGTCCAAGATGGCGTTTATAACAAAAATCAAAGTTGACAGGTGTTGTCCCGCCATTATGAAAATCACTGAAAATGAAATGCCATATGTTTCTTGTACCAATATTGCCATTCTGATGTACTTTTTTATTGTTACATAGAATTTCCTGTATCTGTCCTGCTATATGGAATGTTCTAGTTTTTAGTTTGTCTATCGCTGGATTTCTGTGTAGATGTTTTTGTTACCTTTTTCAAGGGCCAAGCGGCACTGAATGCCCTTTGCTCGAACCGAGTGACGTCCAAACTGGTTTTTGACTGCCAGAAGAGACTTTCTTCGATTGGAAGAATTATCCTTGATCTGGATTCCTGGCCACTCCGGTTTGGAGGGCAACGAAATGGCAGACTGTCTTGCAAGGCAAGGCGCCTCGACCGATTTCATTGGACCAGAACTCGCTATTGGCATCTCTTCAAGTTTTGCCAAACAGACACTGAATGCCTGGACAACAGGAAGTTTCTCAAACTTCTGGCAGAGTATTCCAGGATTGACCCATTCCAAGGCATTCATTCGTCCTTCGAAGAATGGAGCCAAAAAATTGTTAGATTACGGCAGAGATGTTCCACGTTGCCTAACAGGCCTCCTCACAGGTCAAAGTCGTTTGAATCATCACATGACCAGACTCGGTCTATCAGAAGACCCGACTTGTCGCCTACGCTTGGAAGATGATGAAACAGCAGAACACATAATACTTTGTGTCTGCCCCGCTGCGGCCAGAATCAGGTTCTCAGGTTTGGCAGGGTGGCACTCTCGCCCTCGGACCTGAAATATCACTCACCAGATACCATAATCTGGAGTTATTTGGTGAAATTTGAATTGGTGTGATAGCCACAATAGACCCGCCAGGGTCGCAGTGGAGGGCCGTATTGACCCACTCACTTTAGACCTAACCTTACCTAACCTACCTTTTTCAATGTACATTATTTTAATTAAGTGAATAACATGTCTCTCATATCTGACCTGCCAAAAACATAATATTGTAACTTGGTGAAATAAATATTCTTATTCTTATTCAAAATCTTCATCAAAATCATCTTCAGAACTATCAATCATATTCTGATTTATTTTCAGATTATTATTCAGCACCAAAAATTTTCCCCAATTTTCCGATTATTTGAAATTTTCAGTCCTGAAATTAGGTTGATACCTAAATAACAACTTGGTATTGGAATAACATGCTTCATTACATCTATTTCATTCTATAATTGTATACGCCGTATATTTTTTAAAACGTTAATCTTTGTATAATTCATCCATCAAATATCTCAGAATACATAAAGGAATATAGCCATTTCGTTCTCCATTGATTGACTGCTAGATATTTAATTTTTATCGATCTCCAGAGTGTGATAGAAATGAAGACAATTTATCATTATTATCATCCACACTACTCCAAATAATGACGAATATCTAAAATAAGAGTCGAGTTATGAATTTTTGAGGAATAGTTTCCCTGTTTCTGTCTGATTATTCATAACAGGTATGAAAGTCATTACCTAGGGAGCTCGAAAAATCACGAAAAATAATTTTTATTCGTCCTATTATTGAGTTACATCCTTGTGCTTGCATTCCCCAATATCCCTCGTCCTGTTAAAGGATTCATTATTAAGGGACCAAGCACACCATCATACATCGAAATTCGGTCTCGATAAATTCGAGGACTCCTGAAAAATGCAAAAAACTTCCAGCCTCCCAAATCATGCCATCTGGCGTACTCCTAGCTGTTCCGAGCTGAACCCTACGGATCGTATCGGTAGAGGCTGGTTTCGCGGTCTCTCCTCCAGCGTCGTAGTCTTGTTTTCGAAAGCAGAAAAACGTCCCGATTCGTCGTTGAATCGAAGTTTATAAGACCGTTGGGAAATCAAGTTTGCCGTGACACCGACCCGCGCGAATAACGCCATCTTGATTCTTATTCGCGACCGGCAGAAAATATTTATGAGCAGGTCGGGGTGGTTTTACATTACTTCCGAACTTTTGGGTCGCCATTTTAAATTATTCGAGTTATGTTCGAATGTACCTATTCCTATGTATTCCCAAATGAACATTGAAGATTAGGACTTCAATTTTCAATAAAATTAACAAAAAAAGCAATTTCAAATTGAATGAGGTTCACTTTTTTTGATTTATGATTACGTACCTACCTATTTTTTCATAATTCACTGTGTCGATAATTGTCAAACTCGTTGATAGATGTCAAACTCATCTAAATATGTCACTTCTTAAAATTTTTTACTCGTATTTATTTCTTCGATTGAGCGGAAAATTGTGATTTTCATCATAAATTATTAGACGATTTTTATGAGTGGACGTCAATTTTAATTATTGTATAGAAATACAGGATGAGGGGACTCTCTACTGCCAAACGGAAATTACAGGTATTAGAGGTTGTTTTATGTCGATTTAATTAGGAAACAAATATAAACAATATGAATAACTTACGACTCTCATTATCAGTATTCGATGATTTTCACAGCCATCTTGATAATGCAAATACAATCTAATACGACATGAGGTTATGTTTTAAACACAAAAAGTTCTAATTTATTTTTCTCGAAAATGGTTCATAACATTGATTTCAAAGAAGAGGACATTTTTTATGAACATTATCTTGAATTACTTCTAATGACGACTTTGTAACTGCATTTTTGATTATTTCGAAGGAAACTCGTATAACAATGTCTTCTTCAAAGAGCTGTTGCCAATTTGGGTTAAATCGATATAAAACATACATAAGAAAAACAACATTATTTTTATAGTAAACAGATCTGAAATTAAATTTCAAGTTGTTAATTTGAAAAGTTATCCGTTGTGGTCTAGGTTTCTTTCCATAATTATTTCCATCAGAGGTAAAACTTTTACCTAGATTTTAAGAACTAGGTTTTTTGCATGTGGTTCTTTTTGAAAACGGTGAAGCAATAACACCCCAATTATTCGCAATTTTGGTTTTTCTCACAGGACCGTTACAGGACACCAAAATAACTGTTCTTGAAAGATGCAACATTACGGGATTTTGCGAAAAAAGTGGACTTTTTTTATGATCGTACTAAACTGTTATGACGGGCATATAAAAAAGGCGCAATATTTTGCTCCGTATATGTATACAAGGTGTCTGAGAAAATGTTGGAATTCTCTCGGATTCCGATAGAATAAAAAAAAAATTAAATACCTGCAGCAAACATATTCCTAGGTCTTTTCCATGCTATTCTTTCATTACACCCTGTATATAGATAAGATAAATTGAAACGAAGCTGTTATTACTGAGTTGAACCAAAATGCGATATTGCCTTTGCTATTGTAAGAAATTCATAATCTTCCGCTTTGAATTGCTTGAACTTTCAAAACAAAAAACATTTTCATATTAAAACTTTTCGTTATTTTGTAATTGACAATATAGTTACTCTGAAGCGATTGTATATACGATTCATCATCAAAATAAAATGATTTTATAGATCCAAAAGTATGGAACACCAAAAGACATTATTTGACTTTGATCTATTTTAAATGTGTCACTTCATTTCAATCGATCATCTAAACTGCAACTTATTTTCTTATCGACCATATTTGTTGCTAAATTACATCAGATCCTAATTATTTCAGAAAGGATAGAATTCACCTCTATTTGATGAATTGAAAAAGTATATTCAATTTACTATAATAATTTGAAAAGATCACACAGAAACATAGAAATATTTGATCATATTGATATACAGAACGTTCACAATAACTATTGGGCATGCATACATTCATACACACAAGATTCTCGAAATCACCTTTTTCATACACAGGGTTTTTGGTACATATGCGATTCAAATTTTGGGGAGGATTCTTTGGACTACTCTATGAATCTCATATTCTTTTCTATTTCTTAATTTCAAAGGTTTTATTATCAATGAAAAAGTTGAATTGTTTATTCACAAAAATGTGCGAACTAACTTCTTCTAGTAGATATTCTAGTTTGTTGAATAGCGAAACATTTCCCTGATTTTCGGTCGATCGACTGAAAAATTCAAATTTGAATATGTTAATTAATGTTCTGTATTTAATTCTGCACATCAAAGTAAAGTTATGAGTTTTTTCCATAGAAATTTTGACTGGTGTCAAATTATTGGACACAATCCATCCCACAATTACATACACTTCTGATCCAAAATTTTTAGCAGATCAATACATCGCGAGATTTATCGGTAACGATATTTCAGAAAGCCATGAACAATTTTGTTGTAAATTTTGGTTAAATTCTCCGTATGTTTTGTCTGTTCAATTATCTTACTACGATTTTCAACTAAGATTTTAATGAATGACAGGATTGGAAGGATATATCTTTATTTATATGCATTTTGGGTCAAAAGTTCATTCATCAAAATACCCTTTTCTTCAATGTACTATCACCCCCAGCTTTGCCCTTAGAAAACTCAGTACACATTTTTAACTCACCCTGTGTATAGGTACTATATATTATGTGATTCTTATTATAGAAATTGAGTTCTTGCTACCAAACCTATTTTCCTCTTATTCGTATTTGAAGAAAACTTAATTGTTTGGACCCAAAGGGTAATTGGAAATACACACTTTGATTTTGGGAATAATCCCTTTCGAGTCAATTGTCATTTTCAGTACCTACATCAAAATAAATGGGCTGCAATTCTCCTGGCAATTGTTATACAGGGTGGGGCATCCCATACGACCCGGACTCTGTAAACCAAACCATTCCATATTTCGGATATTTATTCTTCTCATTATCCGTATATTTATCGAGGCAGCAGAAGGAAATCATTTTGAAGTCTACAGGGTGGCTCAAAAAAGTGTGATTTATCAAAGTTGTGTTTTTTCAAATGGAACACTATGTATTCTGTTACATTGTTGAATCTGCCCGGATAAAATAATATGATTTCATTGATGGTACAATGTACCTAACTATAACCATTCTCGAGTTATTGTTTTGTTTTTGAAAATGCTAGGTACAATTGGAAACTGAATAACATCGAGATGTATGAAAACCATCCCTTCCAATTCTGACCAACCATAAAAAAGTTTTCAGGCTATTGGTTCCGATAGAAACCGTTTTCCAATATTATACAGAACGTACAAGAATTATTGTCACTTTTTTATAATTTCGAACGGTGACAACTTTGATATTTCAAATAGAGCACCCTGTATTTTTTTTGTCGAGATATTGGCATTTTCAAATTGTAGTTATCATTTCAATGCATTCTTCAAACTTTTTCACTGATTACCGTCGAAAATGAAAACTTATCCCATTCAAGAGCGGATAGATATGATTTTAGCGATTGATGAGTGTTTGGAGAATTGTCTTTTGGCGTTGAGGGTGACCTCCAGACCAGAATCACCCCAACAAACAGGTTTTCGAAAGATTGATATATACATTTCGTAGGACTGGAAATGTAGCCTATCATTGGAAATGATGAAAATGAATTTCAATTATAGAAAACTCTCATACCAGTCAACGTAAGATCGAGAAAAATACAGGAATGAGCAGACGGAGCATTTCCAAAGTGATGAAGAAATACAAATTTCACTCATACCATATTCAGATGTACCAAGAATTATATGAAACAGACTTCCATCGACGAATCGAGTTTTGTTTAAGCTAGGTATGGGAAACCCCAATATGAAATGAAATATTATTGAATTTTGTACTATTCAGACAAAAAATACTGGGTGTTATACTTGAAATAACAAAGTTATCTTCGTTCGAAATTATGAAAGAGTGACAATGATTTTTGAACTTTTTGTATAATATTGAGAAACGGATCCTATCGGAATCAATAGCCTGAAACCTTTTTTATGCTTGGTCAGAATTGGAAGGGATGGTTTCTATACATCTCTTATTCAGTTTCCATTTGTGAGGTACATAATACCGTCTATGAAATCATATTATTTTATCCTGATCTATTCGAAAATGTAATAGAATACAGGGTGTTCCATTTAAACACAACTTTGATATGTCACACTTCTTCGATCCACCCTGTAGACTCTAAAATAATTTCCTTTTTTTTTATTACACTATTCAACAGATACAAGATCCAATTACAGAATAGGAAAAACAGTATGTATTATTCAACATATTAGTAATTACATTAATATCACTTATTAGAAAAAACAGAACAGTCCAGTTTTTTTATGGTCATATTGCAGCCAAAAATGTCAATGGCTTTTGCAGCTTCAATGAATATACAAATAATATATTTCCTCTAATTTCTTGAATCTTTGCTTTCTGAGGGGAATTTACTTGGGATTTGGATTCAGTTCAATTAAAAAATAAAAACACAAATAAGCAAAATTACAACCACATTGTGATATTATCTATAACGTTAGTCTCAACCGTGTATATCTCCATTTTATAAATAAACTAAATGGCTATAATAACACAATGTGGTTGTAATTCTACTTATTCGTGTTTTTATTTTATGATTTTGACATGATTGATAAAGCTTACAAGAATAATGAGGTAAACGTCATATGAGAAGAAATATATAACTATAGTTTGACATTGACTGAATCCAAATCTTGAAAAAATTCTTCCCAGAAGTTATACGAATAATGAAAAGAAGAAATTTCCGAAATAATAAATGGTTTGGTTTACAGAGCCCCACCCTGTTTAGAGATAATGAAATGAATGGTTATTGCATCTATTAATATCACCAACTATCTGAGGGACGTCAAAGGATTACCTATACGTCTGGAAGTACTACGTGCCCCAACTCCATAGTCATATTTGGAACTACCATTTTCTCAGAAGAAAAGTTTTACAGTCTCCAATATTTAGGTGGGATTGACATTAAAAGATCTTTCGAGTCGTATAAAGATGGTTTGTTCTAGTCCAGTTGTTATAAAGATTGTCCCTTCGTAATATTGATACAATGTTTAATAATTCAAGAAGAAATTGGAATTGAAAGACTTTCCGACGATATTCCGATGTTTGTATATTGGGCGGAATTTTTCATCAAACGAGATTACTATCAGACGTAGATCATTTCAGATAATATCAATATTTAGAGTTCCTGTGAATCCAATGAGTCTTTCAAAAGTAGTCTCCGCGTGAAAAATAGTTCCATTACACTTTTATAGTCCGGCAATAAAGTTGAAAACTAAACTGGAACCATTAGTAAAGTGTTGACCTTCAGAAAGACACAGTCACAATGGCTTTATACTCGAAATAAACCGCATTTCTGGTCAGTTTGGGGTGAATTTGTCACCATTGGAACTAATCACTTCGTTACGGGGTGTTCAGTTTACGTAGTTAGCACAATGTTGATGTATTGTAGGGTTTTGGGAAATGTTCGATTTTTTGACGCTAATTGATATCCACTGTGACTGATGGTAGACAGAGGGAGGGGCACTTTGAAAAATTGTCTCATTCGTCAGGGCATCGCAAATTCACCCTACAACAACACTTGCCAATAACCCAAAATTGAGATATTCAAACCGGTATCTCACTATAGCAGAATTTTTGTTCCCAAAAGGGTATATACTCGATAACAATACGTAGACGTCTATTATTTACAACTTCTGTTTGAAAGCCATGATGACGTTTATTACCACACTAGTGCTTTTTTCAAATCTGTGGATGGTACGTGAAGATCCATTTTATTTTACGTGGTATGATTGCATTCATATTATTATTACAAAATGTCACTGAACCTCTCAAAAACTATTCTTCAGGTGCTCAAAAGTTTCTACGAAATTGCTGTAACTATGTCATTAATTTTGGAACCTCTGGTATATTTCCATTTATCGCATCTAATTATTGCAGATAATGGTGAATTCAAAGAAGTCAACAGTTCTTGTGGTTTTCTTTATTCACTGAAAACCAGTTTTACGAGGTTTTTATTGTGCGAACAATAATTGAAACGAAAAAGAAACAGGTGGGTATTAGTGATGCGTAGTTTCCTAATGTCGAAGTATGGCGAAATAATTTTAACTTGATAATGCTAATTGCCTGGCTTTACAACTCGAACGATTCTTTATATGCGATGGTTAGGAAAAGTAGGCCATTTTTCAATATAATCGGCATTTGAAATGTTATACAGTGGAGTAAATCTTTATTTGTATTTTTTCGGAAAACTAAAATTGTCATCAACTCAGTCTCGTCCTAAAACCAACTTAGTTATACTGAATAATTCCCAGTTTCTTTAAAAATCTGCTTTCGAAAAATTTTAAAATTTTCAGTTATCGAAAAATATGTAACATTTTCGATGAAATTCTTCAAGATTTCACCAATCGATTAAAAATTTGAAATCTCTGTTTATTTTCGTAGAATGACCACATCGATGAAGTGATTGACAAAACTATTGAAAAATGTTATTCCTTTCATTGAATTCCTTTGTGAGTGAATTTTGTTCAAAAATCTAAGGTTCTTTGGAAAATCACCTTTCATAACTTACTGACTCATTCAAATGGCTTTCAAAAACTCAATCGCTGAGGTCGTCCTAAAAAAAAACAAAGTCAATTCCTGATATACGATATTTGTGAGTAATTAAACAAATTCATCGTAAAATTTCACAAAAACTTCATATTCTTATCTATATCTTCACATTGTTCAATGTTATTTTTCAGAAAATATAACTTCCGAGATTTTTCTGATTTGAAAAAGGCTGATTTGGGCTGGTTAGGGCTAAGTTGGTGTCAAGACGAGCCTGAGTTGATGACAATTTTAATTTTTCTGGAAAAAATAAAATAAAGATTTCTCCATTCGTTGTATACTTATTGAATGTCACTGTGTATTTTTGATAATTAATTATTCACTGACTGATTAGTGTAATTCTTAACAATTCTCAAAAATATGTTAATATGCTCATGGTCATGGGTCATGTTATATGATGGGATTAAATCATTAGAAATGCTGGTGATGAAATGAATATTGCACCTTTTGAGGCCAGGTAAAATTCGACTTCAATTTGAACGAATATCAGATTCAGACATTTAATTAATAAATGATTTTTTTTATATTGGATTTATTTTCCATTTCCAATTTTTATCTTAAAAGAACTATTAAGGTCAATCGTCAACGTCAATTTGCTTGTCAAATAATTATAATAACGTTAACTTAACTTAACCTAAGTTGTACAATTGAGAAAAAAATTAGGTAATGAAGACATTCATGGGGTAATGAAAAACATAATCATCATACATCTCTAGTCTCCAGTCCTAATCTATATTGGGGTTCACAAAATTTTATTTGAAAAAATTTCTTGATTTCAAATTCAGACAAATGAAGGTGATTGATGAGAAGTGAATTGTAAATCTGTTGACATTTTCTGGACATCAAATGGTTCGTTCAATTGTAGTTATTGAATGAATCTTTGAAAATCCTCTACGACAATAGGTATCCGAACATTTCAATATATTCTCACATGGAATCTTATACTGCCAGGTCTTCAGATGATTATATCATATTGTATGATTCTACTTCAAAGTAACCAAATTTGTTGTTCAAAAATTTTTTTTTCTACAGGGTTTCCTAAGAGTCAGGAATGAAATTTCAATGAAAGACAGGTATTGGGTTTGTGACATTCACCACAAACATGGGTAATTTTTTGTTTTTATTTTCGCGAGATAAGCGATTTCTTGCGACGGTGTGTTGAATATTTGCTGTACTGGAATTACATGGAATGGTAGTCGTTTTTAGAAAATCATTCAAGTAATATAGATAGTGATCAATTTTTAAAAGAATTCATCAACAAAATTTTCTCTTCCGATAATCGATATTCTCTTCCTTGAAAGTGAAAAAAACAAATTTGGAGAAAGCAGTGAAGAACTGGAGAAGTGTGCATTCTAATTCGAAACCTCAATTTGATGTCTCATCAATCTCATTTTCGAATCGTGAGCTAAAAATGCCATTTTCTCAAGAAGTATCTATCAATGTTAGAGAGTACATTATAAAGATCAATTGATGCTCATCTAAAAAACACCCAGTACACAAAACGAGACCTCTAGTCAGTTGAGGCATTTCAGCCATGCTTCACCTTCGTACCCACCAACTGATGATATTTTTTTAGCATCATCAATAGTGCACCAATTTTCGTTGAATCTTAACATGTTATGCTCAAAACGGTACTAGGGCGCTATTCTTGACATCGTTCGCAACTGCGCTTATACGCCGCGAATGGTCTATTTGCCAACAATTGCACGATATCGTATTCTCGACCACCATTCGCAAAGGCATTCGAACGATATCGTTCGCATCTTGGAATTAGTTGGAAGGAGTACATAAAATTTGTTTAACAATTTTCTTCACAAGCACTAAAAAATTACAGTATTGAAATCAACCTGACATTTTCTTCTACCAGAAAGAGACTTAGCCAGTAATTTATTGTGGTGGAAAACGCAACCCCTCAAAATTATTGCCAATGTAACTTCTTGTCTTATTATTTGTTTACCATTCGAAAATTATTTCCGATGGTATGTTGCAATCTAAACAAAAAATGTCTCTTGAATTTTTTGGCCAAAATAAACCAGTTCGCAGCAAAAAATTATTTTACTTTACAAAACTGATTTATTGATAACAAAACATACATAATGTAGAAATCATAGTAAATCATAGCCACGTATTCGCTCAAATAAAAGGGCTGTAATAAATGGGATGCTCCAATAAAGTTTCTCTACATGAAAGATCCTATCTTGTTTTCCATGTGGAATCACCCCCTAAAATGTTTCACACTCATTCAGTAACACCCTGTATATGCGCTTAAGTGAATGAATACTCCATTCATATATTCTTTTAAGCCACAACTTTCTACCTATTAACATTGGAGCTAGTTTTTATCCATGTATTTTTTTTCACTGCTTATGATCTTTTTGTTATTTACGTTGATAGATCGATTTTGTTATCATGGTTATCAACAGAAAACTGAGAATATGAAAATGATTTTTCAATTTTTCGAGTAGACATAGCATTTTACATAATTGGATTCGAATTGATAAGAGAGGTACGTGACGACATGTATGAAGACAAAGACAATATATTTTCAAAACGAATTTATTTTTCTACAACAATATTAAAATCAGTATAATAAATTAACATTGGAATAAATAAAAATAATTGGTGAAATCTATATACAAAAAAATATTACTAAAATATTTCTCCATTTACATTGCTAGACGAAGGAACTGTACATTTTTGCATTATAATAAACTGTTTTCGAATTCGTCTCATTTCAACCTATTTCACCAGAAATTCTATTCACATTGAAGAGAATTTCCCCAGCAATAAGATGAAAAGCATCACTAGTATTTCCATATCTATAATATTTTAATATACTAGTGATGTTTTTTTTATGAGACGAACTTCTGCAAGAATAATTCTCACCTTGACTATTTCTTTTTTCAAGCAGTTTGTATGAGATCCTTGAAAACTATATTCAAAAAAACCTCAGGAATCCATACATTTAGGTAATCCACTAATTTCGATGAATATGTATTTGCCAAAATAAAATGAAAATAGACATGCATGAGCAATACATATCTGGAAATAAAATAATTTCTGTGATTTGACCTTTGTTCAATTTGTTCAACAATTGAAAGTACAAGTACAGAAAGGTACATGAATATTTCGCGACTTTCTAAATAACGATTTATCTTTTCTTGCCAGTGTCAAGTGCATCTTCGTTACCGAAATATTAGACAAATATTTTGATGCAACAATAGGAACATTTTCACGAAGTTAAGTACTTATTGCATTTGAAATAATTCTATGAAACTATATTACGTCAGAAGGGCAATGCCAAAATACTAAGCTTTTCATAACAAATATGAGTTGCAATAAGTAAAAACTGCTATTATAATCTAGGTGATTTTGACGTATCATTTGCAAGCGTACCCACCATAACAACAAGGATAATGAACTTTTTCTGTAAAAAGGACCTTTTATAAAATTTTCGTTACGTCAATATCAATACAATCGAAGTTCACACAAAATTTAATTCATTTGAGTGTATTAATTTTTATTCATACACAACGAATATTACTACTCGAGAGGTCGTAGACAATTGCAAGAAGTTCTTTCTCGATATCCATTGACCCGCCCACAAAACGACCATCTTCAATAAGTGCACAGATGTTTATATTCGAACAAAATATCGGAAATGCAATTCGATCGAAACAACTGAATGGATAACATAAATCAATCACAAAAAAAAAACGGAAGTGTAACCAAGCCACGAGAATTTTCAAGCCAACAAAATGAAGGTTAGAATGTAGAATCATCCATAGTACGAAGAAAAAAAAATAATATCTCATACCAAACGCGTATTTCTGCAAGTACATTGTCAAGGTCAATGTTTGTTCCGATGAGAATTTCGTGTGTTAATATCTCGCAGAAGTTCTCCACTGACTCCGTTGCCTCCAGCAACTCGAAATGATTTCGAGAAAAGTTATTCTCTCACTCCCTACGATGAAAAACATTCAAACCTCCGACTTGTAAGGTTGAAACAACTTCGGCTTGTCCATCATCGCCTGCGTCTTCGATGATGGCGACGAAGACATCATGAGAGGGGGACTCAGGCTGAGCTCCGAGTTGGGGGACACCCTTTGGGGCATGGGTGGGTAGGCCGAGTGAGGAGGCAAATCAAAGTTCAGCGGTTGGGGGGCCATCGGCATGGCGGGGGGTAGCCCGAACGAGGGGTAGTGGGAATAGCGGGGGTACGGCGCCGCCGTCTGGTATATGTGGGGCGGCGGCGGGTAGTGGAGGGGAAGGGTGGAGGCGGCGGCTTGGAGGATGGAGGCGGCGAAAGCGGGATCGGTGTAGACCGCCGCGTAAGGCCACGCGATCGCCATACGTTGACGTTTGTCTTTCATCCGTCGGTTTTGAAACCAGACCTGCAACAAAAAGAGATTTCTTTATAACAAAAGTTGACGCTGTCCGCAGCAATAAACTCGTAACGACAAACTTAAATATGAAGAATGCATTAATGAGAAATGTTAATTTGCCGGACAAAGCGCCGCTTCATTGATAAAGCCGCTGTGGAGAGTTAGCACATCGTAAAAAGGCATGATTCGTTGCTTATCTGGCCATTAGGCTACCAACAGCAGCGTCGCACAGATAGGTTTTTATCGTGTAAGAGGCGGTCACTTTGATAAGTTAAAAGCTCTATTAGCGCTTATTATTTACCAACCGATGTGCTAATTGAATCGATGAGAGAATCTTATGTACCCTCTGAAAACATCGCCGACGCTTTGAAATTACCAGAGTGTAATGTAACGGCCGTAGAAAGAAATGAGTGTTGCTTTATTTTCATGAATGCCGTTCAAAAAAATGAAATCATTTCTTAAACTTCATGATTGAAAAAAATAACTATTCAGTCGAAATAACAGAAACTGAACTGAAAATAAGTTTTTCGTTTCACATTCTCTGCTAGTTTCATTTGGAATGTTTATGGTACTATAAAATCGAATTTTGTATCTGTATTTTTTTGTAAAATGACACCACACATGAATATCGATATTTCACAAAGATATCATATATTGAACAAGATCAAATTGATTTCTGACAAGCACAGCTCAAAGCGCTCAAAAATCCAAATCGAAACCAACCTTGATGGTGCTCTCAGGCAAATTCAGTTGCGTCGCCAACTCACACCTCCTCGGCCTGGAAACGTAGTTTTCCTTGAAAAACTCTTTTTCTAATCGAGCTAATTGTTCCCTGGTGAACGCCGTCCTGTAACGCCTGATGTTGGGGTCGTTGATGTTCGAAGGGCAGGTGGGGTTGTTGTTGGTCGAGATGGAGTCTTGTGAACCTGGACTGGAGCTATCTGGAAGAAGAAATTGCCTTTGAGGTTATCGGTATCCGGAAGCGGAGCAATTAGTACTGCTAATGGAGGAACTTGTCTAGACTTTTCGAGTGGGTTAAGAGGCACTTCATAGCACGTGTTTGTGGGTGAAAGTCAGGAGCCTTTTCGATGGTCTAAATGTCACTTGTTTGATTTCGTGAACAAAAAAGTTTGAGAAGTAAAACCATTCTGAAAAATTCGCACTTTGTTCAATGTTTCGATGTTCGAATATTTGATTTGGTAAAGAAAATGTTTGAGAAGATAAACTTTTCTGAAAAATTTTCAATTTGTTTGATGTTTTGATGTTTCATTTTTTGATTTGGTAAAAAAATGTTTGAGAAGAAAAACTTTTCTGAAAAATTTGCAATTCGTTCAATGTTTAATTTTTTGATTTGGTAAAAAAAATGTTTGAGAAGAAAAAATTCTCTGAAAAATTTGTTCAATGTTTTGATGTTTCATTAACTCAAATGTTCACTGCCATGATATCCAATCAATCAAGTTTGATTTTCTATCATTAATATACAAGCAAACATCTAAATCGGATAATCAACAAGATTTTTTTATCCATTTTATTCAAGGTGATACATTCATATTTTTTTTATTTATTCATATTTCTAAAAATTTTATCTTGTCTCTTTCATAGTAGTTCCTCTATTTTTGCATTTTTTTTTCACAAATTATCAGTTGAATCTCAAAAAATAACTTGGTGATTTCTAGAAATATCGAAGGGAATGATACTTTTATCTTTCGCGCAAAAAATCCTAAACTTCAGGTCACTGCTGCACATTTTCCAAATACTTCAATATCTTTACACACTGTACATACCTCTGTTGTATTGATTTGGAGGACTTTCCGGTGGACTTGGTTGACCGTGATGCATATTGTAATGTGGTGGAATAACGTCCAAAACTACGGGCATACTTTTCTGATCACCTTGATGATACATGTTGATATTTCGAATTTGCATGTGAAACAAAACACACACTTGACACTGTCCAGATAACCTTTAATCTTCTTGCACGAATAATCTCTTAATCTGTCGAATAGATCGCTTTTCAGCCTATATATACACTTTTACAAATGGGTGGGGCAACCTCTCCTCTTGTTGGCCGGGCGACGACGAATGCTGATTGGTCGCCCCGCCTAGCTGACTCAATACACCCGATGATAAGGTTGAGTTTCGTTGCGTTCGAAGTTTAGCAGCTCTAAGTAGATGTCTGTGTCTATTAAGGCGGATATATGGACTATTATAGACGCAACCTTAATAAGCTGCCGGGCGCTATACGCTTATGCTGTATTGATTATATTTTTATGGAGCGTATAAAGATGGTTTAGCGAGTTAATTTAATGTTGGCAAGACCGGGTTGTGTTTGCTATGAAATTTTGTCTTTGGGTGGCCTGGAGCGGGGTTATGACGGAGGTTTATGTGTAATTGCGAGTCGATATGGAGCTCGGATGTTTTCATCAAGGGAGGAAAAGGGTTTATTGGTTGTTTTGAAACTTTGTGCTAGATTTTAGGTGCTGATTTTGTCCTCAGTTTCAACAATTTTGCATCATTTTTCAACAACATCAATAAACAAGAAGTAACCTCGATCATGAGAGGAATATTCATGAATGAATCCTAAGGTCGTCAATAAGTTTGATTGAAAAAAAATCATCACAGGGTCTGCACAATTTTACCGCAAATTTCAAAATCTCTACCTATATCTTTATTCATTCCAAATAATTTTCATGTCTTCGAAGCACAATGCGGAATTCTTTTCGCATTAAAAGTTGTTCACTGAAAAGTAACCATTATGAAAAATTGATTTTATTGGACTTCGGTTATAAATAACCTGAAAGTTTAATACATGATTGGCACATCATTTTCACTTATTTGAGCTATATAGATATTATTTTTGTCATGGAGTAAATACAACCAAGAAATATTAGAAGAATGTAAGAAGAATTTTTATATTCCCTCAATTATTAACTGAATCCGCTTGTGATTCCAGAAGAACAGAGAAATTATACAGGGTGTCGACGTCAAGCTGAAATCGGGAAAAAGTCCAAATTATGAAAATCATCAGAAAAATAAGATGGATATCTAACTTGCGTATTTAAAAGATACGAACATTTGAAAAAAATCAAGGAAATTTGCACCCTGTGACTCATATCGATAACAATCTGTGCAAATTTTCAAATAGCCTTCACACTTCATAAAACTACCCTCTCCATTCCATTCAATGAAGTAAGGGCATTAGGAAAAGGACTCAGGAGTGAAAAACTTGTGACGGTGCAAATTTTCTTGATTTTCTTTTATCTTTCAAAACACGCAAATTGGATTATTTTCCATTTAGCTGATAACTATTATAACTTGGCCTATTACCCGATTCCAGCTTGACGTCGACTTTATAATTTTGACACTAGGGACTGCATCACCAAAAATGCTCGTTTCTGTTGAATTTCAATAAACTCTAGAATAGTCAAAATGAACTTCGATAGGGTTCTGATTAGAAAATTGCCAAATGAATATACAGGAGCATCAAGTTCAGGAATGAAAGATTCTGAACAAAAAATTTACTGAATTTTGCATGCCCTGTGACTTTTTGCGTCAATAAAACTTCTTATATTAGACTTCATATATTATTATAATAGAAACTCGGCGTATCTGATATTCTCCGCTCATTGGCCGTATCATACACTCGCTGTATATTTTCAGCTGAAACTATCCCCGAAATTAAACGTCCCTAATCGACGGGTAAAAATGATCCTACTTCCCAAATTCACGTTAGGAAGATGGGAACACGAGGAAATAACTTTCTTGGCATTGATTTATTCCTTTATTGTTATTGTAAATAATTTCACCCATACAAGCATTCTTCTCGAGCTAATATTTTCTAGAAATCTTCGTAACCCCTCCTGTTGTATAACGATAAAGTTCTGGTTGGAACGTTATCCTTTCTAACGACACTCAAAATATTATTATAATGTTCCAAAAGGTATGTAATAAAGTAATCATTGGATAGGTAGATAATGATATTTAGGGTTTTCGAAGATACGACCGGATGTCGAGAATTCATGTGTTTAGGAGTAAATGAAATCAGTAACTCAGAAGTAGGTAATGAAAAACATGAGAATGAATTGTATTAAAATAAAACAAATAATATGATGAAACGAAATGAGAAAGTTGCACAAAAATAAGTTAGAATAAGAAATAGGAAACAATGATGGTCCATTTTCAAAAATTGTCAAAGAAATTCAGTTTAATTTATTTCTCATTTCATTTATTTGTTTGCTGCTTGAATTCAAATCAAGAAGTGAAATGTTATGAATATTACGGTCACTCTGAAAATTCAATAATAAGCGTATACCCTAATCGAACTACACAAAAGAAGTAGGTATATCTTTGGAGAATGCCTCTTGTTGCCACCTTCATTAGAAAGTAATCACATCTTTTGTTATTTCAAATGAGAAACCTTAACTTCTGAAAGAAGATGATATCTTTGAGAAAAACTATCGCATTGAGATTTGATTTTGAATTAATTGATACATTTCGACGATTTCGATATGGGATTGATGAAAAATGATTCAATAACCCAGGCAGCAAGCTGACGTCATAATGACGTCTCTTTTTGGTATTTATTGGTCCGCAACGTCATATTACCAAAAAATGACGTGAAAACTGACGTCATTTTTTGAATGTACTGTAGACGTCATAACCAGGACGTTAGTTTGACGATATTTTTACGTCATTATAAAACGTTAACTCATTGTTTTATATTTTTGCATTTTGATGATTATTCCAATGATCCTTATAGGTTCCTAAATATTTTTCATCGAAATGCAAAAGTTAAACGAAAGTTTACCATAGATACCTTAAAGTGTGTATAGGCAAGTGTACATTATAGGTACAGAATGGAATCAAATTTCTCTTTAGGCGAATAAACAGACGCAATATAGGTATTATTATTCAACCACAGCCCATCTTTTATGAGGTTCGTATGATTATCAACTCATTGAAAAACAGTTTGAATTTGGCGCTTCAAAACAAAACGTTCATTATTTGTTTGGCGTTCGGCAATCTCCGGAGTTATCGGTATCGGGCAAGTTCGGCCACAAGCCAACACGCAACGTTGACGACGCACACGGCCACACGCCATTATCACAAAAATTTTGAGGTTGTTATGTATTCGATTTCGATTGAAATTTCCTATTGATTACAGAAGTCGATTTCCGACCGTCGGTTGTGAATTGTGCATTTCCTTTACTAGTGATTTGTAAGGTAAGTTTAATATTTGGTCTATTGCATGTATTGGATTTGATGTCATGTACTCACCACTTACTATGATTCCTGTACCTATATCATGATGCTACGTTATTTTAAGGCTTTTTCCTTTTTGTGAAAATAATTGTATCCTTAAGGTTAGTGTGCTGATTAAACTCACTAGGATTTTTTGTCGAGATACTGAAATAATTTGATGAAAAATCAAGAAACATATGATGAGAGTCCAAATGAATGTGTTAATACTGGTGAAAAGAAGCTTCTTATCAGTGAATCTACCTATAGAAAAAGAAAGAATCTTAGTTATATATACACAATTCACTTATTTTGGTTAACTGTATAATAAATAGAGTCGACTCTTCTAAGCTATGAAAGATCTTGAGATGAGTCTGCACAAATAACTTTCTGTTCTGACAACTCAAGGTACTTCTTTCTTTCTTACTTTTCCAATGGTTTTTTCCTACATATCTGTTATAACTGGTGGTAATCTAGAAGACAGAACTTTCAACAATTTGTTCGACCAAATGAAATTTTTAAAATACTATCACATCTGTATATTTTTGAAATTTGTTGTTTTAATAGTTTGTGAATAATAGTAGAGTTTTCATTTATCTATTGGTCATTAACCATTAAATTATATATATTTTTTAACAATAATTTTTTATTTCTAGAAAGTTCCTGTGCCTTGGGGATTTCTACTCTTCTCACATCCCCAACAAGTGGAGTCGACTCTTCTAAGCTATGAAAGATCTTGAGATGAGTCTGCACAAATAACTTTCTGTTCTGACAACTCAAGGTACTTCTTTCTTTCTTACTTTTCCAATGGTTTTTTCCTACATATGTTATAACTGATGGTAATCTAGAAGACAGAACTTTCAACAATTTGTTCGACCAAATGAAATTTTTAAAATACTATCACATCTGTATATTCTTGAAATTTGTTGTTTTAATAGTTTGTGAATAATAGTAGAGTTTTCATTTATCTATTGGTCATTAACCATTAAATTATATATATTTTTAAACAATAATTTTTTATTTCTAGAAAGTTCCTGTGCCTTGGGGATTTCTACTCTTCTCACATCCCCAACAAGTGGAACAAGTAACCCCTACATCAACTATTCACAATAAAATTTGGCATTTTTTCTTCCTAATGAGCTAATCGATTTTTGGTTTAATTCAAATGTTCTGAGTTAACAATTTTACTCTTGATAATTGTGATCCTCATAGTTCAAAAAAATAACTCCCTCTACTCAAACTGTTATTTTATATATATAATATAAATATATATATTATATTTCATTATATCTTTATTATATCCTTTGATGCCGATGGAGCATATAGATTTTCGTTCTCTAATTGTGATTTTATTTACAGACCTTATAACATCATAGATAGGATATTGATTTGTATATGCACTAACATCCAAATAATATGAGCTTGAGACTAGCAAGTGAATACAAATAATTTTGAACCAATATCAATATATATATATATATATATATAATAAATAGGGACGGCCCATTAACGTCGAAATATAACGTCATAATGACGTTACAGAATGACGTCTTTGGTCTGTGACATATTCACGTCATCCTACCGTCTTTATGGCGTCATTCTTTTCGTCAGCAGGACGTGTCTGGTGTCGAAAAAATGACGATAAAATCACGTCAGCTTGCTGCCTGGGAAGCATATTGAATTATAACAATGAGTGAATACAAAACTATCGTAAGCTGTTATTGATTTGTTGTCATTAGAAATAAAATGATATCAAATTAATAAGCGTTTAGGAATCTTCGAATAGGTTATTTTTCAATGAAATAATTTTCCATTTCTTTATAATTTCCGCCTTTCTTGCATCTTTGAAAAAAATTATTAGATATATTCATGCAAATTTCGAATCAATAATTCATTTTTAATCATTAAAGTTGAACAAATAAAACGCGTTTTTACAGGGTGAGTCAAAAATGTGTACCTATCTTTCTGAGGGTGATAGTACATTGAGAAAAAAAATTTATACTCATAGTCCAAACTGCATACTAAGAAAGATATATCCTTTCAAAGTTGATGAAATTGAAATTATTTCTCCACGTATAAAAGTTTTTTTTGAATACACCTCCACATTTCTGTTGATATGAAGGGTGTTTTCAGAGAGTGGGTTGTGATTTTTTTAGACAACTCATTTTCTCATTTGTTATAGTCGAAAAAGAAGCATTCGATAGAGGGAATGAAATTACATGAAAAAAAATGCTCTTGTCAAATTACAAAAAATTTCATCGTTTTGAGATACATGAGTTTCTCTTCACATGATGTCAGCAGATCAATTTATCACGCGATTCATCGATAACGATATTATAAGAGTTTTGAAATTTACGTCAACAACATTGTTGTAGTTGATTTAATTGAGATTATTCGTTAAACTACACTTTTTTCAGAGTACTATCACCCTCAGGAAGCTCGGTACACATTTTTGACTAGCCCTGTATATTATTTGCAGATATTTTCCATCAATTTCAAAATGATACACCTTATATAGTTGATAGAATGAAGTATATAACTTTTTCTGTAACAATGTGCCTTCTACATTTCAATCGGTTACTGATTCAAAAAACATTCATGAAAAATATTTCGAAACATTGTTGAAGAAGTTAAAGTTTCAATTTTGGAATCCTCACTCAAATGTTTTCTTATACAACTCCATTTCAACATTTGAATGTTTATGGCGCTTACGAAAAAAAAAAGAAGATGCCAAATATGTTTTCCTGAATTATACTTTCGACATTATCTCTTGATAATTCATCAATAAACTGTCCATATCGACTTTTTTCAGCGAACAATATCGCCTGATGTATTATTCATGACTGGAAGAACAACGCTCAGCCGTCTAAATATATAATATATCACAGGAATTTTCACGGCTGTCGTTCCTACAGCCACTTGTGCCAACCCAACTAATAAAAATCCAATTTGGTTAAACGACAGAAAGGGCCACAGCTTTCCGGCATGCAGTCATAATAAACACGTATCCGAAATCCATCCCCCAAATGAACGGGATAAATCGTATGGCAGGGGCGTATCGAAATAGGGTTCATCATTCTCATTACATTGTAATTGGATCATTCAGGCCAAAAAATTTTTCAATCATTCACAATATAAAAAAATATGTCGGCGTAGCAAAATCAAAATGCATTGTTATGTTTGTATTGGTTCAACCATGTTCAATAATTTATACTATGTTCGCACTGTATTTTCTACAAAATTGTATTGCGCTGCACCTCTTTATCGAATTAATACTTTTGTAATTGAACAAAAATGAGAAGTACAGTAAGACCCCGTTTAACGCTGTTTCGATTTTGCGCTCTTTTATTCCAACCAGGGAAAAAGCGTTCTAGTAAGATTAATTGGAAAACAACGAAGAATTTTTTCAAGGAACAGCAGCTAGTCTTTCTGATGATGAGCTCAACAAATCAACTGAGAGAACGAAACAAAAATATTGGTAGTAGTGATTTTGAACAAGAGCAAAAAGAACTTTGGATGGCGTTTGTAAAAAGGAGTTTGACCGCTTTAACTAAAATTATTGATCGGTTTGTTAAAAAAGATCCAAAATTTCACAGGAGATCGAAAGCAAGAGAGGGTGTTAGATATAGATGCTTCATTCACTTATCAACAACTAATAGAACGCAAAAGGAAAACGCAAACTACATTAGATGCCTTCTCGACAAAAATTGGAAACACAGAATATACTGAATGATCTGACTGACTTTTAATTTCTTTCTATGGAAATATCATTTTCATATTTATGAGAAATAAATGTTTCGTTTTATTTTCAATTAATTTAATGCCGATTTCCTACTCATCTTTTCCTAACCCTGAAATATAAACACAATAATTGATTTCAGCCCACTGCCTTTCATAAAAGTGTAATATCATTTTGGTGATAATATGATGTAATTTTACATATATCTTCCTGCGCCCATGCGTTTCCTTATTCCGGTATCAATTCGGATCCTATATGATAAAAGTTTCCCCTTGTTTTGACTACTGTGGAATAAGGACATTTATAATCTGGCCGAATGAAAAACAGAAAAACTCATCTAATTGTCGGCTCGAACCACTTAAACACTTAAAAATCATGTCGGTTAATTGCAACGCCAGAAGGACTTTTTAGTGATTCTCATGAATGAATTATATAGACATCAAGGCAATAAGTAGACGACGAAAATAGAAAGACGTTTTAGCTTTCGAAAGTCGCATCAGATGTAACGAGCCAAAAATATAATCAGACAGAGTTATGACAAGCTACACACGTCAAACGTTTCATTTCGATTTCGCGACCGAAGCACCAGATGATTTCTTGACTAAGCTATTCTGCAAACCACTACTCTTCCTCTGCACCAAATCGCCTCCTCTACAGTAGCAAAGCATCTCTTCGCTAGCCTTCGGAGGCTTTCTCTTCCTTATCATGGACCAAATCAGAGCCAGAGGATAGACCATGAAGAAAATCACGTTGATGCAAAACTCAGCCTGCAAAGGAATATTCCTCACGCGTTTCTTGGTATCGGGATGAACAGGCCAACCGTTTCCATCGTAGACTACTTCTCGGTGCTCGATATCAGCTTCGTGGTACTTGTTCATCTTCTTGGGGAGGTCCAAAATCACGTCCAAACCCCACAAACCTATGGGCACCAACAAAACTCCCAGCAAGGCTTTGATGAGCCCCATCAAGAGCAGAGTGAAGCACAGGAACAAGATGATGTACAGCATCATAGACACCAAATCGTCCGTCATAGTGTACTGGACCACGTGCAGCGATTGAGGCATGCCTCCTTGGTATCCGGCCGCGTAATACGCCTCCAGAGACAAGGGGCTACACTTCAACCCTCGATCTGCCAGGAGACAGGCGCACGAGCAATGCCACGCGCAGACGCATCTGTCTTGCCTCTGGAGCCTGATTTTGCGCAGGGCTATCAGCTCCTGCTTGTCGTTGACCACTTGGAGGGAGCAGAAAAACATCGCCAGGGGCAACGGACAGACGATGTCCAACTTGTAGATGTGCTGGTGCTGAGGGGGTATGAGCGCTGGCTTGGAGTGGATGTTCCCGAAGCTAGCCGGCAAGTCCATGGGGCAATCCGTGAGCTCTATGGAGAAGACCCCAGCCACCAAACCCGAGTTGAATACTTTGGCGATGATGGAGGTTTTGTCTGGACCGGAGCTGTCAACGTACACTTCCGTGAGCATAGCAAGAGAGCTGGGTCTCAGCACCGTGTTGTGGTCAGCTTTCATTTCGATCTCCAGCACGCTGGTGTGGCAGCTGGTGAAGTACATTGCCAGAGTTCTGTTCTTGCTGGAGGTGTTTTTGACGATGGGCTGGTCTGGAAGCGCGCCGAAGTTCTTGAGGAAGTACTTGCCTTTCCTCCCGTTGGCCTCCATTTCGTGGTCGAACCGCCACATCTGGCTGGGTTGGTTCTCCAGGCAAGAGCCTCTGGAAACAGAGCACCTGTTCGGTTGCTTGGCGAAGGCCTCATAGCCGACTCCAGCGGTGTTGCAAACTTTTCCGTTGGGTTCCACTCGATTTTCAGAGACCACCAGGTACTCTGCAGCACCACCTCTCAGCTCGGGGATTTTCTCGGGTTCTGCGATGTTCGAGGTGTCCGGGATCAGAAGCTTTTGGGATTTGTACTGCAAGCTGAAGAGATTATCGCTGAGTTCTTGAGCGGTGTAGTTGACGCTGATGGTGCCCAGATCGTTGAAGAAACTCGCAGCCATGGTACCCACGTTGATGGGTACCATTTTGGTGAGCTCTCTCCATTTGCAGGTGGAGCTAGAGTCTTGGTACTTTTGGTAGATTTGCAGGGCGAGGTTGTGACGAAGTTTGGGAGTCTCGAGCTGGTAGACGTCGTACCATAAGTCGGAAAATTCTAAGCAATGGGTGCTGTCGTGGTATGTATTGGGGTCGGCGTTTGGCGGCGTGTATTTGTCGTTGCAATCTTGACCACCTCGTTTTTGGACGTTGTGGTTTTCTTCTATAACAATAATGTGATGTCAGTCAGGGAGTCAGTCAATGTCAAGATTTATTCAATCGAATTCGACACGCGGTTATATGACGAAGACTCAAATTTGGCTCTTTATTATTGTTAACATCGGGAATGTTGTGGGAACGGTGCCCGTTCTTTCACTTCTAAACTCAATACTGATAGATGCCGTATCATCATATTATCAAAATCAAAACATCTTCTGAACCATGATTATAGCACGAATTGTGTGGTTCTTGACAGAATCAACGATATAAAAGATCTTGGGGTTATAATTGAACAAACATCATTCAAAAGTCACTTGAATAATGTATCTGCTGGGAGTAGCAGAATGTTGGGGTTTCTGATGAGAAACGTCAACCAATTCTCTTGTAATACTCTTAAAGCTTTGTACTGTTCTTTAGTGAGACCTCACCTTGAGTATGCCTCAGTAGCCTGGTCTCCATACTAATGTATTTCATTCAAAATGGACACGTTTCTACAATTCAATTACCATAATATTTGAAGCACTCTAAACCTAACTGATGTTACAACACGTTGTCTTCACTCTGATTTGATATTGGTTTATAAAGTCTTATCGGATGGTTTTGATTGTCCATTTCTTTCGAATCAAACTAACCTTCTTGTTACTTCTCATAGAACTAGGAACCTTCCATTATTTTCAATTAAGGATCATAACAGAAATTACGGCTACAACTCATCCGTTTCTAGAGGTTTGAAATGGTTTAATGAATATAATATCAATTCATTTGTTAATTATTTAGGTATGTTTGAAAACTCAATAAGAAAATGAAAACCTCAACTCAGGGGCACTGAGCAATGCGAGTACAAGCGGCAGGAACATGAGAAGTATCGTGTTTACATGCTCGCGCTACCCACTTCCCTGCTCCATAGGGCTGATTGGCATATTGGTTGAGACGTCGTTCAAATTCTTGCGAGTTTTTTACTTATGTGTAAGTTCTAGTTGTGTGAAGTTATCCACAGATTTCCAGCCAAAGATTCTGAATTGGATGGTACACGAATTAATTATCATTCAGACTAAAAATCTGTGACTGTGAAGATGCTTCATGCATGAATTTCGAGTGATTTCATGAAAATAATATCACAGATGAAACAGTGATAACGATTTCTTTTCATCTTCACAGTTTTCAAGAAAGTGAATTCTCCATTTGATGATATTGAAAATTGATGTATAATCGGAATCTGGAAATGTGCGTAGATGTTATTCATGTTAAGAATGTGAATTTCGATGTAGAACACTATTTCCAGGAATCGTTATACAAAGGTTTCAATTTTCAATGGAAAATCAATTTTCTCGAACACTGTATTGGTGAAAATTGCTATTACTGCATTATTTCACGCGAAAATTTCCATCTGCGATATCATTCTCATGATCGCACTCGGAATTCATGCATACAAGGTGAGTTTTTTATCTCGAGACAACTGAATATCTTGAAACCTAAGAATCGTATCAAGAAATAGTTCGCATAAGAATTATTTTCCACAGAGAGGCAATTATATTTCCTAACATTACAGTGTCATCCATATTGAAAAACAAAACGAAATTTGCGTATTTTCTTGTGGAGAATCCGAATCCACTATGAGAAATAAGTTCACATTTGAAATACCGAACTTGCCCCATCCCATTCCCAAGGGGTCGAGATTGGCTTCATCTAAAAGGCCCCTCTGAGATTTTTTGATACAATTCTTAGTTCTCAAGATATTTAGTTGTCTCAAGATAAAAAACCTTGTATAGTATCGTCACAGCCACAGATTTTTAGTTCGGGTGCTAGCTAATGAATTTTTCATCACGTCAGAATCTGTGGATAACATCACACCGATATAAGTTCTAGGAAATTACAATGTACGTTTTATACGCACCATGGATGTATTCCAAATTATTCCTGTTGGAGTTATCAACGGTGTTGTAAATTGCTTTCGATTTCCTGTTAAATTCATACGGAAACATCATCTTGTAAGTGTCTGATAAGCCCGAAGAAACACTTCCATTCATCTGCATTCTTTCTACTCCGTTTCTATTGTTATTGTCTTCACAGGAGCAACAGAATCCAGTGCTGTGTGGTATCACTTCGTTCCTGTACTTCACTGCCCCGCATGTCGGATTTCTGGATGGGTCAACGCTACAACCAGTATAACCTTGAAAATTACCATGAATATACAGGGTTGTTCGGATCAAGTGCTCACTTTTCGGTACTTTCTATAATTTTGAAACTACAACAGTTATCGATGAATACAATGTGTTCGTTGAAATTTTGGAAATAATGTTTTTTTGAAAAATTTAATTCAAGGAAGTAATACAGGGTGATTCATTGGGAAATGGGCATACTGTAAGGGTAGGTAGAGGTCGCCTAGATGGTTCTGAAAAACCCCCATATGATGGGTCTAGCGCCCTGTATTCATTTAGGCATGGTAGTTGTGAGAGCTCGACAGGAAGTGCGATGTTGCTGCTTGTTGTTTCTTTCAACGATACTCCGAAACAGAAAGTTGGGTTGAGTTTATCATTCAAATCGTTCAAAAAATGTTTTGCTTCATAAAATATATTCACCATAACTGGATAATTATTTGCTGTAAATAAACGTTGAATAGTTTTTCCAATATTCGTAAAAATTTTGACTAGATATAATAAACTTTATTAGTGGATCAGAGATTCCTATCTGAATTAATTTGGCATCGTTGTATGAAGTCACTGTAAAGTGTTGCCATATTTATTGAGGCCTAAATGTTTCCTGTTTTGTCTCAACCAATTAGAAGTTCATTGGTCAGCTATAAATACTTTTTATTTTGCACTAACGGTGCTGAAAGATAACCAAATCTCTCAGAACTATCTTTCTTGAATAAATAGACTGTAATCTATCGGATGATAAGCCTAAGGTTCATTTTGAAGAAGTACAATAATTCAGATTCCAACTTTTGAGATGATATTTGTTATTTTGGACTGTTTTTTATTGTTTTATATAAAATCGTTAAAATTCAGTAATATTATGGAAGATAACTCAAATCCTAATGTTCTCAAGTTTTCTTCATGTTTGTGGTCATGTAACATGTCAAAAACGAGTTGACAGTATTTCGATATGCAGATTTTATTGCACACGAATCACTTTTTCTAAACGACATTTTTCCCTTATTTCCGAACGAAACCTATTTTCTCACCAGGTTCTTTCTTGTTGTGGACCTTCTCTTTGGCCTCAGAATTCACCATACTCTCTTGTACCAGTCCGTAGATCTGCTCTACAGGCTCTTGTTTTATTTTCAGGACGTAGGGATTCAGCAATTTCTGTTTTCGGTTCGTTACTGGATCGAAAACATGGTCGATGATGATGTACTGATTTCTGCAGTTAGTTACTTGAGTGTTGGTGATCTTGATGGTTAATTTGATTTTCTTCTTGCAGTTCTTGATTTCTTTTGGCGTGTTCTGTTGGACATCAAAGTCTCTTTCGTCTGGAATATGAAAATGAAACGAATTACCATGCATTCATTCACTCTCAGAAAGACATTCAAAATGCAGTACATTCTTAATCGAATGTTGAATTTTATTATAAGGAGTATGAGAAAGTACAAGAATATAATATTATATTACATAACAAGAGTTGTAGAAAAAGCATATTACGCACGACTAGAAAAAGTAATTCTAGAAGTGCGTAATTGTCTTTGCAACTCGAGTTGTGTACTGTACTTTTTCTACGACCGCATTCATTCCCATCAAAAATTAGGATTCCATCAAGTGAAAATATGTTTTCCTACAACTGCAACATGCAAAGTAGCATATTTTTCATAGCAGTTATGAAACGTCAAAATGTTATCGGCGACACGGCTTGTTATTCGTTTCCATGGCTCTATCTTATTAGTTATATGTCGTGCGATTTACTTTACAGATGCTACCGTATTGGTTGTTGATCGTGCTCTCTTTTTACGGTAAAGTTATATCGTACAGTTTTACGTCGCCCAGTGCTTAAAGAGACAGTTAGTTACATAGCGAATTGTACAAATTTCGTCATTCTCTGTAGGGGGAGTAGAAAAATTCAACTATAATTCTTTCTTACGCTTATGTGAGGTCTAAACTAGAATATGGCATGTTAAAATGATATCCAATTTTCATATTCGTATTATTGAATCTGTCAAAAAATTACCGGATTATGAAAAAAATCAACTCTTTCTTTCTTAAAACACACCATGTATCATCAATTTGTCTAAATCTGATGAAACGTTTGCAAATAGTACAAAAAACTAAATGGAATTGTGTTCTTTCCACTACAGAGTTTCTACATTTGAATTCCAAATTCCAAGTATCATAATAGTTCAAATTGAATTTTGGGCACCACCTTGGGATAGGAAAATTATGGGAACTGCTCGAAATAATTTCTATTTTGATTCATACAATTTCGGAGTGGACTAAGTATGGGATGATAGGAGTGGCATAATGCCACTGGAACCCCGCTCAAAAGGCCACAAGCTCAAAGATAAAACTGAGTACGTGATGTTTTTCACTGACTTGGTCCCATCCAAATTATTTACCACTTTCCTAAAATTATTACAAGATTCATGTCCTGACTCCCTTTTTATCGATATTCACAATATTGAAGAAATTTGTCAAGTAACGTATACAGTCATACTATGTAATATTCTGTTTTATCAAATTCATTTATTAAATATAAGTTTCAATATGATCCCGAATTTGTGCATATATAGCAAAATTATTTGCAATACTAAAAAAAACAATACTTCTCTTTTGAAATTTCTTCAATAAAAATTCAAACAAAAACATGAAAACACATCACTCAGAAAAAAATGTTTGCTCCAGTATGGTATTTGTTTTTCGAGTATTCTTAACTGAATCCATACTTGAATTTTCAGATTGATAATTAATAATTAGTAATTTTGGTATATTTACACATAACTAAAATGGCGTCGGTATTAATATCTGAGTGAACTTCACATTTCATATGTCAAATTTTCATATGGTTCAGTGGCCAAATAGCGATGTTGAAACTAATTCAAATATGCGAACGATATTGTTCGTAGGGCTTTGCGAATGATGGTCGAGAATACGATATCGTGCGATTGTTCGCAAATAGACTATTCGTAACTTGGCGTATACGCGCAGTTGCGAACGATGTCAAGAATGGCGCCCCTAATCTACAATCTTGCCAGAAATATCTGTGAATGGTAAGTACTGAAAAGCAAATTGGCAGATTACCTTCCCTTTTGGAAGTTCGCTTCTTTTTAAATGTCGTCAGTGGTAGCTTTTTCGTGTTGACAATTTCTTCCTTAGGCGCGCATTTCACAAGAAGAGCTCTAACCTCGAAATTGGTAGGCTCCACAGATTTGGTACAGCAGCTGAGGCGTCTGGCACAGCATATAGCGTTTTTCTCATTGTCTGACAACTTATTGTCGGAATAGACGCTGCTGAAGTACAAGATGATCAGGATGAGTTTCATCAATAATTATGTTCGCAAGAACTGACAATTATTGAGAGGAATGTCATCTTGATGATGAATATTTGACAAGTAAAAAAATCCGGTGTTTTTTAAATCACTGATTTTTCAAATTTCATTATGCACATGATGATCTGCTGTCAAAGTTTTCTCAAACATATAAATATTATTTAATCTTGGTGATCTATGGTATACACCTTCGGAAAGAGTTATTTCTCCATATAAGGACAAATCTGTAATAGTAACGAGGAGGGCAAGTGAGAGACACCCCAAATTGCTTCCCTTCCATTGTCCCCACTAGTCCCTATGCCAAAAACAATAGTGATTCTGCGGCGCATCACAAAATTTCTGGGAAAACCTACAGTATAGGTAAGCAACTCCGATTTCGATGAAATTTTCACAGAAGCTTCGGAACACTAATACAAACACTCAGTGATAAAATTTTTTCCGCGGAAAAACCTCTAACATACTTTTTTTTAGGAAAGTTTATTAAAATCGATCATGGTAAGACCTAAGAATTTGATTAATATTGTACTTACTTAATTAGTAGGACAATTTTTGAATACACTAAAATATCATTAACATGTCCTGAAATCGATTTCCACGAGAAATTTCATGATGGAAAGCTGTGAAAATGCCCATTTCCATAATTTAATATCGTATATTTCCAACCCAATATGGCGTGCAATAATTGAAATGTCAAATGACTAGTCTATTGTCACTAGAACAAGCAGCGTTGCCAAGTGAATGAAAAATCGGAGATTTGATTTATTTCAAAGTTCGGGATACAAAATCATTCAACGAATCCAAATAAGTCGATGCACATGATTCCTGCGATGGCGCGATAGATCAATCAAACGTAGATAATTCAAAATGCAGGTAACTCGAGGGAGATGGTTCCTGCGACGGCGCTGGCGCGCCATCGCAGTGCCTGATTAAAAACATCACTCTCGCCGGGATCCACCCCAAACGTAGATCAATTACACCTAGATCAATCAAACGTAGATCAATCAATTGGCCACATAAAAATATATGGTACTCATATGTAGACTCAAGTTCTATGGTTTACCACTGAAAATAGAAATACAACTTGGCAACCTTGCTCTCTTGTGACATGACAGATCTCATTTGACATAGCAATTATTATATATTGTTTTGGGTCGAGAATATACGAATATAAAAACATGAAAATATCTTATTCCAAAGTTTCTCATCATGAAATTTCTTGTGAAATTTGATTCAAGGACATGTTAATTATGTTTTATTGTAATAAACATTCTCTCAAACCATAACGTGAGTAAAATATCAATCAAATTCTTAGGTCTTACCGCGATCGATTTTCAGAAACTTTCCTAAAAAAAAGCATGTTAGAGGTGTTTCCGCGGAAAAATCACTGGGTGTTTGTATTAGTGTTCCGAAGCTTCTGTGAAAATTTCATCGAAATCGGAGTTGCTTACTTACCTATACTGTAGGTTTACCAATTTCTGTTCTGTAAAGTTCAGAGAACATCGTGAGAAGCAAGGGAAAGGAGGTAGGAATTGGTGTTCTTTTTAAATTTCTGAAGGTCATATGCCTCGGGGAACACCTCCCTGGGCAATGAGTTCCAGGGCCTCGTGTTCCAATACCCGTAAAGGCCACAATTCAGGTCTGCCATTGTCGAGGCTTGGACAAGACTCACACATATATGAAGGTATTGTTTGTTATAATCGCTTTGTGGATATATTTAGTTCAATTCTGAATTTTCATAAGTTTAGATCTATATTGCACATTTTTCTTATTATCTAATGCCTTTTCTCTGTTAATGAATAACTGGACTTTTCCTAATATTCTATATTTATCTTTTAATGTATATATCCTGATTATATTAATATTTTATTATTCAATATGCTTCATTGTATCACGTTGGATAAATGATCTTTTATCTGTGTTAGTGTAGTGTTTTACTTTGTGATTTCTTTCTGGCGGCTAGTCTAATAAGTAACACTGTGATTGTGATTACTTCAAAGATGAATAAAAATATCTATCTATCTTAAATTATCGTGATTTATTTCTGCAAACAGGCGATCGATAACTGCCAGCATAGCCCATGTATAACGTTGTCCTCTTCGCTCTCATTAAATTCATTTATGGAAGAAAATTTCTTTCCGACCGTGTATGTGTATAGGAGATGAATATTCAGAAAAACACTAGGATGGTGCAATAAAATACAGTCTACGGTGTCAACCGACTTGGTGCAATTGACAATGTACCGTCACGAAACTATGCGAAGTTCGCGCATGCGAACTAAATGAAACCAAAATGGTCACAAAACAGTTTCGAAACCATACAGAAATGTTTGTTGTAACAAACCTATAGATATATGACAGAATAGGCAAAGACTCCTCTTTCAAAGGGTATCGAAAAAACAAATTCAATTAAACAAATTTTGTTTGTGTACATGGCAGTTTTAGAACCGTTAATCCTTGAAATTTTGGAAGATAATCCAGATGAATTCGTTAATTTAGAAACAACATTTCAACAGGATGGTGCTCCCCCACTTTTACGGTGCAGTAAGACAGTATTCGAATGGAATAGCCACCTCGATCACTGGACCTCACACCTTTGAATTTTTTTTCTGTAGGGGTATCATAAATCGAAGGTTTACGCGACTGAACCTGATAATATTGACGTTTCAAAACAACCTATTGTCGCAGAATGTGAGGCTGTTTCCGCAGGAATATTCGAAAAAGTACGAGAAGAGTTTGAAAATAGGATATTTCACTGTCAGGAAGTAAACGGAGGTCACTTTGAGCAATTTCTTCCAGTAGATAGGTACTGATTTTTGAATCTGTAATTGATATCGTACTGAATGGAATTTAAATTCTCATGTTTACTAAACGAAACCGAAACGGCCACAAAACAGTTTCGAAACCATACAGAAATGTTTGTTGGGACAAACATAATCGATAAGTCATCCAAATATTGTATAGGAATGAAACAAAATATAAAAGATTTTTGTTGAAACGATTTGAAACACAACAAACATGGTGGTGCAATTATAAGAAACGAAAGTTTCAAATACTCCGTCGGGGAGTGTTACAAAAGTATGAAAAATATACAGAGTGTCCCATTGAAGAGATCTCTGGAGAGCGTCGAAAATTCTACACCGATTCTTCATCTCGAGAAAACGGCGCGGCATCATAACAAGCATCATAACCTCCTCTCGACCCGACGCGCCCCAAACCCTCCCCTCTTCTACTTCTATTCCCCGCTTTCCCCATCTCGTTTCGCGTTATTGATATCATAAGGGAATAAGGGCGCGTGATGGCGCTACCCGAGCCAATTTTCTGTTTCGCCTCCCCGGAGACGGCTAAAACGTTGCATAATTGTTTAATTATTGAGTATAATCTAGGCGGCTGTGCTCTCTGCACCAGCGATCATCAGATTTTACGTGGAGGAAGCTTACACGGGAGCATCTTCGCGCAGGTGGATGGGTTTTGGGGCGCTATTCTCGACATCGTTCGCAACTGCTCGTATACGTAAAGTGCGAATGGTATTTTTTGTAATGTTTTTATTATCGCAAATAATTTTGCTCTATATGGACAAACCCAGAATCATATTAAAACTTATATTCAATAAATAAGTTTGATAAACAGAATATTACATAATATGACTGTATACATTCTATAAATTTATCAACTAGGAAATAATGAGTAAACATACAATGTGTCATAAATTCGGTGTTCTAAGACGTCCCGAAACCATTCGCAAGTGAGTTGCAAATGCCCTACACCACTCCTTTTAAAATGCGCACGTTCCCAAACTTGCGAATGGTCGAGAATAATCGAAGTCAAATATAATTCGCAAATTCATGACATGCGATCGATCGTCATAGATGCGAACGGTCAAGAATAGTGCCCCTGTTGGGCAGGAGTGGAATGTTATGTCATTGACATGTTTGGTAGTCATATCATCGTGACATACATAAACTAGGACGCAACAAATGAAAAAAATATTTCCTCGGAAAAATTAAAATTGTCGTCAACTTTTGTTCGTCATGAAAATCGAGTGATTTTCAGTTTTTTCTAAAACCGCCTTTTCCAAAATTAGGGAAATCTCGAAAGTTATATTTTTCAATAGATAACTAACAATTTGGATGAAATTCTTCAAGAACACCTTTGTTGAAGCTCATTGAACAATGTGGAGATGGGAAAAATTAGAATATTTCGTAAAAATCCACCATAGCCGAAGTTTTAATTTTTTTTCTGTTAATTCCATATATCTTATATCAGGAATTGATTCGAAAACTCCGTTTGTTTTTTAGAATGACCTCAGCGATGCAATGATTGGCAAAATCATTGAAACTGTCAATTATTTCTTACATTTCAAAGAATTCAATCGTGAGTGAATTTTGCGCAAAACGTATGGTTTTTGTTGCATGGCTCATTTTTCGTAAAATATCTTTCGTAACTGACTAATTCTCATTTAAATGGCTTTCGAAAACTCCCAATCGATTTCTGCAAATGAATTACTATCACAAAGATTGAAGAAACTGTATTACAAAGGACTACGAAATATAAGGGATGCTGCCGAATTAATTGACATTATTCATTGAGAACGACAGAGGACACGTTGGTAGTGAATTTAAAGTGTTATCTCTTTTTCAAAAAATAAAACTTTTGAGTTGAAGGAACTGATAATCACTCAGTATATATGATTGGAGCTAAGTTGGTTTCAAGACGAGCTTGAGTTGATGATAATTTTCATATATTCAATAAAGATTTTCTCCATTCAATAATAATAATAATCTATATTTCAAAATATTTGTTCAGAATAACTTACAATTAACTACTCTACTACCTCATTTTGACCACTGTGCAACTCTACTTTATCAATTTAATTCAAATAAAATGACACATCTACAAAAACATGAGTATCATCTCAATAATGTTGAATACATTGCTTCTTAACAATGATATTTATTTATAAAATAGAACATAATGAAGCACCCTCTTACTTTAGTATGTTGATTCACAATCATTTCACCCGTAATTTGAACGACATTCATGTGCCAAGAGTAAAATTATGAAATACGAAAAATTCTTTGTTTTTTAAAGGTTTCATAGAGTACAAGGATTTACCACACAGTGTGAAATCTAATGAATATTGTAGAAACTTTAGACACAAATTATTGATACATATAAGAGAGCTAAATTAGGACTGTTGTTTTTTTTTATAATAATGTCATTTTCGTTGTCTAGTTCACTGTTCAGTATTGTAGGATGAATCGTTGCATTGTTATGCTTTTTTACTTTTAATTGTGTAATGTATTATGACTGTTTTCATTGGTGATAATGTCATTCTTATTCCTTCAGCTTCATTACCTGCTTTATGGATCATTCATATAGGATGATATTTTTTTATGGTTATGTATTCTTCTAAGTTTTTTCTTCTTCTCTGAAATGTAATTGGCAAATCCGAGCGTTTTTGTATCATTCGATTCTGCTAACCTAGAGAGCCGCTGTTCCCTTTTTATTTATTGGCCCTCTGTATATTCACCAACTCACCGACGCTGATCTGATAACTCAGAAAGTAGGCAGATCTTTATCTTCGTTGATTTTGCCATGTGAATCTGTTTTTTAAGGAATATCTTTATGACAGTAGTAAAATAAAAAACGAAATCAGCAAAAGGGTCCGAGCACCGAGTAGTGAAAGTCACCATATTAACTTCTTCTAGTTGTAAAAAAATCTAACGGTTAAAGTTAAAGGGATTTTTTAACCTTTTTTTCGGGAAGGTAATCATAACCGATCTATACTGCTTCACCGATTAATGGCCGGCAAAAAGTTAAATACTGAGAGAATGTGGGAGACGTCGTAAAATATGGTCCATAAAAAAACCCAACACTTTTTCAACTATTATAACTCTTCTGATGGTTGGCGGAACCAAAAGGAATGTTTACCAACTATATTCCAAGCAAGTAGTAAAAAATACTACAATGATTCGTACTGGCAATTCTTGTTTCCTCGAAGACATTTACCTATATTTTTTAGTCAGGAAATATTACTAGTCCTATTCATTTAAAGTGAATCATCGATATTAACATATCTTGTACAGGGTGGCCCAACGAAAACGTACCGGAAGGTATAACTAGCAGGAAGAGATTTTATCGAGAGAAACCTAAAACACGTCAACTTTGTATATGAAGGGGACAACTTTTGATGCAAAAAGTATAGCCAAAACTTTACCCCCTGAATTTTTTCGAATGAAAATGGGGGTCAAATGATAACTTGTTGAAAATACCATTTTATTTCCTATACATTGCTTTTTTATTTTTGAAATTCCGTCCACTCGTTGAAAATATAAGGACCTTTGAAATGTCGCTAGTGCATTTCTCAAAAAATACAAAAAGTAAATCGATTTCGCTAAAGAAAATACCGTTTTCTTAAAGTAAATGTTGAGAGTATTCTCCTAAATACAATTCGCTTTTTTGTGTTTTTGTTGATTCCAGCTAGTTTCTCGGTAAAATCTCTTCCTGGTACCTTTCGGTACGTTTCCGTTGGGCCACCCTGTATGGGATATTGCATTCAAAATAACGATGTTTGTGTCCACTCTTCGTGCAATCACAAATGCTTCCGGCAATAATCCATGTTCATTGTATTTCCTCCTTTTGTAGAGTCAATGAATACACGCTGAAAATATACAGGGTGATTCACCTAACTGGTTCATTCGAGGTTTATGGAGAGCTGGAAGAGATGTTAACTTGAAATTTTGGTGGATGCTACTACTCGATTCGTTCCATTTTCCTAAAATATTTTTAATACGCTGTTACTTCCGCTTGAACCGGAAGTGATATCAACTTTGTTTTTTCAAATGGAACACCCTGTTTATTTTCAGATTTTCGAATTATACGAAAAATTCTCGACCTGTTGCATTTCGAATTTTCTTCCTATTGTGATTTGTTTTCAAGATATTTTGACAGATGGACTGACTAACTGAAAAAGTGTTCCAAAAGATTCAACAGGGTATTATTCGTCGAATATGAAATTTAGAATCATCCAAAGCACACTTGTGAAAATACTCATGAGACAAATGAGCGTATTTTCACATTTTTGTTGATATCTCTATAAATATCCATTTCAGCAATATGGTATGCTCATACAAATCGATCGGAAATGAAATTTTGCGTCGGATAGTGTGAAAATTTTATGGTCATTCTATCTGACATAAGGAAGTTATCAGTATTTGAAATTTCCAAAGAGTAAACTGAAATACACCCTGTTGAACACTTTGAAAAATACCTGATAGACCACTATTTCATTTATGTGTAAACGGAGATTGAACCTTAAATCTTGAAAATTGAAGAAAATAAGGACATTTTGGTTAGTCAGTCCACCTGTCAAAATTTTTCGTGAAAATAGAATATCTTTATTTATTTATTATCTTTATTAACGAAAAAACACATATAACCAAATGCAATAAAACTATGCAATGTCAATATTTATAGTTCTGTGACTGCCCACTTTGACGCTGCAATCTTAAATTCATTCGCCAATCGCTGGAAAAAGACGAGCGTAAACATTGTCCATTCTAATTAGCTGTGATAACTACCTTCCTAAAAAACTGTAATTTCATGCTTGCAATCTTAAGGTTCATCCCCAATCAGACATATGTCGAAAAAATAAATTATCACATCAATATTTCAACACTGTTGTCGCATCAAATAATTGATTGAAATGGATCTCAACACGAGATCAGACAATTTTTATTGTCCGAAGAGGTGTTGTATCTCTCACCCCTGCATCACCCATTTACCCTTCAATTTCCACCCCTTCGGCCTCAGCTGTCCGTGGAAAAGACTCGACATGCAACTCAACAGGATAATTCGTGCCAATTAAATCGCATGACAAATTGTTGTTTTTTTTTTCATCCGAGCCCTTGTTGTAGGGGTTGAATTCCCACTCGGGCCATCAACAGGAATCCGCGATGAACTCTTCAAATCCTCCAGGCTTTCCCGGAAAATAGTCATCGCTCACTTACCGGATTTTTTATTTCTATTTATTTCTTTGTGTTCGCACTAGAAGGTCCGTGCCCTGCGTTAGTGAATTTTCAAAATTAGCTTCCTTGTTTATATCTTGAATACCTTTAAAAATTTATGTATATTACATTCCTCGAAATCTATTCTATTAATCTAAATATACAGGGTGTTTCATCAATATGGTTAAAAATGAAACTGAGAGTAGAGAGGACCAAAATATGACGATTGAGCGCAACATCGCTTATACAAATGTTGATGGTTAAAAAGATACAGTGCGTTCAAGATTCCAATTTTATTTGCAAATTTCTAAATAGCTTCGACAGTTTTCATGATATCGGTTTGAAAATTGGTACAATGGGGGTATTTAGGACGGCAATAAACAAGAATATTTCATCAGTATTAACGTAGTCCTTTTTTTGTCCGTTTTTACGATAAAACCGATTTCAAGTATTGAAGTCACAGATAAATTCAAATAATTTTATCAAGAAAAAACAACATAAACTCATCATCCTGTATGCTACCGAATACTGAAGAAATGAAACTAATAATCCAGGTACGGACTTGAAAAAATTAAAGGAATCTCATCAGTTCAGTACAACACCCTGTATGACGAAATTTCGAAAATGCGTTTGCAAATATGGAAAGAGCAGAAAAAAATATTCCTAAACAAATGTGTTTTTCGATTAAAAGGTGATACAAAATAAAAAAGACGTTAGTTTTCATTCAATATTCCAGTGTATAATCAATAATATAAGTTAATTCATCCAGTACAAACAGTAGGTATATAGAGGGTGGCCCCTTCAGTATGTATAAGTAGAATATCTCACTAAGGGATGAGAATACAAAAACATTTTTCGAATAAGAGTTATTATACTTGCGTAGATAGACAATCCTAAAATATTTCAAGGTATACATGGTGTTCAGTCTAGGCGAGACAACTTTGTGTTCACTCTTTTTGAATGGGGCATCCTGTATATTTGTTCAACATTGAATTCAGCATAAAATTTTGCATCCAGTCACATCTTTCTTTTCAACATAAAATTCGACGTTGATTTCAATCAGAAAAAACTTGAATTTTACATTTTGAACACCTAATATTTTACTTCATCATCTTGTAGAACTATTAATGTATTAATTTTGAGAAAATTGCATATGTTTGTATTCATGGTTGAATAGGGAAAAATAATCCTTTTTAGCTAAACCATAGCCAACTATGTTTTCCATTTAAAAAATTACTACTTTGGGTCATAACTCGAAATCGAACAATTATTTGGAAATTTACTCTACGCCAATGGATTGAATGGAAAAAGTGCCTGAAGAATGTGAAAACAATTTTCTCCTAACTACACTCACAACCATGATATTATTGATATTCGTATATGCCGTAAAGTCGAAAAATCGAACTTTTGTTTATAACTCGAAAACAAAAGACGATAGCCAATTTCTGTTTTCACCAGTAAACTTATCTCGAAAAAATCGATCGAGGATTCGACCGCCATTTTTCCGTATATCCTATAGACACCGAGTTGCCCTATCCCTAAACAAACATCAAAATTTGCCCACCCCGTACATATCTCTGTGGACATGATATAAAAAGATTTGACCAATAATTGAAATGTGTTTCTTACCTAACTATTTACGAAGTCAGTTTATTTCAAGAAATAAAATTGTAGATCCACGATAACACCAAAATATCTAATTTCAAAATCATAATAAATGTTTGCTCCATTAATCTGAATGGGATAAATCGTCCTGAATACGATGGATACGAACTTCATATCATCAATCATTTCATAGTAGTCAATTTTATATTGGTATTTGAATTTCAATGTTGAATTAGTTATTTTTGAAATATTGAAAAATTTCAAATTTAACCAATCACCTATCACTCTGCATGTGAATCAGGGGAGATATGTCAACGCCAGAAAGGCGCTACATTGACTGCAGGGGTACATTATAACAAGGAAATAACATATTCTCACTCGAACCACTCGTACAAGATACACTCAAGAGCTTTTAGACATCATAATTAGAGTCATCCGCTTGTCCCATACTGACTTCCTGGATACTTCAATTTTTCTATAAAAAGAACTCTTCAATACCCATAAACGATTTGCGGAAAGTAAATAATGGGTAATAAAATTAACCTCTCTACTGTAAAACATCTGACGTTGGAGTTGAGAATAAGAATATAGGATATTAAAGTATAAGTGGATAAAAAGGTCTTTAAAACACACGCGATTTTTCGATCACGACGGTGCATCAAGATTTAAAAGACCAGATCCACGAATACTTTACGCCATTTTTTTATTGGTGCCCCATTTCACGTTTGAATAAAGTTTTGCATTGGTCAGTAATATTTTATTTGAAGTTTACAAGGTATTCCTGATAGATCAATAATCAAAAAATTGTCAGACTTCACGTTTCTCGTTTCATTGTTGATGATAACTTAAAAAAATACGCGTTTTAAAAGTTCGATTGAAACACGCTGAGGCGTGCTTTAAATGGGTAAAATGGGGCACCAATAAAAAGATAATAAATAAATCAGGTGATTCAATATTTTTCATTTGCGGTATCTAAGCGAGAATAATCATCTGAAAATATGATTATGTAAAAATTTGAAAAAAAAAATCTCAATTATTTATCGTTAATTAAGTTTTTTTCAACCGAAACAATCAGTTCTTTAAAAAACATTCGAGTATCAAAGTCGATAGTTTCTGCATTTAACGGAAGAGAATGTAACCTTTAAATGGTATAAATAAAAAATTGCTATTTAAAATAGTGATTTTCTCTTAAAATTATTTCTGATTGTGTATAGTATTTCCATCTACCGAGAAAAATGTGAACTGTATGAATAAAACTTCGGAGCATAAAGGTTTCTCCGTCAATGCGGAGCATATCATGAGCAAAATATTTACCGATGGTGGCGACTGGCGCTGCATTCGCCGCATCAGCTGTTCCCGAAACGCGTATTGTTCATTGTTCAGCAGTTTCATATGGTTCTACTTGTTTATAGTGGCTGTAAATATTCGAAATTTTGTGTAATAAGGCTTTATTGTGGTGGGTTTTTTTCAATTAATTGGACTTTTAGATCGTCTAGCAAGATGTTCATGAAACTATCAGAAAATTTTTAATACTTAAAATTTACCAGCAACACTCGACGTATTGTGAATGAAGAGCAAATACTTCATGCCTCATGCCCATCACTTAATTTGATGTGGTAAGAAGTCAAGTATGAAGGACACTATTAACATTGCAGGTATCTGTCTACAAATGTCTGCTCTATAAGTACAGCCCCATCAGATCGAGGGTACATTTTCTATAATGGAAGATTTGAAAATCACCAAGATGGAGTGCACATGCAAATCAGGCTTATCTGGAATTTGCAAGCATATTTCAGCATTATTATTGAACTGTGCAAGGTTGTATTTACTACAATACTCAAGTGGCGAATTATCGTGCCCTGGCATTTTACTGATCCTAGTATCAAATTTATTGTTTAGTTTTGGGTCTGGGTTTCAGGATTAATGTTAGCTCTATGGAGATGCTATTATAAATTAACATTAGTATGTATAAAACCAAGCACAATAAATTATTATCACATGCCTTTCGTTCATCAATTTCTTCAATAATTCCTATTTTGTTGGTTACATATACTTTATAATTATTTTATGTTGCACCCAATAACACAACAATTGGCGTTTTCATTTATATTTCCTTCAGACATTTTATAATCGGATTTGAAATCGAAATAACTGTACAAATCACACACGATACCGAAACAAAACAGAAACAATACGCGTTTCGGGAAGTTCACATTATGGCCGCTAGAGTCGCATAAAGTTGTTTTGCTCAATAGACCACATTAGTGTGACGTCAAAATGTATGCAAGCAACAGTGCATTGAGTCACAACGAAATATTTCTAAACGAAGATGCGCTATTATGAACCCTAAGTAACCATTATCTAAGATTCAGAATCTGTGGTTAGAATTATGATGTTATTTATTAAATTATTCCGCTGTTATAAGCAACATTTAAGAAATGCATCTGTTTGAATTCGATAGAAAAAGAATGAATACGTCGTATGGAATGGGTAACGTAAAGAAAGTTTTCCCAAACACTTCTGAATAAATTCCAGAGAATCGTTTTACGAAAATATCGTTACTTCCATCCTTCATATCCAAGGTCCCTCAGATGCAATTCCTTAAATATCAACTTAGTTCATGCGAGAGCTTAAAACAAAAGGGCCTGTTACGATACTTCTATTATCGTTCTTATGTCATCCGTACTTAAGGTCGAGTATAAAACATATCATTTCGCGCCAAACGATTCAGGACTCAGTATAATGTTGGTTGCATATTTGTGATGTCATAGGTTAGTATGTTGGTCACACCTCGAGTATTTCAAACGATTAAAAGTAGATGTCGCCCACTCCGAGATTCTTTCCTATATGCGCTTTTCTTCTTCTTTCTTATAATTTGAATAAATAGCGTGGCAGCAAAATTTGCAGCAGAAAGAGCTGATCTTTTTTGTTGTGGATGTAAGTTAGCTGTATCTAGTGGTTGATTCAAAAAATTTTTAACATTGACGTATTAGTAGGGGAGCCCAAGCGGGGATTTCGGGATTTACTGAAGCGCGTCATATTAATATATAGGGGGATACTTTGTACCCGGATAAGTACCTCCACAAAACATGAGACCCATATATAAGGATATGAAGGATACAGGATCAGATTAGTAAAAAAAAATTTACCATCAGAAATTTTCAAGCGCGTCAGATTAAGGTAGGGTGAGTTAATTACATACAAAAAAGTGTATATTCCACTAATCTGACAATTTGAGAGTGACGTAAAAGAAGGGGAGGGCAACAAAGTTGCAAAAAAAAACGTCATCTCGACATTCTCGAGCGTAGCTAATTTTTTTTTATTTCGAAGGAAATAATTCAAGAATAATGAAAAATATATAATCTGACAATTTCCGCAAGCCGAAATAACAAAAATTCGTCGATAAAGTTAAATGCGTGCAGCTGCGTGATGCCTACATTTCCTTCTCCGCGCTTCCATTCCTATGTGTATGTGTGTGTGTGTGTAACTCGCTTATAACTTTTGAACGACTAAACCGATCGGAATTTACTAAACGGCGTTCTAAAAATTTTCCTCAAAATTAGATTTCCTGTGAATTCGGGCCGATAGATTTTGAGAAATTTTTAAAAATCTCAAAAAAAATATTTTTTTTGAAAGTGTTTTTTTTTTGAATAACTTTTAACCGGCTGTATCGATTAACTTCAAAAACTAATCCGTCTTTGAGCTTGAAAAACCACATTGATTGCCACCAAGCTGGTCAAAATCGGTTGATTCGTTCGAGAGATATCGTGAATGAAAGAAACCCAAAAAAGTGTTTTTTCGGGACTACTCCGAAATTTGTGGTTCTATCAATTAAAATTGCGAAACCAACCGCGTGAAAATTGCTTGATCCATTCAAAGGTTATTGCGGTTTCAAAATTCCAAAAATAGTGTTCTATGAAACTTCTATCAGACTTTCGAGCTGGGAGAGCTTAAATGCACAGAAATATTATTTCTTCAAACTCAGCGAGCTCAAAATATCACATAGATTATATTTTGAGCTCAAAAATATCATAAGTACAATTTCAAGCGCCCAGGAATGGAATTAGCGGGAAGTTGCAGGGATGGCCTTTAAGGTGAACCGTTTTTCTAATTTTTTTTTGTCAGATTAGGCGAATCCCTCTAGATAATCGTTAGAACATAAAGATGAACCATATATATCTTAATCTGACGCGCTCGAGTATTTCAAAATGGCGATTTTTTTTGCACATTATGAAAATGGCCACGAGTTTGCGTCCCATCGAAATCGTCAGATTAGTGAATGAGAGCTTTTTTTTGTGCACTTAACACTCCCTTAGAAAATCTGACGCGCTCGATTAATTTCATTTTTTTTACATTTTCAACCCTTAAATACAACCACCCGCATCATGCAAACGATCAGATTAACATACGTACATTATAAAAAATACACAGGGCATCGATGCTATCAATATCTGACGCGCTCGAGAATGTCCATGCAACAGTTTTTCTTTACATATATTCAAAAATCTATAGCCCCTTCCCCCACCGATGTAAAGGTATATATCATTTAACATTTTTTCTTCTTATCATCTAAGCTTTGCATCCCAATAAGTCTCTACGACGCTCGAGTAAATCCCCATTTAGCATCGTGGGCTCCCCTACCATATATATATCTTGTTGGTAACTTATCTCTGCAGTAGCGGAGCAATTCTAGCGGTGGTATTACTTGCAACAGGAAAATGGGTGAATCGAAAAAGAATTATCCAATCTAGATCTACGAAAACTTGCTCAACTATTTGGTTAATCTGTTTCGAATGAAGGTGAACATTTTGAGAAAAAGAGAGAAAATATTTCATTTTTCAATAATAAGTTTATTCATGCATTTATATATTCATTCGTACATTTATACATGACAACCAGGGAAAAAGATTCAGGAAGATATTTAAATTCGATTTCGCTTTGGACAACTAATTGATACATTGATATGTCAAATTTTGTCTCTGTTTTAGGGCATATTCGTAATGATATGATGTTCATTTATTGTATAATAATTTCGGTAATGAGCGACTGGACTAGTATTGAATTTTCAACAATCAACCACCTCATCATATAGTTATGGCCCTTAAAGAATTGTTGCACACATCTAAATATATTTTGTGGCGTATAACATAAATAAACCATGTTCAAAATCGCTGATTTTCACTGCATATTTCAAACAAAGTGATCGTCCCGCCATAATTCTGTGGTATAGTAATGTATAGTGACGTCAGCTCTCACTAATAGACCTGGCATCATTGTCGAAATTGAGAAGTGAAGTAAGCATAGAGCTGTGTTAAGTGGCGTCCTCAGGGGGTGACGAACAGGGCCTCGCGCAACCCAAGATGATTTTTTAGCTTTTTTAGAATTTGATCCCTTCAATCAGTTATTCAGATTCTAACATTACGGTAAATGAAAATGACGTTACTTGACTAGTTCATTCAAAACATAATTGAAAAATTAATTCTGTACTTGAAACTCGCGCTTCTACAATTACTGTTTAGTTTATCATACTGTTGAATAAATAGTGCTCAGAATTATTGTCACCACATCTGTTACAGTTCCATTCGCTGAAAGGAGTTTTTGAGGCTTAAAATTATTGAAACATATTTGATGAATTAAATCGATGATGAACAAGATCGGCTCCCAACCCTCTCAATCGAAAATTACGCAGTTCATTACTTAGATTATTGTGCTTTTATTAAAGATTTTATGAGGAATAAAGTTGTACTTCGTGAAAAATTTTTCTTTATTAAATTTGCAAAGCGCTTTCGGCTATTAGGTCATCATCAGTGCGTTACTCGTCAGGTATACATGGAAGTCCCTTGAGATAAAATTGACAAAACATTGTACAACAATTATATAAGCGGATATCACATTCGGTATCTAATTTTAGGAATATGCTTCTAGAACATTTTAAAAAAATTCTCAAAAACGATTCCAATCTACTGAACACGTGTAGTGGAGGGAAATTATGTTCTACATACTATATATAATTGTTGTACAATGTTTTGTCAATTTTATCTCAAGGGACTTCCATGTATACCTGACGAGTAACGCACTGATGATGGCCTAATAGCCGAAAGCGCTTTGCAAATTTAATAAAGAAAAATTTTTCACGAAGTACAACTTTATTCCTCATTGAGTAGTACGTGTACACAGTTTAACCCTTATCACCTTAAAGATTTTAGTCTTATGGAATACCGCAAACATTAGTTTCTAGATTCATATCATCTCTATAATTTGTTGAATTTATGAAATGTTTTGAAATTAAAAAACTATTCATTTGTATGACTTCAGCATTTTTCGCCATAAAGCCCTGTTTATAGTGATGGCGAACTCGGAGTTGCGGTGTTACCAATTCTGGAATATCATGACTTCGTGACGTCAATTACTTTTTATTTTGGAGTGTTTGAAAGTACTTTGAAAGACTTTGATAGCGTTTTTGAGGCCTAATATGGCCAATTGAAAGTCAATCGTGCATAATAACCGAATCCAAAATAAAAAAAAAATAGTCCAGTCACCCATTGTTTTTTTATCACAGACTAAAATTCCAAAGGGATACAATTATGTTTCATCATAGAATGTTTCACGGTAAATAAACATTACAATTTTCATTCAATCAATTGCATATTAAGTTTTTATAATATCCTTTTTACCGTGAATCATTTTGTACAGATATTGACTCTACATGGAGGTGTAGGGGTCGTGAAATACACCAAACAATAAGTCACACGCAGGGTTTTCTTTCTTGATTTCAACATTTTGGAATGAAAATGGGACGGTTATTTTTTGATTTTTTTCTTTCTATTACACGCATACACGAATTCCAAAAAATATAATTCAAAATCTGTCGAAACAAAGATACTTTTCTCGACACCCTGTATGCGGAATGAATCTTGGAAATTAACTTACAACAAAACTTTGCTGTTATCTTGGATCCCTTTCGATATGAAAGCGCCATATAGTGCTAATAATATTGTCGAAATGACAGTTATCATTGTCGGCTCCTCATCCAACTCACTGTATATTGGAAGGGCACAAAGGGAGGCAATGTGGAACAGGCTTCGCATCATCCCATGGGCAGTACATCTTGAACAATATAATAATCATCATTTAGGTTACAGCAACAGTTAAATCAACAGGTACGATGTTGCCGGATCATGAATTATTCATTGAACTGAAAGAAATAATTTGGAAAATGAATAACAGACAATACTCATTTGATGTAACATCTGAATTATATTGCAACATTCATTTCATAGTATCTTCAACTGTATTCGGTTGTTTATAAAAAATAATACTAGGATAACTATAGCAGTACACATGAGACTATCTCACGAGCACGGTCTTACACATAGGTCTGGAGACTACGGCATTTTTGAGTGGTGGGGGGTGGCCCCAGTTTTGAAGAAAAAGTTGCCATAATTATCCGCTAGGAGGACATAGGGGTATAATCACGTGATTAATCTTCGACAACAAAACAAACGGTTAGGACTTGAATGGTAAATAAAATCAATGACAGAAATATTATATCATGCAAAATTCTCTCGAATAAAAAAAAATCATTCCTACTTTCAAAAAGCTGATTGGATCTGATTTGTGATTGGCTGACAAAGTTACAATAGAGGACAGCGCTGCAGGTGACGAACCACAAAAATTTCCTCAATGTTTGAGCCACCTCCACCATACGAGTTGCCAGACCTATGTAAACGATCGTGCTCACGAGAGACGTCTTGAATACAAATACAATGAGTGAGTGTTTTTTAATTCTTCTAACTTTTACAACGCCTCATTCACCTCGTCGCACATTTGAACAATTCTCAAATTGTTCATTACGCTTTTTCGTAATCAGACCTTAAGGACTTTGTTTGAAAAAAATTGTCGGGGTAAATATTTTACACAACAGAAACAAAAGTGTTTGCATTAAATCAAAATTTTAAATTATTCATTATAATTCATCACTCCTAGATATGTGGTAATGAACATCTCACAAGACACGTCTCGAATAAAAATACAATGAGGAAGTTTCCAATATTGAGATTTTATTTTTTCCATAAAATATATGAAAAATTATTACACCCGTATTTTTTCTTTTTTTTTGTGCGATCGAATTTGACTCCAAAATTTCGTTTTGAAAAACTAGTTTTGGCTCCTCCACCATTCTGATGACGTACCAAATGAAAAAACGGGTTCACACAGGAACAAATTGAGATTTTGCGTGCGGAAGTACAGTGTTGCCCTGCTTCTAATTTATTCTGAATATTCGGAAAAACTGACCAGAATGTCTTGGTAAAATATGTCGTGGATTTTGCAATACCAAATCATGGATTGTTTACCTTTCGTGATATAATATCATATATGTCTCATGAAATATAACTAGCACATAACATGCGAAAATATATGAATGCGATGATATAATCGAGGGCTATGGCTGAATAGAAAATAAATGACTGAATCGAATTTGTTCTTGAAGTGAATTATTTCAATATAATTTTGAGTTTGAATTTTCGGAACAGCTTTCAATTTATTTTCATGAAAATAGAAAGGTAGATCTGGCAATCGCGCAAATGCATTCGTAGATTTCGTCCGCGATCGTCCGGATTACTACATAACATAACACGTTGACAGCTAAATGTGGTTATGTGTTATGGGTTATGGAACTTACGATAGCTATATTCACTCTAAACTCACTAAGTACGTCACAGTTTCCCGCCTCAAAATCTATAAATTGGTTTATTTTGAAAAAAGAATGGAGTTGAATGATTTGTATTGTCATTCTAGAAAGTAGAGATATCAAACTAAATAGTTGAGCACTTATTTGATGAGAATTCGTCATAAGGAAACTTCTCCATTAGTACGTGATTTTTTGATTCCTGTAACTTTTATAACGGCACTTTGACCTCGTCGCACATTTGAACTATTTTGAAATTGTACATTATGACCTTTTGAATTCAGGCCTAGAGCAGATACAAAAAAAGTTTGCATTGAATCAAAATAATAATTTATTGATTATAATTTAACCGTTTTTTTTTTATTTTTCCATAGGTGGTACGAGTAGTAAACGGTGTGTCATGCATCGTCCAGTGGGGATTAGATGATATCAGTTCGTCATTAGCAGTCCAACTGAGAGCATGTGACAAGAGACGTCTCGAATAAAAATACAAATAGTGAGTTATTTTCCGATTCCTACAACTTTTACAATGCCATTCACATTAAGCTCGTGGCACAATTGAATGATTTTCGAATTGTCCAGGATTTTTCGAATTCAGATATTTATTCTTGAGATTAAATGAATTTTTTCGATTCTTACAGATGGTACGTAGTTTCTTCTAGAAAAGGGTGAGTGACTTTTTGATTATGCGACTTTTTGCACGAATTACAGCGGGTGCGCCCACAATATTTCGACGAAATATCAAATTCGTAGGATTATAGAGAATCCTTATAGCCGGGATATACGTTCAGTATGTCCAAATAGCAATTTCTCGATATAGAAATTAATAAAAATTTCTCTTATGCTGTTCTAGTAAGTATCATCTGGTGATTTCTTTCAGATGAACAATAGTGAAATAATAGTGCCGCGTACACTTTTCAGACGTAATCTGAAACAATATGAAGTGAATTTTGCAATTCTGTATGAATGCCAATGAACTAATTTCAGGAATTAATTTATTTCTGGAAGGTGAAAATATTTTTCATATTCATGGTTTGTATGCCTACTGGGGATGCTTCCAATGAAAAAAGCAACGCATTGAGAATTCTACCTGTTGGGTAATGATGGAAAAGAGTTCAAATGTGTTTTATTTTGCAGATGCTCAATTATCATTTTCAGATAGCACATCATCAGCAGAAATTGTTGAAAATGTGCTTGAGGAGAATGAGTACCTGCAAGATGATTTGTCCTGGCAACAACCTGCACATTTCTCATCAACAAATAAAATGAATTCAGTGATATAACCTCACTATTCAGTACAATTTTTCAATCACTGAAATAAATCATATACGTTCATTAAATCAGCTGCAAACTGCTAACTTCACATTGCCTAAAATAGAAATTCATATATTATGTGACATCTATGATATCACGTTGAAACGAAAATTAATCACGTGACCATATTTCCAAACCTTCCATAAGTCGTACACATCTTATTGCAACTTATCTTTGGCTGTACTACTACTCCTGGCAGAGATGTCAGTTGTACTTTTGGGGCTTCTGCGGATATTTCATTCAATTTCGTTCACGAAAATCATACATGTATTGTGAGAGTATGTATTGAAATGAATACCCAATATTTTATGGTTGTTACATATTCATTTACTAGTGAAAGTGAGGCTACGAATTGTCCCTATTTTCATTGTCATTCTGTCCCTTACGGCTGGCAGGAAGTCTAACGTTTATAGCACGTACGGAAGTACTTATGACGTATTAAGGATGTGCGTTCTCTGAGTGATTTCTAAATGCATCCCACCTTTGAGAATTTATTCTGACGAAATTATTACGAGAATAAATTTTGAAAAAAAAACGGACGTCGTTGTATAATTCCAAAATTCAGTGAAACCGTCTATTGAACATGATTCGAATCAATTTCAAAATTCAATCAATATAAATAAGTGCAATGTTTCACGCATTCACATTGGATCGTCACCAAAATCGGTTCTAAAGAGAATATGGATCATCTCATCGTAAGGAATGAAAAAACAAATACTTCATAAAATCGACTATTTTTCTCAGTCTACACCACGGTCTTATACACAGGTCTTGAAACTACGGCACTTTTGAGTGGTTGGAAGTGTCACCAGTTTTGAAGAATAATTCACCATACTTACCGCTAGGAGCGTGTGTATCTAGGGGTATGATAACGCGATTAATCTTTGACAGTTCATTTTGTGAACAAAACAAACGGTTAGGACTTGAATGGTGAATAAAATCGATGACTGAAATATTATATTTTGCGTAACCCTCTGGAATGAATCAAAAAACATTCTTATTTTCACGAGGCTAATCGGATCTGATTTGTGATTGACTGTCAAAGTGAGGGCACCACTGCAGGTGGCGAAACAGGAGAACCACCAACATTTCCTCAATGTTTGGGCAGCCCCCCCACCCTACCAGTTTCCAGACCTGTATGTAAGTCCGTGAACGTAACGATCAACCTAAAATACCATGAATACACTATAGCTATCTAACCTCAAATGACATGGATATCCTTCAATCACCACCAATGTCACTGCGTTTATTGCGCATATCAACCATACACGCATGCTCACATCAACCATCATCGCTACAGTATAATTGGTCATGAACATGAGACCGATAGCGGTGCCTCCCACCAACAACATGGCGGCGTACATAAAGCGCTGACGACTCGATTTTCCACATTCGAGTGAGAACCCTGAAAACGGTAACATGGGTAAAAGTGTTTTTCTATCTACTATCCCTATACAGAAAATTACGAAATTTGTACAACTCGCCAAATTATCGTTAATTAGACTTATTTGTGAGATGTAAAATTATTAACGCTGGGGGCCAGCGTTTTCAAAGGGGAGGCAAATGTCACAAACACCACAAGACATGGTCCGAGAATAATAGAATAGAATAGAATAGAATAGAATTTATTTAACTACGTTATGCATAGATATACATTTGTAGCAAGTCAAAACGGGTAGGTACAGTAAAGATAATAATGAAAATTATGTAAATATTGGTAAAAACAAATGAATAAAAGATATAATACATGTTTATAAATACTATCCTAATAATAATATACATAAATATAAAATCCGGTCTAAGTACTTAATGAGTATATGTTACAAATAGTTCATGTAATGACATCAGGTTGTATATGAAGAGACCATGAATTCTTGCACTGAATAATCACTCACTATAGTTGAACAAACTTATGTTCGACCTCAGTATGTGCGTTTATGTTTATATGATCCGAAGTGAGTTATTTCAAGGTCATTATCAGACGTGTTCATGCTATACGTGAATAGTCACGTTGAACTCACTTAGTCATGTACCCATAATACGCAAAACGAATAAAAGTCATGGAAGACATAGTCTTGGGAGATTCTTGACTTGGTCTTCAGAGAGTCCTGAGTTAGTCCAGAATGGTAGATAGACGTCCGAAGGGGTAGTTCGGACGCTTATGCTACAGTTTTTCTTGATTTCTCCCACTCCTCCTGAATACTGGGTTTCCAGCATTATTGTGTTTTCTAGGGTAAGCAATTGTATTTTCTTGTTTGTATCATTGAATTTTTCTTGAAGGATGTACCATCAAAATTGTTATTAAATTATATGTTTCTTTTGTATTTCACTCTATAATTGAAATGATTCTATTTATATTTCCTGAGTACGACCCAAGCGACAGGGGTGACCCCCAAAACACCCCCTGTACGCGACACTATGTAACAGTCCATTTAAGCACTGGGCGACGTAAAACTGTACGATTTAACTTGTGTCGAAAGTTGTCCCCCTCATATACAAGGTCGACGTGTTTCAGGTTTTTTCTCGATAAAATCTCTTCCTGGTACTTATACCTTCCGGTACGTTTCCGTTGGGCAACCCTGTATAGCTATTGTATGAAAATGGGACATCGGAGGTGATCGCGAAGTAACATAATGATCTCTAACATCCATAGCTCAGGAAACTCAGAAATTGGTCTTCGAGTGAGATAACTTTTATGTCTGAAAGGCAATTGTTTTACTGAGTAATGTCACAACCCCTGACAACATTCATTTATTAGGAGGATGTCGCTGGAACAACCTTTATCGGGACATGGGACATACCGCGGCCAGGGATGTCCTTTTAGTATATTCTAGGGATTCAACTACTATTTCGAAAATCACATCGAAGGTAAAGATTTCATATTTCCATATCCGAAAAAAAGCAGGAATTTCCATGCATTTAATGGATTATGATCTGTTGTCAATGTCAACGTTTATTAACTGGTGGATAGTCTAGGTTAGAGATTCACGGCTTGACTTGATATTCAAGCTACTTGACTTGACTTGAAATCAAGTCAAGTTCAAGTCAAGTATTAGTTTTTGATATCAAGTCAAGTTCAATATGTATCTATCAAGTACTCGAAAAATCGAGTACTTCTATGAAGCTACTCAGTACGTAATATCTAGTATTTCCTTGTGTTGTTATAAACTATAACTGTATTGAGATGATTCTCACCTAGTATTACGAGGGCAATAGCTACGACACATGACCATTCGACTGTTTCTTCGTGCAACTCCTTCAAATAGTTATTGTAGTCGAAGTTTGTAGTACAGTTAGAGATGACCGATTGAAAGGTGTTGTTGATCAAAGAGCAATTGATGAAATGGTGTGGAGTGAAGTCTGTGTCGATAAATCTGGAAAATAATAACGGTGTTCGAGCTCCAAACGACAAGGCTCAGATGCCAACTCACCTAGAATCGATGATTCTGGAGTCCTCGAAGTAAGAAATCGACACCTTCACGTTGATGAATTCCGAATTCTCCACCGTACAATTAACAAAATCGACGTGGTTCAGCAACAAATGACTGAACGTCACGTTCTTGAACGTTGCGTTTTGAAAGTGCAAATTCGCTAACGTATTATTGATGATTCCCGCGTATGTTTCATTGAAAACGTATTGCTTTTTGGAGAAATACTCGTGGTCTCTTTGGTCTTGGATTATCGCCGAAGTGTAAGTGGTAAGACCTGTATACAGGAATCCGAGAAGCAAATGGAGGGATGCTAGCAAGAGGGTAGTTCGGAAATTAGCTGGGCACGAGACGTACCGGAATGCTTCTCCAAACTGAAACAAAAAAGATTACACTAGTGAGCCATTTCAAGTCTACGTAATTATGAGGTATCATTTCTTGAAACCTGAGACTATCGAACATATTTTGTGCAATTGTGAATCTGATAGAGAATGTGGTAACCTTGAAACCTTTGTAAAATACTCAAGGACTTGTATCTTTCAAGGTATCAGATTGATATACTGTCAATATCATCAATACAATGACATAATGACGTTTTCATTGATTGATGACGGTGTTCATTGATATTATTAACCTGCTTTCATCAATCAGTTATGCGTTGATATAATGAATATTTTTTATTGGTACAATGAAATAATCATCATTGATTGATGATTCCATCGACTATCTTAGACATATGTTTATTGAAAAACATATCAACTTTTCATAATTGAAATACTTTGGTAGTTTGTTAATTCACGTTTTACAGATTATCGACTATAAATTACTCATCTCTCAAATAAGATATGAAAGTTCTTTGATCATGAGAATTCTTCCTCTTGCATTTGGAAAAATCAAAATATTTTTAATCTTCTGAAAACACCACACCACTGTATCTTTGATAGAATTTAAATACATTTTAATCATACGTATTTATTTATTTCTTTATTCATAAATTCGATCATACTTCTTTTCTTACATTAATTATTTCAACAATGAATACTATCCTAATGAATGATGTATATTTTAACAATTCATCGAAAATTTTAGAAAATTGATAATCAAGTTCATCAAAAACACCAAGGCTTTTCGAATTCATTATTTAATAACCGTTACAAAAGTTATATATCGTATCAAAAGTTGGTAATTTCAACAATGTATGGATATATGGATTGATGAATTTTAGTTATGAGATGAATTAATTCCTATAATTATTCAATGATATACACTGTGTCCAAGATAAGGATGTCAATCATGGTGATCTCGGAAACCATGAGAGATGTGGAGATGGTTGAATGCCGTTTAGAAAGTTTTCAAATTCCAATTATTAGTTCCGTAGATATGCCTGAAAAAACTAAATTTGCCGATTTCGTTTCAATTTTTTTTCTGACGTTATTTGAAAAGATATAAGGAAACAAAAGACACTTTCTCGTAAACATTTTTCAATCCTTACAAAACAGCGTTAAGAGATTTTCCGTACGACGTTTCGTTTCGGAGAAACCACCATCAACTTTATTTTTTATATGGTCCCTGAAATGAAAATACCATGTATCTATCGAACAGATTTCCGGGATAATGAGTAGGTGCACATTTAGCAGTTTCATGGCCCCCTCGTTCGCCGGACATCACTCCGCTAGATTTTTTTTCTCTGGGGGTATTGCAGAAATTATATTTACCTACTTATATGAATCATCAAATCTCCAATAACGTGATTTTAATTCAATATTTCGAAACATGAGTAATCGTCGTACGGAAAATCACTCAACGCTGTTTTGTAAGGATTGAAAAATGGCAATGAGAAAGTGACTTTCGTTTTCTTGTATCTCTTCTATAACGTCAGAAGTATTCCTGTAGGATCTTGTACGGGCAAAATTGTTTTGACTAGCCTGATGAGGTATGCTGTGCAATAATTGTTCATTTGTATCTGTATACTTTTCATAGGTGAATAAAGTTCTATTATTATTATTATTATTAAAGTTTTGCCCCAAAGTAAAATTATTCTGAAGGTATTCAGCATCTTGTCTTCTACTGCTACATACTACTACCGAGAAACAACTTTTATTCAGAGACAACCTCAAACTTTCATGAACAAATTTTTCTCGCCCTGAGACTCACCAAAAAAAAACTCACCGCATTGACGCCATGCTTGATGATATTCCTCGTTGGAATCATCCTCTCTCTGTATGCACTACGTCCTGGCAATTCCAACTCGGTAAGGCCGTATTGCGTCCTGTTATTGTTCAGTTTGTGCAGTCTCTGGTAGACAGCTAACGCCTCAACTTCTCTAGAGGCTTCTAAGAGGTATCTGGGGGACTCTGATGCCCAAATCAGTCCTACGATGCAGCTTATTGTGGGGAGAGTGCTCAAAATCAAGAATCTGAAATCAGGACCCTTCATTCGATATGTCTCGTGTCTGTAACCATTAGTTTAAAAGTGGAGTTCGGTTGGTAACATATGAATCGATGTATGGGATATTTTCTTCAAATTATATGTAGTTTGAGTATACTTTGCCTTCATTGCTAATTTTTAACATCTGAAAATTGCTAGAATGGAGTCATCAAATCTAGGTAAATCTGGGTAAATTGTTACGCCTCTGGCATTAATCGAGACGAAATTTTGAAAAAATGGCCAGCAGATGCTGTTCCGCATCTAGTATACACTTCAATACAGTTCAGATTCATTATGTGATTCTGTATCGAGTAAATGTTTTCTATTGAGTCAAAAGTACACTGAACAAGGTATTACATCTCGTATTTTCAGCTGTACAGGGTGTTTCAGAATTGCACGGCAATATTTCAGGTACGTATTAAGGAAAAAAGTTCCTATAAACATGTGTCCAATCTCGATTATTAGCGGAGTTACAGGGTGTTGAAAGTTAAAAAAAATGGTTTTTATTTTATTGAGCTTGATCTACTGCAAATAGAGTTTTCAAATTTCGCATGAGTATCAAGCAATAGGTGCTGCTTGATATGAAAGTAAATGTTTTCCAAATACCATACAGAGTGTTACATTTTCCGAGGTCTAGAAGCCTTATAGAAATACATACACCACTGGTGAAGTTCTTCAACCTATTACCTGAAATTTATCCCTCTTGACTTTTGGTCGAATTCCGTTCAGTTTCCTCATAATTAATTAATTTGTAAATTGGCTCAAAGTTACATACTCTGAAATGTTTACACTATTTTGATATTTGATATTAACCAAAGCATCAAAATCAAATGAAAAAGAAATCCATTGATCCATTTTGTTGAATGCAACATTGAGCACGACGAATCCATGATTCCTTGGCACTTCGTATCAACACCTTGTAACTCCGCTAATAATCGAAATCGGACATACGTTCATAGGAACTTTTTTCCCAATTTTGTGCCAGAGAATACGTACCTGAAATATTGCCGTGCAATTCTGAAACACCCTGTATATGCGAAGAAGATGAACATTGAAAAGTTAGAATTCATTTCTTTCCGATCATGAATTGAAATTTGAAAAATTCAGAAATATGTAGTTGAATTCATTGATCTCACCCCTCACATAAGAAGGTTTCAATTTTTATTGTAATGTTGAATAATTATGCGATGAATCAAGATAAGGAGTTGGTACCAAGCTTTGTGCGAAATGTTATAATCAAATTTCCTTAACATGAAACGTGTTTTTGGTATATCACTGCAATACATAATGTTTGAACATAGTTTGTCACGAATAGATTCAGACTCGAAACCAAATATTTTTACTGGCTTATGATGTTGAAACAATTTTGCCTGGGATTTATGGAGAAAATAATATTGTGTGTGTCTGAGTTGAAAATCTAACTCAAGATATGGTATATTGCATTATGATTAGTTTTCGGTGTGACAACCCATCGCCAAAATATTGGTAGATAATAATATATAAAAGTTGCTGACGTCTTCATAATGATTGAAATTTCACCGTTACGTTTTCATAGTTTTCATTTCAGCAATTTCATATTATTATATCAAAAAAGCCCTTAGTGGCATCACACACAAATCTCACATGAAATGGGTTCGATAGACAAATCAATGATTTTCCTAACGAGACTAAGTTTGTTGAAAACCGTTGAGTCATTCAGAAGTTACAGCTGTTTATTCGAAATTACTTCATTTCAATAGATACGTAAAGAAGTATATAAAAATTGCTCCAATAAAGGTCAACTTCAGGATGTATACACGTATTCGGTAAGTTCACTAAGTATATTTCGGTGAAAAATCACTTCGAAAGTTTCAGATGACGATTACGCCCTCTGACGACCATCTTGGAATCATGAAAATAATTTCAAGGGTTTTCTCTTGGCCACTTTGGTTATGAAATTTGAAACCGTAAATCTCTACGATAAATATAATTATTACCCTTATTGAATCACTGCTGTTTCATTTAATTCACATTTGAATTGTTTTCCATCAACAAAACTCATTTAATGCCAATGTCGACCAGAAAAACTAATCTAACTTTCGAAACTTTTTTGGCAACATAATGTTGCAAAATTTGATTATTGACGAATCCGTAATATTGAACCACCATGTGTGATACATCGTAATGAAGAGAATAAAAAACTGAAACAAAGTTGACAGCTGTTTCGACGCCATTATAGGGATTATTGAAAAAGCGATGCGATATCTCCGAAGCTATCGATTATTAGTTAGCACAAAAATGCGTAATAACAAAAAACATATGACAGTGATAATTGTTGCTAAGGTATGAATTGAAGCACCTTACTAATTTATTGACATTAAAAAGGCGAGCTTCTGTTATCTCTAAGTTTATTTTGAAATCTTCTATTATTAGTAATACTTATAAGATTCTATAAATAAATATACAAAAATGATAAAACAATAGAAATTATTCGCAATATGGAATTTATGCATAAAAAAAGATGCCTTCGTTTCCGAGCTGCCAACTTTCACCTTCGATTTTCCTCTAGGGCATTAACGGTAGAGGTTTGGTATCGATGGAGTCTTTCTGTTGTTTCTTCAAGAACACCTGGATCTCCTCCAAACTCTTTCCTTTAGTCTCAGGGACATATTTCACGATGAAACCCAACATGACCAAGCTCCACACCGTAAAAACCATAAAAGTAACGGCCAACGTACCCGACAGATCAGTCAACATCTGGAACATTTTGATACAAACAGCTGACGTGAGACAGTTGAAAATTTCTGCGAGGCACAGCGCGTTAGCCTTGACGTTCATCGGAAACAGCTCGCTGAGGTAGCACATCTGCGCAAAAGACAGACCAATGTTGAATAGAATGTTGTAAGCTATCAGGGTAGCCAAGGGAAACCACCCCAAATACCGCACCACCTCGTATTCGTAGAATTTCAGGAAAAAGTACATCGCCATCATGAACAAGGTGATGACAGACCCTATGGAGGAGATTATCACGAGGCATCTCTTGCCGAATCTGTCGACGACGAAACAAGTGGAAATGAAAGCAACCACGAGCTCCACGGCGCAGTAGGCAATTGTGGAATGCACAGCACTGAGGCTAGTCCCGGCTTCTTCGAAAACAGCCAAGGTGTAAGTCATCAAGGGAGCTTTAGCAGCAGCCCTCGAGGCCAGACTGGTTATGAGAAAGATGCAACAAGCCGTGCGATTGCTGGGGACTCGCCAAATATCACCAAGCACCGCTTTTTTCCCGAGCTGTGCTTCCGCCCTAGCCGTCTCCTCCAAAGCCTCGATGCCTTTGCGCAGGTCCTTGTCGCCCCTGAGGATCCTCAGCGATCGCTTCGCCTGCTCGTACTTCTTCGCTTTGACCAAGAAGTACGGAGACTCCGGCATGAAGGCGAACACCAGGAGGTGGAGGGCAGGAATAGCGGCGGATATCATGCTGGACCCGAATATGCTGTAGTACGGACCGATCACGTTGATGAACAGCCCCCCGGCAATGTAGAACTGGTAGCCCAGAGAGGACAAGAAGCCCCTGAACTGCGGATCGACTATTTCCCCCACGTACATGGGCACCACGGAAAATGCCGCGCCGTCGGCGATGCCGATGATCATCCTCAGGAACAGCAGCCACGAGTAGCTGGTGACGAAGCCGATGCCAACGAGGCTGGCCAAGACCGCCGGTGCCAAGGCTAGGATGGTGTATTTCCTGCCGATTCTGTCGGCCAGGTTAGCGGAGATTAAGGCACCTATGACGCATCCAGGTATGGGGGCGATGGCGCACCAGGAGCCTTGCTCGCTGGTCATGGGGATGGCGGAGGTGTTGGAGGCTAGGATAGGGAGGTACGGTGAGGTCCAGCCGATGTTGATGCCGTAGCTCATGAGAGAGAGGGAACCTAAAATGAATGGTGGATCGTGATTTTGAAGGTTAGGTTACAGCGTGGGCTGTGGACATGAGTTCTTCTAGTGGTAGCGAAGAAATTCCACTTTACTTATTCCTCGTGGAATATGTTACTCATTGAAATATGATCGCGAGAATTTCATCTCTCACAGAGTGACCAGAAACTACTGGTACTAGAGGTTATTTTATGTCGATCAATTCAATCCGAAAAACTTCCAGCCCTCTGAAGGAGACATCGTTATACGAGTTTGCCGTAATTTGAAAATTTCAACCCGTCATTCGTTGTAATTAATTTTTTCACAACCATCATAAGCATATCATCAGGTGGAGACCAACGGTTTTTTCAATAAAAAATGTTACATTTTTTTAAATTTTCTGTGCGATACCAAATTCGGGAAATTCGAGATAATTTCTATAAAAAAATATCCTCTCATTAAAATCGATATCATGGACCTTTTTCAAGAAAAATAAATACAAACTCTTTGTATTTCTAACATAACATGAAATGAACAAGATCTACGAATACTGATAATGAAAGTCGTAAAGTATCAAGTTGTTTACTCAAATAATTCAAAGAAAACTCGTATAACGATGTTTTCTTCAAAGGGCTGTAAGGGTCTGAGGTAATTCGAGTTATTTCTGACGTAAAATAATCTCTAGTACCTGGAGTTTCTGTTTGGCAGAAGAATTTCTGAGCATCCTGTAAATGGCATCTCTTTCAGAAACTCATTCGTCCTCGTCTGCGAATTTTTTATGAATTTATAGTAGTGTGAAACGATTGTCAAAAAATAATTCAGTTCGACAGCTTTAAATTTTGACAGGTCAAAATGGAAAATGTTATAGAATGGTGAATCTTGAATTTTGCAATTTCAATTCCGAATAATGATAAGTCAATTTATACTACAAAATTTGTTTCACACTGTAAAGCTCGAAAATAATTCTTGGTACTACAATTATAAACAATGGCAGAACACAACTACACTGCGATTGGAGAACTTCTAATGCACAGCCTACATTAATCGCCCAGTAGTTTTGGTGTAAAATAACTGAAAATGGAATAATTAATTGCTTACATGATATCGAAGCTAGGTACTGGAAGAACCACGATTTGCCGGGATCTGTCATGATGTATGAGTGTGAAATATTGAAAAAAAAGGAAAGGCATAGCGAGAACCACTATTATATATGGAACCGAGCAAATATTGGGGTACCAGAGCTGAATCAAGGGGGATACTCTTGTTCAAAACTACCGTAATTGTGTGCAATAATTTTGCTCGAAAGTAGCAAATTCCAAACCTGTAATATGATTAGCAAAATAGATATAATTTGACGTTGAGATTAAAAGTATTTCGAGTATGTAACGAATTAGACTGATAACAATGCTTTGTTTGACTAATTAATAGTTTCGCGAAGTTTTTCAAAAGATTTGACAGTTAAGGTAGACGTCAGATTGGGCAAAGTATATTTAAAGAAAGAAGATAAATTTAGTAAACACGCCTGCATTTACATGGAGCTTACTATTATATACAGTACTATTCAAATTCGAGTCTATGCACGAGACCCTTGATAAGATCGTTTATTTTTACCAACGGTTTTAGTTGAATAACAATTTAAAATACCTGATATTTTTGTTATAATAGGTCTTATTGGACATATTGTATAATTTTATATTTCTTATTGTCATTATAGTATCAGTAACATCTGAAGGATAAGGTCATATTTGTTGTTATTTTACTTAATTCAAGTATTTGGTTTTGTTGTGCATTTTTGTGCTGGATAATAATTTGGGAAGAAAGTGATAATAACTCCGATGGATTTGAAGATATCATGAAATGATGAAAAACAAACATTATCTTTCTCAATTTTTTTATGATGAAATAACCGTACTGTACTGGGTGGACAAATTTCGATGTTTGTATAGGGCAACTCGGTAACTATAGGATATACGAAAAAATGGAGGTCACATCTTCGATCGCTTTTTTCGAGAGCTATCGTCTTTTCTTTACGAGATATAAACAAAAGTTCGATTTTTTGACTTTACGACATATACGAATATCATGGTAGTGGAGCTAGGAGAAAATCGTTTTTAAATTCTTCAGGCACTTTTTCCGTCCAATCCATTGGCGTAGAGAAAATTCTGAAAAATTCTTCGATTTCAAGTTATGACCTGAAGTTGTATTTTTTTAAATGGAAATCATTCTGGAATAGAAGAAGATGGAAGATCCTGTGAGCAGTCTGACGAAGAGAGATGAGAAGATTTGACAAAAGACTGACAGTTCTAGAACATTCCAGACCTAATGTTGAAACACATGAATATCGAGCTTCAAAATAATGTTACTTAGTTGAATAACAGAACGCGACGTAGTATCATTGTTGTCAATATAAATAGTTGAAATAAATAGTTCGTTAGTGTTTGTACGTAGAAATAAATAATTCATCAGTTAGAAACCAGTCTGTTCTTTACTGGAATCCACGAATAACGTAACAATATTAATACCGACGCCATTTCTGTCATTTGTAAATTTACCAAATTACTAATTATTAAATATGAATCTGTAAATTCAGGTATGGATTCAGTGAAGAATACTCGAAAAACACACCCTGGAGCAAACATTTTTTTCTGAGTGATATTTTTATTTTATTTCTTTCACGTGTTTTCATGTTGTTTTTTGGATTTTCATTGAAGATATTTCGAAACAGAACTATTGTTGTTATTATCATAAATAATTTTGCTGTATAATAAAGTATGTACAAATTCAGATTCATATTAAAACTTCTAATTGATAAATAAATTGATATGACTCTATACATTCTATCAATTTATCAACTCGAAAACAATGAATAATCATTCAATGTGTCATAAAACCATTCGCAAGCAAGTTGCAAACGCCCAACACCACTCGTAAAATGCGCGCGTTCACAAACTTGCGAATGGTCAAGAATAACCGAAGTCAAATATAATTCGCAAATTCATGACATGCGAACGATAGTCATAGATGCGAACGTGCCCCTGAATGAGTATTCTAGACGTTGTGAACCCTGTACATGATTCACGAATACCAATCTTGCAACTCCAGGGTTTTCATTCATTCACTGCACTGCTCTGCCAACAAAATGATCTGATCATCCATTTCATACCTCTTTTTTATCAGCTGTTTGGAAAAGCGATCAAATCAAGAATATTCAGATACATCAATTCCTCTAAACTTAAGAATCCGCATTTTGATTATGCATCTTCACCAGAATATGGAACCGTTTTTACCATATACAGGGTGGCCCAACGAAAACTTACCGGAAGGTATAAATAACTACCAGGAAGAGATTTTATCAAGAAAAACCTGATACACGTCAATTTTGTATATGTGGGGGACAACTTTTGACGCAAAGAGTATAGCCCAAACTTTACCCTCCTACGCGGAGGCAGCATCCCCTGAATTTTTTGAAATGGGAATGGGGGCCACCCTGTATTTACTATATGTGTTTCGACAGCAGAAAGCATGAGGTTAAATTCATCTAGATAAACTTCTGCTTGGTTATAGACATCTTAATAAGATGAAAATCTTACTTGTGCCAAGAACTCCAGTGTTCTCGGTTTTGTTCAACTATTTCCGATCCTGATGTCGGCATGGTCAAGTAGGCTATGAAAGAAATGGCGACTCCCCCCGCTGGCCAAAATGAGTGTAACAGTCCGGTGTACCTGGACCTGCTGGATCTAGAACAAGTTTCTGCTAGATAGCTGAAGCACAGAGGGAACGCGCCTGACACTCCTAGTCCCGAACAAAATCTGGAAATTTCAGGACAAAAATCAATATTATGTATGGAATATTAACAATAGTATATTACATAACAAGAGATGCAAGAAGCTTATTACGCACGACTAGAAAAAGTGATTCTAGAAGTGCGTAATTGTCTGACAACTCGAGTTGTGTACTGTACTTTTTCTACGACCGCATTCATTCCCATCAAAAATGTTTTTCTACAAGCGTGCGTGATTCACCCTCTACCCGCAATTCAGTTTGGAAAGTGTCATTTTCCCACAGTTAAAATATAAGTGGTGGGTGACAAAATATGAAAGTTCAAGCTTTTTTGTTGCAATACTAAGTGAGTTTGTTCAAAATCATCCATCATTTTGCACTATTTATTGAAAAAAATAAACAAATATTGATGAATAAGAATGCATTGTTATGAAAATCACCCTATATATAGGCTTTGATTGATCCGATTACGAGTAGGTAACAATTGATGTTGTCATGCCGATCAATACACAAATTTGTTTGTAATTGTCAGAGTGTACATAAAATTCATGCGGAAAGTGTCTTTCCCGTACTCGACTGCTTACCCGAACTCCGCTCCGCGTCGTTCGATTTAACGGCAGTCGCGTGCGGGAAAGCATCACTTTCCGCACTTGTTAGGAAAATTACTTATGAAACGTCTAAATGTTATCGGCGACGCGGCTTGTTATTCGTTTCCATGGCAACTACTGAAGGATCTATCTTATTGGTCATATGTTGTGCGATTTACTTTACAGATGCTACCGTATGGGTTGTTGATCGTGCTCTCGTTTAACGGAAAAGTTAAATCGCACAGTTTTACGTCGCCCAGTGCTTAAATAGACAGTTACATTGTTGGGGAGTTGTACGAATTTCGTCATTTTCTGTAGGGGGAGTAGAAAAATTATTGTTTAATTAAGTTCATGAAATCTGGTACCATTTCAAAACATTCCATACAGCTTTTTCACGAAAGTATCACAGTTAATAACCTATTATCTATACAGGGTGAGTCATTAATATGGGAAAGGTTGATTGAACCTACACCACTGATGATATCGAAATAAAGTCGAAGTACAGTTTTTAAACTTGTGCAGGGTGCACTATTTTTGCGGACCAAATTTCAACATGTTATTTTCAAATAATACCCTGTATATTTTAACATATATATAAATTTGCTCTTTGTTGAACTTCATAAATATGTTAAATTTTTGCAAATCGATTCAACCGTTCAGATGTTATGCAAGTTTTTAAAAATTGACGCGTTTGCATGCATTGTTTCAAAAAGTCGCAATGAACTCGTTTTTCGGATTATGAAGTTAAGACTTTGCCTATGTTTAAGCAACTACCTCAAGTTTATTTTAACGGCAAGACCGTCATTCTGACATCACCTGGCTGTGACACATTATCAAGTTTGATCACGATCGTATACATAGGTCTTGCAACTCGTGTGGTGGGGGGTGACCCAAACATTGAGGAAATTTTTGTGGTTCCGATGTTTTGCCACCTACAGTGCTGTCCTCTATTGTCACTTTGTCAGCCAATCACAAATCAGATCCGATCAGCTTTTTGAAAGTAGGAATGATTTTTATTTATTCGAGAGAATTTTGCAAGATATAATATTTCTGTCATTGATTTTATTTACCATTCAAGTCCTAACCGTTTGTTTTGTTGTCGAAGATTAATCACGTGATTATACCCCTATGTCCGCCTAGCGGATAATTATGGAAACTTTTTCTTCAAAACTGGTGCCACTCCCCACCACTCAAAAATGCCTTAGATTCCAGACCTTATGTATATGACCGTGAGTTTGGTGAACTTTGAAGGGCCATAACTTGATTGTTTCAATAAGCACCCTATGTATTTAATCAAACGCCCATCGAAATTGTTCTTCAATGAATCGATTGTAACGTGTGCTGTGTAGCGCCCTCCTATTGAAACCACATGCTGTCCAAGTCCATACATTCCCAAATCGGTCCAAAAATAATCGGTGTGAAGCAGGATCCTCACGCAGAATTCGCCATAAAATGGCAATGCCCCACTCTTGAGGACGCCGTGGAATTGACTAATTTGGATCCTTTGCTACGAACGTTTCAACGGCATCGACCAACCCGTACTCTCACTGGCACGACAACATCACCCAACGAATATTTGGACTCATTTTTTTTACCAAACTTGTTACTGCCTGCCAGTGACAGTTCGATGTCAAGTGAAAAGGTGCGTTCACAAACTAAATTCAAAATTGTCAAGTCCCTATTGGAAAACCCTTTGTAATCGGGAGTCGATTATAATGAGTGCACAAATAAACATCTACAACCAAATCCTCATCAACTCGAACCTTTTATATCGGAAACAACAGCCATTGCATCAGTTATCGAAATAGTAAGGCCTTGTGGTTTTTACCTTGCTGTCATGAAGGTTCCGTACGTTGGCATGACTGAGGCAACCGTCGAGAAGAGTGCAGCCACTGATAGGGCGCTGATGAGAGCCCTTCGTCTTCCGAGATGGTCTCCTAGGATGCCCCAAGCCAAAGAACCTGCCGCCATTGCGAGCATAGTGACTGAAACTGCAGAAATATGTCTAAAGCGTGGATAGGAAGTCATTCATTTCCAGTTACGAATAAATTATGGGTCTTATAGCGGTATAGATGCAGTTAAGATGGTGGCGAGTTGAGGATTTTCGAGACTCCAACATTCTGTGTTCAACGGTGAGGAGAAAATGTATGTTTTCTCTGTCATTACAGTCCCGACAAGAATCAATGAAATTTCATGGTAACGACGAAAGGAAAAAGGATACTCCTCTTACTCCTTGTATTGGATTACAGGCTGTCCACTTTTAGAATGCCACCATGAGAATCTCGGTTATCTCAGGAGAAACGAAGTTGGTTGAATTCTAGGCATTTTTGTGCTGAATAATAATTTGAAAGTGAAAGATGTTTTATTTTCTTTTTCATTTCTCTCAGGATAAAATAATCGTACTGGACATATTTATTCTCGAAATGGCGGAGAAACACTTGTCATCTGTGGTTGGTTCTTATGAACGTCACCTTGAATTTTCAGGTAACGTTTTCAATTTTCTTCACTACGACGTAGCACAATGGAGAGTAAAATGCACGGTTTTGTCAAAAATCTATTTGTTATTTTTTTGCGAGGAGTGCTTTGGAAAAAACATTGTACTTTTGTTGTCAACAAAAATTTGACAGTTTGATTAGATTCCAAATATTGGTGCCCCATTTTACCCATTGAAAGAACGCCTCAGCGTGTTTAAATCGAACTTAAAAAAACGCGCGTTTTTTCAAGTTACCATGGCAACCTCAACTGAGAAAAGAGAAACGTGAAGTGTGGGTGTGTGTGGGGTTTTTTTGGCTTTGGAATAAACCAATTAGCCAGACTTCTTTTATATTTTTTTTTTTTATTTTTAGAAGAGGCAAATTCAAATGAAATCGTAGTTCAGATATTGATTCTGATTTTCATTAAATCTTTTCCTTGTTTATTTGATTTATTATTTTTTTCACCATTTTTTTTTTATTTATATATATATATTTTTTTGTAATTGTTTTTTATTTAATTCCAGAATCAGAATCAGTTTATTCATCACAGAAATATACATTTGAATTCAATCAATACCAAATACAAATGTACATTTATAGGACTAGTCAAAGGAATTAAAATGAGAATTCTCAAAATTGAAGGAATTGTTCATTTGTATAGAATACATTTTCAATAAGAAATTTTTTTAGTTCATTCTCGAATGATGAATTACAGTTTTTATCATTCTTGTATATAAGTTTGAATTTGTTATACATTTTGGTTCCTACGTAGTTTGGCAGATTTTTAAACGAGAGTAAGTTTGGTGTATATTGTTTTTTAGTCTTGTATCGTGCGAGTGCACATCCTCATTCTTCTCAAACCTATATTCGTCGGACCGAATGTACATAATTAGTTGATAGATATATAAGCTAGGTAATGTCATTATTTGTGCTCTATTAAACAGATTTTTACATGTAGTTGTTGGGTGAACATTGAACATAGTTCTTGAGATTTTTTTCTGAGCAATAAAAGCCTTTCCGAGGTGCGATGATGATCCCCAGAATATCAGACCATACTGTAAAACTGACTGCACCAAACCGAAGTACAGCATTCTCAGCACATCAAAAGACACTGTTTCTCTCAAATTCCTTATCATATAAGAGCATGTACCTAATTTGTTACATATTATTTTTATATGAGGCTCCCATGTTAGTTTTGGATCGAGTGATACACCCAAAAATTTTATTGTGTCTGTAGCTTGAATTGATTTTCCTTGGATATGTAAATAAAGATCATAGTTTGGGGATACATTTCTTGGTAAAAATCGCATGAACTATGTTTTTGTAACATTTAATTGGAGTCCATTCTGACAACAGTATTTATGGAACTCATCAGAAGCAGCATTGCTGTTTGTCACTAATTGGTCGATATCCTTATGCGACATCAGAATATTTGTGTCATCAGCATATAGTACTAGTTGATCGGACAATTCGCAACACTTTTTTATATCGGCTGTGAATATAATGAAAAACAAGGGCCCCAAGATTGATCCCTGCGGCACTCCCAGATTGGTTTCTCTTGATAGTGATTAAATGTCATTAAACATCGATACTTGGGTGCGGTTAGACAGATATGATTTTGCCCAATCAAGGGGTACCTCACGGACACCTACAGCCTCCAGCTTATGAATCAGTGAATTCCTATCTATCGTGTCAAAAGCGCGACTTAGATCATAGAATTGGCACAGTGAGTTTTTTTTGTTATTAAGAGAGTTATATAATACTCCAAAGTATCTTGAATAGCGGTTGTGGTAGACTTTGATTTCCTAAATCCATGCTGTGTATCGGGAAGTAGTTTGAAGTGACAGTAAGCTAATTCAAAAATTTTTAATATTTGATTTTGGATACAAATTAACCTGTAGTTTGTGATATCTCTGGCAGATCCCTTATTCTTAAAGATGGGTATACCTTTAGAATCCTTTATATTTGGAAAGGTCCCGGATACAAAAGATTCATTTATTAAGTGACTCAATGGTTGAGCAATTAATGGTGCAGCTACCTTCATTATTTTACCATTAATCTCATCAGTAGCAGGCGATGTTTTATTAGATGTTTTTCTTATTATTGAGATGACCTCTTCTGGTGTTATCGGTGTCAAGAAAAAGCTTGTATGTCCTCTGGTCATACACTTTCTCATATCCGATATATCCGATTACATAGTTTTGTTGTTACAATTTAATTTTGCATCTAATCAAGTATTTGTACAGGATTTTATTTGTTCTTATTCCACCTGTCAGTAAAACATTCAAATTGTTTGGAAAAGGTATTTTACAAGTTTTCAATTCTGAATAAGAATCATCTGTGTTTTGATTATTTAGAGGACATTCTAAGATGACGTGGGTTAAATCTCCGTACATTCCACAAGTGCATTCTGGACTATCTGCCATTCCCAACCTGAATTTGTATGCTGGACATAGAGCATGGTTTGCTCGTAATCTGTTTATTGTTACTATAAAATTTCTATCGCTTTCTTGTTCAAACCAGCTTTTCACAGTCATCTTGGGGTATAAGAGTTTGAAATTTTTGCTCGTTTCAGAGTTGATAAACTTGTTTTGCCATGTCCTTGTCAGTTCTTGTCTGAATACTGGATTCAAATCAGTATAAGGAATTATGTGTTGAGTATGCTGTTCTGAATGACAAATCTTTGATTATTAATCTAACTGGAGTACCTTGTAAACGTCAAATAAAATATTACTGAAATATGATTTCATGGTGCACCAATAAAAAAAAATAGCGTAAAGTATTCGTAGATAACGGGTCCTTTTTACCCACCTATACTTTAATAAGTATGTTAAAATTTCTGATAAAATCAAAAGATTTCCAATTCGTGATGCGAAATTATTGTGAAGAAAAAATTGGGTATAGAGGTATAGAGTCAAGCCCGTTTTCTTTTCTGTATTGCCGTCATAATATATTTGCTCAATAACAGATTATTTCATATTAGATTGAAACCCTGAATTTGTGTAGATGGAACTAAAATTATAACTGTGATTGTGCCGACCCAAATATTGCGAAATCATTAGCACCTCGAGTCAAAATTGCACAAAACGAAACTATTTTGAGCGAATGTAGCGCCATATCTTAACAAACCGTGCTAGTGATTTTCGCTGAACCAAGTTTGTAGATTATGAGATTTCTTTCATACCCAGCCATCTTTTTTTATTCTCCCCAATACAAAGTTGCAGTTCCGCCGCAGGTAAGATATAACTTAGAGTGACCAGTTCCGAACAATCTGCAGCTAGCCCTAGCCCAAGCACTAAAGCCAACAGAATTTGTGCTTTTCCTACGGAAGCTTGAGACAAAGCATCTTCGTGAAACCCTACCAAGACTTCACCGGTCTGAGGGCTGTTTTCAGCTTCTGGTTGGTCCAGAGATGACCTATAGGAATCTGAAAAAAACAGGATTCGTGAAGCTTCAAGACTATTTCGATGTTTATGAAGAATCGTTGGAATTTATGATGCTTGAAATTGAAAAGATGAAATCGTTTTGAGGAATCAATTGAAAATATCTTTACAATGGAATATTTTCAGTTGATGATCACCTTCGTCGAAGTTTCAACATATAGAGAACATCACCATCAATGAGGAAATCAAATCTATGAAACAGTTGAAATCAACAATGAGGCATTCACATCATCAAAAATAATGTCATGAAATTTTCAAGGATTAAGAAGTGAAAATTGAAAAATTCGAATGAACGAGGTACATGATAACCCCCCGTATAACAGTTGGACAGAAAACTCGTAGGCTAGCAAAAAAACTAAATGTTTTTTGGTGAAATTAGAGGCGATTCAACAATCACAATGGTTATATTTCGATGTAATTTTTATAGTAGAATGCCTATTCATTGGCGCAAAACCCAAAAATCATGTTCAGCGAGCATTTTCGAGAACAGGAAATAGTCACTGGGGATCAGATCTGGAAAATACGGGGGATACGGAAACAATTCGAAGGTAAATTCTGCCATTGTTATCAGTTATTAGTGACACTTTTTCTTGATATCTTCAGGGGCACTTTACAGTTGGATTTTGCCTTATTTGAACTTAAGCAAACCACTTCTCGACGATTGATTTTCAAGGTGCAAGGTTGGAATAACGTTTATGAGATATAGCTGCCAAAAAAACAATGCTCAATCAAACTAACAAAAATTGTTTCTCTCGAAACGTTATAGCTAACTATTGCGGCCATTTTAACGATAGGGCATACAAGGGTCTGTCTGCCATTAGTTTCATTGTTATCTGCAGTTTTGAGTTGTCCAGTTCGAGTTTTTAGTGTGTGTATTGCGTGTCTTATTAACTTCTTTTACAATGACTTAAATACTGTAAATACCGGTAATATGGTCGTGACGTCACCTCAAAATGATCTATGGGGTGCCTAAAAAGCCTACTATACCATACTCAAGGTCATCGTTTCACCGCACACTTCACCAAAACGTTCGAACTTAATAAAATATTTTTTTTCTGTTTCAAATATTGCAGAATCATATTGTGCGATATATCGTTGTATTCGTAATAAAATATCCTATTCAATACATTTTTATTTGATGGGCCATATAAAAAAATTAAGTTGATGGTGGTTTCTCCGAAACGAAACGTCGTACGAAGATTCTACATGTATTCCCATCTACAGACAATTGAAAATTTGACGTTGGTGATGTTAGCTCCCGGCCGGCCAGCTCCAAGCTGCGCAATTCCACCACGGTCGAATATAATTTTACGAACTCAGCTATAGTTCATTTATTCTGGGTAGATAGTTTCTGTCAAATCGCCAGATTGAGCCGTGTTGCCACATGTATTTCACTTTTTCAGCGATGCTCCGAATTAACTCCGAATGTATAGTGCTGGGTATATAATCATATTTCATAAAAACCATTGAACCATTGTGAGACCAAACAATTTGGCATCGTTACCTTCACAACGATGCCAAATTGTTTGGAGCGAATCCTTACAATCGTTTGTTTACATTCGAATTGTGCTTTTCATGCGATTTTTGTGAATTTGTTCTTTTGAGAGCTTAATTTCATCATATTTTTATAAAAATGCCGAAAGGGTTGAGTGGAGATGCCCAACAAATGGTTGCAAGTTTGTTGGAATATTTTCAACGAGAAAAGGATAACGGAGGTCCCTTACTTCCTTTGAATTCTATCGGAAAGGTAAGTGAGGAATCCTATGGAATATTTATTTACCACGATGAGTTTATGATAATTCAATAGGTTATATAAAATATGATCATTACAGAGAGTGGCTGCTGCACTGAATATAAGTATTGCTACTGTGTGGAGAATATCAGCAAAATCAACAGAGGGTGAAGAATTGAACGGTCCCAGGACATCTAAAGAAAAGAAAAAACCAATTGTTGATATTGAAGAATCTCAGGAGTCCGAAATAAGAAATTGTATTTACGATATGTATAAGAACAGTGAGTATTCAGTGCCATTCACGTATAATTGAATAATGAACATTCCTAATTGCAGAGGAACACATAACATTAAAAACATTGAATGATAAGCTTGCTCAACGTTTTCTTTTCAATGGTTGCCTCTCATCTTTATGGAAGGTATTGAAAAACATTGGCTTCAGATTTAGAGGCAATTTGTGTTTCTTGATGAGACCTGGATCTTCCAGAATGGAACTATAGGACATTCCTGGCAAGATTCTAGTGTCAAAAGTGTGAAAAAAATAAAGTAGGAGGTTCTAGGTATTTATAGTTTGTATTTGGGTTAGATGGTGTACTGGATTTGTGTTGTATATTAGATTCATTGTTCTGCATGCTGGTTGTTCAAATGGTTTCATTCCTGGAGCAGAATTAGTTTTTTAGATCCAACTGGAAGTTCTGATATTGATTCAGATAGTGATAGTGAGGTGGAATAAGTAATTTATTAAGTCCGTGGATCATCAGATATCAGATTATCTGTGTATTATTAGATAATCACATAATATTATAGAAGAGGAAAATGAATATTGTATTTTGGAATCAGTTATAGGCAGAACAAAAATTAGGTGAGTTGATATAAATCAACAATACCCAGGAATATCACATTATCACATATTTTATGTCCTATGAATATTTTTTGATTTCAGATGTTGGATTGGATTGGTTGGAGAATAAGAACAACCAATGCAAAATTATAGTACTTCCCAAAATTTGGTAAATCATCATAATTTTACTAAATTATCTCTTCGACTTATTATGTCATTAATTTTCTATTTTATATGTAGGTGATACATGAAGAATAAGAATATGAACTAATACGGAGAGAAGAGTCAGAATGTGAAAGTTGATGAAATTGTAGGAAATGAAGATTAAAAACATTTATATAGTATTCAATTCGAAATTATAACATAAAATAGATTAGCATAAGAAGGTAGAAGAGGAACAATTATTTCTTTTTGCTGAATTTGGATTTTCATATTGCATGCTTGATGGAATATTTTTTCCAGGTCATATGAACAGCAAGGAATATGAGGTTCAGAAAAAGCATCAGCAGCCAGAAAGTCGAGGAAGAAAAATTTATCATTTGTCATTTATAAGAAAAATTGGTGAGATAATTATAATTTGTTTATTAGGTAAGGTATTGAACATTATATTATGTATTGAAAATTATAAATTATACATTTTATTCTTATGTAAATGGATGATATTGATGAGATTAATCAACAGGAGTCATACCTCAGAGAAGGCAGCATCATCATTTGGAGTAAAAAGAAGTCATCGAGAAGAAGAAGGGTTGGTTTCAATTATGATATTTTTCAACATAATATATGTCGAGTTGTTAGTTTTCAGTTCCAGAGGATACATAAGCAGCAGAAGACAAACATAATGAATTCAGATACATTTGAATTTCAATCTATATTGTAATTTTTGTTGAAATGTACTGATATATGAAGGTTACATGAGTTTTTGTGGGGTTTCCTCATGTATCATATGGAAACCTTCCATATGAGCAGATGCACCACTATTTTTTCCCACAAATAAATCAATTTATAACTTCTGAATTATTTCTGAAACATACCTATTCAAATTGGCTGAAATAAAGAACCATCAAATGAGAATGAGAGTTTACAACAGATATAATGTTGAAAGATAAACATCACTTCATTGCCTATAGTTATTGTGTATTTCTTTTGAATATTCGATTCCTAGCATGAGAACAATCCAATTTTTTATTTGAACCATTCAACAGTTATCCACAATCGATAGTGATCCAAATATGATGAATATATTTTATCATTCGAAAACACTTTCAAAACAAACGGTCAACCTAACACATGTTTTTTATTCGGAGTATCGCTGAAAAAGTGAAAAACATCTGGCAACACGGCTCATCTGGCGATTTGACAGAAACTATCTACCCAGAATAAATGAACTATAGACCCGATTCTCGTCTGTTCTGATTCATTTTCTAGGTTGCCTCTGAGATAGCCAAAAACAAGAATTAGTCAGTCATATGAATGGACACAATTTTTTTGTTTCATTTCATCTATTCTAAGGGGTTAGCTCCACGTATAGAAATATAGTTCATTGTATGGCTCGAAAATGATTTCGTTATTTTTTCGAATATTTACTGTGGCCGGCCAAAAACAAAAGTTGATGGGTCTAATAGAGGGATATGGAAACTCTTCCTCCTTATTTTTTCGTTACATTCAATCCACTTTGAGAGGGTCAGTTCCAAGGATCCAAATATAATTCACCGTAAGACTCTCGGAAACGATTCATTTTTTTTTTCAATATTTAGAGTTGCCGGCCAAAAACAAAAGTTGGTGGATCTTATAGAGGGACATAAAAACTACTCCTCCGTATTTTTTCAAGATATTTTGTATCCATTCAACGGTAGATATCTATTCATCAATGTGTCCTAGACACTTGCACCTGCTTGCACCCTAAAAGTAATATTGGAAATCACTACCCACTACTAACCGATATTCAAAACTGATAAGGGGATCCTTCAAGAACTAACAATTAATATAGATACCCAATTCAAGCACAATTGTCAATCATTCGATTGAAATATTTTCCGAGCTGTTACTCGTCTGATCGTAGCCCAAATAATGAGTGACTATTTCCTCTTTATTTGAAGGGAAAGGGATCGTATAGTCTTTCCAATATCATTCCGAACCCTTGCCGACAATTTTGTTTGATCTGCCATAGGCGGGGATACCTTATTTTATGAATTTATTATTTTTATAAATACGTTTAAAATCATATGCGAGAAAGTTTTCCTTAAAAGGCAATCGAATCATTATTACGTCGTTGTTTAGCACTCAATTATATTCATTCGCCCACGATCTCCAAAACGCCATATTTTGATTTATTTAATAAAATTTCTTAATTCAACACACCACACTACACCACTAATATCCAGGCTGAACTTCGCGAGGGCTGTCTGTAAAGTAAAAAAGATGATTAATAGCTTCCGAGTGTCCATAACCCTTCGACCAATCAAGTGCCAATGCTTGCCTGATTCACTGTTTTCATTGGTCGAAAGGGACGTTGACACATATAACTCAAGTCCACGTTGACCCTGGCGGCTTCTTGGACTTCGTACGAGTACTAATCATTATTTTTGTTTCTTAATTTTGGCGTGAGTGCCATGCGTTTATATAGGGCGCATATTAAATATTGATTACCCCTCGCATAACTCTGCAATTGATATTGGAAAGACTATACCAGCAAAAAACAATATCGTTTCACGATAATTTATATTTTGATTCGTGGAGCGGCCCCTTGATCAATTGCAGAATATAAAAACTCATTCCGAAACCTTACCGACAATTTTGTTTGATCTACCATAGGCGGGGATACCTTATTTTATGAATTTATCATTGTATGTAATTTATGTAACAAGAAAATAAGAAGGAGTAGTTTTCATGTCCCTCTATAAGACCCACCAACTTTTGTTTTTGGCCGGCCACTCTGAATTGAAAAAAATAAATCGTTTCCGAGAGTCTTACGGTGAATTATATTTGGATCCTTGGAGCTGCCCCTCAAAGTGTATTGAATGTAACGAAAAAATAAGGAGGAATAGTTTTTATGTCCCTCTATAAGACCCAACAACTTATTCAGGGTGCCCGTAATTCGAGCTTGAGCATGGGGATCTCGGTTACCTTGAGAGATACGATGTTGCTTAAATTAGGGCAAAGTTGCGCATTCTGGCACTGATCAATAATCTGAAAAACAATCCGACCTATCTTCCTTGGTTTTCAAGACATCGCTGAAAAACGGAATTTCGCGAATTTCGTTTTTATTTTTTCAATGGAAAATCGATCAAGTTATCCATTTTCAACCGTAACATTCCCATAGCAACTTTTTGCGAGGAATTAGGAAATAATATTACATTTTTTCTAACACACGAAGAAAGAAACAAATGACAGTCAAGTTTTTTTTTCTTATGGACGCCATATTGAATTTTCATATTTCTGGATGCAGTTTTTTTTCTGATTCCGACGATGTACTACACAACATGTTTTGATTTCAAATTATGGTCGAAATTTCCTAATGAACATTTTTTCGAAGATTGCCGTGGAAAACAAACTCCCCAGATTTGTTCAATTCGAATTTTGACAGTTCAGTAGTCTTTCCACTTTTGTGAATTGCAATATGCCATTTTCCAATGAAGAACAGAGGCATATGTTGGAAATGTATTATGCTTGTCATCGAAATGTTCAAGTAACAAGTGAAACATATCTACAACGTTTTCCTGAAAGACAGCAATCAAATACTGGATATTTCCTAGGTCTCCATAGAAATCTGGGCCAATATGGTTCATTTCGGCGATACAGACATAAATATCGCGAGAGAGCTAATGAATATGAAGAAAACACATTACAAGCGGTATAATTTGGACCATAATTTGAAATCAAAACATGTTGTGTAGTACATCATCGGAATCAGAAAAAAAACTGCATAAGAAAAAAAAAAGTTGACTGTCATTTGTTTCTTTCCTCGTGTGTTAGAAAAAATGTAATATTATTTCCTAATTCCTCGCAAAAAGTTGCTATGGGAATGTTACGGTTGAAAATGGATAACTTGATCGGTTTTCCATTGAAAAAATAAAAACAAAAATCGTGAAATTCCGTTTTTCAGCGATATCTTGAAAACCAAGGAAGATATGTCGAATTTCTTTTCAGATTATTGATCAGTGCCAGAATGCGCAACTTTGCCCTAATTTAAGCAACATCGTATCTCTCAAGGTAACCGAGATCCCCATGCTTAAGCTCGAATTACGGGCACCCTGTATATTTGGATCCATGGAGCTGGCCTTCAAAGTGGATTGAATTTAACGAAAAAATACGGAGAGGTAGTTTTTATGTCCCTCTATAAGATCTACCAACTTTTGTTTTTGGCGGGCAACTCTTAATATTGAAAAAAAAAAATTGTTTCCGAGAGTCTCACGGTGAATTGTATTTGGATCTTTGGAGCTGGCCCTCAAAGTGGATTGAATTCAACGAAAAAATACGGAGAGGTAGTTTTTATGTCCCTCTATAATATCTATCAACTTCTGTTTTTGGCCGGCAACTATAAATATTGAAAAAAAAAATTGTTTCCGAGAGTCTCACGGTGAATTGTATTTGGATCCTTGGAGCTGACCCTCAAAGTGGATTGAATGGAACGAAAAAATAAGAAGGAATAGTTTTTATGTCCCTCTATAAGACCCACTCACTTTTGTTTTTGGCCGGCAACTCTAAATATTGAAAAAAAAATCGTTTCCGAGAGACTTACGGTGAATTATATTTGGATCCTTATGGAGCTGACCATCAAAGTGTATTGAATGCAACAAAAAACTAAGAAGGAATAGTTTTTATGTCCCTCTATAAGATCCACCAACTTTTGTTTTTGGCCGGCAACTCTAAATATTGAGAAAAAAAATGTTTCCGAGAGTCTTACGGTGAATTGTATTTCGATCCTTGAAGCTGGCCCTCAAAGTGGATTGAATTTAACGAAAAAATACGGAGAGGTAGTTTTTATGTCCCTCTATAAGATCTACCAACTTTTGTTTTTGGCCGGCAACTCTTAATATTGAAAAAAAAATCGTTTCCGAGAGTCTTACGGTGAATTGTATTTGGATCCTTGGAGAATCGGGTCTAGCTGAGTTCGTAAAATTATTTTCGACCGTGGTGGAATTGCGCGGCTTGGAGCTGGCCGGCCGGGAGCTTACATCACCAACGTGAAAATACGGGCAATCGAAAAATAATATGGATTCAATACTAGAAGCAGCCTACGAACTTCATATTTGTGGAAAAATTCCGTTATTCTGGTCTTGGCATACAATATAGTGCATGTTGAAAAGGTCAATGTTATCTTGGTTAAGGGCAAATAATCATCATGCTCTACTAAGTTCCATTCAATGTTGAAGATCGAAACACTTGATATTCAGAAAATAACAAGGGTAGAAAATTCAAGGCATGCAAAGTCCGAGGTAATTATGAAAATGTCACCACCTACTCTTATACAGGGTGATTCACCCAACTAGTTCATTGGAGGTTTATGGAGAACTGATAGAGATATCAACTTTTTCTAAAATATTTTCAATACGCTGTTACTTCCGGTTAAATCGGAAGTGATATCAACTTTATTTTTTTAAATGAAACGCCCTGTTTATTTTCAGATTCGAATTCTACGAAAAGTTATGGACTTGTTTACAAGATATTCCATTTTTTCGAGAAATTTTGACAGATGTGGACTGACTAACTAAAATGTCCATATTATCTTCAATTTTCATGATTTAAGTTTCAATCTCCGTATACACATCAATGAAAAAGTGTTCCATCAGGTATCCTTCGAAGTAGTCGAAATTATTCAACAGGGTGTTTGATAATTCAGTTTACTTTTCGGAAATAACAAATCGCAATAAATTTCTTATTTCTATATTTGATGAATTTAGGGCGTCCATGGTTTTTGTCAAAAAATGCCATGAATAAGCTCTGTTCAGATGCAGTCTTCTGAAGAGGTCGCTTAAAGCGATGAACAATACTTGCTTGGCATGACTCATTCTGTGCATTTTCCATATCTAATCTTGAGAAGATCGAAACAAACCGCATACTTGACATGCAAAACGTAGGCAGCTGTAGTAACGTACGTCGTTGCTCGGTAGGTCCGTTCTGGGACGTCTCCAAAGGAGGTACCAGGCAAGCCGAGTCTTCGCACATGACGTCGTTTCCTGCGAAGAGGTCCGCCATACATCACGTGGTTCAAAGAAGCAGAATCGAAAAGATCTGCCAAATAAAAAAAAAACGATTTATCTAATTATCAAGCCCTCGTACATGCAGTAAATTCCTAAGAACCCCTGTAAGTCAACATAAGGGTAGTGTCATTAAACGATGAATCTGAACATCAAAAATCGTCTTGATTTGATGTCTCATAAGTATCAAGCGCCGACTCAATCATTAAATTTCGTTCGTGTAATATGTGTTGCATATATTTCGCGATATTCAAGTTCAATGAATACGTAACTTTGAAAACTATAAAACCCATTCTTGAAATGAATGAAAAACTTGTATATTTCGTTCTGTCTTAATTATCCACGTTTACCTCAAAAAGATGATAATGAATATGTATTTCCGAATACAACAAATTATGTACTGAAACGGAAACCAATACACATAAATCACCAAACTGAATAACTCATATTGAAGTATTCCATTTATGACTGACACCGAATGATCTAGTATAGTTATTAAATATTGTACATATCTATAATCGAACACTTGTCAGTAAGCAGCGGACACACTCACTATTCCGATGCCGCTAAAACCATCCCTTCTACTGGTGGATATCGATTAAAATGAAATTCGAGAGGGTGGTGATACGGAATCAATAAAATGAGTTAGGTCTGCAGATCGTCAGGCATCTTGGCATGATTGAGGTAGGTTCTAGATCCAGTGAGTGTGGTTGAGGTGAAATTAAAAAACTAAGTGAAATTGAAGGGTATAGGACATCTTGTAACTTATCGATAAAATTATCTGTGTAAGGATTTTATTGAATCCGACCTATTTCATAGGTTGGTACAACAGCACTTCCCTTTTCTAGAGGTTCAATGAATGTCCGGTAGATGTCATAAAATATTCCTATCTAAATAGGAATCTTCTTTTTCGTTACAAATCGAAGTCTACAGGTCGCTGTAATAGCAGTCTGCAATTTTGCAAAAATAATGTGAATGTGTGTAGATAATCATTGGAAATAACAATGATATATCTGTTTGATAACACTGTTTGTATTCACATCACCAGGCTGCATACTATTTCTCAAAATCTATATACAATAAGTTTCCATTCATTCTGGCAACGTTGGTAGCACTACACTTCATATTTTCATTGCTTTTCATGAAAATCTTTGTGTGTCAAAAAATCAGCTGAGCTGAGGTACGTCATCCGCTATTTTTCTGATGTTGATGTTGTTCGTCACCGTGATCCGTCTCGATGATTGTTATAACACCAAATAACCGACAAGGTTATTTCAGTTTTGTTATGAGTTACGGTGAGTGCGGATAAAGTACCATAATATTGTGATACGGTGTGCGCAGATAAACTTAAACAAAATGAAGTTGTCTCTCAGGCATTTTCAGAGTGTTGCGAAAATGCTGGACTTTTATTCGCAATTTAATCCATCCCCGTTGTCTATCAAAAAATTCATCGATTTCGGTAAGTGAACAGATTTTTTTATTTCATATAATCGATAATTACAAATCTCGTGTACTTTGAAGTAGGTGCTCACATACCCATTTAATTAGAACATTTTGGCAAATTGTGGCTTATTCTCAATATTTCTACAAGAATTCCATTCCAAACCCGATATAATAGATAATTATAATATTGAGATGTATGAAATGATTAAATTAAATTTCATTTAGGAGTTCAGCCAACCAAATTGAATTATTGTGTACTTATACCTCATGAAGAAAAAAAATCTTTTTTCAAATTGTCTATTTCATTTTGATATAAAGTATCCAAACATTACCTAAAAAAAAACAATGTTTATTTTTTTACCACTTTAGTCACTACCTTTCCTCACTTTATGATATAGTAATAATTTTGAAATTTTGCAAACTGTCGATGCCGCCTATTTGAGGTGTTCGACCTCGACACATATTATGCGTGAAATCCGAACTCAAACTTCTATCAAATCATTGGAAAATATTGAATTTTAGACGAACAATCAGTCATTTATGGTCACAATACCTTTTTGATAGAAACGTCACATGAGTGAAAAATGCGTTGTTAAAGTTGAATAAAACAAATATCCAATCCAGCTGTTAATACATAGCTCGATATTTATAAAAATACCCAATTTCTTGAGTGCAGTAACCTCTGAGCCTAAACATTCTAGGGAATGTATTTTAAATAATTTAATTACAATCATTCAGTTTTTATACTTCAATCGTATACAATAAATGATTGAATGTATGGAAGGTGACTATAAAGGTAATAAAGAGCAGCAAATATTTCAACATGGTCATTTCTTGAAATCTTACTTCATTTCCGGAAAAACTGTGATGTGTATAGTTTATCTTGACCTCATTTATTCACTTTGAAATGTGTATAATCTTATGTGCATATATGAATAATATCCATTGTTTCTTGACGAATGCATAAAGAGAATTCAAAACTGTGCTACGATTATTTACAATTTTACTGCATAGGTTTAATAATCATCCTCAGACACGTTCATAAAAAATATCACAACGATGGATTAAAATAACAGAGATACTCAATTTTCAAGTAGACTATGAATAGGAAAATTTTTCATTTCATATTACCTGCTAGTTTGATAATATAATTAGGTAGTTTCTGTCGATGCAAGACAGACTGTTTCAAACCCTATAAATTGCACTCTTGTTTCGTTCATGCAAATGACTTGGAAGTACGATTGCTCCATTATTTTTATGAACGATAGTTAACCGCATGTTCAATACCTTTTCCTTGTGTTTTTTTATAGCAGGTGCAGACAGCTAGTCTGACGAAGTTTTGGTCGATAAGTTCTTAATCGATTTTAGCGCTCGTCGCCCGCTATGACGTCAATAAAGAATGTACTAGAACGAGTGTTTTTGTTTGGTCTGATTGATGTCAATTTCTTCGATTTCGTTATTGTAGTATTATGACGATCTCGATTATTTTTTGGTATTTTTTTTTTCATTGCAAGATAAATGTTTTGGATTTCCTAATCATATACACATAAACATTTATTTATAGTCCCAAAAATGACTACACATCTTATCCTCAGTATATTTATTACCCCATATCAGAGCAAATCAGAGCTTTATTTAAATGGCATACGAAAATTTTTTATCTTAAAAGAAAAACATTTTGAACTATTTTATTGCGGCGATTTTGAACCTTGATACATTTTTTCACTTTGTCGTTTGAAACCAAAAAACAATTCACAGGAATTTATAAACCTATTTCGGCGTCCAAACTCAATATTAAATGTTTTTTTCTTATTCGGATATCTTGGTAAGTATTCTTCGTATTATGAACAATTTCAAGTATGTACTTCTTGGCTAGTATCTCTTTTAGATATGTATCTATCAAGAATGAATATACGGGTATATTATTCAGATGACCTCTATGCAACTCGTGTATAGGTCAGTATTATATTCAGAAAATCTCGGTTGCTAAATTTAGACGTTTTCATTATGGTCATCAATGTCCCGTGTTAAATATGTCTATAATAATATTAAAATTCGAGCAACAGTTTCCTATATTTATTTCGTGAATTGGCAAGTCCATTATTATGTTGACAAAAAGAGTACAGAGTTCGGTTTTATTTTCAGTTGAAATTTTCTGTGCTCATTTGACTTTTTCCTAGTCATAATTCAGATCAAGAGGTTAACAACCTGAGATTGTTGTTTATTATTCTTCAAACCTCGAAAATATTTCTCATTTCGATCCATTATAAAAATCATAACTTTTTTCCCTTCCCAAGATACAAACTTATATGGATACGATCACTTTGTATAGCATATATTATAAACATTAATCCATTTTGTTCCTCAAAACATAAAAATATTCTTTTTCAATTATTCAGAGTTTGGAGTGCATAGCATATAAAAGAAAATTGATAAAGTTGAGAAATAAAAATATTCTTTTCGAATTAATTACGTTAGGAAAATTATAGTTTATAGCTGTTTAGAAGCAGAAGTTCCATATTATGACCCACACACTCATAATATACATCCTGTCAAGGTTTTTATATGTATCGAGCTGCCAAGTTTTTCTCAGTCCTAAATTAAACGGATGTCCAAGATAGAAATAAAACTCTTTGCATAACTTGCACTTGCACATAATAAAGTATCAACAGAATGATGCACTCGTAATTGCACACTAATTGTTATATCCTTTTTTTCTGACATAATTACGTTGATGTCGATTGTGTTCTATGGAAATGCAAAGGAATTCAGTGGAAACAATGTAATTGTTGAATTTTACATTCATTACTATTTATACATTCTAATTAAAATTCCTATCACGACTATGATATGAAAACTGATTGTGGAGAATCTTGATTATCATTTTTTCATGAGTTGGGTTGGAAAACGATAATAACTCGAAAATAACTATTTTAATTCGGTTGGATAATACCAACTAGATAATGATTGACCTGACTATATAATCCAGTGATAGTCGAGTAAGTTTGGAAAAAGATAAAGTTCTATTTCAAGTCACGTATCTTTTCATGATTTGTTGAAAACTAATGGGGATTATTTCTAAAAAATGCTACATCCTCAATTATCATCAGTGGGACTTCCTGTATACGATATGTTAGCTTGGATCGTAGCACTGCTTATTTGAATGCAAATATTGTTGTTGCCCATGACTTCTAGGTCGATTCAATGATATACATTCGATATGTCTAATTGATTCGTAGAATAATTATATTGTTCGCGCATAAAGAAAGTATCTTTGACACCCTGTATTATCATCAGTACTGTACAAAAACAGCGTCAAAGTCTTTTCAATGAAATTTCGATAAAATCTCTTCCTGGTATAGTTATACCTTCCGGTTCTAGTTTGTTGGGCCAGCCTTATATACAATAAAGACAATTATCATTATTATTATTTATCATTTTCGAAGCTCAATATATCATATGAAAAATACACCGTTATCGCCAATTACCCAACTGTTCTTCAACTCCATAGTTTCATAGTATACAGGGTGTCCCTTGAAAAATAGAGCTCAGAAAATTCTGAGAATTTCGCGATCATAGCAAATCAGACAGGAAATTTACCAGATGGGATATCTCATTTATACACTTTAATATCAACTCGCTCATTTCAAATAGAACCCATGAGATTATTCCATTTTTGGAGTCCTTATATAGATCTAGCCTTTTTTGTAGACCTCAACATAACTTTGATATCCCTAACAACCTATAGATATATGGCATCCTGTATACGACCTCTAGCAAAAAACCATCATCTCAAAGCTGTGCTCAAAGTTTAAGTTTTCTGAAACTTTGATTCTTTTGAACTTGAAACGAAAACAAAGTAACCACCTTTTTGAGTGTTTTATTTTTCTCGGTGAGATTACACACCTTTCGTATAATAATATAATTCTCGGTAAACAAGAGATGGATTCGGCGGAATTCCACCTTATCTCGTTGTTGTTCGACATCCGTCCAAAGTCCAAGTGCAATCAATTTCGATTCACGTTAAGTTCTAGGAACTCGCTACATAGCAATCGTCATTTGTTTTTGCCCAACTAGACAGGACCAGACTGGCACACGTTGAGATGCGGATTATCATTGAAATTTTGGAAAATCCAAGAATGGATTATTCGTTAGAAATTCTCTGGAAATACCCATAAATTTTGTAGTGTCAAAAATTTTAACTATAAAAATGAGTTTTCATCGATTACTATAACGTATTTATTGAAAGAATAGAGTTGTGACAGCTGACAGTCTTTTTTCAGCTATTCTCATGAAAAACAAGTTGATTACTTGTCTGCGGACATTGAGAATGATTTCATGATTATAATTTGCACATTGATGATTAATTATTTGAGTGACAATAATATACCTCACTTGGCTAGAGGTTACTATTAGCATTTTTTTTTATTATCAGTTTATTATCATCCCGTGTTATTATAAGTAATTATCTTTATATTTAATGCATGCAGTTGAACATTTTCACCATGATTGTCATCTTTATCATAATTTCTATGCTGTGTGGAATATAATAGAGGCAATATCGTCCCTTATTTTTCAAAATGGTACTTTTATCATCTGTATACAAAAATCTATGGTCAGTACCTTGGGCAACAAGACGAAATAGTGACCTGCAAATGAAACAGAAACAAATAATTTTAGGGGTTATGTCGTCATAGTACCGCCCACTTGTTTCTGTTTTTTTTTTCAATTTGGATTTGCAGTGCATAAACCTTAACCATTTATCGTAGAACGAAGCAACTGATATAATTAGCCTGTAAACAGATCATTTGTTCTTCCAGGCCTCAATGCGTCCGAGAAAAAATCCTTCGTGTTCCTCAGGAAAGAACTGCCTGTCCGTTTGGCCAACATAATGAAGGAGATTGCCTTATTGCCCGAGAATCTACTTCGGATGCCTTCGGTAATCGCCGTCAACGATTGGTACATGCGCAGTTTCCAGGAGATCATCGAATTCGAAAAGAAAGAACCAGACGATCGGGTGTTGGAGCATTTTTGCAACGAGCTGGTCAAAATCAGAAACAGGTATTGATATTTTATTCATTATTTTCGGGTAGTGATATATTACCTTGCGACTAGGCATTTTTTCATCGAACAGCCGTCTCTTGTCATTTTAGACACTCAGATGTAGTCGAGACGATGGCCCAGGGAGTTTTGGAACTGAAAGAATCTCATGATGTGGACCATCACACAGAACACAGTATCCAATATTTCCTGGATAGATTTTATATGTCAAGGATTTCCATCAGGATGCTTATCAATCAGCACAGTAAGTTATTTCTCAAGGGTCGTCGAAAATATATTTTAGTCTCAACTTACTATTCTACTATTGTGGATGTGTTTCTTGATTCATTTGTATAAAACAGAAGTTGAAGCTCACTCATTCGAATTGATTCGAATACAAGGATTATAAAAAAGGACACAAACATTTGGATCATATTTTTTCGTTTTTACCAAACAAATGAAACGTTATCTGGCGAAATTAGTATTCTCCTGGAATTGGATATTCGGCGTAACTAACTAAAAAAAGAGGCCAACATTTGAATTGATTTTTTTCTAAAATTTATTCGAACTTCTTTGCTAAACAAATGAAACATCTGACAGAATTAGTATTCTCCTAAAATTTCATTGTTATATTTGGCTTAACTAACTAAAAGAAGGAGGCCAACATTTTAAATGAATTCTTTCTTCAATTTATCAAAACTTTTTTGCCAAACAAATGTAATGTTATCTGGCAAAATTAGTATTCCTCAGAGATTTCATTGTTTTATTCGACTCAACTAGGTCGATCAAATATAAACAAATTTCCACTCGACCTGTTTTCTCATTCTGTATCTGTTCACTCTCATTGACAAGCATATAAATAACGATAAGTAGCAAATATTATATTGGCAGATAAGGAAACAAATAAACAAAGTGTATAATTATCTTGAGGATTTCGTAATATTTTGATGTTTATTGAATGTTCAAATAAGATGCACCATTTTTCTCTGTAGATATTACACATTCCAGATCGATTAGAAGAAAAAATGAGAACAAAATCACTTTATATGTTTCTAAAATTGATTCGCGAATCTGTAATAATCATCTAAAAGCAGCTGGGTAAACGTATCTCGATTTGCTTCTTTATAATTAATTTAATGAATGTGTTTTTCCTACATGTGAATGAATAAAATATGAAATTGTTAATGTAGAATGTTAAATTTGAATTGATAATATTCAATTTCTAAATTACGACAAATAAAGCTATCGAGTTTTGGCTTTCTATGTTAGTTTGATTCCAGATTCTTCTTCGCTAGTAAGGAATATGTAAGAATTGAATTGTAACATTTACTTTTGACACCACTAATTGTCAACAACTGTCTATCATATGAAATATATTCATCATCAATAAATACGCATTTATTCGGCTCAAAAAAAATATTGTTCATATTTACTGATAAGAGCTTGTCGTTAATGCTTTATATAAGCGTTTATATTCATGTTGTAACGGTGACACAATCATAATATTATTACTTACTTATTTTGGTTCATGCTGATGTTTCCAAAAATGTATAAATGATTAGGTAAGGTTTATCATAGAATATTGTAGAAGTTGGAAATTACTGGGGTTTTATTTACACAAGAGAGTGAAATAGGTTAAATTAAAAATACCATAATTATAGCTCGGGAAAATTGACCGGTGGACCGATGGACACTGAAAATAATTTCCTCTCAATTAATAACGTAGTAAATCAAACACTCAAACAGTTACTTTGAGTATGAGATTGCCTAGGAAAAGTTCTGGTAAGTTATCGTGTAATGATCTCCCATTCCATCCTACGTGTACACACATACTTTATTTTTTCAGTGAATGCCATACGTTTAATATCATGTTTCAAGACACATAAATCAAGCGATACATGTGAATGATTTTTTTCCTACAGAAATTCACATTTTCTTCTCACCTGGAACTTTCGCAAAAATCGAATCGTCATGCACTGATCATTATTATTATTATACTCTTCTTTTATATTATAGTCTAATTATTCAAGATATATAGCTTGTTAAAAAATCCGGTGTTGCTACTTGTCTATTTTTTCAACGATACTCCGAAACATAAATTTAGTTCAAGTTTGAATTTATCATTCAAAATGTTTTGAAAAATGCTTGGAATTTGTTTGATATGTACACAAAAATTTTATAACAATTGACTTGGATAAGCCTTGAACTTCTTGAATATCACCAGAATAGGATCTGCGACACCTTTCGGGTCTGGAAGTGAAACAACTTCAAACATTTCTGTTGCAAAAAAAAGATAATTCGTATCGTGTAAGAGAATTTTGTAAGATATAATATTCCTGTCATTGATTTCATTCACCCTTCGAGACCTAACCGTTTGTTTTGTTTACAATAAGAAACGAAGAGCCATTTTGAATCCCTATACATTGCTTTTTTATTATTAAAATTCCGTCTACTAGTTGCAGGGATATGGACCTTTGAAATGTCGCTCGTGCATTTCTCAAAAAATACAAAAAGTAAATCGATTTCGCTTAAAAACTTACCGTTTTGTTAAAGTAAATGTTGAGAATATTTTCCTAAAAACAATTCGCTGTTTTGTCAGGTTTTGTTGATTCCTATTTTCTCGATAAAATCTCTTCCTGGTAGGTACGTTTTCGTTGGGCCACCCTGTATGGTTTTCAAAGTAAGTGTAATCTGAAAACTATGCAATGGTTTTATTATTGTCATCAGTCCTATGCCTAACACTTGTGAATAAATGAAACTAGAGCAAAATGAAATAAACAAATTTTCTGCAGCAACATAACAGTTTTTCCATTCTACTACAGCTTCTTCAACGAACCATTTTTTTCGTCCTTTTTTTTCAATCATTCGATATCCCCCACGTATGTACCCACCATACTAATCGTATTGAAGTTCACCTTTTTCCAGCGCTGCTATTCGGCGGCCAAGTGGAGAACATGCCGGGCCCCAACAGGAGCAAGTACATCGGTTGCATAGACACTCAGTGCGACATTATCGGCGTCATCAAGGACGCCTTCGAAAATGCGAGGTTCCTCTGCGACCAATACTACTTGGCGTCGCCGGATTTGATTATCGACGTGCACCAACATAACAGTGAGTAGGAATCTTCATCACCATACTCCTGATCTGTGTCCCTGGATTACCTTCTACAGAGATGATTTATTTTGACAATGTCGATGTTAATGTTCAATAATTATCTCTCATTTACTCAGCGACACATGCGAAACAGATTTCAACTATTTCAAATTAAATTGAATGAATGTTTTAATTCGAATCCTATGTATAGTCATCTTGAATTTTTCTTACAAGTTTTCCGTCAACAGATGAATCCCAACAACTGCCCGCATAGTAAGTGCTACGCCCATCCAGTAATACTATCTCAATTTTATGAAGGCTATTCTTTCCGCTCCAATGGAATTTTCATTGACGAATGAACATAAGCGATACGCCACCTGGTGGCACAAAAAATAACTAGAAATGTTGACATAGTTCTTGTGTTTGGTATTGTATTTTGTTGATTTTATACTGAATTCGAATATTTGATTTCGACAAATTTCTTCATTTTTCTTCTAGACTTGCAACAGGAAATAGATATAAACATTGTCTACGTGCCATCACATCTTTACCACATACTCTTCGAGTTATTCAAGAATTCAATGAGAGCTGTCATGGAGTACCATGGCTCAGTTGATCAATATCCACCTCTAACAGTAACTGTAGCCAAAGGAAAAGAAGACATCTGTTTAAAAGTGAGTATCTGAGAGAAAATATTCAATTTATCTAGACGTTCCTAAATTTCATCTTTATCATTTCTCTCTTTTTAAAACCAAATACAGTTAAAGGTCGAATTCATTCGTCATTTTCATAACATCTATGTCATACACGTCATATATCTATGTCAAACGTCATTTCTTTAATGGGCGAGATCACTAATCTTTTGAAAATATACCACGACACTCAGAGCGTTAAGAAATGCGTCAAGTTTATTTTAAAATATTTCTACTCGCAACAGTTTTGCCCGAATACATTTACAGTTTGGCCGAGTATAGGGTTTTTAAGAAGTTTTTTCTGATATTAAAACATTTTTCAGAGAAATTTCATATACAGGATGTTCCTTAAAGACCTGCTAATATTTGAAGTGGTGATTCTTTGGCACATTTTGAGAAAAAAACTTCCTATCCACGTATGTCCTAAAAGTCTTGACTTTTGAGGTACAGGGTGATACAATTATAAAAAAAAACAGTTTTTTGATAATGACTGAGATAATATTCTAGACATCTTTAGAAACCTCGCCTATTGTCAACGATTTTGATGTATTTAAAGTTGCGGAATAAATGTACCTAAATTCAAGAGACTCTATTCACGGATGATGAGTGGATGATTTCAGAAATACAGAGTCACAAAATATTGAATTGTTTCAACTCCAATTTGGCACCAGTCAGTTACCATTGTTTGGCCTTTTTATATTATATTATACGCGACCCGAAACCGACGACGAAACTACAAAACCCATCAACATTGAACCACACACGCTGTATAACAAAGAATGCTATTCCCTTTCAGATGTCAGACCGAGGGGGCGGCATACCACGTTCCACCACCGACCACCTCTTCAAGTACATGTACTCGACGGCGCCCCAGCCCAGTAAATCGGACGCCCACACCGTACCCCTAGCTGGCTACGGTTACGGGCTACCCATCTCGAGGTTGTATGCAAGGTATTTCCATGGGGACCTGGTGCTCATGTCTTGCGAAGGTTACGGCACTGACGCTGTCGTCTACATGAAGGTAATTGACATATTTTGCATTGGGTTACTCTCTGAAACTGCGCAAATTACATCTGTCAATGTGAAATGTCGTCTGAAGAATTGATGGATTTATTTTTGCGTAAAAGATACTGAAGAAATCAATGAGGGAATAGTGAATAATGGATTTGGATATCTGCATTTTCTTATTCACCTTTACGGACGAAATATAATCATATTTCTTTCATTAGCAGACACTAAACTGTGGCTGTTTCATTAGATAAGTTCTGTCAATTTCAAGTGTCACTGTCAATGTTATGTCATCTAGTACTCATTGAATTTTTTATATGGTAAATCCTAAACATATTAGAAACGGGGAGGAACAGTATATAGACGTATGACTCTCTAATTTCTGAATATCTACAGTGTGGAACAGCCAAATGGAATAAATTCGATAACGTATAAATGAGAGCGTGTTGGGAAAAACGGTTGGACACGTCGATTTGTGTTTCAGATGCGCATTTTTTTTTTCGAAAAAAAATTACTATATATGGTGTGTCATGCGACAGTTTTTAGTTTTTTGGATTCTTCAGAAAATTCTCTACCACGCTCTCATTTATTCGTTATCGAATTTATTCCATTTGGTTGTTCCACACTGTAAATTGAAAAAACTGATTATACGAAAATCATATACCAGGAAAAATACTGCTTTCTGTTATTTCTTTTTCACGTATACTGCCCAAAAAAATACTATCAATAAAATCAATATTTGATTAGTATCATTTATGACAAAAATAAACATTATATACAGTTATGCAGTGTCTCCTTATGTTATCAGTAAACAGTCATTGTCATAACACACGCGTGTATACATTGTGACTATTGCCTAATGGATTATATTCGTAAGTGTCTGTGAAACATAAATAATCAAATTAGTGGAAAAACACGATGCTGGTTCGAAAATGTGAAGGAATCACTAATTTGAATTGATTTTTTTTTGATGTTTTGTAGATCATTGTTTTGCTTTTTCCATAAATTCCCTTAAATAAGACCGACATTTATATATCCATCCTCAAATTCAAATACTGTCGTGAAATGTTCACTACAAATGATATTTTCTGATGAAGGTCAGTTTCGAAAGTATTAGGTCATGAAAAGGCGAAAGTTGGCCATCTTTCATCTTAATTATCATCCTTCAATTCACTCATCACTTGTGTATACACTTTCATAATAGAGTTTGATTTCATTTAATGAAGCTCATTAACATGGTGATGTCAGTAATGACTCGTACCCTATTTAGGTATTTTCAGATACCAGTGACGTCTAAACTCCTTTTGAAATTCGTCTAACGGCTTATTACTAATCAACAATAAAAAAATTATCTTCGAACATTTTTCGGTGGAAATTATTATCTCCCATAATACTTATATTATTTTTTCATAACATCTTTCACAATCGTATATATCAATACATGGAGAATTGGAATTCCATCAGACCGACAATTTGATTTACATTTTAATATTTCATGCCGAGTGATTTTCTTCCAGGCCCTGTCGAATGAAGCGAACGAACTTCTACCTATATTCAACAAAACAACCTCAAAGTTCTACAGGACGATAATTCCCACGGGAGACTGGTCGAACCAGGCGACGAACATCGGTGACAGGCAGATGAGCACCAGGTCGAAGAATCACCAGTTACCTCATTCGTGTCAAGAGTCCATCAGCGAGGCTATCTAGTGGAATTCATTGGAAACGTCTCTAAAAACGTTAGTGAATGAAGAAAACGCAGAATTTGCTAGATTTTGTTCAATCGAATTCCATTTATTGTCCAACACAGGTGATAATGACATGTGCATGTTCGCTTCGACTATTCTACATAATGCGTGGAGTATCACTGGTTATTATCTCAGAACAAATCACATTTTTCGCAGAAAATTAGGAATCGAGTTGTGATCGATTGGTTCTTGTAATTATATAAATGGTCTATATAATTAGTAGCGGCCTTTTTATTTGAGAATAAGATTTACCAACACTTTCAGTATGATTTCCTGAACTTTTCTGTTTCAGAGATATCGTAGTTATTCTGTTAATCATGTTTCTATTGACTAGAAAATATCACTTGGTCAATTTCATATAATACTTATTTTCAACAATCTAAATGTAATGCTATTTTTTTTTTTTTTCGTTGAAATCCTGAGTACACTGATATTTCAGAGAATATTTTCAGAATATAATATAATCACGTCATTTGTCTGAAAATTAGAGCTTTTATTGTGGTTATGGTGATATATTAGAAGAGTATTCATTGTTTATGTTTCAAATTGAATGAATTAGCGTCATAAATCTGGACTACTTTTTCGAATTGAGAATGGAAGTTTTTCAAGTGAATTCAGTAAATGATTTCCAAACAATGTTTACTTCTGTTTTTGAACTGATTTTTTCAGCCTAGTCAATGGGTACATGAGGCCTGTAAGAATATTATGTTTTGAACATTAGACATATTCATGATTGTTTGAATTATAAATAAAATTTGTCATCTACTTTTTCTTCATTTAGTAAATAGACACTATTTCATCACAACCTGAAAGAATTATTTTTGTCATCAAAATCTTGCTTAATACCAGTTGGAAATTTGACAAATTTAATTGTGTCTTCAGTGCTCTCATAATTTTTACTTGAAATAGTGTACCTAGCAGAATTTGTTGGATCTTGTTTTTCAATATCAAAATGGTTCTGATCCAAATAGCTACTGGTTTTATTATTCGATGAGCTGTAGAAAAATAATGTATTTGTATTCAAGAAGCATTACTTATGATTTTTAGGTTTAGGAGAATGATATCAATGTATTGAGCACTATGTATATATTTTGTGACACATCACAGGACAAAAAATATTTGAATCTGGAGTATTATTGAGTATCGAAATTTGTTGTAAATATATATCTTCCAGTTCTGCATACACATGAATAAAAATATCATGTTTTCATTTTGTTTTGGCTCTATATATGTATATGAATATCTTTTTGAATGTGATCATATTAATTGGTGATTTTAAATTAAGAATTTTTTTACAAAAGTACAAGAGTTTTATTTCAAAAATATATAATCCTTATAAAACATTTTCTATCTCTGAATACTATGGAGTTCATTGAAAAGTTGGATTTTGATACACATTATATATAAATTGAATGCCTTTCTCACACTGTGTCTCACATGGAACTTCTGGGTCACTGAATTAAAACATTCTGGATGTAAAAACATATTTTTCCTAACATTAAAGTATAACCTACCTTACTTTTTCCAAGTTGTCTGGCAATTTTGGGAAAAATGTGTCACAGTCGAAATCTTTCAATATTTTTGTCAAGTATAATCGGTAGAAATTCTTTGATTCCATTGATTCCTGAAATGAGGATTTGAAAGTTGTTTTAATTTGTTTCACCCAAAACTTAGTTTTCCACCTGATAAATATGACTGCCTCCAACAACCCATACATTTTCATATAACCTTTTGAACTCTTCACTTTCTAAAGCATCTATACATTCTTTGAGACTCTTGAAACTATATACTTCTGTGAAATTAGTTAAATCTAATTCTGATCTAGACAGAACAACATTTATTCTATTGCTTAATGGTTTGTATTTCATAGGAATGGAGTCCCAGGTTTTTCTACCCATGATAACCACATTTCTCTTGTTGATATCATCTGTTCTTGTAGTCATTCGAGTGAAATATTCCATTTCGGTTCTGAAAAATATGTTTGAAATGTTTTCAGCAAAATTTCAGTTTCATCAGAAAATATTCCCACCTGAGTCTCCATGGCAAATTATTATTCTTACCAATTCCCATGTTTTCACACGCAGCAGCTATCAAATTCAATTTGATAACCATTTTATTAAGAATATAATTCAAATTTTATACGAAATCAAAACAAGTTGTCTACTCGTCCACAAATATTTTGGAACTGACATACTGACAAGTATGTTGTCATTGTCAATTCCGTTTACAGAGTTCATTATTGAGCAAAATATTTACCGATGGTGGCGCTGCATTCACTGTTCCCGAAACGCGTATTCTTCAGCAGTTTCATTTTCATATGGTTCTTACGTGTTTATACTGTTTATAGTGGTTGTTAATATTCGAAATTATGTGTAAAAAGGCTTTTTTTGTGGTGGATTTTTTTTTTAATTAATTGGACTTTTTATGTAAGTACAGAAAAAAGTTACTTGTAAGCATAATCAAGCAATATTTCATATTTTAGATCGTCTAGCAAGATGTTCCTAAAACTATAAGAAATTTTTAAATATTTACAAGCAACACCCGACAGTTGATGTATTGTGAAGGAAGAGCAAATACTTCATGCCAATAGCTTAATTTGATGTGGTAAGAAGTCGAGTATGAAGGACATTAATAACATTGCAGGTATCTGTCTACAAATGTCTGCTCTATTAGGACAGCCCCATCAGATCGAGGGTACATTTTCTAAAATGAAGATTTGAAAATCACCAAGATGGAGTGCACATTCAAATCAGGCTTATCTGAATTTTACAAGCATATTTCAGCATTATTATTGAACTGTGCAAAGTTGTATTTACTACAATACTTAAGTGGCAAATTATCGTGCCCTGGCAATTTTACTGATCCTAGTATCAAATTTATTGTCAAGTTTTGGGTCTGGGTTTCAGGATTAATATTAGCTCTATAGAGATGCTAATATAAATAAACATTAGTATGCATAAAACCAAGCACAATAAATTATAATCACATGCCTTTCGTTCATTAATTTCCTCAATAATTCCCGTTTTGTTGGTTACATATACTTTATTATTATTTTCTGTTGCACCCAATAACACAACAATTGGCGTTTTCATTTATATTTCCTTCAGACATTCCATAATTGGATTTGAAATCGATATAACTACAAATCACATACGATAGCGAAACAAAACAAAGAAACAATACGCGTTTTGGGAAGTTCACATTATGGTCGCTAGTGTCGTGTAGTTGTGTTTTGCTTTTTTGATCAGTTTTCTTCGGAATATTTATCAATGGAACAGAAACCTATACGGTCTGTGAAAAGCAGGTGAAAAGTGTGGTTATTTATCATTTTCGAATAGGTGGCGATACAAGAGTTCTGTGGCAGGTTTCGTTTACGCCTTGATGGTTTCTATAAATATTAACCTAATTCGAAGATTTCAAAATATTTATCTGAATCACAAAGATTTTGGATAACTTTATTTTCACAAGACCCCAATGACCTCCTGTTATCAGTTCGATTATCATTTGTTATAAATTATTCAGAATGGACAGGGAAGGAGCTAACGAAGAAAGAGCTTATTTTTTATCGGTACTGGAAACTTTCAAAAGTTATAGGTATGACACGATCGTATTATAATCAATTAGTTGAAAAATCATTATGTGTATTATAGAAAACAATCTCTATTGAGAATCCAAAACAGAGAAAGATGTTATGATAATCTTCCCTTTCACCATCAAAGGTGGCTTGAAGACTATAAAGATGATTTGGATTCTTTGAAAGTATGTATTGAGAAGAATGCCAACTTTATTCCACAAGTTTTAAGAGAAGCACATTGTATTTTTGAGAATGTATATTCCAATGAGTTTTCTATGCACTCAGAGAAAAAAGTGGGATCACTGTCAGAGGGCCTAGACAAGGTAATCAAGTATATTGTAATAAATATTCCTCTTCTCAGCATACTTCCTAATAATAAATAGGTATTTTTCAGGTACAATCTGTGTTCAAGCAACTTATGCGAGATTGGAGTAGTCTTGGAGCACAAGAACGTGAGCAATGCTATGGTCCAATCATCAAGGAAATATTCACTCACTACCCCAAAGATCAATACAAACGAAGTGACATCAGTGTTTTAGTGCCTGGAGCAGGCTTAGGGAGACTTGCATTTGAGATAGCTTCAAATGGTTTTGCTTGCCAAGGCAATGAGTTCAACCTTTTCATGCTGATAGTATCCTTTCATGTGTTGAATTTATGCAAAAAGATTGATGAACATGAGATATATCCTTGGATACATCAATACTGTAATAATACCAAAATTGAAGATCAGATACTTAGTGTCAGGTAAATTGAGTGTGATAAATTTGTTTGTTAGTTATGGATAAATCTGTTCACAGATTTCCTGATGTTATACCAATGCCAACTCCTGAAAGCACATTTTCAATGTCAGCTGGTGATTTTTTAGAGGTCTACACTAAGCACAATGAATGGCATTGTGTGGCTACATGCTTTTTTATCGATTGTGCCCCAAATGTTATAGATTTTATTGAAAGAATATTCCAAATACTCAAACCTGATGGTCTTTGGATAAATTTGGGGCCCTTGATGTATCATTATTCAGATACTTCGACTTCAGACAGTATCGAGCCTAGTTTTCAAATTGTAATGAAGGTTGTGGAGAAAGTGGGTTTCATAGTTGAAAAGTGCCAAACTGGAATCAAATCTAAGTACTGTCAAAACCCAAAATCAATGTTACAATATGAATATGACAGTGTATTTTTCGTGTGTAAAAAACCATTGAAGAAAGATGATGATACTGATGATTTGAATGCATCTAGTTCTGTTATAAACTCTTGAAATTGGTCTGATACTCAATTATATTACTTTTATTGGCATATGAAGTTTTCTTCTCAAATATTTATGATTCAATTTCAATAAACATTGAAAATGTTACAAATAACTATTTCTTATGCTCAATCATAAATACTTGTAAGAATTAAGTTTCTGATTTCATTTTGTGCTGTGATGAATAAAAAAACTCCCAATATTTGAAATAAAATTTATTTAACTTAAAATAACATGAAATTAGGGGATACTGGATTTATTGGATATTGTATCATTTCTTTCCTGACTTCTTGATTCCCCCACCTATAAGAGGGCCTTTTTGAGATGCTTTGGCTTTTGCTTCTTGCAATGCTTTTTGCATTTCTTTTTGCTTTTGTTTGTGGGCCAAGTCATCTTCATCTAGATCCTTAGCTTCTTTCTTTGGAGCTTTAAGGGGTTTTTTCTTGCCTCCTTCTCTGCCGGACATGCTGACAATGAAGAATATATATATTTCTTGTATATAAAATTTGGATAAATAAATTATGTACTAAATCTTAGATATGTTTATAAAATGAGTTCAGTATCATATTCCTAACCTCAATCAAATTCACGTAGCTGTATATGGTATAACGAAAATAAAACTCACCTGAATTTGTAACTTGTGAATAAACGTATCACTAATCCAAGAAATTTTCAGAATGATACAATTTTATATTTCGGGCACAATTCCTAGTAAATAAAATCGACTCTACTTCCTACTACTGTCAACGTCATCGATGTGACTTGACAGCAAGTTTTGAACCAGTGAACGATGTTAAAATCTTATGATATAATCTATATTTATGATCTTTCTCTATCTCCCAGAAGAATATTCATCACAATCACATCACGTATTTGTGCTTTTATATAAAAATTTTGTCATTTTATTCAATTTTTGATCCAGGATAAGTGACGTCAATTGAATGCAGCTCTTCGTAGAGCTTGACATCACAGCAATCGAATGTCAAATGGTTTGAAGCTATATAGAACATAACTAAAACAATATATAGATCATTGGGTAGGAAAGGCTTTTTGAAAATTAATGTTTGAAATTGTTTTCGAGAACACAACTACGTGACATCTTTCGTCAGAATTGCATCACAACATCGTGGTGTGGTTACTCCAGGTTATCCTCGTGGTTACAATCAATTTACCACTGACATGCGCTTGTTTCTGATTCTGTATGTGCTGTACGTGCTGTAGCACCACACATGAACAATTTTCCCCTACCACCAATAACCATCCAGTCAGATTTTGTTCTACTAACGAAACAGTGGAACAGCTGATTAGTTTCAAGGGAACTTGCGATCTGTCAGTTTGAGCAAAACAAAGTAAATCTGCTGTTGTGCAAGTGCATAACAAAAATTCTCAAATATTTTCAGAATGTGCAATGAAACGATAGTAGACTGTATGACTAGTGTTGTTATATAGCATACGAGCAAGTCGTGGAGAAATCTGGCACCGACCTAAAGGTGAGATTTAATTTTGTTATTTCATAATATTTGGTCAATGGTTGCCATTTTGTCTGAGGGTGAACTGAAATTTCATTGAAAAATAATATCAGTCATATCATCAGTTCATAGATAAGGATATTGAGTACATATGGGCTTGCTCGAAAGCACTTTGAGGTTTCATGTTTCTTCTTTGTGTCACATTTTCAACATCTTTGTTCCTTCATGTGTGTACTTCTGAACGCAGTAGTGATACATTGCTGGGTTGATTTTCGTTTTCGCAGTTTATATCACAATAATCGGAAACAGAAAGTTTCCATTCCTTGCAATTTTTTATTTGGAATTGGAAAAGGTTTGTGTTGTTTGATGTTATCTGCGTATATAGATTGAGCACACAGAACACGTGTGAATTATTGCACAAGGATACAGTTTGTTCGTGGCAACAAAAAACGTGCTTTCGTCTCGAACCAGATTATTGTTATCTTGCTATTTACAATATGAGTTTGAATATGCAAGTGTTAGATTTGGCTGCTTAAATAGTTGTCTGGTAATTTTTGCTGGAAACCTTCAATATTTCCAGGAAAACATTTTCCATGGCTTTTGGATTGCAGAATGTCTGTAATCTAATATGTCAGATTCTCAGCCAAGAAAATAAGGTACTCCTCTACTTATTAACAGTCAGAAAATGTGTCTATTTTTACTAGAATCGCTTCTGTTTTTGTTGGAATTTACTTCTGACAGATCGTTTCAGTTCATCTATTTATGTTTTTTCTCAAGCACACGCACAGGTTTCTTGTTAATTATAGGAAAGTATAAACGATTCAAACAGCCAGAGCCTTTTCAAAATATCGCATTTCCGTATCTATTTCATGCCCTCACCTATTAATTAGATGTTGAAATTAGAGAAACTGTATGATAAAATATTGGTTGCACTTATCAATGATAATCAACTCAAACAACGATATAACAATCACCGGAAATTAAACCATAACGATTGAGTCTTCCAGAAAAATTAATAATAGGTAAACACATTCATTCACTTGTGATGATCCACACTGTACCTCGAGAGGTCAGGGCCGACTTACAGAATTTTGGTGCCTAGGTGTAGAAAATACGAGAGATAATTTATATTATGAAGTATCCAATGAAATCATGAGAAATAATTGTTTATCAACAATAGGATTATAAAGAATTTGTAGATTTTTCTAGTTGTTACAGTACAATTTTCTCGATAGCGTAACGTTATTAAACCATAATATTCTGCGGGTCTTCGCAAATGTAAACCCCCTTCCGGCCCACCCCGTTCATCCACCGTCTGGGCCCCCTGCTCAGGGTGGTTGACTTCTGCTGCGTGACTTTTCTTTTGTTTGCGTTTCAAGCGCAGCCGACTCGATACGAACGCGAATGTCGTTGAACCAGGTTGAACCTTCAAAGGACGATCGCCCGAGGAGAATGGACTCGGACGGGTCAAAATTCTCCGAAACAGAGACAATTTCATTTGTTCAGGACCAGAGGCTTTCTAAAACCCTTTCGAGTAGTAGTTGGTACTCTGAAAACCATGAAGGTGTTGTTAGGGTTTGACAACGAGTTTTGACGTTTCATGAACGAGTGTATTTACGGTGTAATCGTAGAATTGTAACTAATTAACATAAAAACAGAAAAAATACTTCAACGTTGTAAGAATTTCTCATGATCAAATGTTCATTTATCGAAGAACTGCAAAAAGATTATCACACCGTTGCGTATATCTACATTTTTCTGTTTGATTTGATGACGGGGGTGTCCTCATGGCTTTTATTCTAAACACTGAAATGTTTGTCACTTTTGAATTATTTTCCAAAATTTTCGTTTTTTTTTATGTTTCTCCGAAAATACTATCTTATTTGACCATTTGTGTATTTCTCATAATTTGAACGTCGTTGTAATGAGAAACGAATTTAAAACACTAAATGTATGTGTGATTTCAAATACTTGTTTGAGAATCAATATCCGCTGATAATATTGATATCAATATATTTTATTTCATAACATCAGATATGCCTTGATGCATAAATGAAGAAACTGTGTTATCTATTGAAACATGTCATCAATAAATATATGCGGTCAACTTGATCATTGTATACTCTGTAAATGAAGAAAACCTAATCTTATTATCATTCCATAGTACAATATCGATTATGAAATACATATGGGTGTGATCTGTATCAGAATGAAATCAAATAGTGACGTAACCTGCAATCTAGTAAGCCGAGTAAGACAAGCACACTACTATGTCAGGTGTCAAGTTCGCTGGGACTGAATTTGAATTAAGTTGTGTTTGGGAAAGGTATTCTGACAATGGCCTTCACGTATAACGTGCTTCAGATAAAACATATGAATATATTGTGATAATTGACTGGAATTGTCTTGTGAAACAACGAAAATAAATAGTTAATCCGATACAAGCAACTGATGAAACGTATGGTATGTCCCCAGATGAGATCAAAAGTCTGAAAAAGTTAGGATACGGCTGATTTTTTAGTTTCGCCCTCTATCTAGGATAAAAAACTTCAAAAAACTCAATTCCTGCACCTCTGTTGCTGGGGAATTGGGTCAAGGATGTTTCGCAACCTGGTTCCTATTGATTTTCGGCAATCCTATAGATACCTAGGCATTGAAAAACTGATTATATTGATGACGTAACAACGTTTAGGTATGAAACAAAACACGGACTCGCTACATTGTTTGCCAACAGATTTTCCTATCTGATGTAAACGAAAATGTGATCAATTTGAGCACGTGCAGAGGTTAACCTTGTGGGTTTCTATAATGCAACAGCGTTGCCAAGTTGTGTGTCCGAAGCGTTCAATAGTAGTTATCTATTTATCTTTCTTTGTTGTCGAGCCTATCTGTAGCTACCTTATTGGTTATGTAAATGATATGCTGGATTCTGATATTCATTATTCATATGTATGAAGTTTCACAATTTTCCTGGCTCATATTGCATCGCAATTTGTCGAGATTACGTTTTATTGCACGTTACCAACATTTAATTCAGAACAAATTATCTAGAATGTTTGTTGCTGGATAACTTGATATTTTTATTATTATACAATGATTACAAGGAAGTAGGCTGTTCAGTCACTTGTTTTCGAATCGAATCTACATATTTTGTAGTTGGCAACACTTCACAACTATGTCCAAACAATATTCGTTTAAATATTCATCTTTCGATATTGTATGAATCTAGTTTAACATTATTCACTCTAATTTGTATAACCACTCATCATAATTTGTTTGTACAAAATACCCCTGGAAAATAAAACATAATGATTTCATTTTCTGCAATCAGTTCAAAAGTTGTCCATTTGAATACAATAACGCTACGTAACACTTTCAACTCTCAGAGACACGATTTCAATAATGAAAATCATACCTCAAACAGTCAAACTGCTTTCGCGTTAATTTACCTACTAAATATCGATCTGGCAATCGCGCCTTCGTCAGCTGTCCATATGCGGCTCTCACGCATCAGCTGGAAGCAACGTGGCAACGTCACGTGTATCCGCGGCAACGTGCGCGATGGTCTCGATCGGCCAATCACGAGCTCGATGTCCGTGTACGTAGAGCGGTGGGGATGGTGCGATGTTGACAGTCAGCTGTTCCGCTATTATGGAACCTAATCGGCAGTACACAGGGGTGGACTGGGTCAAGTTGGACGAACAGTGTTTGTGTTAAATGTGCGAGTTGCTTTCTTTGTTAGTAGATAAAGTGCAAGAAGGAAACATTGTGTAGTTTTTTATCATCTTCCACAATATGGTTAGTAACTTGAAAGTTAATTCTTGTGATTTGATGAAAATGTGGATTTTTAACAGAAATACAAAATTCAAGTTGTCTTTAAGAATCATGATTTTCTGACTTTTCAACAAAAAATATTGTCTTTGTGTCTCATTCGCACATCTGTAGATGAATAATATTTCAACTTCCTAAGAACCTGATTAATTCTTGAGAAACCACTGTTGAAACTAATTAACCTCTTTTCAATTGAAAAATAATTGTTTTTGTTCACATACGGGGTGTTGTATACATCGAATAAACCAGAGATAAACATCGAACAGAACAAGAGTCGATAATTTAACGTTCGAACGTTTTCCATTCCAATCCATTCTACCGTGACAATTTTGTAATTATTTTGTATTCATTATGTCAGTGAGAATACAAGTGTAATAATAATTGAAGAGAAGTTGGATTTTATCCGAAGCTTTCACCTGATTACTTGTGGGTAACCTCCTTTCGCTAGATTTTTCCCTTCCGTATAAATTGCATCAGCTTCACGTTCGCATTGGCGTAGTGAATCAGTTTTGTTGTGGAAAATGTATAGGTACAGGGTGTGCAAATTTTTATGTTTGTATAGAGTAACTGGGTAAACTATTGGAAATAATGTCGTCTTTTATTTTCGGGTTATAAACAAAAGTTCTATTTTCCGACTTATCGTCACATAGGAATACATTGATTGTTTGTAAAGTTGGGGGGGGGGGGGACGGTTAAATTCTACATTTTTGGAGCACTTTGTTCAGTTCAACCAAGTGGCGTAGAGAAAATTGAAAAAAACTGTCCAACTTCGAGTTATGACCTATAACTTTATTTTTTCAAATGGGAATCATAGTTGACCATGGCGTTTTTTCGAATTCTAGAAAATAGCTTCATTGGGTTGTCTATTTTCTGCTGATCGATTGATTGATAACTCATATTTGATATCACGATTATTGTCATTACAAATATGATATTGTAATATGTAATGCTCCTCGTAATATTCTTGCGACATTATCACTAAACAAACGAAAAAATGTCAGCTCAAAATTGAACAGTTCGTTTTTCACGCCACTGTATTTTACGGAAAAAGGTGTGTAAAGAATATAAAAGTTGTTTTCCCCCAACTTCACTAACAACCGTCATATTCGTATGTGTCGAAAAATCAAACTCGAAAACAAAAGACGATAGCCTATTTTTGTGTACACCAGTGAACTCATCCTGAAAAAGGTGATCGAGGACGATACTTCCATTTCTCCTATAGTTACCGAGTTCTGCCCTATGCAAACATCGAAATTTGCCCATTCCGGTAAATAAATCTTAATACAAACAGAAATTGTTAAAAATCAATCACGAATATTTTTTATACAGGCACTATTTTCAAGTGGGGTTATCAAATCACAGTTAAAGTGTTTTCAATATTTGTATTCTACATATAATATCAAAGCAGAGTTCAAAAAGTTTTATAAATCTTTTCGTTGATCAGTATGTGGTCTGATATTATTGTATGACGTATAATTGACTCGAAACTGTCTTTGAAATGTATTATATTAATTTATCGATTCGTCTCGTAGGGATAATCGCGAAGGTCACTGATAATGATCATTCAAAAACCAAACTGTAGTTCAACAGCAAGAAAGATTAAGTCGCAATTAGCGTAATTGTTATTTCAGCAACACCAAGGTCAGCACACCATGATTAGATTTTATCTACGATTAGTCTAACCGTAAAAATTCTCCGATCGCACCCTGTACATAAGCAAAGAGCACTGATGGCATTTGCAATGATTTTATCCCGATGATATTTCACCTTAATTTTCATGTAATTCACGATTACAGGACAGCATGTAACAAAATAAATACCGTAACTTCGGTATCGTTCGGATTTTGCTCTGTTCATCCATCAAGTAGGTCAAATAGAACTAGATTCGAAACAGAGGAAATGAATTATGTCACTGGAAAAAAGTGGCTGCATTATTTTAGACTGTACGTATTGTGGTAATAGAGTGGAAAATTGCTTGCTTTCAGTTTTGGTTCAGGCTTTTGTGATAAGTTTCGTTTAGTCCAACTATGAACTTTCATTAATATTTTTTGTTTGTGTGGGTCGATAACATCTGGTTTTGAAGAATTACCACGTTTAAGATTGCTGGTACACGTTCCATTGAAATTCGAAGACCAAGCTTGGTTCACAGAGCAGAAGACCAATTGACACAGTGAATTTGACTTACTTCGAATACTTTTCAGTACATTCATATCCACATTTTTTCAAGGTACACCAAATACTTGATTTTTTTAGAAAAAATGATGACTTTTCTACGAGACCCAAAGCAATCAAAATAAATAAAAGTCAAAGTGGAAGCATAAAACGGTTAACAACGGTTACGTGTTGTTTTGTCGGATATATAAATATCAATTCCGTGATTTTGAAACGTCAAAGTTCAAACTTGCTTCCGTATGTATGTATGACCTCCACGATCGTTAAGAATTCGTGAAGATTATTCGTCGATTCTTTTTTGTTTTCCGATACACGACGCTTCTTTAGATTCTATTTTTGAATGCCTCCGATTTATTTTAATTTCATCTACAATATTTTTGTAATGAATACAATTTATAACATAACAATGAATCTACTAGGACATAATCAATTTATTGAATTATTAAGAATAAATGAGGTTCAATAGTCTGTTTGGAATAATTTGTCCATTTTTTATGATGTAATCATTTGTACTCTTTGTTTGCTTTTTTTCATAACTATGGAATTTTCCATATTTGTGCTGAAAAGACGTTTTGCAGTTAATACTAAGGAATTGAAAAGGATGGTTCATTACTTACAAAAGAAGGGCGGGTGTTCGTGACGTCATTACTGGATCTCTCGTTTGCTTTAAATTTTTATGATTTCTATAAAGACGAATTATACAGGGTGATTCATTGGGAAATGGCTTACTGTAAGGGTAGGTAGAGGTTGCCAAGCTGGTTCTGATATGATATGATGGGTCTAGCGCCCTGTATAAGCGAGATACAGAGTGTTTTATGTATATTTCTCCTATTTCTTCAATGGCTCATAACTTACGATCCACATTGTATATTTTATTCATTTTCACAACATAAACTCATTATCCTGTATGCTATCGAATACCGAATGAATGAAACTAATAATCCAGGTACGGACTTGAAAAAATTCAAGGAATTTCATCACCCTGCATGACGAGATTTTGAAAATTCGTTTGCAGATCGTACCATTGTTGTACCTGTTGATTTGAGACAAAATTAATTCTTACAAAATTCTCACAAAATCAAAAAAAATACCTTTTCCTTTTTTTTAAGTCATACTCCTTCAGAATGTGATTTCTTCTCATTTTATCATTTGTAGCATGAATAAATGCAATCTTCATTACACATACGGGGTGTTTGTAACTGGTTATTGAAATAGCACTTTGTTCCAAATGATAACTGTGGACTTATTTTACATCAAGGTTGTGATCCAAAATTTAGGATATCATGAAATGGTTAGTAATTTGATTGAAAGTGAAAGATCAGTATTTAGAGACGAAAAAGTAATTTTGACACATTAACTGAATGATTTTGTTTAGCTTGACATAGCAACAACTGATGAAATATGATCAATATTCATAATATGTGTATATTATATTGTGATGATCAAGAAGATTCATAGTATTATTTTCACAATAAGTTTGAATTAAGGTGCGTTGCTGACGTATTTCGCGCCATTGGAAGACAAGCATTTTGACCGACAAAATAGCTCAATTGATCTATTCTTTTCAGTTCGTCATCCTTGGTTATTACCAGCACGTGGCTGCAAAAGACTTGGACTCGTTTGATTTGAGATGCATTTGCAAATTATACTTGCGAATGTTTCAATTTTAGTCTTTAGGAAACCAATAAAATAATCATGGTATTTTTTTGCTGAACTGGAGAAATAAGTAACAGACAATATGACCAAGACTGGACCCAGGCGAGTTCGATCGATCCATCGACATTAATTTCTATTTGATATTTTTTCGTCAGATGCAGAATCCTATCTCGACATCCTCTGGACCAGAAACGGACAGCGTTGTGGGTGGCGGCACAGGGGCAGAAGTTCTTGTATCGGTGGCCACTCTGATAACCGAGGGCCGTATCCCGGCAGATCCGGGTTCGAAGACTAAGAAATTCCTCGAAGGTCCGCACTGTAAGCTAGTGAAAGGGTCATCGGACAGAAGACACGTGTGCGATTCGGCCAATCCTTTGGTGAGACTTTTACTGTTAACTTTTTAGTAGGTGGGAATTTTGTAGGTCGAGAGAATTGGGCTTCGAGCGGTCAAAAGTAGATTGATGAACAAAAAAAAATGTTGGTTGAAATGAAGGTGACTAGTTACTTGTAACTGGTAACCACCTCGTTACGCCTATGCTTGTTAGAATACAATATGACGGTTAACAGATGAATATTTGAAATTGATTCATTTATTCAGTATTTGAGTATCAATAAATATACTCCATGTGAATAAATACTTGAAGGGTTTTGTTTGGTTATATTATGTTGATTCCTTGAGATTTTTGTTCCAGTTGCAAAAAAGCAAAAAATTGATTATTTTGTTCTACCTATACATAGAGGGTTTCCCAAAGGTCAAAGTCAAGCTGGAACCTGGCAATAAGACAAGTTAAAAAAGTAATGAAACTGGTGTATTTGGAAGAATAAGGACATTGAAAAAATCAGTTTTTCATTTCTGTTGCTATAAATTTCGACTTTTTTAATATATTTCCTTTTTTGTTATGGGATGCTGCATAATATGTAAACTCTTGCCTAAAATGTAAAGCCAACTGATTTAGCTTGAAAGGAAATATCATTTTCCCAACTAAATTTACAAAATTATCATTTCGCCCAACACAAAAAAAGTGCTATGCTAACTTGGCATTATGAGTGGCCACATTCAATAAGGTTTCTAAAATAGTATGATACTTGATAAAATATTTTTCAACTTGTAGACGATTTCTTGTTTTGCAAAGAAACCCAATTTTCAACAAAATTACTTACTTAAAAATTATTGTAGTGTGCCCAAAGCTTTTCTTTATTCACTAACTTCATTGAGTGAGAATATTTTCAGCGAAAGCAAAAATGGCGTCATAACAAAAAAAAAAATACAAAAAGTTAAGATTTGTAGTCGTATGTAGGACATCACCTGTTCTCAATTACATTTTTTATCAACAGAAAAAAATGTCCCTATTTGCATGCCATTCAGATTATACGTGTAGTAATTCAAAGAAATTGAATGGGATTACAAATGCATTATCTTTCTGAAACGAATCAGAACTTTTTTAATCAATTTATTTCGCAATCAGCTTCAGAATATTTGTATCGCACAAAAATTAAAAAAAGCATGAAAGCTTCTGCAATAATAAAAACTAACGTTAACAGTAGGTATTTCTGAGTTGACACCATTGAAGTTTGACAAAAATAATTCTACTTAAGTAATATGAGTAAAAGGACATTATACAATATAATATAAAAGTACCTTTCCCAAACCTGAAAAAATGCAATCTTTTAACAAATGTGTGGGAAATACTTCAACTTTGTGGTAAAAACGACCAAAACATATTTACATGTTTGTTTTGTGATAGCTACCACTAACTATCATTTCTAATTCAGATGTCCTTGCGTGAAAGTATCAGTAAAATGTGATAATGGAAAAATATTTCGCTTTTCATTATTTCTCAAGTATTCTTTATGAACGATGAACCAGATTGAATTGAATGTACATTAGAAAGTAAGTCATCGATCAAGATTATTCAGGTATAGTTAACGATGAGCAAGTGTCAACTCTATTGGTGCTATGAATACTTGATCAGAGTCGTTCATTTTGTTATACAGGGTATATGAACAGCACAAAACTCAACAGTGAGAAACTACTTTATGTAAAATTATCGTAGGCAGTCGAATGATTATAAATTCGAGTTATGATATACAATGAATTTTTATCATTACTATATGTTGAATTGATATTTTTCAGTGCTTGAAGTTTGAAAGCGACCGAGAAACTGTTCTGAACCTGTGTCATAAAGACCAAGCTTTGTGCATTGAAGTTCTGTTGACCTGTCAATGCGAAGAAATCGACGACCGATCAGAGAATATCGACGACATCTACGTTTTGGAACAGTGGCACTTGTACATTGAAAATAAAAAGTAAGAGATTTATTGTTTCCTACAAAATATTCATTCGATCCACGTTTGAAGAAGTATATTGAATTAATTATTGGTAATGATTTATACAACTAATAGATACCAAAACAGAAATAAAATCTGAAAAAATCTGGTTTCTAAAGAAAATGTGAAGTAGAACTAATTCAATTCTTTAAATATTGATTTGAATTTCTGAGATGATCATCAGTACCGAATCATAGCGAAATCAACAAAATCAAACATTGATTGCAGAAGATCAAGAAAAAATAATGTCTTACTTCATAAAGAAACTAATTATCGAGAAAAACATACGCATTTTCATCTCAAAATGTATTTTTTTATCATGTAACCAATAAACATTTTACATGCAATCTGAAATGGAATAAAATACAAATACGATCAAACTTAAGAAAGAAGTATATAGAAAACACGTCGTTTACGTTTGTAAAGTCATAAGTCATTTTTGCGTTGATAGACACAATAATCTGATTCGTTTGTTTACAAATTCAAGGAAAGAATCTGAACAATTCATTGTATATTTCATGTGCCTATTTGGATATTTTTCAGAATTGATATTTACATTTGAATCCGGTACTGATAAGAAACATCGATATTTGCAGCAATCGTACACATCTCTAGCTATGTTATTACTCTGTCCACTAGTCTGTTATATCTCGATCTTTGTCCTTCACATGGAATTAGGAGGGGATAGATACAGTTGAATTGAAAATGGTATGTTCGTTATTGCAGTTTTTTTAATATTCCAATTTTAGTAATGAATAAACGATGGTTTTCATAGAAAAAACCTTCTCACTTTTTTCTTTGAATTTACAATGCATTCATATCTACAATGTGGTCGAGTATTATAGAGGGTGACTCGTGAAATATGCTAGAACCATCTGAAATTGAAATATGTCAATCGATGTCGACTTCTACGTCATCAATTCAGTGCACTATAGAGCATCTGCGGCGCGTCACAAAATGGACGTGTCTTTTAGGTTTGGAGGTAAAACGACGTCGTTAGACGTTCAATTTGAATATTCGAATTGCGTTTCGCACTGGTAAATTATTGAATGCATGAAAGAATCATCCTCTACACAATGAGCTATTGTTTCAGTTATGTTTTACTACCAAACCGTTTGACATTCCATTGCTGTAATTTGCTGTGTAATGTCCAGATGCTCTATTCAAGTATTGGTTGTATGAAACCACTATACAGGGTGATTCACCTAAATTCATTAGAGGTTTATAGAGAACTGAAAGAGATATCAACTTGAAATTTTGGTGGATGCTACCACTCAATGTGTATAAAAATTGTATGGTCATTCCATTTGAAATAAGGAATTTATTGCGATTTGAAATTTCCAGAAAGTAAACTGAAATATCAAACATCCTGTTGAATATTTTGGAACACTTGGAAGGATACCTGATAGAACACTCTTTCATGGATGCGTATACGAAGATGGAAACTCACATCTTGAAAATTGAAGATAATATGGACATTTTATTTAGTCAGTCCATCTGTCGAAATTTTTCTTGAAAATGGAATATCTTGAAAACAAATCACGATAGGAAGAAAATTCAAAATGCAACAGGTCCAGAATTTTTCATAAATTCGAAATAAACAGGATGTTCCATTTGAAAAAAAACAAAGTTGATATCACTTCCGGTTTAACCGGAAGTAACAGCGTATTGAAAATATTTCAAGAGAATAGAACACATTGTGTAGTAGCATCCCCAAAAATTTCAAGTTGATATCTCTATCAGTTCTCCATAAACCTCTAATGAACCAGTTAGGTGAATCATCCTGTATAGTCAATATAATTTTTGTTGTTATTTTCCAGGCCTACGGAGACTCCCTATTTAAACATCCATCAGCTGGCGAACGCCATACGATCTCAGCTTTACTTCTCGCAGATCACCGCGTGGCTGACGACACACGAAGACGCCGACGAGCCCTCGACGCCCGCCGTCACGGCCAACAACTTTCGCTACCACGTGACGGCGGTCGACGATACGCTGGCGTCGTCGCGTTTCCACGCCGACGCCCACCGGCACGAGTTTCCGGCGACCGACGTCGGCGAACGACGGTCGTTGCGCGTCTCGTGCACCTCCTTGCCGAGGAGGTGCAACGTGCCGCAGGTCGCGTGCAAGAGGTGTGCCAGGAGCAAGGTTAGTCTTCTCTGACTAGGGAATGCAATATCGTTCCCGAGAGATATCGGCCTTTTTTAGCAAGATTGATCTCGGACGAAAGAAGGGCCAAAAGAGATTTGTGGTTTCAACTAGCGTCAAAGGGTTATATTCAGTTAGGAGGCCGAAAAAGGCGAATTTTCCAGATTTTTTTCTGAGAAAACTTTTGAATCCATTGATCTAATAATTTGTGCACATATTATGGTATCTTTCAACAGTATTTTGAGACTTGTTATTGGTAAAAAGAGTTATTTGGAAAGGAGCTACAGCTGAGCTCCGGGAGCTCCTCTCAAAAAAGACGTTTCGTGGTGACCACTATATTTCTGAACTTGAAAAACCAAACAAATTTAAATCCAGTAATTAATCGAGGGAATGAGAAAAATACATTTTTTGATAAAATGGCGGTTTCTCAAAAAAATCGATTTTTGTCAAAATTTTCGGCTTTCAATTGTTTATAAAAAAATATTTATAAGTGAGAAAAAATCTTCGATTAATTACTAGAAAATATATTTGAGAAACTCGTGTTAAAATTTGAGACTAATCGGTTTAGCCGTTTTCGAGTAAAGTTGAGAAAAACGCGTTTAAAGTTTGAAAAGCACTTTTAAGCACTCTGAAACGCGTATTCAAATTTGCGTGTAACTTCGAATTTTTGAAAATTCTAACTGTATATAACCCCTTAAATTCGAAAGTGCTTTCTCAGCAATCCTGCTAAACGGATTCTTTGGACATTTTGTGTTTCTAAAGGAGCTACTTTCAAAATATTTCTCAATGGTTTGTGATTAGAATCATCTTTCATTCGATTGGTATGTTTTGTTAATCAATCTGTGAGTTCTGACATGAAATGATGAAAAAGTTATGATTACAAGATAGGAAAAATGTAGACTTCTCTGACTCTCAATATTTCGAAAATGGTATATTCGATTCAGAAAATTATCATTATTTAGTATTATTGTAAAGGATGTAGAAATACTACAAAATCATAAATATTCGAAATACAGGGTGTAACCAAATAAGTGTGTGAAATATTTGAGGGGGTGATTCCTCATCGAAAAAAAGATAGGATCTTTCATATAAAGAAATTCCATTGGAGCATCCCATATTAAGATAAAGCCCCTTTATTTGAGCGAATACGTGGCTCAATGCGAAGACGTCTAGACGCATGCGTAATGCATTTTTTGTTTAGAATTAAACATGCTGTCGGAAATAAATTTTTAAATGGTGAACAAATAATAAGACAAAAAGTCATTGGAAATAAATTTGAGGGGTTGCGTTTTCCCCCCTTACAACTATGGGGTAAACTAAATAACTTACTGGCTAAGTGTCTTTTTGGTAGTAGAAAATGTCAGTTCAATTTCAATACTGTAACTTTTTTAATAATTGTTAATAAAATGGTATGTACCCCCTTCTAGGGGCTGTATCTTATTATGGGATGCTCTAATGAAGTTTCTTTATATGAAAGTACCTATCTTTTTTTCAATGTGAAAACATCCCCTCAGATTGCGTCATGATCCTCTAGGCAAAATATTATCGATTGCTCGAGAATCAATTGACTTTGCCTCGATTTCTAATGATGCTTGTTGCATTCGAATAATCCGAAATATATCCTGAAAAAAAAACTATTCCAGATAAGATATATTCGAGATAACATATCTCCTCATTTTCAACCATGAACCCATCGTAATAACGCACTTTTTTCGTACGAGAAGTTTTCAAACATGTGTTTTCGAAAATGAAAGTATCGTTCGAAAGAGAACATCTGCCTGCATGAAACTTCTTCGAAACTTTGATATAAACTCACCCTATATATAATCTTCTTGCTATAGGTGAAGGAAACGGAGAAGCAAAAGGGTCTCATTAACGAAATGTGCCTGGTTGACGACAGAATGTACACCTGTTGCACGGTAAAGGGAAAACACAGATGCGAAGAAGAAGACGAGCATGTCAAAAGTGACAGCAAAACTAATTCGAAGAAGCGGTTGTGCCAGAACGCCAAGGCGCATCAGGAGGCCTCTACAAGCGAACAGCAGCCCAAATCGGGTGTTTATATTGAAAACTCCTCAGTATATCAGAACTCCAAGGATTTAGTCCACGTCAAAAATGATCTCAATAAAGACAAGGTGAATGCATGTTCATATTACAACATCTCAGATTCGATCTATTTCCCAGTTGAAGATATTTTTTTATATATCTAACTGTTGTCGTTTTCTACATTACTTTCTGAGAAAGTGTCTATGACGTTCATGAATCTAATAATCCTTATTTCCTTAAATAATGGGGAAGATCACTAATTTTTCGAAACAGCATAATCGTGTTCTGTATGTCCAAAAACTACCATTCATAATTTTTTTATTCGGTCTATATCATGAATAAAATAATAAAATAAACGGAATTGATTTCGAACATTTAATTTCATGCGCCATTTTCAAAGGTTGCTCCCATTGGTGTTACGCAGAGTGACGTGCTGACCCTACAAGCTCATTGACCTTGAGCTGACCAATCATAGAAAATTGTTCCATGGTAAATCGTGCTGTGTTGCCGCATCAAAATACCACAACTGATTCTTGGAGTAAAAGATGTGAAATAATATAATATAAATGATATTTTTTCCACAAATTAACATGAAATGATATAGTTATCACCTATCGATACGTTTTTGAGAAAATATATCGAAGGAATAAGGAGTCATCCACAAGTAAACTTGACAACATTACACATGGTGTGAGCAAAAGATATATGGAAACACACAAAGATAGACTTAGGGTATAGCACGTCATACGCTCATAGCACCGCCCACTTATTTCTGGCGTTTTCAAATTTTGAATGAAAATGCTGATTTGAAAACGCTGTAGAATCTATCATTATTATCTATATTATAATTCATCGATTGAGAGAAGTTTGGAAGGATTTCATCACTAGTGGTCTTCCCTATTGTTGACGAAGGAAGAATCATAGTTTCAGTTATTACCCCAGAAGTCTTCGTGTTCATGCATCATGGTTTCTAGTAGAAATGGCATAAATATGTTTGTTCTGGCATGTAATTTGAAGTCAAGTGTCTAAGTTTTGCGCATGTGTGAAATCAAAATGTATCGAATGACTGACAGTGTTCAACTACCACTTCAACCTCTCTCGATTTGACAAGAGAAAAACAAGTGTATCTATTTACAGATGCAAATGAAACCATTGCTAGAGTGTGGTTTAATCCCAGGAAACGAATAGTTACACAATAATTTCATTATTTATTGTAATTTTGTTAATATTGACAATTTCGTAATACAGGGTGTTGTATTGAACTGATGAAATTCCTTGAATTTTTCCAAGTCCGTACCTGGATTATTAGTTTTATTCATTCGGTATTCGGTAGCATACAGGATAATGAGTTTATGTTATGAAAATGAATAAAATATACAATGCGGATCGTAAATTGTAAGCCATTGAAGAAATAGGAGGAATACATGAAACACTCTGTATCTCGCTTATACAGGGGGTTTTTCAGAACCATCTAGGCGACCTCTACCTTCCCTTACAGTATGCCCATTTCCCAATGAATCTCCCTGCATTATTGATGATTTTATGAAAGTTGATTCGGGAAGTTGAACTATAAAATCCTTTCTTCAATTGTTTCAGGGCCAGTTATTGCTGGACGCCATAGAACGCAGCGGAAAGAGTACAAAAACGAAAGCGAGTGCAAGAAAGAATGAAAGTGATAATAATAAATGTGATAAGCGAGCTAGTGATATTTTTAGCATTAGGAGAAACAATTATAATATATTCGTTAACAAACATTGTGATAGCCCGATACCGAAGCCGGAGCACAAGAAGAAGATCGACAATGTCTCGAACGTCGACGTGTTGTCTTCATCCAAACGCAGCGCCCTCAGGCAGAAGATATCTTTCGAGGACGAGTCGAAAGGGGATGAAGGAGGAGGAGGAGGAGGAGGGGTGGTGGAGGTTCCTAGTCCGTCCGAACAGGCAAAGTTCAGGAAGAATCTTGACAACGCCGCCTCCATGGTGTTTCATTCGAGGACTGGCCTGCCATTGACGAGCAGCCCGGCGCCAGTTAGGAGGGGAAAGTCTTGCTTCGATTTCGATTCTTCCATCAATTCAGTGTCGGCGATCAAAAGGTGAGAGCTATTTTCGAAGAACTAGGAATGAAAAAGTGATGCCAATGGGGAAGACCACCAAGTGATGAAATCCTTCCAAACCTCTCTTAATCGATGAATAATGATATTGGTTCAGTGTATATCCAATATCAAGGATCAAAATCAAAGCAAGTAGATTCTACAGCGTTTTGAAATCAGCATTTTCAATCAAAATTTGAAAACGCCAGAAATAAGTGGACGGTGCTATGAGCGTATGACGTGCTACACCTCAAGTCTATCTTTGTCTGTTTCCATTATATATATTTTGCTCACACCACGTTTAATGTTGTCAAGTTTACTTGTGGATGAATCCTTATTCCTTTGATATATTTTCTCAAAAAACGTATCGATAAGTGATCCTAAAATATCCTTTATATTGTATTCTTATACATCTTCTATTCCGAGAAAAAGTTGTGATATTTTGTTGCGGCAACACAGCAATATTTACCATGGAACAATTATCTATGATTGGTCAGCTCAAGGTTGATGGGCGTGTAAGGTTAAGCACGTCACACTGCGTTGATTTTGAAATCTTCAATAATATCAAAGCAAATTATTGAAAAATCGATTCGCCTTGAAACTCACTTTTCGGATTTTCGAGAAATTCATAATTTTCTATCATCGAATATATCGAAAGATTCCAAAAAAATTAAAAAAAAAAATAAAAAAATCGTTAGAATATCCATCAAAAGAAGAATATCAATAAGGAATTTATAGATCGAAATACGTCATGAATGACAGTTTTGTGGATCAGATAATGTCAAAAATGACAGTCCTCCTATTTTCCTGCCTTTCTACGGCACCCCAAATTCATTTGGCTGTATGAATGTATACTATGAGTGATTCTGAAACTTTCTGTGAAAATTCCTTCAACGCACTAAAATTAATAATTCAGCATCCTTTGGGAACAGTTCAGTTTACTTTGATGGTCACAACATCTCGTATGTGTTTGATAAAATTTATAACTTTTGTCTTTCCAGTGCGTTATTCTCGACGAGTTTTTCAACAGATGATGAAAGCGAAAGCGACGGAAGCGTCGTGTCGCCGTGTAGCCCAGAGGTCCCCGTTTTGTCCGAAGTCGAAGCCTGTCGTCCTATAAAGTACCGACGGAAAGGGCACGCCACAGGCTTATTAGGTTCGTACAATGAATTACATGTGTACAGGGTGGGCAAATTTCGATGTCGCAACTTCAATATATTTTCTCATGTTGAGTTCACATCAAAGACGAATATCATTTTTGAATAAACCATATCCAACTACCATTTCCATTTGGAAAAATAGAACTTCAGATCATAACTCTTAATTGAACAGGTTTTTGAAAATTTTCTCTATGTAACTGGATTAAGCGGACCAAAGTGCCTTAAGAATGTGAAAGTTATTCTTTCCTAACTTCGTCGACAACTATGATATCAGTATATGTCGAAAAGTTGAATTGTTTATAACTTGAAAACAAAAAACTATAGTCAATTTTCAAAAGCGAAACACAATAGTTAATTTTTATTTTCGCCATTGAACTTAACTCGAAAAAAATTTTACCTTATAAACATTGAAATTTGCCCACCCTATACGTACCTTGTTTTAAATTGTTCAAATTGTTCCGTTTCGTTTGTATATCAATCGAACTACTACTTGTATATCCGTTTCATTTTTTGAGCAAGTATATGAATAATGATTCATTGACATTTTATTTCGATGTTGCAATGTGTGGAAGTGTCTTGCCAAGATTATGTAATAAAAACGATTTTCATTCTAATTGAACAAATGTGGAATTCATCCAAACTTTTTCGTTTGTTCGACTTATGTTTCCTCTTCACCATCAGGTAGTTTCGAAGAATCTGTCCTGAACGGACGTCTGGAGCCAGTTTCGACCGTCCACGGTTTCACCGCAGAACTTGGAGCGAGTGGTTCTTTCGTTCCGAAACACCTTATAGTACCGGTCACAGTTTTCTTCTATACTCTAGGCGATAACGACAAAGTTTCATCACCTTACCTCGTGAGTACCCCAAGAAATCACCGAAATATTTTGTGGTTTTTTAAACAATAATGGTCAACTTTTAATTACTGTCAATTGCCAATTTTAGATCTGGAAGTCACCTTTTAAAAACGATGTTAAAAATTGATTCTTGATCTATACTTATTATCGTGTACCTTTGGAGTCAGGTTAAGGACGAATTAAATATCTTTGTGAGATATGAATTTGTGACTAAATATAGTCTATTTATTCTGGGTTTGATAGTTGTGACGCGTCGCCAGATTGAGCCGTGATGCCACATGTTTTCAACTTTTTTAGCGAGATGCTCCGAATGAAAACTTGGGTTAGGTTGAAATGTATAGATTATATTTGGATTACTATTGATTGTGTATAACCGTTGAATGGTTCAAATGATATAATGGACTGTTCTCATGTTGGGAATCGAATCTAATATTCTAAGGAAGTACATAATAATTACATAATGAAATTTGAAAATGTCCATATTTCAGTATCAAATCTGTTCTTTCATTCTCATTTGCTGGTTCTAGGTCAAAACCAATTGCTGCCCAACTTTAATAGGTTATAGATTCATTTATTTGTGAGACGAAAATAGTTGTGCATTTGCTCATTATGTGAACACTACACATCATTACATTTCAACAAAAACTACAATATATAGTTCATTTATTCTGGGTAGATAGTTTCTGTCAAATCGCCAGATGAGCCGTGTTGCCAGATGTTTTTCACTTTTTCAGCGATACTCCGAATAAAAAACATGTGTTAGGTTGACCGTTTGTTTTGAAAGTGTTTTCGAATGATGAAATATATTCATCATATTTGGATCACTATCGATTGTGGATAACTGTTGAATGGTTCAAATAAAAAATTGGATTGTTCTCATGCTAGGAATCGAATATTCAAAAGAAATACACAATAACTATAGGCAATGAAGTGATGTTTATCTTTCAACATTATATCTGTTGTAAACTCTCATTCTCATTTGATGGTTCTTTATTTCAGCCAATTTGAATAGGTATGTTTCAGAAATAATTCAGAAGTTATAAATTGATTTATTTGTGGGAAAAAATAGTGGTGCATCTGCTCATATGGAAGAATTCCATATGATACATGAGAACATAAGGAAAACCCACAAAAACTCATGTAACCACCATATATCAGTACATTTCAACAAAAATTACAATATAGATTGAAATTCAAATGTATCTTAATTCATTTTGTTTGTCTTCTGCTGCTTATGTATCCTCTGGAACTGAAAACTAACAACTCGACATTTATTATGTTGAAAAATATCATAATTGAAACCAACCCTTCTTCTTCTCGATGACTTCTTTTTACTCCAAATGATGATGCTGCCTTCTCTGAGGTATGACTCCTGTTGATTAATCTCATCAATATCATCCATTTACATAAGAATAAAATGTATAATTTATAATTTTCAATACATAATATAATGTTCAATACCTTACCTGATAAACAAATTATAATTATCTCGCCAATTTTTCTTATAAATGACAAATGATAAATTTTTCTTCCTCGACTTTCTGGCTGCTGATGCTTTTTCTGAACCTCATATTCCTTGCTGTTCATATGACCTGGAAAAAATATTCGATCAAGCATGCAATATGAAAATCCAAATTCCCCAAACAGAACTAACTGTTCCTCTTCTACCTTCTTATGCTAATCTATTTTATGTTATAATTTCGAATTGAATACTATATAAATGTTTTTAATCTTCATTTCCTACAATTTCATCAACTTTCACATTCTGACTCTTCTCTCCGTATTAGTTCATATGGTAATCTTCATCAGCAGTTTTAGAAGAAAAAACTAATTCTGCTCCAGGAATGAAACCATTTGAACAACCATCATGCAGAACAATGAATCTAATATACAACACAAATCCAGTACACCATCTAACCCAAATACAAACTATAAATACCTAGAACCTCCTACTTTATTTTTTTCACACTTTTGACACTAGAATCTTGCCAGGAATGTCCTATAGTTCCATTCTGGAAGATCCAGGTCTCATCAAGAAACACAAATTGCCTCAAACCTTCATTTTTGAATTGAATATACTGTTGGAGGAATTTTATACTTTTCATAGCAATGTTAGGTAACTCCATCATTCCTCGCCGTGGATCATCTTTTCTAAATCTGAAGCCAATGTTTTTCAATACCTTCCATAAAGATGAGAGGCAACCATTGAAAAGAAAACGTTGAGCAAGCTTATCATTCAATGATTTTAATGTTATGTTTTCCTCTGCAATTAGGAATGTTCATTATTCAATTATATGTGAATGGCACTGAATACTCACTGTTCTTATACATATCGTAAATACAATTTCTTATTTCGGACTCCTGAGATTCTTCAATATCAACAATTGGTTTTTTCTTTTCTTTAGATGTCCTGGGACCGTTCAATTCTTCACCCTCTGTTGATTTTGCTGATATTCTCCACACAGTAGCAATACTTATATTCAGTGCAGCAGCCACTCTCTGTAATGATCATATTTTATATAACCTATTGAATTATCATAAACTCATCGTGGTAAATAAATATTCCATAGGATTCCTCACTTACCTTTCCGATAGAATTCAAAGGAAGTAAGGGACCTCCGTTATCCTTTTCTCGTTGAAAATATTCCAACAAACTTGCAACCATTTGTTGGGCATCTCCACTCAACCCTTTCGGCATTTTTATAAAAATATGATGAAATTAAGCTCTCATCAAAAGAACAAATTCACAAAAATCGCATGAAAAGCACAATTCGAATGTAAACAAACGATTGTAAGGATTCGCATTTCGCTCCAAACAATTTGGCATCGTTGTGAAGGTAACGATGCCAAATTGTTTGGTCTCACAATGGTTCAACGGTTTTTATGAAATATGATTATATACCCAGCTATATACATTCGGAGTTAATTCGGAGCATCGCTGAAAAAGTGAAATACATGTGGCAACACGGCTCAATCTGGCGATTTGACAGAAACTATCTACCCAGAATAAATGAACTATAGTTTTGAATTCAAATGTCTCCCAATTCACTAAGTACACACATCTTTATATCCCAAATCAACTCAATTGGATTAAAAACACAAATGTAAGGTGGGAGTCACAAAGATCTTGATGTCCATATCTTTCTGCTAATATATCTGCCTTATTTATTATGGCTGGTTTGTTCCTAAAAATCAAGAAATATATTACATATATCATAAAGTCTTTGGCCTACAATTGTACTAAATTAGTTAGTGTAGTTTCAACATTCCATGATCAAATTCAATCACATTGTTAGTAAGTCATTCTTGAATTGCTGCCTTATAAGAAGCTGAGGTGGGAACTTTGTTAATAACTGTGCTGTGATAAGTAGCATTACCATACATAACAATTGTGGAAGGATTTTCGAACTTTGGCAGCAGTTGTGTATCGAATCAGTGGAGAACGTTATCGTGGTTCATTTCTCCATGGTAAACTTTGTTAGCAGTTTCAGGGATAAAAAAAATTTGTCCCAGAAATGAATCCATCCGAACAATCAGCATGCAAAACATTGAATCTAATAGACAACATAATTCCAAAACACCATAACTAACTGATACAAATTCTAAATACCTTGAATCTCATATACTGTATATTTTCTCACTTTCATTTCAGAATGTCCTAGAGTTTCAATCTGAAATATCCAGGTCTCATCAAATAAAATAAATAGCCTCAAACCTTAATTTTTCAACTGAATGTACTGTTGGAGGAATTTAATACGTTTCATAGCAATATTAAGTAACTCCATCGATGTTTTTCATAAAGGTGTGAGACAAATGTTGAGTAAGCTTTCATTTCAATGACTTCAATGTTATGTGTTCCTCTTCAATGAAGAATTTTCATCAACTGATAATATGTGATATGTAGATACTAAATACTCACTGTTGTACATATTGTAAATAGAGTTCCTTATTATATTATATTTTTGATGTTCCTAGCTAATTTATAAACCTATTGAGACGTCTCTGTCATTGCTAGATACTTTTTGTTTTGCACTAATGGCATTGGAAAGTTACCAAATCTGACACAACTATCAACCCAGAATAAATAGACTATCAACCTAAATATATCACCAAATTTTGATATTCCGAATACTTCCTATGAATTCACAAAATTCGGGAAATAAATTCAAATATGATCAATTACCTGAAAATAAAGACAGTTGCATTGTTATTTTTTCCTGTTTCCAGAGTCATATCAACTTGGGCAAGAAGGGTTACAACGTGCCGAAATCGGGCACCGTTCAAGTAACCCTTTTCAACCCTCTTGGCACCGTTGTCAAGATGTTCGTGATTATGTACGACTTGAGCGACATGCCGGCCAACTCGCAAACTTTCCTCAGACAGCGCACTCTGTACATGCCGACCAACTGCAAGGACAGCAATATCGAATGGGGGCCGAAATGGTTGAGATATCTCATACATTTAAGGTAATAATAATTCATTTTTTTCTGATCGAACCAATATCGCCTTAGTTACCATGTGTCATAACACACTCATATTTCCCTAGGGAAATATGGAACGTCAGTACATGGTAACTAAGGCAATATAGCTCAATATTGGTTCGATCAGAAAAAAACGAACTATAATGCTAAATGAAGTCTGCTACTGAATTTTTCAATAAATGTGGCATATTTTTGTGGAAATAAGATGATTTGATTGATGTTTTAACTGTAAATGAGTTAAGTTGAGGGAATCAAAAAAATGCTTCGTCTTTTCTGAACTTCTTCGATATGACTAGGAAAATATTATTTTTAAATTAATAAATTGATAATATTTTAAAAATATTGCTACATCACGCAAAAAATCTTCAAAAATTAGAGAAGTATCAAAAGTTATATTTGTCGAAGAATGAATAACATTTTGCATGAAATTCTCCAAGCACAACATTGTTGAATCTCATTAAACAAAGTGTAGATGAGAAAATTCTGATTTTTTTGTAAAATTCTACCATAACTGAAGTTTTAATCTTTTTCAATTGCCTTATAACAAATATCGTTTATCAGGAATTGATTTGAAAACTGTTTCTTGAAACCATTAAAAACTGGTGATTATTCCTTACACCTCTTGAGTGAATTTTGTGCAAAAACATAATGTTTTTGTTGAATTTTTTGGCAGAATACTTTTCATAACTATCTGATTCTCATTCAAATGGCTTTCGAAAACTCCTAATTTTCAGTTTGATCCAAAATGCTACTTATTTTCCGAAAAGTATTATTTTTAATTTTTTTTTATTTTGAAAAAAAAAGATCTTTGTAGAAACTGAAAATCACTTTTCCTAGACATTTCTTCTATCAATTGTGTTGTGTTGAGAAAAGTATCAACTATTTTGTTTCAATATTGAAAGGTGAAAGAAACCTGTACTAATTTTCATGACGTAATATCTCAGGTTCGTCAGTTCGAAATCGGGCAAAATTTATCTACACTCCGACGTCCGCATGATAATCTTTCGAAAGAGTGACATGGACACGGCCACGGGCCACGGGCCGGACATGAGTTACGAGCTGCGCAGCTTCACGCACATGCCGGCCAACCCGAAGTTCTCGCCTCGGAAGTAACCGCTAGAGGGCGCGGCAGCTCCAAGGGAGGAGGACCGTCGTCGTCGCGGAACGTTCTCCGGACTGTTGTTTTGCCGATCGTTATTGAGATGTTTTTTCCAGAAGTAGGGGTAGGAAGAAGGGGATATTTCGAGATCGATGTAGGGGGATTGTCAAACTATTTTGCAATTAATTATTGAGTGGAATATGACAAGAGAAATTTGGACAAAACCGTATACAGTTGAAGAGAAATATTCAATGTCAATACATTATCACGAAATCGAATCAAATAATATTCAGCATCACTATAGAAAAAATTTGGTATTTCAGAATACCAATTGAATTTTTTCCAGAAATAAACATGATTTCAATATTGAATCTCGTTATTTATAAAATTGAATAATTGATTTATAAATTTTCGAATTCCATCCAGAATTATTCTTTTATTGATCAATTTGAATTGATTCTATGAATGGTTTTCATTGCTTACAACATTCTCTAAATACGCCCCTTTCTTCTCCTATGTCGATTAGCGTCAGATATTTGTTGTGAGAGTGTGGTTAATAATATTGTCGTTCATCATCCTCATATTAGACAAAATAGCTCTTCAACTGCCATTTCGATCTACTTGAATTTTTTTTAAACATTTCCTTCTTTAGACAAAAACTTTGAATACGCATGATTTATTTGTATGCGCTGATTTTATTATGTTGAACTTGTCCTATTCTGATTAACGCTGCAAAATATTGGCGAAGAAATTGAGTCTACGAAATTTGACTTGTTAACAGCTTGTTTTCTTTTGTTAATTTTAAGTTTTGTATTTGGTTGTTGTTTCCCTGTAGACGGTTAGGGCTCTAGTAATGAGGTGTTATGTCCATTTTTTGTCTACATATTATGCATTTCTTGGAAAAACTATTTTCTTTCTCAATTCTCTGAATCAATATATTTTTTCATTTCTTTTTTCTGTTTAAAACATCCACAATAATAACTGATATAATTTTCTATTACATCACAATTTCAACTTCAAAAATATTTCTCACTTCGTTCCTAATTCATCTATTTTTTTTGAGAAATGCATAGAATGCTATTTATCTATGCTTATAATATACTTATATTAGAGATATTTATTATATATACAAATATAGATTATACTAATTTTTTATTAGTAATCGGAGAATAAATAAATGTGTGAATATAATGCCAGGTTTTATTTAATGAAATATTATCCATTTTTGTGAATTCGTGGATTGTAAGTACATCTTTCAATATATTGGGGAACCTACTGATGAAAAAAGGAGTCTGAGCATTCTGAGTTGAGATGAATAAGAAGAAAATGAGAAAAATATAGAATTAAATATGGAGGCTGATATTTCGTATCTATTAGCATTTTTGGATTATCACGATTCGCTTTGGGTGTAACGACCTCTGCTTGTAGAGCCTGTAAATTCGGTATTAGAAGCTCTATGAGGATGCCCTAAAGTGTGTAATAGTAGCTCATCTCTAGCCTCTTAGAAAAAAAAAGTCTGCAACAATTTTTTTGCAAAATTTATATCTTCCAAACTATGATGTGCTGTGCAGAAAAGAATAGGACCAATTTTCAGCACATTTTATTCATGACGGTTATCTGTAAATGTTCAAAATGGGTTGACTTCTTTTGGATTTTGAAATGTTTTAGAAAATAATGAGAATTACAGTGGATACTATGAATTTCAGAAATTACATGATATGCAGATTGAGTACTCTGTATACCAATTCTCAACTCAAGAATAAGCTGAACCAGTTAGTTTTTTGGACCCATAGTGCTCTCAAATTTGATACGTAATAGGTTTAACTTTATGGAGTATGTTCTGTGTGGTCTATATTTTTCAATAAGTAAAAACATTTTGTAAAATTATATATTTCAGAACATAACAGGTTGTTTTTTAATCTCTTCATGAATTCTTTTTTCAATTAATGGGCTCAACAGTTTATCATGCTGCATATTAAAACTCAGAAACACAACTTTATCTGTCTTTTTGGATAATCTGATGGCCATATTCTTGGAAAAATCTTCTGTAAAATCTCCTATCAATCTTGTACCTAGGGGACAGTTATCATACCTGCTTTTTAAAGCAAGAGATAAGTCGTTGAACTGCATTCGATCCTTGTCATTGATATAGAAGAACAAGGAATCCTTCATTTTGATAACTTGAAAAACTACCTTATGCTCCATTATTTCTTCTGTGAATAAATGGACATTGAATTTCGATGGAACATATTCAATAACTTTGTCTGATGATTGATCTGCACTACCGGATTTGAAATTCGACATCGTTTTGAATTATTATTTTGATACAAGTATAAAATTCGATGTAACAATATTTTCAAAGGTTAGCTGAATCTTCTTCTTTTTTATATCAATTTTAGCTTTGTCACTTGACTAAAAATGATTTCTTTGTTCGACCTTAAGGCTGCTTAAGGTGACGGAGTGTGAAGTTGGTATATTAGACGCTAGATTGCGACCTAAACGATTTAGTGGTGGCATCTTCAGTTCTATTGATAAATGAACATCAATTTCTTGTACATATAAACAAATAAAATTTTGGAATATTTAATAGAATTGAATATAGAATAACATTGTGTATGAACATAATCTTCATCATTTTCATGTTGCTAAATGGCTCTACAGGTCTATTTCCAGATACATCTGGAAAGAAAAAGAATGGATATTAGATTTATGTATATATCAACAATATTTACCTAAAAGTGGTTATATAGGCCAGTATAGGCGAACGAAGTTAAGATTGCAGCGATAAAGTGAGCAGTCAGAGAACAATACAAACGGGTATTGAATGATGTAGTGGTATTTGTTTACATGTGATTTTTAATTAATAAAGTGTGAGTTTATAATGAAAATAAAGATATTTCAGACTTTCATAGTGAGCTAGCTAGGGCATCCATGTGTATGTATTTTCATATTTCTAAAGGTGGTAAGCATTATCATTTGTTTTATTCATTGTATTATATTGAAAATAATACGAGGTTAGAATACTGTTGTGAATGTGAATGGTTTGATCAAAATATATACAGGTTTCTGATAATTTGTTTTGTTTTTAGATTCGAATGGCAAGATTCAGTTTAGGGTTCTTTGAAGGCACAAACACTTTCAGAAGTGTTCATGAAGGTGAAGAAGTTTTGAATGCTGGACATCATGATGACAAGAAAATTGTTTTTGTAATGGAATGAATTATGAATTTATAGTATTTGTTTCTTCTGATGTTTTTTGGTGAGAAGTGTTTAATAAAATGGATAATGTGAAATCTTGTTTCAATTTTGTTGATACCTGAACAATACTATGTTCAATTGTGACCATTAAAATGTTAACAGAATTTCATCTATCTACTCACGATATTTATATCACCTGCTTGAGGAAAAGCATGGGAATTAATATTGGAATTTGGATTTTACCGATTCAGAGTTTTACAATCTTTCAAATATTCAAATTCAGTATAAAATCAACAAAAGATAATACCAAACACAAGAACTATGTCCGCTCGTCTAGTTATTTTTAGTGCCACCATCTACTCACGATATTTATATCACCTGCTTGAGGAAAAGCATGGAAATTGATATTGGAATTTTAATTTTACCGATTCAGAGTTTTACAATTTTTCAAATATTCAAATTCAGTATGAAATCAACAAAACATAATACCAAACACAAGAACTATGTCCGCTCGTCTAGTTATTTTTAGTGCCACCAGGTGGCGTATCGCTTATGTTCATTTGCCAACTGCATTGTATTCAGTTTGTCATTTGAGTCGAAACTGAAGAAGAGGACACATTTTTCTGACAATTGAAGGCGATGACATTGAAAGAAAGAAAATTTATTGACCACGTTATACACAGGTATTTGTAGCAAGTCAAAATGGTTGATCACAGTAAATTTTGTTATGTTTAACTAGAATCAATAGATTAAAATATGTCATATGCTACAAAAAATAAATAAATATGCTAGTATCGGCAGGAACAATCACAAACAGAAAGCTGTAAAATATTATGATTCTCAATGCCAACAGTTAAAGGTTTAACTGGTGAGAAGCTACGTGGCGAGCACGGTCATACATAGAAGGTCTGGAATCTACGGCAATTTTGAGTGGTGGGGGGTGGCACCAGTTGTGAAGAAAAAGTTTCCATAATTGTCCGCTAGGAGGACATAGGGGTATAATCACGTGATTAATCTTTGACAACAAAACAAACGGTTCGGACTCGAATGGTAAATAAAATCAATGACAGAAATATTATATCTTGCAAAATTCTCTCGAATAAATAAAAATCATTCTTACTTTCGAAAAGCTGATCGGATCTGATTTGTGATTGGCTGACAAAGTGACAATAGTGGACAGCGCTGCAGGTTGCGAAACATGAGAACCACGAAAATTTCCTCAATGTTTGGGTCACCCCCCACCACCCGAGTTGCAAGACCTATGTATACGATCGTGGTGGCGAGGCATCGGAGTGTCCAAGTACTCTTTGACTGAGTAAAAACAGTGGTTCAACAGATAATTTTTAATGGTGGATTTGAATACGTGTGAATTGAGACTTTTCCATCTGGCAGGAAGGATATTGTAGAGTCCAATTTCCAATGAGTTCCTCACAGACTTAGTCAGTCGAAGCCTAGGTGTTCTTATGAGGTTGGCCGACCTAGTCAAGTGATTGTGTAGGTCTGATTGTGTAGTATAGTTCCTGGCGTATATAGGCAGGGCAGGGGAATAATGCGGTATTTCATGAATAGGGGACGGCAGTGTTCGAGATAGCTGGCGTTCGCTAGAATCCTGAGTACTCTTTTTTGTTTTCTAAAAATGCTATCTGCCATAGTTGAGTTTCCCCATAAGATTACTCCGTAGTTAATTAGTGAGTGGAAAAGTGAGAAATATGCTCTCCTTAGAGTGGAAATACTGGTTACAGGTTTCAGCTGGCGTATGAGAAAGATTGCACTGGACAGTTTTCTATTAAGTAGGTCGATGTGTTGCTGCCAAGATAGTTTATCATCAAGAATAATGCCTAATAATGTCACAGTATGGTTCTCCTGTTGTTTGGGATTCGAAGTAAAGGTTATTCTCTGCGATTTATTTTCATTGAGTTTGAGTTTATTTGAGGAGAACCAATTTTCAGTGGCTTTTTCTGTGGCACGGGACAGGTTAGTTAGCGTGTCATTGTTAGCATCTGAACTAATCAGTGAAGTGTCATCAGCAAATAATATACATTCATTTGGATGCAGGAATGAGATCAGGTCGTTTATATAGATATTAGGTGCGCAACTAAGTTCTCGCTGAATTTTCGATAAATATGTAATTTTATTATAAAAAAATTGTTACAAATGAATCATTCAAAGTATTGCTCATCGCTAGACACAACTTTTCTCCATCTTTCTGGCAGAGCTCGAATACCTTGCCGCCAGAAGTGTTCGTTTTTTGAGGCTATCCACGAATCAAGCCATTTTCTGATGTCTTCATATGAGTGGAACTGTTGATCAGCCAGGCCATGTGCCATTGAACGGAACAAGTAAAAATCGGACGGCGCAATATCTGGTGAATATGGCGGGTGGGTTAGGACTTCCCATTTGAGTGTGCCCAAGTAGGTTTTAACAGGCTTGGCAACGTGAGGCCGAGCGTTGTCATGCAGTAAAATCACTTTTTCGTGCCTTTGCTCGTATTGTGGCCTTTTTTCGCGCAGTGCTCGGCTCAATCGCATCAATTGAGTTCAATACCGTTCCCCAGTAATGCGCTTGAGCTGCCGTTTTTTTCGAATGGAAGAAGAAAATCAACACTTCCCGCAAATGACGATTGTTTGGCACAAAATTAGACATTTTTACTTAACCAAATGTATATAATGCGAAAACAAAATCACTTATGTGTCGTGATGATTTGTTTACCATATGTCTAAGCTTGGTTCATGACGTTTTGGATATGTCAAAATCGACCAGCTTTTACTGCTAGAGCCATCTACTGACAAACAGCGAGAACTTAGTTGCGCACCTAATAATAAAAAGTAACGGCCCCAGAATAGACTATGCTACACATTGAGATCTGTCATCAAGATATGATTGTAGGAGAGAAAGGGGTAAGCCCCTAATTCCATAATATTCGAGTTTTTTTATTAGGATATTATGTGATACGCAGTCGAAGGCCCTAGTGAGGTCACAGAGCGTCAAAGTTGTGTGCTTGCCTTGTTCAAGGCCCTCGACTATGTCCCCCACAGCCTTAAGGAGTGCTTTGATTGTGGAGCGTTTTTTACGAAAACCAAATTGGGAATCGCTCAGAAAGTTATTGCTTTCAAAATATGAGCAGAGCCGGTTTTTGAGAATTATTTCGATGATTTTGGAAAGACTTGTTATTAATGAAATGGGCCGATAGTTTTCGGGAGTGGATTTGTCACCTTTCTTGAAAATTGGGATTACTTTTGAGAGTTTGAAGATTCCCGGGAAGATGCCTGTGGTGAAAATTAGGTTGATCAAGGAAGTGAATGGTTCCAGAATAATATCCGAAGTGGATTTGAGTAATGCACTGTTGAGGTCATGAGCATCAAAGCTCTTGGAGTTTTTCATGCTGCTAATGGCTTCCTGTACTTCAAATATACTGACGGGAGGTAAAAAAAATGAACTACAAGGCACAGGAAAGTATTTAGAATTCAGAAGGTTTCCCTCGCTAGCATCCGGCAAGGAAGCTATGATTCTTTCAGCGACGCTAGTAAAGTATATGTTAAACTCATGTTCGGTAATTCTGTCACAGTTCTGGGTTCCGGATTTGCGGTTCCCCTCGAAGTTGATAATTTTCCAGGTATCCTTGGATAGATTTTTGGATGCAAGAAGAAATTCATCATATGCAGCCTTTTTGGCACTTTTCAAGTGTGCTCTATAAGATTTTCTGAGGATTTTGAAGGTTTGTATGTCAATAGGGTCGTGGCTGGAGTCTGCAATGGTTTTCACTAAAGAGATTGTTTCTCGCATGGTGCGTAAGGACTCATTGAACCAGGGGACTGGAGGCTTTGAGGTGTTTTTGATTTTCTTCGTAGGAATTATTTCATGAATCAAGTTTTGGTAAGTTTCAGTCAAAAACTCAGACAGTGTATTAACGTCACTGTGAGGATTTGTGAAGATTTTCCAGTCAACATTTGAAAGCAAGGTTCTCAGCCTCTCAGTTCCCTTCTGAGTGATAGGTCGGTAGGTGCCATAATCATGAGAAGTCAATGTATCATTTATTAGGATGAACTGGCCGAAGTGGTCGGAGAGACAGGGTTCAAGTACACCTGAGCTAGACGTTTCTTCGTCAAGGTTAGTAATTAAATTGTCAATACTAGACTCAGAGTGTCCTGCCACCCTGGTATTTTCTCTGAATACGAACCAAAATCCCATTTTAGTACAGTTTTTGAGCCATTTGATTTAGTATCATCTGAAATCTAACAGGAACTACTTAGTTAAAAAGTTGAAGATATGTATTATGCATCAATCATTGTGAAGAAAATAAAATTGAGTGACAAAATCGTATAGTATTACTAGCTGACCCGGCAAACGTTGTTTTGCCATATAAATAAATTTTGAGTGATTTCTAGTGTAGACAAAAAATAGCTTATTGTAAGTGTGTAAGAATGTGGTATATGCGTGAAATAGGCATGGAGCGCTGTGAACGATGAGGGAATATAAAAATAACAAAAGGCAAACATTATTTTTTAAGTTTTAATTTATTCCTTAAAATTACATATCATTAATTAATCAATTACGACAGTAACACTAACAATATCAATCTCTTAATGCTATAGCGTGAACAATATTTTTTGTAACACAAACAAACTGAATGGTTTACTCACTCGAGAGCATCCCACGTATAATTGTCCGTGTGAAAAACACTAAAATGGCTATTAAAAAATACGGGTTGATGATAAGAGGGTAAAAATTTAGGGTTGTATGTATTTTTTAATGCGACATAATAAAAAAAAATTAAGAAATTAAAAAAAGATCTAAAAATTAAAGAAAAATGTTAAGGGTGGACAACCCTTATCACTAAGGGGTATGAAAAATAGATGTTGGCTGATTCTCAGACCTACTCAATATGCTCACAAAATTTCATGAGAATCGGTCAAGCCGTTTCGGAGGAGTACGGGAACGAACATTGTGTAGGGGAGCCCAAGCGGGGATTTCGGGATTTACTGAAGCGCGTCAGATTAATATACAGGGGGATACCTTGTACCCGGATAAGTACCTCCACAAAACTTGAGACCCATATATAAGGCCGCCCATGAAGGATACAGGATCAGATTAGTAAAAAAAAATTGACCATCAGAAATTCTCGAGCGCGTCAGATTAAGGTAGGGTGAGTTAATTACACCCTAAAAAGTGTATATTCCACTAATCTGACAATTTGAGAGTGACGTAAAAGAAGGGGAGGGCAACAAAGTTGCAAAAAAAAACGTCATCTCGACATTCTCGAGCGTAGCTAATTTTTTTTTATTTCGAAGGAAATAATTCAAGAATAATGAAAAATATATAATCTGACAATTTCCGCAAGCCGAAATAACAAAAATTCGTCGATAAAGTTGAATGCGTGCAGCTGCGTGATGCCTACATTTCCTTCTCCGCGCTTCTATTCCTATGTGTGTGTGTAACTCGCTTATAACTTTTGAACGACTAAACCGATCGGAATTTACTAATAGGCGTTCTGAAGATTTTTCTCAAAATTAGATTTCCTGTGAATTCGGGCCGATAGATTTTGAGAAATTTTGAAAAATCTCAAAAAAAATTTTTTTTTGGAAGTGTTTTTTCGAAATAACTTTTAACCGGCTGTATCGATTAACTTCAAAAACTAATCCGTCTTTGAGCTTGAAAAACCACATTGATTGCCACCAAGCTGGTCAAAATCGGTTGATTCGTTCGAGAGATATCGTGAATGAAAGAAACCCAAAAAAGTGTTTTTTCGGGATTACTCCGAAATTTGTGGTTCTATCAATTAAAATTGCGAAACCAACCGCGTGAAAATTGCTTGATCCATCCAAAGGTTATTGCGGTTTCAAAATTCCAAAAATAGTGTTCTATGAAACTTCTATCAGACTTTCGAGCTGGGAGAGCTCAAATGCACAGAACTATTATTTCTTTGAACTCAGCGAGCTCAAAATATCACATAAATTATATTTTGAGCTCAAAAATATCATAAGTACAATTTTAAGCGCCCAGGAATGGAATTAGCGGGAAGTTGCAGGGATGGCCTTTAAGGTGAACCGTTTTTCTAATTTTTTTTTTGTCAGATTAGGCGAATCCCTCTAGATAATCGTCAGATTATGACACAGTACGTTTAGAACATAAAGATGAACCATATATATCTTAATCTGACGCGCTCGAGTATTTCAAAATGGCGATTTTTTTTTGCACATTATGAAAATGGCCACGAGTTTGCGTCCCATCGAAATCGTCAGATTAGTGAATGAGAGCTTTTTTTTGGTGCACTTAACACTCCCTCAGAAAATCTGACGCGCTCGATTAATTTTATTTTTTTCACATTTTCAACCCTTGAATACAACCACCCGCATCATGCAAACGATCAGATTAACATACGTACATTATCAAAAATACACAGGGCATCGATGCTATCAATATCTGACGCGCTCGAGAATGTCCATGCAACAGTTTTTTTTTACAAATTCAAAAATCTATAGCCGCTTCCCCCACCGATGTAAAGGTATACAGGGTGTTTCACAGTGGATGGAACATTAGACGTATCTGGAGAACAGAAGGACAGATCATTTCGAAAATTTGTGAGCGTGGATAATCAAACCTACTCTATCCGTCTAGAATATTTTCATCAATACAGTGTTGCCGCTTGCATAGGAAAGAAGTAGCTACTTCGTTATTTCAAATGAAACACCTCGTATATTATATCATTTTTAGAATCCTCATGGGATTCCTCACAACTTTCCCACATGATTCCCTATATCTATCTGTGACGATTTCCGAGATAAAAATTATTTTGACAAATTTTTGTGCAAAACCTGACCATTGAAAAATATCAATTTTTTCCCAATGCAAACTTACAAAATATTGCAATTTGGGTTATAGCTGCATAGGACCATCAAGTATTCTGTCGATGAACTGGATATCAGTTTCAGCATACAGGGAGGCTCAGAAGTGAGTGTCATCCGGGCACTCATGAAAATGACTGCAACTCCGTTTTTTTAAATGGAACACCCTGTATATCATCACTCATTCGAAAAGCTATAACATTTTCCATTTTAATTGAGTATACTTTCCCTATACCTATCTTGTACAGTTTTTTAGTTATGCTCACTTATGTTATGAATTCGTTTTCAATGAAAAAAATATTGGATGGAGCTTCAGAATTTAGATAGTAGGCTATGAACTTCATCCTGATAGAGAACTAACATGTTATTCCTCCATTGTTATCCTGTATTCAAGATGCATGGGTGTGAAAATACTATGGCAGAAAATAATTACTTGAATGCGGTTTAGATGGATTCATTCATCATTTATGGTCAATGTAACAAGAATATCATTAGAACATACAGTGAGTTTATTGAAAATCATGAGGTGATTTACCCCGGATGAATCCGAGGAAATTCATTAGATTGTAGAGAAATTTTGAAATGTTTTTGAAATCTTCCTAGACTCATTAATACACATGTTAGACTTTGATACTCTTAGCTTTCCATGATGATATAAGCATTTCAAAATTTCTTTTCAATCTAATGAATTTTCTCGAATTCGTTCGAGGTAAATCAGCATACTTCTCATCAAACTCGCTGCATGTTCTAATGATATTCTTGTTACATTGACCATAAATGATGAATACATCAATCTAAACTACATTCAAGTAATTATTTTCTGCCATAGTATTTTCACACCCATGCATCTTGAATACAGGATAACAATGAAGGAATAACATGTCAGTTATCTATCAGAATGAAGTTTATAGCCTACTATCTAAAGATCCATCCAATATTTTTTTCATTGAAAACGAATTCATAACATAAGTGAGCATAACTGAACAACTGTACGAGATAGGTATAGGGAAAGTATACTCAATTAAAATGGAAAATGTTATAGCTTTTCGAATAAGTGATAATATACAGGGTGTTCCATTTAAAAAAACGGAGTTGCAGTCATTTTCATGAGTGCCCGGATGACACTCACTTCTGAGCCACCCTGTATGCTGAAACTGAGATCCAGTTCATCAACAGAATACTTGATGGTCCTATGCAGCTATAACCCAAATTGCAATATTTTGTAAGTTTGCATTGGGAAAAAATTGTTATTTTTCAATGGTCAGGTTTTACACAAAAATTTGACAAAATAATTTTTTTCTCGGAAATCGTCACAGATAAGTATAGGGAATTATGTGGAAAAGTTGTGAGGAATCTCATGAGGATTTCAAAAATGATATAATATACGAGGTGTTCCATTTGAAATAACAAAGTAGCTTCTACTTTCTGATACAAGCGGCAACACTGTATTGATGAAGATATTTTAGACGAATAGAGCAAGTTTGATTATCCACGCTCACAAATTTTCGAAATGATCAGACTTCCTGTTCTCCAGATACGTTTAATGTTCCATCCACTGTGAAACACCCGATATATCATATAACATTTTTTTCTTCTTATCATCTAAGCTTTGCATCCCACTAGGTCTCTACGACGCTCGAGTAAATCCCCATTTAGCATCGTGGGCTCCCCTACCATTGTGACACGAGAATTTTATATACAGGGTGTCCGGTAAAGACCACGTCAAACCGAAGGAGAATTTAGATCAAAGGATAACCCATCGGCTATGACAAAATTCCCATCATAAAAGTCTCAGCGTTTTCGATATATTTTTTTTGAGAATGATGAAATTTTGCACCTTCAATTTTTTCAGTAGAATATTGCTGAAGAATAATATTAACGTTTACATGAGAAACATTCTCAGAACATTTCAAAGGAGGCTGTGAGAAATATTTATATAGAAAATTTTGGTAGTGGATTCTTCTGTTCATGAAGTTTAGCCCATCGTTGTGGAACCAAAATATACTGAGCTACTGCTGCACATTACATCAATGAATTTTCAATTTTATAGTGATTTCAAAAAGGTCCCCTTTAAAATGTTCGGAGAATGTTTTTAATGTAAACGTTAAAATTATTTTTCAGCAATATTTTAAAGAAAAAATTAACCAAAAAGTTGTAAAATTGTACCAACCGTAAAGACAAAAACATTGAAAGGGGCAAAAAAAAATATCTCGAAAACGGAAAGACTTTTATAGTGGGAATTTTGTCATAGCAGTTGTGTTATCCTTTGATCTACATTCTCCTTCGGGTTGACGTGGTCTTTACGGGACACCCTGCATAAGAAGATAGTCTATTCATTTAAGGATTTGGTTATCTTCAATACCAACAGTGCAAAATAAAAAGTATTTAGCAAACCACTAAATTTCTAATTGCTTGAGTCATAGCTGGAAACACCAAGGCACCAATAATTATGGTTCCACTTTAGAACGAAATCTTTCATCCGCTAATTAGGTTTGTTAATTCCAGTCTAAATTTTGACAAATAAAGAAAAAACTATCCACAGTCGATGATTATGCAATTTTGGTGGATATATGCATATTTCATGAATTGAAAATATGTTCTAAAAAAAATTAATGATAAGCTTAACCTAACTTTCTGTTTCAATTAAAGTATCGTTGAAAAAAAAAGAAGACAAGCAGCAACATTGTATTTTCTTGCAAGCTGTCACAACCATCTTGCTTAAATAAACTTTATTTAGATTTGAATCGCAGATGAACTACGATAGGAAGGAAATAATACTTATGTAAGAGAGGTTGCAAAATCTATATTGTGAAAAAACTGATCACTAACGAAACTGGTGAAATAAAAGATCCAAAGTTATTAATCGTCGTTTGTTGAGCGACTCGCAGGATCCGAGGATCTTTCGATTTCGGGACTTCGAATTTAATTTAATTTTTGTTATGATTTTCAATGATGATATTGTCATAATTATCAAGAACTATTCGCATACGTTCTAGTTCATTGTTCTTTTTATCTTTAGTAGAAAATCGATTTTATTTAATGCAATGCAAAGATCGAAACATCAAAATATCCCAATAAAATGGAGGATAATTCTATACACGTTGAAGTTGAATATCAATGATTATGGTGTACCCAGATCCAAGTAATAAAATACTGAAGGTATACAATAGGGGTACCATGTTCACGCTAACCAAATTCAAACTTTTTTTCCACCTTCAACCACCTCAACTCAACAGTTCCACTGTAATGTATCCATTCTGAATTTCAATTGAGCTGGGTTTTCAGTATAAAACCATAAGCACCCAGAGCTCTCAACATATCAGTACAACACTTGAACAAACAACAATCGGAAATGTTGCTACAAGTTTATGTCCTGGCCGTTATGGTTTCATGTTATTTCGAGACGACTTCGAGCATGGAACGCATCCCGAATTTTTTCCTGACTGCCCCGAAAAATGTGCCCCGAATCGGTAGAAGCAACCAAGATACCTCCGATTTCGAAAAGTTCTTCAAGAAAGTTTCAAAATCGGTACCCAGGATCGGTCGTCGCAATGACGTAAGTTTATAATTATCATATCGGTATATTTTTGTACTTATTCATTATTATTACTTATTCGTGGTCTTCAATTCAGGGCCAATATGCTCCCACCGTTGTTAGCGAACGGATCAACAATAAGATCAGACGCACAGTATACACCATATACAGTAGTCTCACTATGCGTCGGTACCTTTGATGTTGGTGTCCAGGAGTTTCATTTTTTATAACCCTCTCATATTGACAGTAATGGCATTTCTCCCCACCGCGATTCATACCACCGCTCATATACACTGCTCGACATGTCAGCTATTGATATAAACTGCATGTAAAAATAGATTCCTCGGAAATAACGATGGAAAATTAGCAAAAGAATAATTGTGTAGTTTTCAATCAAATGAAACTATTTCGTACAACTGCGCATGCCTAGCTGCATCTCCCAGGTCTGCGTATTGAAAATCAAAACTGAAATTTGCCTGGAGTGGGAATACTGTATCTTTGTATAACGTGTCAAAGGTTTATTCCAACAAACATTTCTGTATGGTTTCGAAACTGTTTTGTGGCCAATTCGGTTTCGTTTATAGTTCGCATGCGCGAACTTCGCATAGTTTTGTAACGGTACAAAAACATTCGAGGGTTGGATCGGTTTTATTGACGGTTTTTGACTACCCACGTTCTACACAAGATTTGGGTTATTGTTGTTTTGTTTAAGAATAATCTTTCGTTACAATAATTAAAATAATATGAAAATGGAACATTCTACGATATTTGACCCTCGTTTCATTGTACTGAATATCAAAATCATCTTCAGTTGTTTCGTGTAAATAATCAGTATTTCCATCGTCACTCATTTTCATTTTTTCTTATTTGCTACGGAAGAAATTATCATTAACACAAATGAGTAAATAAATACCCAAACAAAAAGCTAGGTTAGCTAACCCATTCTTTAGGCAAAGAGTTATTTGATGAGTGAATCAAAACAGTTTTCAATTTTGGCCATGTACCGAAATTACCGTCCTGAAACCACGTTGCGGACGGTCACGATGAGTTTCGTTGGAACAAAAAGATGGTCAGATTACGATGACTTCTCGGTTGGAACAGATTAAATCAATTGCGCATGAGCGTGACCATATGGTGACGGTTTTAAGACGTGTGTTGAAACAAACCTATAGTTCATTTATTCAAATGCAATGTTGCCAGTCTGTCTTGTTTTCAACGATAGGTACAGTTAAACAGAAATTTAGGTGAAGTTCATCATACGAATTGTTTTGGAAAATGTTTACGTTTTATAAAATATATAAACTAACATTGTATATCTATTGACTGTGAGGAATAGTTTTTTCAACATTTGGCATCGTTCACTGTAAATTAATGGTCAGCCTAAGTCTTGACGTCACAAGCTTAAAAACCTTTCCAAGGTAGTCCATTGGGAAGTCCACTTCAAGTTGCATAACTATTTTTTCGTGAAGAACTTCAACTTTTTCTCACAGCATTATTTTGTGATTTGTAGGAATATCATGTGTTAATTAATACACATCAATAATTCTCTTGGTTTTTATATTGTCACTTTGGTGGAAATGAAACGCCAAGGTTTTATGTGTTCTATGGTTACGTTATTTGATAACCGAACCTTTCTTGGTAATTTTTTTTAAAAGAACTGATATTTTTGTTGATGTCAATTTGTTGGAACAATAAAAAATAGTTTGGTAACTTGGACCAATCAATATTACTGCCAAAATTTTCTCAGCTATATCTCAACCACGATCGTATACATAGGTATGGCAAATCGTATGTTTTTCGATTTATTCGAGAGAATTTTGCAAGACGAATATTTTTGTCATCGATTTCATTCACCATTCAAGTTTTATTCGTTTGTTTTATTTTACAATACGAACTGTCAAAGAGTAATCACGTGATCATACACCTAGATACACACTCTCCTAGTGCTGAGTATGGCGACTTATTCTTCAAAATGGCGACACTCCCCACCACTCAAAAGGGCCGTAGTTTCCATACCTGTTTATATGACCGTGCCTGCTAGACAATCCGTGAGAATGTGGTTAGCTGATTCCTCTCATTTTACGCAATATCTGCATTCTGTGCCATCGTATACAGAATGTTAAAATGCTTGTTTTGAAGGCAGTGGATCGTGAGAATACCTATCACTGACTCAACACCAAAAATAGTCTAAAATGTTTGATGAGTAGCCAAACAGAACTCTTCGTACTAACTAATAAAAATTCGAGAACCACTTGAATTCTTTTTGAATTTAATCAAATGCGCGAATGCGTTAATGTCACGAATAGTTTCTGAACTGTATCGAAATTACCCCTGTACCATCATCAAAATATTTCTTCAACATCTATTTTTCCAGCAAAAATCCACAATGCATTTATATCTCTTCGTTTGTTTCAGAATCCTCATCCCCATGATATGGACATGCTACACAATGGTTTCAGATGTAAGTAGATCCAAATAAATTATTGAATAATGAATGAAAAAATATTTGAATGCTTTGATTTTAAACAACTGTCAAAAAATGGAATTTTCGCATGATTGCTGACTACTTATATAGCGTGATCTCACGAAATTGTAGAAGTTTCAATGGTAGATTCGAGAAGAAGGCCCCCTTATTTAATTATTTGCCTTGGCCCCAAAATATATCTGGGGTATGAGCAGAAATCCATGCAGGAAATACCCAAGAAAAAATATTTTTAACCGTATGACTGTGTGGAAAATATAACTTAAACCAGTTAGCTATTTCGACTTACATACAGGGTGGCCCAATGAAAACGTACCGGAAGAAATAACTACAAGGAAAATATTTTATCGAGAAACTAGCTGAAATCAATAAGAACAGAAAAAAGCGAATTGTTTTTGGGAAAACATTCTCAACATTTACTTTAACAAAACGGTAAGTTTTTGAACGTAATCCATTTACTTTTCGTAAGTATTGAGAAAAGGTCCATCCATATCTTTGCAATGAGTAGACATAATTTCAAAAATAAAAGAGCCTTTCAACGAGATCATTTGACCCATTTGAAAAAAAATAGGAGATGGTACCCCCGCTTAGGAGGGTAAAGTTTGGGCTATACTTTTTGGGTCAAAAGTTGTCCCCCTCATATACAAAGTTGACGTATTTCAGGTTTTTCTCGATAAAATCTCTTCCTGGTAGTTATACCTTCCGGTACGTTTTCGTTAGGCAAGCCTGTTTAATCTGTTTTTTTAGTGGTGCCCCATGTTACCCATTTAAAGCACGCCTCATCGAACTTCAAAAAACGCGCGTTACCATGGCAACATCAACAAAGAAACGAGAAACGTGAAGTCTAAATGACAAATTTTTGATTATTGATCTGACAGGAGTACCTTGTAAACGTCAAATAAAATATTACTGGAACATTTAGGCATCAATAATTATGGTAACACTTCACAGTGACTTGACCAACTATGTCAAATTTATTTGGACAGAAATCTTCGATCCGCTAATAGTTGGTTGATTCTAAAAATTGTTAACCACAGTCAATTATTGTTATCAAATTTTGCTGTATACATATAAGTTTTAAATTGAAAACACTTTTCAAAATTTGAATAATAAACTCAACCTAACTTTCTGTATCTTAAAAAAAGGCGATCAGCAATACTATACCTACATTATATACATTTTTTGCAGATCCCACTTGGGCTGAAATAGCTGATAGATACGAATACGACCCTGAATTTTTCTCTAACCCAGCTTATTTGTCCAAAATCGAGGAAATGATGGGAGACGATCCTACCATCTACGATTGGGAAACATATCGAGTCAAAAGACAAGTTTCTGAAAAAGCCGATCAGAAGTTAAACAAGCTGTATATGTAAATCGATCTTGAGATTATATTACGTCGAATTTATTATTTAGTCATACATTATTATTATGGATAGATTTCAATAGTACATTCATGAAAAATTATCATGTGTTTTTATTTCATTTCTACTTTAGATGAAAGTGTCACAGTCAATTATACAAAAAAAATATAAAAAACACTCGATTCTTCTTAGAATCTTAAGAAGCTCATTGATGTTTGCTCACAGAATACACAGAATATCACCTCTTTGGTTGATACCTTCTTTTCAAACACCCGTTAACACTGGCCATCGTATCCACAACCAACTAAAACCCCAGAATTTCGAACTCAGTCCATCTTTGCCGAGTTGCCATGCTAAAACCCATGGCCATACCAATTCAACCAATGGTAAACCCACCATTACACCATAAACTAATGGCGACTAGTAGTGGTAAGGGTAAAAAGGCGGTATCCCAAACTCATAAACTCTCACGGTGAGTTGAAATACGGTTTATTTTTGCTTGCTCACGTCATAATGGTAGCCTCATTTATCCAAGACGCAAACCGAGTGCTGCCGACGTAGTTTGGCTACTGGGCAACAGATGACGCTTGCAGTCCGAGTGTTCAGAACTAATGATCTGAATCGATGAAATAATGGAAGATAAATAGTAATTTCGCAAATTGAGTAAGTGGATAAAAATAATATATGATTATATTCTTACGTTGGGGCACGTATTCATTATTTGTATTGAACGACTTGGGTTGCGGAAGATGAGGAATAAGTATGTGTATGATAGATGAACGTGAACGTATGGGTTATATTATAGTCTTCCAGTTAAATTGTCGTTAGTTGGATCATTTGATGCCCCTACCAGTTGGTATTGAAGAAAATATTTTCTTTAATATTTTCTAAAATGGTTCTACCAGAATTGAACATTACCAATGCTATATTTTCGGAATTTGTATAAATGAGATTTCAAAGGTATAAAGTGAATCATTTCTACACAATCATTCCAATCACAACGTACTGTTCACAACAATTTAAAAATTGCTGCAATGGCGACGATTCATAGGGAAAAGGAATTGTAAACTTGTCGAAAATTATCAAGCGATCAATGTCTTGCCATCTTTTTCAAAGTTTCAACACAGTTATATAAGAAGAAATTACACAGTGTATTGAAGATATATTTCACTCTTTTAGAAATAATATAATTGAGCTGGAAGCAAAATGATCTCTTCAGTATATTCATACTTGTAATTCTATATCGATATGTATGTTGATTTTTGCACCTGCATCTCTGAAAATTGTTATCAATGTCATTTTTTTTAAAACTCCTGAATCGTTCTTGTGATGAGAAATATTCGATTCTATTTTTTGTTGTATCCATTCGTTATTATAGAAAAAAGAGAAATATTTCCCGATGAATTAAAAAATGACTTAGTTATCGATCCTTAAAGGAAAATATATAGAAAATCACTAGAAGTCTAGAGTAACTATACCCTATAGGAAAGACTGATGGAGATTATACCTAAAATTATACAGGAAATTTGAAAAAGTAATGAATTATAAAACTCTCCAATCAATAACTTGTCATACAAATTCTCAGATCGATGTAATTCGCAGAACTTCAAGAACCTTAAGAGTGCATTAAAAACTGAACAGCCCGTATATACTATTCGAAGAAATGGCAATCGACCTAGTTGCTTCCCTTTTTCCTTATTCCTATCTGATAAGACTCATTATAGAGTTAATAATGAATATTTTAGAAGGAACACACATGTATTTATGAACTCAAATTCATACCAGTTGAAAATATTACGCATTTCGTGTGAATAAACATACAATTTTGAATTCTCCTCAATTTTCGCACCTCGAAAATACCACAACAATGAAACTGAATACACAATTTTTGCACCTGCATCAGTGAGTACGATTTCCCTTTGCATAAGCCATGAACACGAACTTCTGACACTGTCAAGGTCAAGTAGAATTGACTGTTCTGGATATCTGGACACAGTGGAAAAACAAGCGATGAAATAGTTTATGAACTAGCTATGAAGGGCTCAGCTAGACTTTGGTACGGAAACAACTTTTGACGTGCCTAAAAGCTCAGGAGCTGAATCCACAGACGGATCAAAATACGTAGCCTGGGATAACACACCAGGACGAGAAAATAGTAAATTTGTAAACAAACTTAAGGAGTGATCAGATAAAATAATTAAAAAGTCTCCTTATAGGCTATGCATCTGTGAGAATAAATCCACAAAAGATGGGGCTCTACAAAGGTGACCAAATTTGTAGATTATGTGGCTTGGAACTTCCGACTATTGAACAGATTTTGTGCAATTGTGAGTCACCAAACTACAGGGGAGTAACGCAAATAAAAGAATCTAATCTGATAATAATAGTAGTGAATTTTATTCAAAGTGCCAACTACAATATTATTCTGTATATAGCTCTTAAATTGAACTGTGTCAATAAAGAAAAAAAATAATAATATCAATAATAATAATAATGAATATTCATGTTACATGAAGAGGTGAAGTATAACAGTCAAGGCTGTTTTTCAACTTTACCATTACATTTTACATAATCGGTTCTACAAGACAAATAAAAATATATGAAAACCAGTAGAAATCTACCAGTTATACGACTGCAAAGTTTGCTAGCAGAATAGACAAAGCTTTTCTGATGATGGCAACCTTCCATGAAGAAGGCATACAAAAACTTGTGCCATGCTATTACAAACGCCTACAAAATATTGGAAACTATATAGAAAATTAGTTCAAGAGTTGTGGATTTGTGTACAATAAATATTTTTTCAGTGTCTATACACGTTTTTTCTATATATAACCAAACGGAACTTATCTTTGTGGACATGCCGTATTAGCGTAACTGAGCATATAATTTTTATCTACATGATGTTCAATATAATTCTCAGTACACTCTTTGCAAAATTCGAAACTTGAGAACGTAGGAACCTAGAAACCTAGTGCCCTTAATCAACTACCTTAATAGACGAATGTATTTCAGGATATTAGTATGATAGGGAAAGTATCATAAGCCTTTGCAACCTTCAGACCCCTCCAGTAAAATAAAAAAAAGCGATGAACACCTTCCCAGTCGATACCATCAATTCTTTTACTTACTCCACATCGGACAGATGGCATGGAAAGCAACAAAACTCCCTGAGGAGACGACCGACGCACAGAACACCGGTCGTAACGAATCGCCTCGTTTCGTTCCGTAATTGAATTTCGTACGGGCCCTCGCAACGAGAACCATCAGAAAACGATCCTCTAATTGAGATTTAAGTATCGCTCACGTTGCCCATACGTCTTCATGAACTTTTATGATAAATTAATATTTAACCGGGTCTAATTGCCGAATAATGAGCCGTTAACATTCGTTGATAACCGTGAAAACGATCCGGCTTGATGATATCCGAAAAGAGTAAAGTCATTCTTCGATGATTTGTCAAGTTTGAGTGTTGCAGCTAGAGGAAGTGACGGTCGTCCTCCAGTCAATTCATTTGGATAGTTCTGACCATATTTCATCGTACTTATTCAGCAACTTTTTAGTTGCAACATAACTGGCATATTTCAATTCACCTTCCATTCGTGCCAAAGTGAACGACTGATGGTATTTTTCGCAATTTTCTCAGGTTTCTGAAGCTCTACGAGTTTAAATGACCATAGATTCGGAATCAGCACGTCGAAATATGTTATATTCGAGTTATTCAACCCGAATCAATAAATAAATAAATCAACGCGAGTCGAATGAGCTCGAGGAGGGAACAGTGGACTGTCAAATTGTTGTGCGTTGTGAGATAAATTGAGGAAATGAATAAAAATCAAGAAAATACATATAAGGAACTCATATGAATTCAACTTGAATTCAGTGATGCTCGTCCCAAATTCTCTGCTGGTTGCTTCTGAGGCTACTGGTGCTGGCTGGTTCTGGGAGATTACAGGAAAAAATACACCACGAACTATTTGCGGTATTTTGAGCGAAGGTTTGAGAAATTGAATAAATATGGGATTAATTGAATTGGATGAATTTGAAGATGAAAGAATGGATTTGAAAACAGTAGTATGAACAAATTGTGAATTGATGAATCGTCTGGCAAGGTTGCCAGATTCTAAATAATAGAATTCAGTGAAACATCAAGTATAATATTTCAAATTAAGTTTCATTATTATTATAAACAAGATAACCAATGCAATTTTGCTGATGGCACTGATTCACAATCATGGACTTTGAGGAGATAGTTAGAAGTGGGATAGGTAGTTCTAGGATAGTTGTGAAAGAGTGGCAGATAGGCGTCCTCTCACTTCTGCCAAATACTTGGTATCCAGCAGTATTGTGGATTTTAGAGTGAGAAATTATATTTCGTATTCATTATTGAATTTCTCTAGACATTGAAATTATCATTAAATACTATGTTTTGTTGTAATCAGCATGAGCATTTCATTCAGTGATTGAATTTATTTTATTTATATTCCCTGTCTACACCCTTCTACGTACTTCCAAAGACATCTCCTGTACGCGATGATTTTTCAAATGAACGATTTGCTGCAGAAATATTATACAATACCGGAAATAATAAAACTTTAGTGTGAACAGTAATCTATCGGCAAATGTATTAAAAATTGCAGCGCCAAAGTGGGCAGTCACAGAACCATAAATGTTGACATTGAATAGTTTCATTGAATTAGGTTATATGTGTTTTTTCGTCGATGAAGTGTGAGTAAAATGAATAATGTGAGATCTCGTTTCAATTTAGTTGATAGGTACCTGAACAATACTATGCTCGACTGTGAACTCCAATGTAAACAGAATTTCATCTATATATTCACGATATTTATATCACCAGCTTGAGTAAAAGCATGGGAATTAATATTGGAAGTTCGATTTTACCGATTCATAGTTTCACAATCTTTCAAATTTTCAATTTCGGTATAAAATCAACAAAACATAATATCAAACACAAGAACTATGTCAACATTTCTAGTTATCTTTAGTGCCACCAGGTGGCGTATCGCTTATGTTCATTCGCCAATAGGACTAACAAGAAATGCAATTACCCTACTCGACAGGTCACAAACAGTTACAGAACAAGTTATATCTCTTCTTCTTTATAAGCAAGTGTGATATTGTTTTAATACTCTGTAATCTATTCTTAACGCTCTAATTAAATGGCAATATCCGAAATAAATTATTTTTTATATTAAATGTTGAATGTTACGAGCAAGTGTTTTGTAAAACACTTCATAACAATGAAATATCAATAATTCCTTTCAAATGATTTCTAAAAACAGCCAAATCAATTCTCAAATAACAAATAAATTCTTGTATTAATCTTTATGAAATTGAAGAAATATTTTTCATCCAAATTAGAAATATAAACATGAGTAAGTTTAAAAAAATAATTTGGAGATAAATCTTTGATCCAATAACTAAGTTTGTTATTTCTAGTCACAATTTCAAAAATATTAAACAAACTGTTATATACAGTCAATAGTTATCTAATTCTGAATTGAAAACTTTTTGTTTCGGAGTATCGTTGAAAAAAAAAAACACCGACACCGTACTTTCTGGCGAGCTGTCACAACTAACTATAGCACACCCTGTATATACCGAGTATACTATTGTTTTCCAATTCATATCCATATCGTGATTGTTCGTCGCGGATGACGAGTCTTGATTAAATGAAAAAATGACGATCGGAAGATGACAAAACAGTGTGCCGTGATTGCAGTTGTTTTGCCGCAAATGATTGTCGATTGTTTGGTGTGTGTGTCCTCGTTCAATTTGACGTAATTTTCGTTCTTAGATCACGTTCGACAGTTTGTTATGATTGAAGATAAATTGAGAAGATTATCGAATTCGTTGCGTGGTATCCACGGTGTAACAGCTCGACATTAACTAACAATAATAGTCGGTTACGATATTGTATTTTCTTTTGCTTCTTATGATAACAGCAACTGAAACGATACAAGTGAAAGGTAGTTGAAATGTTGTTTACAACCAATACTATTTATGATTTTCCTTCTGATTAATTTCCTTTCGATATTATAAATAACACAGGCCGACATGATTTTTGGTGTGGAAAATTTGATAAGCGTTCTCAGCTAATTCGGATACGTTAATTCTGAATGTGAATTTGGTTTGAGCCCATAACGACCAGAGTCCTCACAAAATTTCCTAACTTGCATTGAAATTATTTCCACAAAATACTTGATACATCGACGGTAAGAAATTTTGTCTGACATCATATTTATTTATCATCATTTTCCAATGATTTACCGACTGTTAAACGACTTATACCTCATAGATTCAGTCTCTAACTATGAAGTAATTGGGGGTAATTTTTGGGGGTCACCCCTGTCGCTTGGGTCGTACTCAGGAAATATAAATATAACTATTTTAATTACAGAATAAAATACCAAAGAAACATATAATTTATTAACAATTTTAATTGTACATCCTTCAAGAAATATTAAATGATACAAACGAGAACAAATGAGAAAAATACAATTGCTCACCCCTAATACACAATAATGCTGGAAACCCAGTCTTCAGGAGCAATGAGGGTAATCAAGAAGAATTGTAGCATAGGCGTCCGAACTAGGTCTTCGGACGCATACCTACCCTTCTAGATTAACTCAGGACTCTCTGAAGACTAAGTCAAGAATCTCTTGAGACTATGTCTTCAATTACTTTTATTCGTTTTGCTTGTTATGTGAACATGCCTTAGTGAGTTCAACATGATTATTTTGCGTATTGTAACAACACGTCTGGTAACGAACTTGTGAACTTGAAATAACTCACATTCGGGTCATGTAGGTATAATCGCACCTGAGGTCGAACATGGATTAGTTTAATTATAGTGAGTAATTATAATTCTCGGACCATGTCTTGCGGTGTTTGTGACAATATGAGAGATAGAGTAACGTAACCAAGGAAGATAGAATATAAGAATTGTAGTGTATGATCAAATAGACTCGAGTCCTACTCTATAAGGAAACGAAGACAATACCTTTTTGTATAACATAAAAACAGATGGACAAATACCTCTTGTCTCTCGAGCTGTTTTTGGGCACGATCATACACACAGGTCTGGCAACTCGTATGGTGGGGGTGGCCCAAACATTGAGGAAATTTTTGTGTTTCTCGTGTTTCGCCACCTGCAGCGCTGTCCTCTATTGTCACTTTGTCAGCCAATCACGAATCAGATCTGAACAGCTATTTGAAAGTAGAAATGATTTTTATTTATTCGAGAGAATTTTGCATGATGTAATATTTCTGTGATTTTATTTACCATTCAAGTCCAAACCTATTCATATTACCGTGTTTTTGGGTCAGGTATTAGTTGTTGGTTATCAAGAATATACAGGGTGGCCCAACGAAAACGTACCAGAAGGTATAAATACCAGGAAGAGACTTTATCGAGAAACTAGCTGGAATCAACAAAAACAGAGAAAAATGCGAATTGTTTTTAGGAAAATATTCTCCATTTTTACTTCAACAAAACGGTAAGTTTTCAAGCGAAATCGATTTATAGTCTATTTCAGCTGGGTTGATACCTGTGACGCGTCGCCAGATTTTGCCGTGATGCCACATGTTTTTCACTTTTTCATTGATGCTCCGAATGAACTCCGAATTAAAACTTGGGTATATAATCATATTTCATAAAAACTATTGAACCATTGTGAGATCGTGGTGAATAGATATTCATGAAGATTCTTTACTTACCTTTCGAATAAAATCCAATGAAAGTAAGGGGCTCCTGTTATCCATTTCGTGTTAAAAGCACAGAGTCGTGATAAGCACACCCCATTTACTATTAAACTTATAACACTTTTTCATGAAAAAAAAAATGTCTGTGTAATTGAAATCTACTTGAAATAAATGATATCAGATGATGAGAATGTGATTTTTAAACAGTAAATGCAGACCGAAAGTTGGTTGGATCATCATTGGATTCACTATTTTTTATTAAAAAGCATAGCATATCTAGTCGTCTTGAAAACAAACACTGTCCTTCTCATTTAAATAAATATATGTGAATGCCTACTGATCAATGTTGATATGGTGGCATTTCTTGAAAAAATGGACTACAAAAAATTTTCACCAATTTCGATTTTTTCATTCTTCATAAAAAAAAAATGTTCAAACTAAAAATTGATGGTGTCAAAATGGAATTTGAAGGGATGTCAAAACAAATCGAGTAGCAAACATGAAAGAATGAAGTCAATGATTTCTTATTCATCAAGATATCTTCATTGTGGTGAATATAGTTAGAAGTTGGTCGGTGCAGCCTCTTTAGATTTTTCTTCTTTCGGAGATTGCAATCTACAAAGTAGTAGAAACAGTTGCACAGCGCATGGACTTATCTCTAGACCCATCTACTAGGTACTGCTTACAAAGATATTATTCTGAATTAAAAAGTAGAAGCAGGTATTTCAGCAAGAAAGGCTCAGTCCAGCCGACATTATCTGAGGTGCATTAAAACTTATCGATGCTTTCAGTAATACTCAAAATGATATCTATATATTATGATAAAAAGTAATGAGTGAACAACAAAAGTTTGCGAATATTTCAATACATCAAAATAAGAAAGGAAACAGTTTGTTGTTTATAAACAACAATAAATATATTCGAATCAATTTTCTGATGGAAGATTCAGCAGGCGAAGATGAACATCGACGCGAATGAAATGGTTGAAAAGAATAAAAAAAAATAGTTACAAGAAGACATACAAACATCAACAATAGACCCTAATTTCATGATTACTTTCATTTCAAATTAAGAACTGAATCCCAGTGAGAATGTCGTGTGGTATCCAATGAGTAATTGACAAAATTACAGATATTCCGTCCCAGAGTGTCCCCAGTATACGTCCTTGGGGAACCTCGACTATGTCGTTTATAGAAACCGTATAATTCTATGTAAACGGTTGAAATGGAGGAACACCGCAGTACCAACCTGTATTTCAAAATATATTAAGCATTTGTTTCACTCACATCATCAACTAAAATATACCCTCTTTCTTTCTCTCTATCTACATGCCAACAAACTTTCTTTAATTTATTGACAGATCAGTTCGTATTGTGATTGGAGCTTGATGAAAACTTTTTGTTAGTATTGAGAATTCATTATTTAGTTTTCTATGAGTTATAAGAACCATATAACCGATGTATATGAAATCAAGTACTGTATTATTATCATCTTTGAATTCTTCTAGAATGTTTTCATACAGGGTGATTCCTTGGGAAATGGGCATACTGTAAGGGTAGGTAGAGGTTGCCAAGCTGGTTCTGAAAAACACCCATATGATGGGTTTTGCGCTTTGTATAAGGGAGATACAGAGTGTTTTATGTATTTCTCCCATTTCTTCAATGGCTCACAACATAAACTGGTTATTCTGTATGCTACCGAATACCGAATGAATAATCCAGGTACGGACTTGAAGGAATTAAAGGAATTTATCAGTTCAATACAACACCCTGTATGACGAAATTTCGAAAATTCGTTTGCAGACATGAAAAAAGCAGAAAAAAATATTCATAAACAAATATGTTTGGTACTTCAGCATACCGTTCTTGTACCTGTTGATTCAAATTTAATGTTTTCAATGAAAAAGTTTTAAAAAAAAATTAAAAAAATACCTTTTTCGTCTCGAAATGTTAATCTTTAACTTTCAATCAATCAAATTACTAACCATTCCATGATATCCTGAATTTTGGATCACAACCTTGATATAAAATGAGTCAACAGTTCTTATTTCAACAAGTGCTATTTCAATTACCAAATACAAACATTCCGTATGTGTGATGAAGATTGCATGTATTCATCATGCTACAAATGATAAAATGAGTAAAAATCACATACCAAAAAGGTATAACTTTTTTGAAGAAACACAGGGCGAAGGGTATTTTTTTAAATTTTGTACCACCTTTTCATTGAAAAAATTAATTTTCACTCAAAACAACAAGTACAACAATGGTATGCGGAAGTACCAAACATATTTGTTTGGGAATATTTTATTCTACTTTTTTCATATCTGCAAACGAATTTTCGTCATACAGGGTGTTGGATTGAACTGATGAAATTCCTTTAATTTCTTCAAGTCCGTACCTGAATTATTAGTTTCATTCATTCGGTATTCGGTATCATACACAATGATGAGTTCATTTTATGAAAATGAATAAAATATACAATGCGGATCGTAAGTTATGAGCCATTGAAGAAATAGGAGAAATACATAAAACACTCTGTATCTCGCTTATACAGGGCGCTAGGCTGGGGGTTTTTCAGGACCAGCTAGGCGACCTCTACAGTATGCCCATTTCCCAATGAATCACCCTGTATAATATGAATCATTCCCTGTCTTGATCAAGAGTAAAGAGAGAAAACCCTGATTGGCAAATTTCTGTTTTTGAAAAGCTTTTATGCCGAACCAAACTTGCAACTTGTGTGTGGAAGATATAATAACGATGAGCATATAAAAACTCAAATTGTATATGGAGGTTCGCAAATGAAATGACACTCCATGAATTGAATTGAATGAAACTGAACTTTTCAAATGTCATATCTGCCTACTAGCTGACTGACGCAATGATGCAATGAACAAATGAAGGGAATGTGATCCATTATCAATATAATTGATAAATATGTGTTTTTTTCTAAAATATTGAATAAAAATACAATGATAAATCATTCAGGTTATTACGCGATTATAATTAACGAAACGACTTCAATGTTCAATGCTTCCCATATTTTCATTATTCTCGTGGATTTGACATGTGGATCATGACTTGAAAGATTTGAAAGAAATTATTGGCAACAACAAAGTAATACTGGAAAACTCTTAATTATCATCAATTTTTCTATGCAAATCCAACAATACAAAGAAAGAACTTTCGAATTGAATGTTTCAGATTGAAGGAAATTGTGAAAATCTGTCGAAATAATTTCTCGAAGTCAAGGTCGATCGCTCACTGAAGATGATAAATGGATATCTTCCTTTCACCTAGTAAATACGAAGAAAGATGATGGGTCGAGACGACTTATCCCGTTTTTCTACCTGTGCCACCTCACCTCTGCTCGGCGCCACGAAAACACACCTCCACCTCTTTTGAAGAGAAAACCGCCAACGGCGTAGTGTGCTGTGGTTTCGTGGCCGACAAACGCACATCGGCCAGGGCCACAGCCGGGGTTGATTTTTCTGCTGTTGACCGGCTAATCGTTCTTGACTTGCGGCGGTTGTCCGAAAGAAGGGTTTCCCTTTCATTCCGTTCTTAATATGTTTGATTTCAACAGAGAAAATATAATAATCCCTAATTCACTGCTCGATTTTGTTTCAATTCATTCGGCTTCTATTCAAAGTTGAAGGCTACGAATACGAATGGAATATTATGAAAATAAGGTCACCCAAACACATAAAGTGATTGAAACTTTGTTTCTCGAGAATTATTTTGTTTGCCTCAGTTCCAGACCTATCGAATATATCACCCAGTTGAGATGAGGAAATATAATTACTGCTCATGTCCTTCAATGTACTTGTCGAACAATTCATTGAAGAAGATAATAAGGAAGCGACAGTTGAATGTTATTAAGGTGCCTACGTCACTCTTGATGCGCTTCGTGTGTGTATACATACCATCCACCTACTTCTACTGTAGCTTTTTTGGACCAATTTCATTACTAGGAAATATACTGAGACGGATGAAAATATGTACAACTCTCTGAATTTCTTACTCTTTCACATCTCGCACTCTATCATCTCGCACTCTCTCACTTTCTCATCATCTCTCTATCTCATCCTCTCACTCTCTCACTATCTCACTCTCGCACTCTCGCACTCTCTCACTCTCGCACTCTCTCATTATTCTCTCTATCTCTTTCTGGCTCAAATTTCACCCTGTTCACCTTGTTTTCCTTTACAGTAATGACAAAAGTTATTTTATTTCATACAAACAAGTAGCCCTCGAGTCAAATACCTGTCACGATTGACTACCTTATTTAATTATTTTTTTACAATAAAATAAGATCGGATCTTGTAGTGACTTTGAATTTATTTTTTTTTTATATAAAACTTCTCACGAAAGGAGACATCCTGTAATGTTCAGAGAACATCGTGAGAACCAAGGGACAGGAGGTAGGAATTGGTGTTCTTTTTAAATTTCTGAAGGTCATATGCCTCGGGGAACACCTCCCTGGGCAATGAGTTCCAGAGCCTCGCTGTTCGTTGGATGTCACAAAAAGATCATACTTATTCAAAATTTATTTTAGTTCCCTTGACGTCGTTAATAATTTAAGTTATTAATCGTTTATTTCGGCATTGATATATTTAGAATGAGCTATTGATATTAATTGGAGTGGGTGATAAAACAATAACGAATTTTGAGGTATGCAGATTATTTAATGGGAGGTATTCTGATCGTCACATTTCCCAGTCTACTTTTTTCCTAAGTATTCACGTCCAAAAATCAAAACACGCTATATTGCAAAATAGAGAATTGAAAACCCCTTTAAACGCGGTATCACAAGCTACCCCTTTTCATTTAAAATTTTTATAGAGGGTTGAAGGGGCAAGTCAATAATTTTATCAAGAAAGTGTAGTTTCATGTATAAAAATTGACCTGTTTCAGAATTTTTCATTTGCATTCATAATCACGTAGAAAATGAATTTATCCTTTACTTTTGGACCTCACTGTATATGTGCTGAAATCCAAATCGGGATTTTCGGACTGTTCCAAAAGTATTTACATACAGGGTGGTACACTATTGTATGGAAGTTGATATTTTTGCGCAGAGTTCATTGAGAATATATTTTATCGAGAAACTAGCTGGAATCAATAAAAACAGGAAAAAAAGCGAATTGTTCTCAGGAGAATATTCTCAACATTTACTTAAAAAAAATCGTAAGTTTTTAAGCGAAATCGATTTACTCTTTGTATTTTTTGATTAATGCACTAGCGACATTTCAAAGGTCCATATCAAAGGTCCATATCTTTTTCTTGATGAAATCTCTATCTGGTAGTTATACCTTCTGGTACGTTTTCATTGGTCCAGCCTGTATATTCCCGTCTACACTGAAAAACAAATTTGTTCGATGACTTCGAAAGAGTCCATTCGAATAATCTTTCGTCCATTAATTTCACATCTCGTGTTGGTACACCCTGTAGGTACATCGATCCGATCTGAACCTCGCTGGCGTCGATTCTATTATACCAATATATTGTTAAGTAGCTACCGGGCTTAGATGCCGTGTCATCATCATCATCTTCATCAGACCGGGTTCATTAAAGAGAATGACTCGCTGCTAAAAGTACGACGTTGGCCCATTGACGTGTTGCATCTACGTCGCTTGTCACTTCGTCGCTACCTGTCGACGACTTTCAGCACCTCCAACTCGATTACGATGCATGATTAATGGAAAAAATATCTTCCGAGTGTTCTTTGATTCTATTAGTACGACCTGTCTTATCTGATCCGTGTAACGTATACGGGATGTCTCTCAATGACATGCTAATAGTCAACCGGTTGATCCTTTTTTCGGTTTCGAGACAAACATTTCATGGTTTGAGCCTAGATATTTTTTGAAACATACGCGTTCAATATGTATGTATCCATAGGGATATCGGTACCGGTAAGTGATACAAAGAAGGTTAAATTGGATAAAAGTTGCGCATTTATGTACCTAATAATTTAGAAAGTTTTGAATTTTCGAATAGTTCCAGAGATATCTGATGAAAAACCATTGAGAATTTCTTTTTTATTTTCTCTCGACTATATTTGCGAAGGAAATGAGAAACAAATAGCAATTTGCCATGGCCAATTCTCGAAAGCTCCTCGATAATGTGGGCAGAATGTTTGTAAGACGTTTCGTCTTTAAGGAAACATCATCAACTTTGTATTTTTATGTGGGCCAAAACTAAAGTAGATATCTATACTCTGAATGCGACTCCATTTTTTATTGGGAATATAGCAACGTATCACGCGATATGATTTCAGATTTCTCGCGCAGTTTTTAAATAGTAGGCACTGGAAAAAATTGAACATAATGTTCTGTTGTCATAATAATACTGTAGTTTGGTAGAATTCTTGACATATTAATGTTTCTACACCTACCTCATTTATGTTGAAAATTAAAAACGGCGGTTTTTGGAATTTGATAATTGAATCTGATAATGAAATCTTTTTAAATGGCATATAATTTGGCATACAAATGAGCAACTTACAGTTTCCGATATCCCCATGCTGTTCATTCTTATCTTGGACACAGTGTGTATTTTATAAGATGTAAATAATTTTAAAAACAAGTTGAATTATAAACCTAACTTTCTGTTTCGGAGTCTGCCTATCTACAGTATATTAGGATCAAGAATGCTCTTTTTATATTGTGTGATTCGAAATAGATTTTGAGAAAAACATTATTCTTTGAGTAATACAAAAATGTCACATTATCAACCCTGATACTTATTTGAAATTGATTTTCTTTCCTTCATATAATTATGAATTATATGTTGTGATTCTTTTAATTCATTTGCTTGCCAGTTAGCCTTTCATTAAAGATTTCCATAATTAACGCATTCAATTGTAGGAATGAAATGTCACTTCAAAGTGTTATCAAAGCATTACGATTGAAAGGGTTAATTGCTATCAAGTTGGGATGGAATTTGTTAATACCTAATTCATTGACGAATGAATAAATAGTCTTGAATGACATACGCCTACTTAAAAAAAAACACAAGCATAATCTACTCGAATGTTACATTCTTTACCAAAGACTATCTAGATGACACTGAACTATGCAAAAAATATGCTCCAAAAATATCAAAACATAGTTTCTCAAATACAACCACAATATTTTCATGTGGCAAATGGTCCAGAAATATAATTCATTTTTTTATCGATGATATCAACAGTTCAAAAACTAACATATAATCATCAAAATCTCAACACTGTTGTTGATATAAACGTCAAAATTTAGGAAAAACGATTGAATATCTTCTATTTTGACAAGATCATATTCTTCATGTAACTTTCTTCCCTAGATCAAATGCTTTTATTTTTTTGACCAAAACGGAGACGAGGAAATAAGTTATCCCAACAAAATCACAACTCACCCTTCAAAAACATCCTTTATAGCAAAATTATAAATGTAGAAGTGTTTTGTGTGTGTTTGTGAAGATAATTTCAATCTTTTCACCGTTCAGAAGTCAAGGGAAGCCATAAGTTCATTCATCAAACCATACTTTTTTTCAATGAACTATCATTCTCAGAAATTGTGGATTATTTAGGTACGTATTCTCTGGTATAAAATAAGAAAAAAAGTTCCTATGAAAATGTGCCCGATCTGGATTATTAGCGGAGTTACAGGGTTGAAACTAAAAAAAAAATAGGATGTCATTTTATTGTGCTTGATCTACTGCAGATAGAGCTTTCAAATTTCGCATGAGTATCAAGCAATATGTGCTGCTCAATATGAGAGTGAATGTTTCCCAAATACCATACAGGGTGTTGCATTTTCCGAGGTCTCAATCCATAAAAGCCTTAAGAAAACCTGCTTTTTTCAAGATCTTCAACCTATTATACAGATTTTGCCCCTCTTGACTTTTGGTCGAATTCCGTTTAGTTTCCTCAGAAATTAATTAATTTGTAAATTGGCTCAAAGTTACATACTCTGAAATGTTTATACTATTTTGATATTTGATATTAATCAAAGAATCAAAATCAAATGAAAATGAAATTCATTGATCCATTTTGTTGAATGCAACATTGAGCACGACGAATCCATGATTCCTTGACACTTCGTATCAACCCCCTGTAACTCCGCTAATAATCGAGATCGGACACATTTTCATAGGAACTTTTCTCCTCATCATGTACCAGAGGATACGTACCTGAAATATTGCCGTGCAATTCTGAAACACCCTGTAAATTGAGAGCTAGCGAATCGGGTAAACCTGCTGGCAACTTCCCAGCCAGAAGCCGATTACGATACATTCAAACACCGATCATTCCGTAGATCCCTCGTATGCAGATTTTCGACAGGTCCGTGTCAGTCGCGGTTCGCGGGCATTTCTATTGTGGGCAGCCCCCCCGAAACGACTCGTCATCTGTCGACAATGCGTGGTGTCCGGATGCAGGCCTCAATTGAGTTATCTCTAGGGGAATCTCGATAGCCGGTTGTTCTTCGAATTAAAAGTGCCGATGCATCGACAGGAATGGAGACTGAGAATGAATTCATGATGGGTTCACGGTTTTTGTTTTGACTCTGGACCGTTGGTGATGAGGAAAACTATGTACGAGGTGTTCCGGGATAAGACGATTTCAATATTATACGAATCAATTGATATCTTTCGAATTTTAAAACAGATCTATAAAATATGGAACAAACATTAATTGATCAGTTTATTTTCACGAGAAGTCGTCGAATATTAAAGTATTACAAACGTTACATTCAGAGCTTGCTTGTAGAAAATATAAAGAGTTTTTAACCGTTATAGATAAAAATGCAATATTCTTAGAAACATTCAATTTCAGAGTATACATTAATGGACATAATTTGAAGGCATTCAATAGTTCTACAAGATTGTGAAATAATATACTGGGTATTTCATGAAAAAAAGTTTTTCCAATTGAAATCTCCTGAATTGATACTTATCCAAGAAACATCCTTTATACAAAATAAGACTCCTAGTTTTACCTTCGTACTCTCCCAATGATTTCACTTATACAGGGTGATTCAACTAACTAATTCTAGAGGTTTATGGAGAACTAACACAGATACCAACTCTAAATTTTTGTGGCACCTACAGCTCAAAGTGATCTATTATGAAATTTAGAACCAACCAAAGCACACTTCGGATGGTGTAAGAATTGCATAGTCATTCCATTTGAAATAACGAAGTTATTGGGATTTGAAATTTTCAAAAACTAAACTGAAATATCAAACACCCTGTCAAATATTTTGAAAAACTGTCAAAATTTCTTGAAAAAATGGAATATCTCAAAAACAAATAACGATAGAGGAGTGATTCGAAGTGCAACCGATCAAGAATTTTGCGTAGAATTCGAAAATGTAGAAATAAACAGGGTGTTTCATTTGAGAAACCAAAGTTGATATCACTTCCAGCTTAATCAGAAGTAACAGCGTGTTGATCCTGGGGAAATAGATCACATTGAGCTGTATCTGCCACCGAAATTTCAAGTTGATATCTCTGTTAGTTCTCCATACACCTCTAATGATAGGATCGTGTGTATGGGCAAATATAACAACTCTTATTCGAAAAATTTTTTGGTATTTTCATTCCCAAGTGAGTTATTCTACTTCCACATACTAATGTATAAGTTGATAACGCTCAATGGGGGTCATTTATGAATTACTTTATAAAATATTCATAATTTTTTTACCTCTCTCCAGTCCTTGTCACAGCTGGTCACATTTGTAAGACGACCCCCTTCCTAGTGTAACGTCACATATTTTGGATTTTTTTTAGTTTTTTCGGTTAGAGTAAAAATTATTGTTTGAACAAGTAAAGTTTGTAATGTGATGTCACGATATTGAGGTCCCCTACCGCCCCCTTGTCATAAAATGTTTCACTTCGTCGTATGTGTATGAATTCATTAAAGATAATAGGCTAAGACCCATTGAGGTTGAGTGGGAGAACAAATTGCTGGTGATTTTCAAATCATTATTTTTTTATTGAAATTTTTTTGTTGAACGAATTGTATATTTTGGTTTGTTGGTGATAAACTTTGATTTCTTATTATTATTATTATCATCAATATTATTATCATCAATATAATTATCATCAATATTATAATAATAACTATTATTATTACTATTCTGTTCTCTCCTAAGATTTCTTATTGAATATATTTGCTTGAGCTGATATCGATAGAATTGATAAAGTCCAAAATAAGTTTTTGGGGGCAAGTTCATCGAGATTTGAATATCAGGAGGAGGATTTCTTCAGAGAGTGTTAATGGAATTATTACTTGTCCAAATCTAATTCTGAAAATCTCAGAGTTGTTCATGGTTTCTAATCACAGTACGAATTATGGTCAGAATGAATTGACCTCAAGAATATCAACACTGTCGATTAAAAATAGTGAAATTGATTTATTCAATACATCCACATGCTCCTTCAAAAATCAACTGAAGTACATACATATTTTATACACTGTGTCCTTAAAGTATGGAACGAATTCATTTTCAGCTAAACAGGTCATTTTAATAAATAATCCTGAAACACATCGATTTTTGATGTTAATTTACCGTATTTCAAAATAATTATATAATATACAGGGTGAATTAAGTTCGAGTAATGACGTTATCGTAATTTTTTTTAACGGAACACCCCCATTTTGTCCCAATTTTCGGATGTTTCACATGTTGATTCCAATTGGTACAGTGTGGACAAAAATACAATAGTTTTATGTCTGCTCATAAAGTAACCCGTAATATTCTTTATTAGGTAAGGTAACAAGTTTTTTTTACATCAGAACTGATAGTTTCATGAAGTACCTTCGAACTTTTTTCGTGCCATTGTCTTTTTTTTGACAATATTCCGAAACAGGAATAGTATATCGGTCAAATTGTTTTGAAAAATGTTTTCCATTTATAAAATTTATACACCACAATTGGATAATTAGTAACCGTAGGTAAGTGTCGAACAGTTTTTAATATTTGTAAAAATTTCAACTTTCAACAAACATTATTAACGGATCAAAGATTTCACTCTAAATAAATTTGGCATCGTTGTAAAGTCATTGTGAAGTATTGCAACATTTAATGATGCCTAAATGTTCCCAGCAATGCCTCAACCAATCAGAAGTTCAGTGGTTAGCTGGATAATTTTTACATTGAAAAATAAACAAATCTGTAAGAACCATTTTCATCAAATACATAGATATCATGAGAATAAATAAAAAACAAATAAATTAATAAATAATCACTAGTTAGTTTTTTTTATGAAACCTCACTGTGCGTGTAGACGCATCACAATTCAACAAACAAAAAATATTTCAACGTCCCTTTCCTTCCCAACACTCAACGATCGTTCGTTCGCGTTTTGTTGTTGCGGTAGGGAATTTAACCGGTTCAATCGTCGGGTGGAACCTTCCTTTTGAGTTCTGAGGGGTCTAACGACGAGCCCTGCGGGCCCTTAGCGTGCTGCGGTCGCGTGACCGAAAAGGGCGCAGGATGCCCGCCCGTGGCGCCGTAGCGGTATCTCGACAAAGTATTTTTGTTCTTCTTCTGCGTGTTCCTATTCCTATTGTCGATTGCTTGGTTACTATTAGAATTTGCCAGTAGGATATTTCATTCGGTGGCGTTTTTTTTTCATTGAACATCTAGATTTGTTGATTCAGGTGCGATTATTTATTCGTTGATCAACTCATTATTAGTTTTTTTTGGGTAGGTTTCACTTCGAAAAATAACTCTTAGAAAACTGATCATGACAGATTCACTTATTGAGAAAACCCAGAACGAATTGTCAAACTCACAATACTCCTCTCATATTATGTTGCCTGTTAATTAACTTGCCTGTATAAAAGCACGGAATTACCAGTTATGGACGGTAACGGGTGTTTCAGGTTGTTTTTTGTTTTTAGATGTTAAATAAAAAACAAAATATCAATTAAATCTCGTTTTATTCAATGTTATTTAATGAAATTTAATTTGAAGAGCAATTCTTGGAGTTTCTTTTTGGAAAACAACCGTTTGCAAATGCGCAATTCATTTGTCCACACTCATTTAACCTGGAGCTAAAATTTTTAATAACTCGCTGGAGCATCGCTCTTGGAATAGAGTTTTTCCAGTGATTCTTTGCTTCAAAACATTTGGGTTGGGTGGCAATGGATTGTAAACTTTTCGTTTTAGATAGTCCCATAGGAAGAAATTAGCAGGCGTTAAATCAGGGCTCCTCGGTGGCCAATTGATGTCTCCTCGGCGACTTATCACTCTGCCAGGAATAAATCGTGAAGATAGCTAATGAGTAATTTGTAACATGAGAAGTGGCTCCCTCCACCTTGCTGGAAAAAGGTGTTGCGGTTGTAGCCCTTTTGGTTTTGAATTTCTGTAGCCAAAAAAGTCCAGATCATATGGCACTATCGGTCAGAATTAACGGTCCGAGTTCGAAAACGAAAATCATTCTGAGACACCCTTTATTGTGCCATGCAGCAAACTCACAAAACGCACAAAATTCACTCATGAACGAAATCTATGAAATTTAAGGTTGATAGTTTTCAATGGTATTGTCAATCATAAGATCGCTGAGGTAATCTTCAAAAACAAATTAAAATCAATTCCTGGAATCAATTGAAAAAATTAAAGACATCGGTTGTTGAAATTTTATGAAAAATTCAATTTTTTCTCAGCTTCCCTTTGTTCAAGAAAAAAGTTCATGAATAATTTCATCCAGAATATCACTTATTTCTAGAAAAATATAATTTTTGAGATATTTATGATTTTGAAATAACTAATATTTGAAGAAACTGAAAATCACTAGGGCTAAGTTGGCTTCAAAACGAGCATAAGTTGATCATGATTTTTATTATTTTTTTTTTGAATACAACTGAAGATTTTTTCCATTTGTTGCGTACCGTAAATGTCACTGTATATTATTTCATGAATTTAAGTATGATTCATACAGGGTGATTCATTGTGAAATGGGCGTACTGTGAGGGAAGCTAGAGGTCGCCTAGCTGGTACCTTTAATGATAAAATAAGAAAATCACATTCCGAAAAAGTATGACTTTTTTAAGAATCACATATTTCATGAAATTGTATTCATTTGAAAAAGACCGAAGATAGACAAATGAAAAAAATTATCCATTCCAAATTATTTTTTTATTATAGCTTCTTGCAATCATTTTATCATTTGTATAGTGTAGCATGTTTAATAAATGCAATATTCATCACACATACGGGGTGTCTGTATTTGGTAATTGAAATAACACTTGTTCAAATAAGAACTGTTGACTTATTTTATATCAAGGTTGTGATCCAAAATTCGGGATATTATGAAATGGTTAATAATTTGATTGATTGAAGTGGAAGAATAGAATTTAGAGAAGAAAAAGGTATTTTGTTTGAATTTCGTACCACCTCTTCATCGAAAAAAATAATTTTGACTCAAATTAACATGTATAAGAATGGCATGCGGTTTCAAAAAGGAAGACTTTTAATTATGAATGTGCTAATAATGCTTTGTTTTCAAGATACAGGGTGAGGACATAAAATAAATTGCTTATTTCGTGAGTATTTTGATGATGCTACAGTCAGTCATTGTTGGAATTCGAAAATGTTCGAGGAAAATACGGTAAAATTTCAGACTCTAGTATGGATTATTTCCAAAAGTATTGTTTTTCGATTCGAAATATGTGAATGCCGACAGAATATTTCTTCCAGCTCATATAATAACTGCAATATTACCTCAGGTCTCGATTTCAGTTGGATTATTAGCCCCATTGTGCAAACACACTGCGAAAATAAAAAACCAACTATACACAGACGAGGGGGGCTGGATAAGTACGAGAGAGAAGAAACAAAAGAAGAACACCGAATCGTCCCCGCTAATTAATAAATTAAGGGGCCCGCAGAGGCGCCAGGCGGCCTTCTCAAACGGAAAAATAATACATTTTTAACAGGATCCTTAAAGGCATCAACGCCTTTTTGGCTGCGTTGCGTTGCGCGTATGCGGCACTCAAAGTCGATTTCAGAAAGATAAACGACCTACCTATACCAACCTCATCGCGAAAATCTAGATGAATGGTTTGTTGACCTGCTTTTATGGACGTTGAAACGGTCTTTGTTTGAGTTTGGTCGAATTTAAGTATTTTTTGTACTATATAATCATTTAATATGCTAGTTTGTGAGTGGACGTATAGATGACTTAGGTCCGGTGATTCAGGTGGACACTTGACCATTCAAAGCAAATCCTCTAACCCATTTAAATGCATTTTCAGAAACATAATGAAGACATCAAGAAGATGTTCAATTGATTTTAAGTTACAAAAATATTTTAGACAGATTTCACGAATAGAAAAACTATATTCAAATTATCAGTTGTAAAATTCCATCGCTCTGAAATACAATTAGTTGGGTATAACATTTCTCGTGAAAATATTCTGCACCATCTCCCGTACTGTGATAACACTTCATTAATTCAGTCGACTTCCTCATTTCGAACGCTGATTGAGCATATTATTGCGTAAGGAAGACGGCTGGCTAGGCTTTCGCCTGATAATATTCGACGATTTCCCAAAAATTGACTGTCAAATCAACACAAACCCTACCGAATCGGTAATACCAACGAATTTGGCTCGGTTCGGATTTCCAAAAAGCTCCAGCACGCTACGCTGCCTGCACACGCAGTACATCTATCGCCTATCCTTCATCTGAAATTGATACCCGAAATCGGTAATAGCGGTAATTATCCAGAAATCTATCGGACCCAGCTATTAGGCGGCAATAAGTCGTAATCGGTGAACATAACAATAAAAAAGTTGCGTGAATTCCAATAATTGTGGTTTGTAGAAAGTTTGTTGGTGTCTAGGGGGTAGGAAGACGCCATCGTGTACAGGGTGTGCCAGCATAACAGACGAGTACAATCGACATTCAATGTTTCCTCACGAAGCAAAAATAAATTCAACATGTTTTTTGTAGCTCTCAAGCTCTACAGGGTGTTTCATTATAATGGAAAATCTCTGAATTACACACCAAAATATGGCGATTGAGATCAACATGTCTTGAACAAATGTACAGATTTTCGAGGTACCAGGTATTCAAAGTTCGAATTTTAATTTGAAACGTATTGAAAATTTTTTGATTTCAAGCATCATCGTCTTAAAATTTGACAAATCTATGTTTTTTTTAGCATGAAAATCAGGACTTTTATGGAGAATTTAGCACTATCCATGCAGGGCGTTAGGCACACCCTGTTACTTAGTTGAATTACAACAATTATAAAACATCTTTTTTGCCTAATGGGTTATAATTGAAATGACTAGGAAATCTGAAAGGCAGTTCAATTTTGAATTGAAAAGATACTCTTGTTTATTTCATGTAACTCTATTATAGTATTTGCATTCTAAACATTCATCGTGAAAACTCTTAAGTCAACGTTACATTACATTTTTCAAGTAGGCTTGTGACAGAACTCAGTTTTTTTTCTGTCACTAAGTGAGAGTGTATTAGTTATTATTATCATTATCAAGAAATTTCGAACAAAAGTTTCAATTTTACTACCCTCTATTTCGTAAACCTGCAATCATTTATATAGACAAGTTGAGCTCAATCGCTATAATTTGGTGTGTAGTAGTTCAGAGATTACCCATTCTTAATGAATTACCCTGTATATTGTTTTTGAAGAAAATCATGTTAGGGGAGAACAGGGCAATGGTAGCCCACTATTGAATATTTTAGATGAGAATATGGGGAATGAGGATCATTACATTGTATTTATTCCGACAGTACAACCAAAGTTGAAGAGATCTTATTTGATAAAAATAACTATGTTAGACAAATGAAGAGAATCAGCTTTTTAAAATAAAAAACATGTTATAACCAGTTTCTGCAGCTTCTGCAATGTTACCACCGCATCACTCCATTTTTTCACTTATCTGAATAATTGGCACAGAAAGCTTCATTTTCTGAGTACGTATGGTCGCAAATGGCTAGGCTACACCATTTTGGAAATTAAAGTTTTTAAGCGAAATGACCAAGGAATTTTCTGAAATGAGATAGAAAGTAGATGGATTTGCATTCCCTTTCATTTACAACGAACCAGTTATGGCCTAATTCGAAAAATATATACAGGTACTTCTCAAAGCCGGCACTTTTCTACTTTCGTTGCCAATTTTAGCGCCATGATTTTTGAAAGGCGTAACTTATGAGTTATGAAATATAACGGACAGGTGCCAAATATATCGGAACCATAGACTCTTCTCTCTTCTGGCCTCTCATTATTCATCCGACAGATTTAAACGAAAGGCGAGCGTACAAATTCGCAAATGCGTGTGGGCCCTTTTGCCAAAATGGTATTTAAGAGATCATTTGTATTATTCTCGAACAAGACGGCCGATAAAGATCGGAGAGTGACAGAAAACATTTCAGATTACGATTATGGAGTCAGGTATGGGTACATCCCTATACCAGTGTTGTTGGTATAAAATTTGAGTGAAGGCTTTCTTTTCGTGTTTGTCAATTTTATTTTTAGTTTTCAAGACATTCGGTTAATGTCTACATATTCAGCGAGTATGAATTTCTTCACGATAATGATAATAGTAATAATAAGTTTATTCACATAAATTTATAAAAGGCGATAATATTGCCAAATTCGTGTTTCTTAGACCAAAATACGTAGGTACAAGAGAATTCATCAGAATCCAGATTGAAGGAATTATCATACAGTGTGGTACAGCCAAATGGGAAAAACGCTTGGACACGTCGATTTGTATTTTTAGATGCGCATTTGAAAAAAAAATTGAATAGGGTGTGTCATGTGACAGTGACCGATACCAACTTTTTTCATTTTAAATACAACCCCTTGTATATCATTAGTTTTTGGATTCTTCTGAAAATTCAGGACATAATTCATGTACAATGTCCCATACGTAACATTAAAAATAGAAAATTATTATATATCACAAATTCGTTCGCGGCGAACATTCTGAACATCTCTTACATTGAAATCAATGTTTTTTTGTTTTTTTTACATCATTTCTGGAATAAAATAATTGTCTTGTTTTAATGTTAATTTTTGTAATACATCTGAAAACACTTGAAACAGTTGATGATAGGTGTGGGACATTGTACATGAATTATGTCTAGAATTTTCTGAAGAATCTAAAATACTAATGATATACGGGGGGTTGTATTTAAATTAATATATATTTTTTCAAATGTGCATCTAAAAGTACAGATCGACGTACCCAAGCGTTTTTCCCAACACGCTCTCATTTATTCGTTATCGAATTTATTCCACTTGGCTAATCCACACTGTATATTATTCGAGGACACAGAATATCGAGTACAAGTGATAGTTAGTCTGTTCTAAACGATTCAATTGATACGTTCGACAAAAATGGCGACGAAAACGTTGATTTTATTTCAATTGTTTCAATAAAATCCACTGATGAATAATAACATTATATTGGTGCCTAATATGCATTGGGATATAATCTTATTCAAATCCTTCCATTTTCTTCAATCATTTCGATCTTAAACCCGAGATTAATTAATATAGAAGGTAATTTTTCAAATGAACAACCACGTGATTGAATTATTCAAATTATTTATATCAATAAAATAATTGAAACGTCTTATGACTCACAAGAGAATTTCAGTGAATTTGGTGTTGAATATTTAATACAATTCAAGAGAAAAAAGTGATATTGTCATTGAAAAAAATGACAACGATGTATTCGAACAAATTCATTGAAAAAATATTCAATAATCTATGATACTGAATTAGCGTGTACCCTGTACAGATTCACCAATGAGCTTAAAAATGTATCAGTAGCAGATTAGTTTTTTTTTTTTTCGAAAAATACTTGCAGAATATCTTCTGTTTTTGTCACTATCCGTACATGGCTCGTGCTAGCGGTACCTTTTCTAGATATCTGGAAGCTATTATTCAGGATTTCAAGAACTACAGGGGGTCCCAAAATTGATACCTAATACCGCTTCCCAAGAATATACCATTGATGTACAAAGTAATGAAATATTTCGATTTTTGCATCAATATTACGACCTGTTTTTGCATATGAATTGATATTTTGCCACACATTCAACTTATTTCAGGACATCCTGTGTCGAAGTTTAAAGCTGGTGCAGACTTATAGGAACCTGAAATAATTTGGTATTCCGATTTGTGCCAAAGATATGCAAATGAAAGAGCTGGTAGCATGGGAGATCCAATGTTGTGATATTATTCTAACACCTCACAACTTGTTCTTGAATAATCTTCTGGTATCATCAGAATATTCAGCTGTTTCAAATTGAACATTGATATTCATCAACTTTTTGTTCGAGGCACCAAAATCTGCTCATAGATTCTAGGATTTGATATACACAGTTATGGACCGAATTTTGTATTTGGAAAACAAGTATTTATTAGATATGTTAACATGATATGTTAATATTTTGGAGCTCTGAATAAAATCGCCTAGTATGATTTATTTACTGAACTCTATAGGTTTGATGGATGCAAAAAACGATTCCAGTCGAATACATAAAGATTTGATTGAGCTGAATTTTATTTTCAATACAATAAATAGTACAGTAAATGTAGCAACGGTTATCCACAATCAATAGTAATCCAAATATAATGAATATATTTCATCAATGGAAAACACAAAACAAACGGTCAACCTAACCCAAGTTTTTATTCGGAGCATCGCTGAAAAGTGAAAAAACGGCTCAATCTGACAAGCTGTTACAACTATCAACCCAAGATAAATGGACTATAGCTCACGAGTGGACATGCGCACTGCTAATTGCAGGACACGAAAAGTGATCCAACTGTATTTATAATAGGTTCAAGCTGTGGAACTCGATGATATGAGTCCTCATAGTTATACATGAAATATACAGCAATGATTCACATACAGTGTGTAAAAGCCAAATGGAATAAATTCATTATTTCGGTTACTGTACATATTTATAAAAAGTCCCGAAACACGTCAAATTTGAATTATAACTTGACATTCTTTAACGTGAAAATGCAACCCCTACCTTCAACCCCCTTAGAATGACAGGTACAACCCCCAATTTTTTAAATGGGAAGTATAGGCTTGTGATATATCATTTGAAAGGTCTCTTCATTCTCTATTCAAAAATGTTATTGTTTTTAAATTTAATGCAAAAATTAACATAATATGAGAAAGTGAACAAAAACCGTAGCAATGTGGTTTTTAGATGGTAACCATTAAAAAACTTTAAAGTATTTCCGTGGCAACGCTATTTTAACAAGCAGTAGTAAATTGTTTTATTTAAGTTGTCATTGTTGTAATTTAAGTATAAAGTTTGTTCAATTCAATTCTGAAAAATGGTTAGATTAACGGAAATGCATAAAATAACAGTTTTACAAATGATTGGTTACGGAGATAACATCCGAACACAACAGGAAGTAACTCGCCTATTTCATGAGAAATTTCCTAATTTACCGCCTATATCCCAAGGAACAATAAGTAAAATAGAAAAGCAATTTCGCGAGTTTGGTCATGTAAGGCAGATAAAAAAAGCAGCTGCTAATGCACTGAGTGATGAACTCAAATTAGATGTGTTGCTTGAGTTTCAGGAAAACCCACATACATCGAGTAGACAGGCATCCACTACATTCAATGCTAGCCATACATCGATAGCAAACATATTAAAAGAAAATAAATTGCATCCGTATAAGATGATACCTACTCAGGAGCTCATGGAAGACGATTTTGATAGGAGAACTTTTTTTTGTGAGCAAATGATGGACATGTTGGATAACAATATTATCCAATTAGAAGACGTTATGTTTTCTGATGAGTGTACTTTTTTACTTAACGGTCATGCTAATCGGCAAAATTGCCGCTACTGGTCCACGGAAAATCCTCACTGGATGAGAGAAGAACACACTCAATACCCTCAAAAGGTTAATGTTTGGGCAGGGATTGTAGGGAACAATATAATTGGTCCCTTTTTTATTGAGGGCAACTTGAATGGCAACAATTATTTGGCACTACTTCAAAATGATGTCATTCCAACGTTGGCAAATTTATATCCTGATCCAGGTAATCCTCAAGTTCCAGCGAATACGATATGGTTTCAGCAGGATGGAGCACCACCACATTACCAACTTAATGTCCGGCAGTACCTCGATACAATATTTCCCAATCGGTGGATAGGGAGGCGAGGATCGATTGAATGGCCAGCGCGATCACCTGATCTTACATTATTAGATTTCTTTTTATGGGGATATGTGAAGAGCCATGTGTACAAAACTAAACCTTCTGATTTAAATGACTTAAAAGAACGAATAACGCTTGCGATTAGGTCGATCACGCCTGATATGTTAAATAATGTTAGAAGACAGTTTTATTTGAGATTAGGATGTTGCCAAGACGTTCGCGGAGAACATTTTGAACATCTACTTCATTAACATTCATAGTTCTTTTTCGTGTTCTACATTTTATTACGTTTTGCATTACATTTTAGTTTTTGATTGTATGTAGCGAATTTCGGTAACAACATGATATTAATTTTTTTTATGTTAATTTTTGCATTAAATTTAAAAACAATAACATTTTTGAATAGAGAATGAAGAGACCTTTCAAATGATATATCACAAGCCTATACTTCCCATTTAAAAAATTGGGGGTTGTACCTGTCATTCTAAGGGGGTTGAAGGTAGGGGTTGCATTTTCACGTAAAAGAATGTCAAGTTATAATTTAAATTTGACGTGTTTCGGGACTTTTTAGAAATATGTACAGTAACCGAAATAATGAATTTATTCCATTTGGCTTTTACACACTGTATATCTTGTCGATTATTTTAAATGAATAAATAATCAAATAATCAAACCACGTGTCTATTTTCCTAAATTCCTCCATTTTCAACCTGCTAACGATAAATTCTCCTACTTTTCTACAGTTTACCCTCTTAAATTCAGAATTGACAAACAGAATGCCATTATCTCCACAATAGTGTGTAAAAATTCATTTCGACAAAAGAAATGATCACTGTTACTAATTGTATTGTATCTTTCACAGGACTTTTATGTTCCTACCATACCACGATTGGATTTCTGTTATATCGAATTTGCTTACGAGCTACAGGGATATCCAAATACACCGATAGGTAAACTCGTCGGTTGTAAAAGGTCCTTTTCCAGGTATATTTGGGTGTTAACTAGATTAGGTTCGACTTTTCGGCGGTATTCTTTTGTTTAAGAGATATCAGAACAAATATGTTCAAGCTACCGGTAGGATAATATCCTAATAATGAATATATTACACAATTTTAATAGGATATACGGATATTGGACGTTTGACGGTTGAAATAAATAGACATTATAGTACTACTTCTTATGTCGACATTTTTAGGGAGCTACAGGACAGGAGCTACTCCTGCACATTACACCAATAAATTGTCTATTTTATAGCGACATCTCACAACCCCCCTTTGAAATGTTCGGAGAATGTTTTTTATGTAAACGTTGAAATCATTCTTCAGCAATATTTTACTGAAAAAATTAACCAAAAAGGTGTAGAATTGTACCAACCGTAAAGACAAAAGTATTGAAAAAAAAACTATGAAAATTCATTATTACAAAAAAAATAAAAAATATCTCGGAAACGGTAAGACTTCTATAATGGGAATTTTGTCATAGCACGTGGGGTCTTTACGGGACACCCTGTATATTTTGTCGTCACCTTTATGGTTCTTTCATGTTATTTATAAACAACTAGTTCACTTCAAGGTTAGAAGATGGGCATTCACGAGAAATATTAATGAGGTATAGCGACAAAAAACTGTAGAATTGTGTTATTGTAAAAATATAATGATGATCATTTAATGTGTATTATACTATATAAATATCCTACACGACATCATTTCTTATGAAATATCAAATTAATATTCTTCCTTGAGGAAACTTTCTTCAACTATTTATAGGAGCAATAATTGATAATTCATATTCGCGATAAAGTGAGCGTCATGAATATGAAATGATCTAGTTTATTTTGCTAAGAAGTATTTTAAGCCGTTATTATTCAAAGGAGTGTATTGGACCTACTAGTACTTCTGTTGTTCATCAAAGATCGTCTTGATTATTTAATGATACATCAAGAATTTATGTATACAGGGTGGCCCAACGAAAACGTACGGGAAGAGATTTTATCGAGAAAAATCTGAAACACGTCAACTTTGTATATGAGGGGGACAACTTTTGACGCAAAAAGTATACCCTTCAAAGCAGGGGTAGCATCCCCTAAATTTTTTAGAATGTTAATGGGGGTCAAATGATACCTCCCCGATTCCCTACACATTGCTTTTTTATTTTTGAAATTCCGTCAACTCGTTGCAAAGATATGGATGGACCTTTGAAATGTCGCTAGCGCATTTCTCAAAAAATACAAAGAGTAAATCGATTTCGCTTGAAAAATCACCGTTCTGTTGAATTAATTGTTGAGAATATTTTCCTAAAAACAATTCGCTTTTTTTCTGTTTTTGTTGATACCAGCTATTTTCTCGATAAAATGTCTTCCTGGTTGTTATACCTTCCGGTACGTTTTCGTTGGGCCACCCTGTATGTGAGGTAGGTGAACCAAATAAGGCCTATGTCCTGATAAGGCCTATTTTCGATATTTCCCACTTTTCCCCACGATTTCAAATGGCCACCAATGTTTGTAGAAGTGTTCGTATACATCAATTAATGCACCTAAGCACAGCAAATGTTAGATGCCGTGAGCGTCTTGGAACCTGCTGTTGAAAACAAACACGACGCGGAGTGCGGAATGCATTTAATGAAATTCTGGCAAAATAAACAGTAAATATATTTTTTTTATAATTCGTACACGGTGTGCTGAGTTTCATCAATAGGATATTTTTATACGTTTATACATCTCCTCAATTGAGCCTGAAATCTTCAATATCGATTTATTTCATGTAATAATTATTTTTTTCAACCATGCGTCATGCCCCAATAAGGCCTATCAAAAAATGTGAAGGCCTTATTAGGACAATGTTTCATCACAGTAAGATAGTAAACCCTTATACTCAGTAACATCACGGAAAACGGATCACCAGTTTCTAACAAAGGATTCACAATAGATTCATAACACCGTTAAAATAGTAGAAAGAGGTGTATCATCTATGAATGCTGCTGCAGCCAGAAACAACCAAGAAGAACCCTACGCAACCATCTAGCGAGTGGTTCGACTTCACGAAAGCTAGGTTGGTCGTCCATAAGGATGTTGCGCATACATTTTATAAAATTGATAAAAAATTGCTGCTTATCTGGATAACTTGTAGTGCAACGTGAAACCTCTGAAAAGAATGCTTCTTCAACAGGTTACAGCTTCTAAACCGAAACGTCACGATAATAAACATTCTTGGTACTACCCAGCTTGTGAAGATGATCGAGTTGGTGATATGCGACAATGTCCCATTTGTGGTGATTGGTATCATCAGATGTGTGTTCGATTCGAGCCCGCTGATTAAATATTTTAATGTTTAGGAGCTTATTTGAAGAAAAAATATGAAACAGGCTGATATATAATATGAATATAGAAAATACATGATGAGAGGGTAATTTTTGTTTTTAAAGCAATTCTGTTCCATTTATTATAAAGTTAAATGAATAAATATTGATTTGCCAAATTTCCTCATAAACCTGCTAGTTAGGCATTAACAAAATTAAGGTAGGCCTTATTTGGTTCACCTACCTCACATGAACGAAATACTCATATTGTAAACCCAAATCCAAAGATATGAAAGAGTCAGGAATACCCCGAAGAAGTCTATTAGGCCTACAGTACTTCTGTTGTTCATCGAAGATCGTCTTGATTATTTGATGATACATCAATAATTTATGTATATATCTAGTTTCAGCGAAATAGACTTGGATAATATTTCCAATGTTCTCTGAATATTTTGTGAATAGCTTGTGAATTCATTATAATTCCATAAGCAGTAGGTGAACATTGAACGTCTTAAGAGTTGATATATGAATATTATCACTTAGCAATGAATCACATTTGCAAAATTGTTTGTGGATTCTCAGTTGCGAATTTCAGTTAGAATGTATGTTATGAATTCTAGTACTGTCAAATCAAAAGCAAGCATTGAATGTTATGGTGAACAGCAATCAGATACAAACATTAAAAATTTCAAACAAAGAATTATAATTCAGAAAATTTTAGAAGGTACGAGCAGTTTTTAATAATTGCACTCTTTTGTAGGTGCCTCAAGAGCATCTCCTTCTCATAATTCATATAATTATATAATGAGAGAAACTTCAAACTTCCCAGTTTGAAATTCGTTGAATCAATAGAAGATTTTCCCATTCCCTACTCCATGTTTGATGTTTACTAAGTATCTAATATTATGTTTTTCGAAAGTCCATCTTTACCCCTATACATGGGTATATAATATAGAGTCTATATATTATAATTATATACCGTAGATACTTACCTCCACATAAGACATCGTTAATGTGACCCGAAACCATAAAAAATTCAACTACTAAGGCCGAAACGAATGTGTGATTGACTTTTACGACTATTTGGATTGTCTTAATAAGAATCTTTCAGTTCAGCTCAATAATACCATTCTTTTATGACCTCACGGAACAACATTTCTGAGATATAGGTATATAGTTGTGAAGTTATACAGAGTATACATTGAAAAAATGCAGTAGCGAATTGTAGAAAATAAAATGTACACAATCAGTTGAAACAACTTGCTAACGTTACCACACAGATATACTTGTGGAAAGTTTTATCAGAATTAGAATAGCTGTTCCTTGGAGAAATCATGAAACAATTGTTGTTCCATAACAGCGTTAATTCGTGTGTGTCCAGAATGTCTCAAACAAAAAATAAAGCTGAAGCTTTTCAGATCCACAAATTTTCGAAATGAATCGTTTGTATTATGTAAATATAACGATTTCATAAGTGTATATAAATGAATAAATACTTCTATAAGTCAGTGGCATAATCTTCTGTCATTATAAATACCTAATGGTATATCTCATGAAATCAGTAATAAAATGAATATTGCTGATAATTATTATTCGGAAATTCGTTGATTTTGATATACGCTAATCGAAAGACAAATCTGAAATCTCGATAACTACGAAAAAATTAAATATAACCCCAAATACATAATGCAGTTTTTGTTTAAACGACCTCTATACCATAATGAAAATGACTTTCGAAAACGAACCATTCGTTTATATCAGGAAGCTGTATATTTTGCGAAACAAACTGTTGGAATTATAATTCCATACCACCAATTAAGCATATGCATGGTGTTCCACAAGGTGACGTTCCGAACCGTCCAACTCGTAACACAAAATACGCTCCGACAGGTAGCGCTCTCGCTGTGCCTAACAATTCGAAATTAGAACACCTCATGCTGGGCACAAAACACCACTTTTCGATCGCACCGATATCCATAGTAGGTGCATAGTGCAACAAACCGCTTCGGCATTAGCTCCACATGAACCTAACCTAAAACTGAAGCGCCTGCCAGTCTGGGTAGGCGGGCCCAGACCGGTAGAACTGGCAACAAACCACGCCCTGCTGCTGCGAAAACCGGTTGCCGAGCTGGCGGTCGATGACGCCGCACCAATGGCAGCTCGGTGGAGGCGTGGTTGAGACACGGGGACGCTGACGGGTAGCGGAATCTACCGGCTGACAGGCCAAACCATCGACCAAAGCGTACTATTATATGATTATTCTTCATTATAGTGCCTACGTCCGTAGGTAGTAGATGGTTGGTTAACTAACGGTCAATTTCGCTACGTAAAAAAACGACATATGCGCTCAATTTCGTGTAATTTGGTTTCGGGCTCGATCTTCAAATAGTTTTTACTCAATTACAGTGTGGATTACACCTATTATCGCCGGTGAATACGCTAAATTGGCATCGCTTACGTTCGATTAACGTCATTAGCTGCATCAAGTATAGTTCATCGAATTATTGACACCTGGTTCGGGACACAGTGTGATAGTGTGAATTATCGATTGACATAGTGGACGCCGTTTGCCGTCACGACGCCTCCTCACTTCTCCAAAGTGGACAACAAACCCTTTACGACGTTGAACTTCACGGATTTGGGCTCCCCGTTCGGGGGTCCTCAGGAGGATCCGCCAGGCACTCCTACGATGTCGGGCGAGGGGCACATCGGCCCGCCGACACCCCATCACGATTCCAACAATTCGACGCCCGTGTCGAAGAGCGCCTTCATAGAGCTGCAACAGCACGGGTACGGTCCGCTCAGGACGTCCTATCAGCACCACTTTAATTCGCCGGCGGGAAATGCGCATTCTGGTCCGACGGGTCACGATCCCGGTTTTCCCAGCCCTAGGGGGGGACTCGGCGCGTACCCCTTTCCGCCGATGCAGCACAATTCCTACGGGGGATACCATCTGGGATCCTACGCTTCCAACTGCCCTCCTTCGCCAAAGGATGACGGTAAGTCGTTTTCGTCGCGCTCAGGATTTTCGTCTAGTCCCGGCTCAGCCAATTCTTGGATATCGAACGAAAGCAGTATTCTTCATTTTTGGTTCTGAGTGGCTTCTGGCGCCCGAGTGACACAAGTGAACGATCAATTTTGTTCTGGGAAAATACGCCAAATTGGCACTACCAAAATAGTACCAGCAGGTTTCTTATCCTGAAGCTTCCTATAGTGTATCGGAATACACACCCAGACTGGCATATCAATGAGTCTAGACAAGATTAAATTCCTCGAAATCATTATCGGTCTAGTCTTGAGGAAAAGTGGAGTGGTAGTTGATCAATTTTCAAATTTTGATACTCAACATGTGAATTGAACCTCAAGGGTCTCTTTGGAGCATCAAAAACCATGGGTTTGGAGTAGGTTTTGAAGTCGACTATCAAAGATGGTTTCATGTTCCCCAAAGTTGTTCACTGATCATCAGTTGCCTTCTGATGGTAAAGTTGATATCATCCGAATTTTACTGACTATAGTTCATTCTCAAGAATGTTGGTATTGACATAAATAATTCGATTGCGATGCCGATAAAATCATTATCTTTTCGATGTTTGGACTCGACTAGATTGATCTGAATGATTCTGGATGAGATAAGATGATTTTCCATAACATTGAAAAAAATCCGTCGCTCTATGAATATGGTTCCAGATATACAGGGTGATTCACATAAGAACCGACATGGAGCAGGGGCATGTAGGGGGTCCCGAAATATGGCAATTTAACGCAACTTACCTCTATACCAAGTTGCTTCCCTAAGGAGTAGGCTTTGAAAGTGAAGTTATAAATTTTGAAAAAAATCAATATCTCCGTTATTCTTGAACTTGAAGCAACCAAATTTGGTACACTTTGTGAATGTATTTAGTGCGTTACCTGACAGTAACTAGAGTTTAATTGAAATTTGTAAAGGAGTTATACCGGGTGGCGCACCATTAATATTCAACAGAATTTTGTTAACCCTTGATGGATTTTAAAATTCTTCGTTTTGTTTTGTGGGCAATTCAATTCTAAAACCTTTCTTACTCTAGTAATTTTTCGAAAAACCTCATCATTTTCATCAAAAACTCGAATAACTTAAAACGCGCGGTCTAGTTGTGTTATTTAAAATAATCTAAAATTCAAAAGTTGGCTATGAAAATAAACGTCAAACAAGAAAGTAGGTCATTTAATGTGGTCAGTAGGAATTGGCTGGCAAATTATTATTTAGATACGCAACAAAATACTTAAAGTAAGTACAGATAATTTATAACTTCACTTTCAAAGCCTATAACTCCTTAGGGAAGCAACTTGGTATAGAGGTAAATTGCGTTAAATTGCCATATTTTGGGACCCCCTATATGCCCCTGCTCTATGTCGGTTCCTATGTGAATCAACCTGTATTTTGGTTATACTTTATACAAATCAGCTATCTCATTTTGAAGAACCAGTTCAAATTTGACTACATTTGTAGTAGGTATTCATTTATCTCTGTTTGATAGACTCACAATGACGTGATAGGATTTCTTCTTAAGGACGAAACTCCTCAGAAATTAATTGTATTGATCATTGATCATTCTTCAATCGTCAAAGTAGAAAACTTGTATCAATTCAGTAAGCGTTAGTATATTTGTCATTGTAGTTTGAATTGTTACAAAACTGTCGTTGATTTTCGTTGTGAGCGTATAATGGCTGTTCAATGTTTATTCAATATTATTGCGTGTACCTAGTATATTACTTCAACACTTCAAGAAATTGTAAAATTGTTTAAATATTCAGTGTCAATGCTTCACATTCTTATTTTTATTCAGGGAATATCAAATGAAATACCTGTTCGAAATATATGCTAAATTCATTTCAAAATTAATAGTGACAAATGAAAGAACGAAGTGGAACGATTCTTGATGAGTAGGGTTGAGATGATAACGAGAAATTTTTGTTCCTGTTTATTCCTTGCTCGTTAAAAATTTCTCTCCTTGCAAATATTTGAAACTTCAGAGGCGAATCATTAGGAAAGTGTTATTGAACACCAATTTTCTAGTTAAGTCATTACGGCTGATTAATTAATTTAATCGTCATTCATTCAATTTAAGGTTATGTTATATATCTGCTTCGTTTCGGTGTTACCTTAAGAGATAGAAAGAAAACGCTTATAGTACCATAAACAAGGAATAGTTCATTGGCTGTTAAGGCTTTGGACACTTTTAACAAATTATTACAGCTTGCTAGATTTAAGAAGTTATATACGACAACAAATTGACTAGAATGAGAAATGCTTTCGAAGCCTTATTAGGAAGATTTAGATGGCCAGGTAGTCATTAAATCTGATTCCATTTATATTGAAAATATATTTAATCACATTGTATCACCATGAATTAAATAAATATGTCGAGTTGTGTCTTCAATAGAGTTATTCCATATCATATTATTATAAAATTACGATAAATATCGATGAATTCATAATAATAAATATAACTACGAATAAGAAAAAACACGATGTTTTTCTAATTTCTATTCGAGTTTACATAAACTACTTTAAATGGCTATGTATAGACATATTTGGTTTTGTTGATTTGGTTAAACTGTCCATATTCTTCATATACTGATTTTCTCGGAATTCAACAGATTTATTCACGAATATTGTACCGGTTTCAAGCATAATTCATTATTATCACGGATTATATTTTTATAAGTAGAAATATTTACTCGAAAATGTAACTTTAATCAATATCAGAATATTATATTTGAATTATATTTTATTCAGTAGTTGTCAATCTCATGAATGCAAAGTTAATCCACGTTTTTCATGCCAAATGTTTTCGTGTTCATAAAGAAAACAATTATCTTTACAGCCTTAACTCAGTTTAGAGCTGAAACAATCAACTAACTGATATCTTCAAACTGAATAATTCTATCATCAAGTATAGGATGGGTTGTAGGTTGAATGAAACATATTTATACCAAAGATACCATCATCATATTTGTGGGAAATGAAAATAAATGTGGGCTCATCGCTTCGACAGTCGCCGATAACATTCGTGGAATAAAAAAATAACGACCAACGTCATTTACTGAGGTGTTTATCGATGTATATCTTGTGACAATTGCCCAAACCATATGAACTAATGATCCGTGTACATTAACTGGCAATTTGTCTAATTAAATTTCATGGAAATAATCGACTGTTGCTTTTCGATTGAAGTGAATTGAACGGGGAAGTTTCCAATAGTGAAATTATCATTGTTTTACGAATTATAGGTACGAAACATTTTTAACAATACACCTTCAATATCTCAATGATAGCAAGTGAAATACTTGTTTCACAGAAAAAACATGGTGTTGGATTTTTTCGTTGGTAAATTGAAGGGTTGAATGTTAATAATACTTGTTGTTGGTTTTCGAAATAATGCGTTTCAATATATAAAACCTCTTTCAGGATAATAAGAGATTTTCTGATAGATTGAAAGCTTAGTTACGTTCGTCTTTGTTTTTTTGTATCGTTAGTCTAGAAATTAAGTGCCTACTCGTGTTTCTTTTGCACTACAACTTAGTTTTCGATAGTATTTTACAAGGTTAAAGTGTACCTATAAGACGGTATCTCTTTTACAAGGTAGAATCAAACATATAAAACACATTATTGATGCTTTTAAAATCTACTTGTACACTCCACGTGTTATGATAAGTAGTTGTACTATACTGAATGATGTATTGGTATGAAAGAGTATTATATATATTATTAATTGTATTATTTATTCAATTAATATGGATGCGATAATAATGAGCATATAATTGTGAATGAACACAACTAATACTATTCCTACACAAATATTTCAACAAGCATAGTCAATTTCAATCACTTGACGAATTGCAGGGTTGCAACATCTATATCATCATGATAATTATTGAATGAAGTACCTACTGAAGAAGATAAGTGACAGATCAGAGATGTCAAATATATTTGGTGGACTCATTCTATATATTTCCCTACATTTTCATAGTCAGATTCTCCATTCTACTTTTCCTTCTTCTATTTCCTCTTGTCTGGTTCTTTATATTTCATTCCATTTCCCCTTTACCTATCTCTATTTTTCGATTACCATTTCAGAAGTGTCTCTCATTTGTATTCTGCTATTCCTGTTTTTTTTTTCTGTCGAGAAATCATATTTATTTGGTGCACTCATCTTACACATTCTAATTCCTTCTAATTCGATTCTCTATTCCTCATTTTATTCTTTCATTTCCCACTTTTTGTGTACTTTATATTTCACTCTCTTCCTTACCTATCTCTATTTTCGAATTATCATTCCAGAGATCGCTCGTCATACTTTTGACATTTCCCTAGTTTTTATTTTTCTATTCCGTTTTTTTTTCTGTCGAGAAGTCAAATATGTTAGACTCATCCTATACATTCAACATTCTTCTAATTTGATTCTCTATTCTCTTGATTCTCTATTCCTATTTTTATTCTTTCATTTCCCATTACTTTATATTTCACTCTCTTCTTTACCTATCTCTATTTTATAATTATCTTGATATTTCTCTCATTTCTCTTTTTCTATTTCATTTTCTACTTCTTTATTTTCCTCCCCTTCATTATGTCTGGTCCATTTGATTTCAGGTGAATACGGACGATAAGCTTTAATTAAATCTTTTCCAGAAAAATGTTTGTCTTTGGAAAGGCCGTCGGGCGGTGGAAAAGGCAAGAAAATGCGAAAACCGCGCACAATCTACTCCAGTCTGCAGCTTCAGCAATTGAACCGACGTTTCCAAAGGACTCAGTACCTGGCCCTGCCCGAAAGAGCCGAGCTGGCTGCCAGTCTAGGTCTCACGCAAACCCAGGTTAGTCCTCTTCTTCTATCTCCTCTTTCGTTTTTCTTTAATTAAAACTATATTAATTCGTGTCTTAACGAGGATGTTAGCCGTCGCTTAATCAACTTTTATTCCTCGAATTCGGGTAGACACGACTCGTACACGACTATCGAACGTTTTTGAAAGGGGGTGTTTTCGTTGCATGTACAGGGTGATTCTGCTATCGTAAATTCAACTGTGAAAGTGGCAGCATTATGTAGGTTTCGAAGAAGGTGTCATAATAGAGATTATAGTGAATTTGGCGAAAACAAAAATACCTATGCTTGAGATAGACTCAAAAACGCAGTATAAAGATCTCGAGAAACATTACAAGAGCTGAACTGAATCGAGTGCTTGTTTTTGCTATTCGTAAATATTTCTCACTTCGTTATTCTGGAAAATAAAAATCATTCACATAATTTTATTTTCAAATATGATTTTCTTTGATAGTTTATTAGAGGTTCGATGTGGTGATTTTTATGATTTTTATTAAACGTTATGAGCTTTGGACTATCAAAATGTTTTTGTGTATCCTGTTTAATAAATCTGAATTATGATAACCAGGGATTTTAATTACCTAACACATTAAATTAGAGGAAATTCCAGAAAAATTTACCAAGTTATAAAACAGCAATAAAAATTTATCTATCGAAATAGCGTGAAGTTATATCCAACTATAAACATTTTGAGTGTTCCTTAAAGCAGTTATAAAACGGTTATGAATGAGACTTTGAAAATTGAAATGTTATATTTGAGTAGTCGCTTCTTCAGAAGATGGAGAGTGTTCATAAAAAAATCTTTATCGCAACAATACAATGAACTTTATGAAATGGTAACTAATAATTTTGGTAAACAACTGTGTAATTGATTAGTTGATTGATCAAATTTGAGTGAAAACACAACTGTCTCTAAATCACAAAACTCAAAAATTCAGATCTTTCAGTTGATGAATCTGGGTGATGAGAAAGTCTCTAGTTTAGGGTTCTGTGGAAATCTTTCAGGAACGCCCTGTGTATTGATGAACGAGGTAACGACGTATTACGCTTTTCTGCTGCGATATCTTACAAATTGAAACACTCATTGATAAGGCCTCAGCGATAAGTCATTCAAACCAACTAAGTGTTATAATTGCAATGTTTATCACTGTTTTTTATGAACTAGTCTGGATGTTTGAATTTCCTACTGTACCTCTCAAATATAAATGGATAGCATTTTCAAAATTATCTCAAAATCAAATTTCAAACAACAACTGAGGAGTGAGGAGGAGCATAGTCATTTGTCCCTTGTCAAATTAAGAACTGTTGAAACTAAGATGCATAACCTCGAAAAAATTCCTGGTCGAGGTAGAGATTTTTCAATATCTCAAACTGAGGATAGTCCCCTACGATTCGCTGTGGCGTTCAAATTAACAACGCTACTCCTAGATGGCGTATGGAGTTAGTAACAAAGCCTACCCAGAACACAGTGTGAATGGAAAAATACACCTGTATGTACTGATTGTCCCCGCACCGCCGTCAATGACGTGCCTTTAAGGCATAATATATGAATGAGCTGGTAAATTGTCTGAAGGGCAGCGCCAATAATTAAAGAGAGAGAGAAAGAGAGAGAGAGAGAGATAACCTCGAAAATTCTAGGCTTGTGGCTGTGCAGTTATTTTGGACTCCGACTGTAATTATGATGCATAATTTGGAAATAAATAAAAATGGAGCATTCGTACATAATCAACAAATTTCAACGTTTATTATTAAATAATCACCATGAAGCTATCAATATGATAATTTAATACAACTATTTACTTTCCTAATGTTTTATTCAACTTGTAATGTCCAAACTGAAGTTTAACGTAAAAGTACTCGTATTATCTCAAATACCAGCAATAAATCACTTTTGTCTGAGTTCCCACTAGTCATAAATAATAAGATACAAGATTAAGCGACTCGGAACAAGGCTATCTTTAATTTATTGAGAGGAAGATTCGAAGTAGCAGAGAATTTTGTAGAATCGATATAAAAGATGTGTTGAGCACGATACCGAGTGAAATTTATGCGAAAAATTCCTTGTATTGACCATATTGAATAGAGAAACTTAATCACATTTCCACTCAATCATAATCTTCGAAAGAAATCACATAAAATATTGTACTCTCATTTAGCCAATAAAATTCTCGTTCAATCTTCCACAGGATGTTCAATTGAGATCTTGCTCTAGATTAAATTGAAGGAGAAGAATGAAAAAACGTATTGGAACAAAAAGGACGAGCGGTGTAAACATGCATTGCATTAATCTTTCATTAAGTTACTGCTACTGTTCTTTGCCATCATCAATCCACCTGACAAGATCCCGTGGAACACAATCGCTAAAAAAATGTTGCTTGTTATTATTAATAAAAACAATTAGTGATGGTCATATGAGGCATAACAGGTCTTTGTGAGAAGAAGCACAATTTTGAATTTCATGCCCACAATTACGGATTCGATTCGTATTATTATGAAATTGTTGCTTCTTATGTTAATAACTATATAGAAAAGATTGGTAGTGGAGGCCATTAATCAATCTGGAATTTTGTTGAAAGTTTGATGCAAGCCCAGGAGTTCATTTTGATACGTATTTCAATTTTGAATCGCTACCATTCATATGAGAATATTCTAATGAGAAATTCCTTCAGGTTTATTCTCATTCAGTATATTAGAATTTTTTCTCAAATTGCACCAATTCATAATTATATGTTTTTCCAGAGCTAATTTAACGATATTCCAAAAAAAGATCAGTATGGATCACATGAGATGGAATGAATAATTTTTTTACAGTATGCCTAAAAAATTCAATATTTTTTCCTTATTATAAATCTTGCACTCCAAATGAAGTACTGAGAACGTCACCTCTCTTAAATTTATGAATTTTCGACCAAATTCTACATATTTCAGGTGCTCTTAATGAAACTATCGTAGAATAGACTCGACTCAGGTAATTGTCAGTTTGAAAATCTTTCATTTTTCAAATATAAAACTTGAAATTATCAATGAGCCTTGTAGACGTTATTGTTATTTGAAAGGGCAGCCTGTTGATATATATATATATATATATATTGGTATATGTTTTCAAATATTCCACTCGATTCGTAATAACTATTAGAGAAATTTGAAGATCTAAGAAATCATTGAAGATTGTCAGATGCCACCTTTCCTTCCAGGGTGAGCCTAAAATGTGTCTCAAGCTTTCTGTGAGTGAAAAGCAGTGTAGTCGAATTGATGAACTTATGGTCTGGAATCCATACTAAGGAATATCCTTCCAACATTGATAATAGTGAAAACCACCAGATTTTCTGTATAAATATTTGTTGTTAAAATACAATTTCTAAATACACTTGTTAATTCTTTTAGAGAGTGCGTCGTGATTTTTTTGGGATCACTTACTTCTTTGTATTTGTTATGGTTCGAAACTAGAGGCATTCCATAGAGGGAAGAAAGTTACATGAAAAAGATGTTATGGTCTAAATACCAAAAAATCGGTGACGATATTTTAGAAGGTCATGACTGATTTTGTTGAGAGTCTGTGTGTAAGTAGTCCGACCACATTTAAAAAAGGCAAACAAATTGCATCGTATTGATTCCAAGGGACATATTTGCTGTGTATCTTATAGTTCACAGTGCGATATCTCTGAGGGCACAATGTAATGCCACAATTGTTGATTATAAAAGAAGTGTTGAACAGTTTTTTCCATGCGTTAAACCCAGGTATCCATTTCTTTCCAGTCACTCGTTCGACACATCGAAGGATTTCATTGAATCCATTTTAAACGTACGTATTATTGTACCTATGCATACATACCCTAGCCGTGGCATGACATTCTTCAATCTTTTAAAGGAAGCAGCGCGGTGCTGAATGTAGATCAGCCTCGTTCCATCTCTCTCTCGATCTCTTGTCTCTGAGAGCTGAGTGCATGTGTCTCGTGTATAAAAGTGAAACTCGAAAGTGGGCATAACCCTCGGTATGGGAATGTGGCCGCCTTGTACAGAATTCGTGGAAGAATTCTCACTTTGTATGAAGCTATTCCTGATGCGACGGTACTGCGATTCTCGCTAAAAAAGACATTCGATGCCGAGCTCTATCCAAACATGTAAAGTACTCTTTATGGCCGAAGAAAAAGTTTTACGATCCTCTGCCACAGGCATCCGTGATTGTTGGAAATCGTGACGGAAGACGAAATGACTAATCCTCAAGAAGCACTATTCGAACGCAGTCCACATTTCCTATGGATCGCCCTGTATAATCCAGAAAAACATCCATTCCTTTGTCAGTGAAACGATTTCGATGTCCTAGAAACTCAAATCATCTTGGTGCATATTTGAACAAGAAAATAATTTACCTAATTTACTTACGGTTCAATTTTGACAGTATTGAGAGTAATTGAGTGGATTCATGTTTTTCTTTGTATTCTATATTCATATTCCGAAAATTGTCTAGTTGAAATTGAAGTTATTGTTTCAATTCATTATACCAAACAACAGACATAGGTATGTATAAATGTATATTTTTTGTTTTCCACATTTAGCCTTCGAAATATTGAGTCGGAATCTGGAATCAAAGTGTCGTGAAAAACTGAACAGTTTTAGCTGTATCATATAAAAACTGCAAAAATCGCCATGAAAATGTAAATCGGCATTTGGACTGAAATTTTAGGTTCTGCTATCGAACATTTCAGTAAAGTCAATATTTATTTCACAAGACTTGTACAAGCATAGAAATCGTCAAAAAAATTATAGTTATGATTGAAGTTAAAGCTAACCTAAGCTTGAAATGTAATTATTCGTACAATTACATTTATGAAATTATCATCGGTTGTACTTTCACCTTGTAGCTATCGAGGGCATGATTTCTGCAAAATAAGGAGAAATAACAAGACAGAAAAAGAAAATCGAATAGTTTTGCATGTGAACAGCCCTACGCAATTTCAGCAAATGATTATTTTTTAGCTTAGACTATAATTTCGTAATAAGTCGACGAGTACCAGAAACACTAAAGATGTCATTTCAAAAACATAAATTTGGATATCGACTACGCATTGAAAATTATGAAAAAATAGCTACATATAACCAAGGTGGAATAATATCATTGAATATCATTAAATCGACGTCTCTCGATGAAGCGATTTAAATGAATTCAATGAATGCATTCATGAAAGAATTAATTTGAATGTTTCTGCGATAAATCGTGATATATAAGAGATGATATGAATATCAAGCAACCCCATAAATATAACCACAACCACATAATACGTATATTGAAACAAGCGATGTCTTCGTTGAAACTAACTGGAGACAGTCCAATTACAGCGATCACTCAGTATACCTTAAACTGTTACAAATGTACCAATAAACCTAATGGCATCAGTTTACATAATTAAATTAATTCTCTCGAGTTGATTTCACCTGATAATTAGTGAGTAATTGGCCTATCAGACAGACCGACTCTATTTTTTTTTTCGATTCTCATATACTCTCACATGTCGATTGGGTTCATTCAGTGGCGTCTCAACCACATCTAATCGAATATTATAATCAAAGGCAAAGGGTGGAAGAGGTATTTCACGTTGAGTTTGAACAAAAGGAAAATGTAATGGTGAAAGTCTTCACACGCATCAAGCAATACTTTTTGTGGTGTGTCAAGAAACGTACGAGGTTGATGACGTTCTTGATATTGGATATTCATTTTATAGTTTATGATGTTTCTGCACAATAATCTGATAATTTATTATGGAATAAAATCAAGGTTGAATTTTATTTTTCATCATGACATAACACACAAATCACTGTGAGCGAAAGCTTTGAACCTCGCGAAAATTCATTTATTATGCGTCTCTACTGGTCTAATGAGACTAACAAAGAATTTACGGGGTATCGCAGACCCCTTTTTCCACCCCGTTTAGTAATAGTCAATTAAAGAAGACGTTATAATCTTTTTCACTGCTATAACGAGCGTAAATAATCGAGAGCGTCGAATTCGCCCCCGCTCTCACCCCTTTTATCATCCCTCGAATATTGATTGAAATTATGTTGTGCATCGGAAATGATGTGTGTGCTATTTCCACTAAAACGTGACTAAAACTTTTATGATCGAGGTAAAACGAAGCTTTTCCATTGGAGGCATGCTCTTCCAATGCAGTGGCGTAGGTAGATCACAATACATATATCTTCTTTCAATGACATATCAAAAATAATAAAAGTTTTTTAATGGTTTTCATATGTGATTTCTACACGGTGAAAGCCACCAGGTTGAATTTTTTTGCATAAATGTTTCTTTTCAGAATACAGTTCTTCGAATAAACTTCTACAATTCTGATTTTGCCATAAAGGGTGTTTTTAGAGGGTGAAATCAGATTTTTTTGTGACAACCCATTCCCTTTTATTCTTCATGGTTTCATTGGTAGAGAAAGGAAATCACACGAAAAAGATGCTCTTGTCAAAATACAAAAAATGTAACCATTTTAGAAATATTCGGGTTTCTGTAGTAACAAAATGTCAATCAATTATCACGAGATTCATCAGTAACGATATTTTAGAAGGCCATGACCAATTTTGTTCTAAATTTTGACGTTTATGTCAACAACATTGTTGCAGTCGATTTCTTCGTGTGGTTTTTCTGCTCAGTAATATTTCTGCGATTTTTAATCGAGATTTGAAGGAATGGCAGGATTGGAAGGGTCTATTTTTCCTAGTATGCATTCTGAGCCACGAGTTTCTTCATCAAACTACGCTTTTTTGTCACACAAAACATACGGTATCGAGATCACTTCCTGTCATAATTTGACAGGCCAAATCAAAGTCACCAACCATCAAAATTCCCGTGAACTCAAAATGAACAATTTTCCCCACATCCTCACGAAACGCACCATCCACGCATCCTCCAGCTCCTCCTCCCAGTGTCCCCCTTTCAGGGGGGGCATCCCACCCCCTTCGCACGAGGGGGGCTACAAAATCTACAAGACGCTATTCTACGTTGTGGGCGTCCCTGCTTTACTCCTGGCGATGGCCAATTGCGTCATCAGAAAACAGACTAGGGATGAATGCGCAGAAAGGCCGCCCTTCGTCAAGTACGAGTACATGAGGAAGAGGGTGAAAAGGTACCCGTGGGGGGATGGAGTGAGGTCTTTTTTTCATAATCCCAAGGTTAACGCTCTGCCAGATGGGTACGAGGATGAATGAGATAGTTTTACCAATGAATTTGGGGGTTGACAATCAAGAAATTTGAAGAAGATCTGTGAAGAATGTATCTTATTCCAGAAGGATGTGTTTTTATAGGAAATAAATTCTCAGAGTAAGAGATTCGATATTTCTTCTGTTTTTTTGGTGATTTTTCACTCATCGTACGGTCTGGATTCCGATTGAAATTTTTGTGGGTAATTTTGATATTATCATGGGAAAATTAATACTTCTCGAGATATTCCTCCCTTTTGGTAAACCTACAGTATAGGTAAGCAACTCCGATTTTGATGAAATTTTCACAGAAGCTTCGGAACACTAATAAAAACACCCTGTGATAAAAATTTTTCCGCGGAAACACCTCTAACATACTTTTTTTTAGGAAAGTTTCTGAAAATCGATCACGGTAAGACCTAAGAATTTGATTGATATTGTACTCACGTTATGGTTTGAGAGAATGTTTATTACACTAAAACATAGTTAACATGTCCTTGAATCAAATTTCACAAGAAATTTCATGATGAGAAACTTTGGAATAAGATATTTTCATGTTTTTATATTTGTATATTTTCGACTCAAAACAATATATAATAATTGCTATGTCAAATGAGATCTGTCATGTCACAAGAGAGCAAGGTTGCCAAGTTGTATTTCTATTTTCAGTGGTAAACCATAGAACTTGAGTCTATATATGCATTTTGAATCATCTACGTTTGATTGATCTAGGTGTAATTGATCTACGTTTGGGGTGGATCCCGGCGAGAGTGATGTTTTTAATCAGGCACTGCGATGGCGCGCCAGCGCCGTCACAGGAACCTTCTCCCTCGAGTTACCTGCATTTTGAATTATCTAAGTTTGATTGATCTAGGTGTAATTGATCTACGTTTGGGGTGGATCCCGGCGAGAGTGATGTTTTTAATCAGGCACTGCGATGGCGCGCCAGCGCCGTCGCAGGAACCATCTCCCTCGAGTTACCTGCATTTTGAATCATCTACGTTTGATTGATCTAGGTGTAATTGATCTACGTTTGGGGTGGATCCCGGCGAGAGTGATGTTTTTAATCAGGCACTGCGATGGCGCGCCAGCGCCGTCGCAGGAACCTTCTCCCTCGAGTTACCTGCATTTTGAATTATCTAAGTTTGATTGATTTATCGCGCCATCGCAGGAATCGTGTGCATCAAAATATTTGGATTCGTTGAATGATTGTATCCCGAACTTTGAAATAAATCAAATCTCCGATTTTGTATTCACTTGGCAACGCTGCTTGTTATAGTGACACTAAACTAGTCATTTGACATTTCCATTATTGCACGCCATATTGGGTTGAAAATATATGATATTAAATTATGAAAATGGGCATTTTCATAGCTTTCCATCATGAAATTTCTCGTGGAAATCGATTTTAGAACATATTAATGATATTTTAGTCTATTCAAAATTTGTCCTACTAATTACGTAAGTACAATATCAATCAAATTCTTAGGTCTTACCGTGATCGATTTTCAGAAACTTTCCTAAAAAAAAGTATGTTGGAGGTGTTTCCGCGGAAAAATTTTTATCACAGGGAGTTTTTATTAGTGTTCCGAAGCTTCTGTGAAAATTTCATCAAAATCGGAGTTGCTTACCTATACTGTAGGTTTTCCCTTACTTTTTTGTACTTTTTCCGTTCAAGATTGTACAACTTCCTGGAACATTTTTTCAAAATCGTGACATATTATTCATTGAATAGGGTTTATCACGTAATCATCCTGAAAATGTAGTTTTTTTTTGAATATTCAGATTACACAATAATCATTATCAGCGGCGATTTCCGCGAAGTTTTTTTAAAGAGAATACTCGATTGAATGTCTCGAAGTTTTTTGAATAATGAGGTACATGTTCATTATATATTTTGAATTGTTCTCTGGAAAGTATCGAAAAATAACAGAGGTACAAAAAAAAAGTTTTTTGGGGTGTCATTTTTTCAATACCCACCTGACATTTTTCAACCGATCAAAAAAATCGTAGGTCAGTGTATGGTAAATTTATTCACGAACACTCAGTTTCCATCCATCTTTCCAAGTCCATCTTTCAATTCCACTTTGGATTATGATGTCAGCAATTTTGAAAAATGTCGTTTCGAGAAAAGATCTCTATCATTCAAAAACTATTCAAGAGACGACCTTGTCGCTTTCACAGGATATTTTTGGAAAATAAACTATCATGAAAGCAGAAAAAACATGTTTCGGAAGTGTCACACTGGTATTGCAACTATCTAATTCACTATACAGGGTGTTTCAGAATTGTACGGCAATATTTTAGGTACGTATTCTCTGGTACAAAATAAGGCAAACAAGTTCCTGGAGATGAAAAATAATAGGTTTGTATTTTATTGTGCTTGATCTACTCCAGATGAAGATTTTGAATTTTGTATGAGTGATAGGTGCCGCTTAATATGAAAGTAAATGTTTTCCAAATACCATACAAGGTGTTGCATTTTCCGAGGTCTCAATCCATAAGAGCCTTAAGAAAAACTAGCTCGTACGCCACTGGTGGATTTATTCTTCAAGTTCTTCAACCCATTACCTGAATTTTGTCCCTCAGTTTCCTCAGAAAATAATTAATTCGTAAATTGGCTCAAAGTTACATACTCTGAAATGTCTATACTATTTTGATATTTGATATTAATTGAAGCACCAGAATCGAATAAAGAAGAAATTCATTAACAAATGTTCAGAAGAAATATTCAAGCACAATGAAATAAAAACCATTTTTTTTTTACTTTCAACGCCCTGTAACTCCGCTAATAATCGAGATCGGACACATGTTGATAGGAACTTTTTTCCTTATTTTGTACCAGACAATACGAACCTTGGGTGTACACTAATTTTTCTTTCGTAGGGCATGTAGATTTTTCTGACGTTTCGGTAGCTGAATCTCACCTTCCTCAGGACTATAATTAAGCAACAAATCGTTGGTGTAACAACGATCGAAAGGCTCGTGTGTGCTTTATATCTCCAGACGGAAGGGAGTCTAGTCCGTACGTAATGTTTTACATCATCTTATCAGATGTCATTCGTTATTCTCGTCGTTCGTTATCTAGATGGGGCCTGGGAGCGACCAGACTATTGATTAGCTGGACAGATTAAAATTGAAACCCCCTTCACCGGACTTCAGTTTCCAATGAAATAGTGACGTGCAAGGCAATAATTAATAAATAATTAGCGCCCGAGAGACGCATAATACATTCGGCTCCGCCCATTTTACGCATTTATTTCAATTTTATATTTATTGGAAAGGAGAACGCTACTTACTATCTCTCCCCAATACTCTATGAATTATGGCCGAGAGAAATGTGAATTATTAATCGCTGTGCTGGTTATGACAAGTTTCGTGTTTCGTGCCCCGTAAACACTTTGTTTCCTTTATTGTAACTAGTAGATATAATTATGATGAAACGGATAAATGCAATTTTTCAAATTCAAACATGACTGAAAGCGTTCCAAACGAATGAAATTTGAATAAGCTGAAATGGTTCAAATAAATATCAATTAAGATCACAGAAAAAAACCTATCTCTGGGAAATTGGAACTTATTCTACAAATTATTTTGAATCCTCCTGATAGAACTCGAATAATCATTTCTGATGAAAATGTTCATTCTTCGAAAGGTCTGAGATACCGTTTTTACTACATCATTTTGATATCGTTTCACTGCATTCTCATGAAAACAAAATCGTTTTGTTGCATACGATTTTTCATAAAATTTTGCAATTTTGCAGATCGCAAACGAGATGAATTCGATAGATCAAGCAATTCTCTTTCTGACGAGACCAAATTTGTTAGAATCCGTTTAGTCATTTGGGAGTTCCAGCTATTCACCACCCCCACTACTTCATTTCGATAGAAACGTCAAAATGTGTAACAAAATTTGCTCCGATCAAAGTAAAATTTAGGATATGTGTAAGTTTACTACGTATATTTTGGTGAAAATTCTAGATACCGATTACGCCCCCTGGCGGCAATGAATTTTAGGGTTTTCCCTTGGCCACTTTGATCAATGAAATTTTCACCGCAGGTCTCTATGACGGATAGGTTATGAGATACAGCACCATTCTCATCTGGCCATCCTATACATTGCACATTAACCATTCTCCATCTCATATGATTGAGTATCTTCATCGACATTAATTATTAATGTATTCCAGTGATGAGATGGCAATAGCAGAGCCACCTGATATCTTCAGCTGGAATATGAGAAAATTAAGAAAAAAATGACATGAAAATAATCATCGAGGTTCAAGAAGTTGAAGACAATCGAATATTGATGTGAATAAGGATTTTCCTCAAATTCAAGATTGTTTGCTAGGTGAAAGTGTCTTTTTACTATCAGATTTCCGGTCATGTATTTTGTTATGAAATGCCTTGAAAAGGAATTTCTCTTCGAGTAAATTTTCTCAATAAGGATTCCAAGACCAAACTCCACCACACCAAACTAGCTCCATATCCGAAAAGTGAAAAAAAAATCAAGTACATCCCAACGAAGCTGCCACCTGACACGTTCTTTATGTAGCGGGCTGACGCGCGTTTGAATAAAACATAAGCAGGAAGGGCGTTTTTCACGTTTCAATCGAAGAATTAAGACATCGGTTTGAGAATAATTTATATTGACAAATGAGGTGTCCCCGTCGCCACTACATACGGAGAATACAAATGTTCCTTCCGAAGCCTATTTGCAATTCGAGGACTAGTTTTTGCTCGACCCGCAGGGTCTCTCGACGATGAGACCTTTTCACAGCGGCGGACAATGAAAATAACCGAGAAAAAACACACAGATAGGCGAAGTGAAAAACATACGAGTCAGAAGTGAAAATCATACGAGTTGTGCACAGTTTTTTGTTGACTACAACTAGTCTCATTATTTTATGGAGGATTTGGTGACAGCTCATCATTGATTCATAGTTCCGACATACCAAATCTGAATAGTATCTCTTTCTGATTCTTGAATTAATTGTTCTTAGAGTTTCAAAACTATCTGTTACATTGATGATTAGTAACCTGCTGATTATTTTCGAGATGGTTTCAGTTCGAATTTATAAAAAGAGAACAAATTACAACACTGCTTCTTTTGGTTTTCCTTCCTGTTTATTTTCAATTTTGTTGTGTGTTGTTTCTCAATGTAGATTATAAAGTTCTACTTCCCATGAATGTAAATCTGTTTATTTTGATTATTATCTATGTCTTTCTTTGTCTACTGACAGGTGGTGTAAGAATTATACTGTGGTTTATCTTGAATAATCTTCAACTTAATTTTTTTCCACATCCTCCAATAATTCTTGGCATTTTGAATGAAGTCCATTAAATAAATTCTAAATACATGTTTATCTTTTTATATTTGGGGTGTTGACGTTCCCTTGGGAATTTCTCAGCGCACGCCCTTGTCCGTGGCCGTCGGAAATAAAACAATCGAAGGCGCGGAATCTTATTTGGAATCGTTTGTGTTCTGCGGAGCGCAAGTTGGCGGGACGATCAAATTAGGAAGAAGTTTACAACAACTGCTTTCTTCGTTACCGAATGTACCGCGAGGAAATTTTTTTTCTCGACGCTCGTAAATACTGAGCTGGTCCGCGACGGCATTTCGATGTGGGCCTCGTCGGAAAAAATGGAAATTTTTCTTGCGCGACGTTTTTTCATGGACGGCATGAAAGCGGCGCTTGGAATTGCGAATTCGTTCTTTTTGATCTCGGTCGGCAACTGCGTTTCTGCGGCCACTTGCCCAAAGTGAAAATCATCGAAGAAATGAATGAGGAATTTTTGTTACTCGAATATATTTATGGGTAATTCTGTATATTGCAGAATTTTTGGGAACACTGCTTAAAGGGCTAGAATTTCATGATGATCACGAAATATCAGAAGGGGGAATTTATTATGTGTACCAGTACGAAAATATACGAAAACAATATACGAAACAACCCACCACCTTTCTGTCCTAAACATTATTATTGTGGTCTTCGATTTCATATAATAAAATAAAATCATATTTATACCTGTATTCTATAAATATTCCCGAAAAAATATTGAGATTTTTCATTGACACCAAAAAATAGATAATATATAGGGAAATATAGGGGGGTGGTCCTGAGACTCACCAAGGACAAGGGCATGCCATAAAACATCACGTGACACACATACAACTATTATCCTGTTCACTCAATACTGGCAGAATTTCAAGTTAGGTTCAGATCGCTAAGCTCATGCATAGTCACAATTTTCTGAGTAAAATAGTTCTCATGTTATTTCCTGTAGACTTTTTGAAAATACGAGATTTCATTCACTTGCTGCCATCAAATTGGTGAAAGAACCAGAAGTAGATTTTCTAGATACAGTTCTACAGATGGATTTTTGGGGTGAAAAGTATAAAACCGAGTATATTTATTGAATGTTCACTCAAGATGATCGAGAGTATTCAATGAATATCAATATTTGATGAAATACTTGCGAATTTAATTTTTTCGATCTATCAATCAGTCAGAGAATGAGGATTAAATAATGAATAAAAAGTTGACAAACCCTTCGTCCACTTAGTATTTATTGTCTGTGATTATTCATAAATAATTTTATATTTTGATCTCCTAACACTTGATAAAAGTCTTTCATAGTTTCGTCTTCACTCAATGACAAGAACGAACTGTCCCCAGGTAGAAGAATATGTTATTTTTATGATTCAACTTATCTAATCCAGTGTCTTATAACTGAAGAACAACATCATATAAATTCGACGCTACACCTATGTTCGATCAATTGAGGATGTTCAGTCTCCAACTAAATTAAGAAATGATTTTCCACGTATCTCAATTCAGTGACCGTTAGTTGAAATAAATTTATTTTTATTTTCTTATTGACAGCTGGCTATATAGTGAAGCAATCAAATTATTGCATATAACTAAAGAATTAACATTTATTTCTGAAACTTTACTACCGCGGGTTATAAAAATGCTTGGTGCCAGTTTTACTGTTTAATTTTCTAATAAATTGGGAAAATAATTGTAAACACCAAGAATGTTTAGGTATATCAATAGATTTCGTCAATGTAATTGGTTGGCTGTAGCACATAATTACATAACTATATCAGACGAAACAGATGCCAGAGGGGTCTATAAAATATTTCCACATCGATTATTGTGTGAAAAATCACGTTTAGTTCCATTAGCACGACACTGACGGTTGTGACTTGAATAATTCATCACGGCATAGGTGCACACAGTGGCCGAATGGCTATTTTCTCGCATGGAAAAATTCCCTATTGAGTTTTTGTTTTGTGTTTAGAATGAGATAATTATCATCGATAATAATGGTTAAAAACAAAATATTCAACAACAGTGAATCGTCAATTCTCAGTGATATCATCGATATCGAATAATTTGAGAAAACTATTTTAATGCATACATAATTCAAATAAAACGGCGATCACATCAAATACCTATCTCGAAACCCAACGTATAACATTTTTTTTTACTCAACCAACATAGGTAGTAGATAGAAGATGTGCTTTTAGTTTCTTCTTGAAAATTTTAATAGAAAAGTTGGAAAACTCAGTAGGCAAGGTGTAGGAAAAGCTACTTCTGAAAGTGGTAGTGGAGTGTTTGGGTATTACTAGTAGACGCCTTTTTCGTGCTGAAAAATCAGTGATGTTCTCAAAGCGTTTCAGTTTATTCATTGGGTACAATGGTTTTTTGGTGATGAATGTTTCATGAATTAGTTTAAAGGAATGAAGTTTGCGAAACAGTTGGAGTTTTAGTTTCTTTGTATCTCGAAATGACTTACGAATACCTGATGAGAACTTCATACATGATTTTTGTATCCTTTGCAAACGCATCTTGTTTCAGAAGTGCAGGGCCATATACAATCACAGTAAGAAATATATGGAGTTTGAGATTGCCACCAAGAATATTCCTTTGTGGCTATAAATTCCTAAGTGTATTGTATGATATCTTACTTATATGATTAACATGCTTTGTATAACTTTGCAATCCTTCCATTCCTTAAAATCTCGATTAAAAATCGCAGATATATAACTAAGCAGATAAACCACATGACATAAATGTCAACAGTTTGAAAAAATTTAGTCATGGCCTAAAATATCTTTACTGTTGAATTTTGCGATGAATTGATATGCTGACTTCATGTGACTACATAAACTCCAATATCTCGAAAATGGTTCAATGTTTGGTATTTTTTCAAGAGCAATTTTTTCATGTAAACAAAATCTTACAAGATCTTAGTTCGACTGTTTGATAACTAATCTATCAAGTTATCTAGATGAAGTTAAATCATCGATACAGTGAAGAAGATTCATTCAAACTCTTTTTCCAGTCTATATGCGCCGTTTTATCACTTTCGAAAAACCCACACACACACCTGCTGCGACACCTTGCGTTCCTTAGGGTGTCGTTCCCCCTCGACCCTAACCTGCCCCTTCACCATCGCTCCTCCATCGGTAACAAAACCCCCGTCGAAGGCTCGTTAGCGGAACAGGTCATATGTCAAAGGTTTACAGTTCTCTGTAATTAGTTCGGCGTATTGCCACGAGGTCTGTACAGACTGACGCCATAGACGAAAAGGAGGGGAAATGGAATAACTCCGGGAAGAGACAAAAATTAGTCCGGGTTGTAGTTGTGTCGAAAAGCTGATATTTGTTTATTTAATTGATGGAATGGAATTTTGACAACGAAGCAAACGAAAATTGATACAGATGAAACTAAAGGAGATTTGGAATTATTCATCATAGAGTACAGAAGATATGTAGGGTTTTTTCTATTTTTTTTACTGTGAACTGAAATTTTGACAAATGTCACTTTATACGTGAATTAATTTCAAAGTTACATGGACACTCCGTACGTAGAGAATAGTACTCGTATCGAACGTTATGAGAACACAAAATATTTTTATGCTTTTTTAATTGCCATGAATCCAGTTGGCAGTGGACCAGCGCAATAACAATCGCCAATCGAAAACGCCTCCGAACGTTCAGATGGGCCAACGCACTCTCGATCTGATATAATACCAACCTATAAAATTATACGTTACCAGAGAATAAATTCCGATAATTATCATTATTAACAACCGAAGATGTATTTTATTATATTTGTTTGTAATTTTTCAAGTACAAAATATGCAATTTTCCAGTAGTCGATGTGTTGCTGACGTATTAATCGATTTACGCACATCGTTACTACTTCGTTGAACATAAAAAATTGCTGCCAACAACGGGACATCAAATTGGTTCACGCTATTTCATAGAATATCGCTTCCGTGAATCGTATAATGGTTTGGAAAAAGTCCACTGATGACGTAGCGAAAATTAGACAATATTCGAGGGGTAACCTAGTGTATCCTTCATAGTGAATTGAAATTATTCGATGCTTCACATATAGAACAGTTTTTCTGCGTACCAAGACATACAATTGGGAAACATGGGTAAATAATTCTATAAACTGGAAGACAAAACTTCATTTTGATAGTAATCCAAAGGAAATCATCATATTCAGAATTCTGTTCTATATTGGCGTTTGACAATTCAATCAATAAATGGAAACAATAAACCCAATGATATCAAACCAAAACAATCAATATGAAGTGATTTCTACTGGCAACTACGAAAATGAATCGGTTACATTTGGCACTCTACAGTGCAAGTCCAATAATTTTTGTTTTGGTCCTATCGAAACCATTTCCTTTTCTTGTCCTGGAACTCGTTTCAAAGCATTAACGTCCAAAGATGATGAACCAGGAAAAGAAAAACGAGTCCAATTACTTCTCACCTCATCTGTACTAGTGTGAAATTTCTTGTACATCAGAGTGCAACTCTGTATTTTCTGTTCCGACCAATTAACCGACTCCGATAAACTCACGAATAATTACTTCTCGTAGCTTATTTCGGCTAGGAATATTTCAATCGTTGGTGGGAGAGTCAATGAGTTGGTAACATGATTAACTGAAAGGCGGACAAACTCTTCTTGTAATGGTTTTATATGCTCTTTCGTTTATTTTACACAGTTTGTGCTCGGATCGACCTTCTTTATAATGAGTATATAGATCATGCATCAACGCTACGTCAAAAGACTAATGAATCTTTTCTTTCGAACTCGTTTTTCTCTTTGATTTTCAACGAAATGTGTCGGTACTGTTCATACAACCAAAACGTCTGTCAGAAACGTGAAAACTTAATGGAATAGAGGTTCTGTAAGGAGATCTTCTAGAACTATCATAGACATGTAGAAATGAAGCTTGTCATTCTTCTACAGGGATAACCGCGCTTTTATTGAATTCGTTTCAACCAACCTATGAATTTTACAATAGGCGATGTAGTTTAAATTTATTATCGAATTTATAACGATTCGGGCCCATTTTAGTAGGCCCAACAAAAACTTTAATGGAGCCAGCTAAAAAGGTTATTTTTTCTCAAATAAAAGCTCGTAAACACGATACACCAGCACCTGCTATACAAAACAATAAAAACCAACACACTTCCGCCATTCTATCCTACACATTTTCTATTGGTGGCACATAAAAAATCGAAACAAACTGACAGATTGTATATCAAACTAGTTATAAATTATTTACACTTCTCACATGCAACTCAGTTGATTTTTTTCTAGTCAAACATCGTTTCTTTTGCAACGGGTACGTTTTGACACTTTTGACCCTTATTGACATCGGTAACGAGGTGAATTCTGAAATTACTGTCATTAAGTGTTGTTAACAACTTATATCAAAGAAAAATAGTTTGGAACTGGAATAGAAAGTGTATTGGTTATGTAAGTAGATAACTCTCTTCGAACTTTATAGTGAATACCTTGTATATTATTCAGAGTGCTGTCAGTTGAACGAGGATCAGTTTTCGAGTGATGAAGGAATGACGGCTCTTGCGATCAATACCTATGTAATTTGAGCAGAGCCCCCTCCATTTCGTATGTTTCTCATTCAATTTGTGCAAAATAAATAATAATAGTTGATCATTTTTCATAGTTACGTAAGCTGAGGTGAAGTTTCAAAAAGTTCAAGGTCGTCTAGAAAAATCTCACCTCATGTGATTGATGATACAAGTTTTGGAATATAAAATCGGGTCGTAAACAATACATCAATATATATTAAATACATTGATTCATTTCCACGAAATTTTCCATAAATGGAAATGAATCCCAATTGACGTTAGTGGTTACTTGTCTAGTAATGAAGTATCAAAGTTTCGAAATGAGAAACAAGAAAATCATATAGTCTCGATGAACGATATTCTAAGAGCTTTTCTCGTAGAGAAAAACCTAAAATTTTTGGGTCAAAAAAATATTGATAATTGAAATGAACCTTGTTGGCAAATATTTCTTCAGGGTGGCTTTCAAATTTCCAAGAGACGCCTCTGATTCCTCGCAAAACAAACATGGAAAAATTCATGTTTCACACCTATCAAGTCAAACTATCATTCATTACCCCCTTTCGTCTGATAATTCATCTCGAAAGCCTCTCTTGGTCGTTAAGCATCAGGTCTGCCAACTTTGCAGGTCGATGGCAATTAAATTTAATTGCACCTAAAATCGTTTCGTGGGCATTAAATAATGCTCGCCTGTGTCTAAACATTGGAAGGCATGAAGTAAAACAGTGGATGTCAATATTTTGAGGTTCATATTCACCATTTTCGCGCCATTTTTGTCTTGTTAATTTTGATACTGTTCTAGACTAGACGATTAGCAAACGAAAACTACGATTTGCGAGTTTTTTCAATTTTCGCTCGCTCCTTTTGGATTTTTTCGAATGCAATTTCGACTCCCAATCACGTTGGTTCGGCGAGGAGTTGATAGGTATAAAAATCCTCGCTTGAAACGGTTAGTGTGGTCTTTCGTCTGGGTTTTCGCCTCCTCCTAAAGATAGGCTATCTCCGACGACGAGATTTTAATAAGATATTCGTCGTTCCCGGAGACTCGTAGGCCGTTTTGGCCGAGAGCAATTCGAAAAGCCTCGGAATCGAAGCCGAAAAAGACGACGACGGACCGTCTTGAAGGCACTCTCGACCCCATACGCTCGGCTTTTTAAAGTGTATTTTTGCTTGTTACAAATCGAAGCAAAGGTATACATGTCGGGAGGGCGTTACCGAATTATTCTTTTCTCTTCCCAACTCGTGATGTTATGCAAGCACTATGGGCGGCGAAGTACACTCCGTGCTGGAATATGTGTATACCTACAGGTACAGGCAGCCACAACACTAAGTTACAAGGTTGTCGTGTTGTTTGTTGGTTGCTGCGTATGTCTAAGGTATACGGTGGGCAACGAATGTATTCACTAATTCGCGAGAAGAAACCCTTTTATAGATGAATAAATCTTTATTCATTCCAGTAAAATTTTTACAATTAGCCACGAGTGGCATGGAACAATGCCAATGTATCACATTTTTAGTTTAATATACTACATTTATGATTTGGTATCTTGATGAGGGTAGTACTTCATATTATACTGAAATGAATTTTTACTAAAACACTAGGCAAAATACTAAGAACAGTTTTTTAAATTCTAAATTTTCAAAATTGAATACAGAAAAACATCAAGGAGGGAAAATGAAAATATGTAAGTCACATCTGCACTCGAGACAAAATTTATAGATGGCCTTTATCCGTATCCTGTACGAACTCTTGAAATGAGTAATAGATTTATTTTATTATCTGAAATCTAATATTTTTTCCGTGTATAATTCTGTGACGGGGAAAACAACGATTCAATATTGACAAAACATATTATTACATTATATTGAAGTCAGGAAATTATCGATACGAAATTCGAATTTTCAAACTAGTAGGCTGTTGTACTTTTAGCGACAATTAGACCTGCGTTGCTAAGGAAACCTTCAATAATAATAATAATACGCCTGAGCGTGTTTGAATCGTACTTTAAAAACGCGCGTTTTTCAAAGTTACCATGGCAATATCAATGAAGGAACGAGAAACGTGAAGTCTAAATGACTAATTTTTGATTATTGATCTGACAGGAGTACCTTGTAAACGTCAAATAAAATATTACTGACAAATGCAAAACTTTATTCAAACGTATAAAAAAACAAATAAAAAAATAGCGTAAAGTATTCGTGGATCTGGTCTTTGAAACACTTGCTTCATTTCGAGCACTTCGGCTGCTGTGAGTTTTTTACCGGATATATAAATACACATTTTGTCAATTTCAAATCGTTGTTTTCCCCGTCACAGAAAAAAATTGTGAAACACGTGAAAAATGTTAGATTTTAGCTAATACTTTTTCCCCTTGTATAATAAATAATCATTTTTAATGAAATGAAATGAAATAATGTACAAACTGTTTGACAAGCAACAACTGGTGAAAAAAAACTAAGATGTATTATTCAGGTGAAAAATAACGTAAATAAAAATAAATATAGCTGAACAGTCTATCGTATATCTAACCTTCAAAATAGAAAATCACTTGACTCTCATATTCTATGGTACGGAAAAGTGTCTTTCCAGAAATACAAATCAACGTGTTTTGGGAGTTTTCCTTGGAAATCACCTACATTGGTGGTCACTGTAGATATTACATGTCAATTGAAGTCATAATTTTTCTCTTGGACGTTAGAGATTTCTATCATGAGCTTTTTCAGAAAAACTGATACAAACAAATACAGTGACATTCATTGTATATGTAGTCAATTTAGAAAAATATCTTGAGGACAGGTTTTCCTAGAACTATGTTGAAATTTCATTGTGATCTTGACTACTTGATCTCACAACACTCTGTATGAAATCGTTTACGCCGAAATAATTCAGCGAATATTTTTAAGAATAGATCGAAAATATGCAGTAATTAATGACAAACGTTGTTTCGCAGTTTTCCTCGAATTGCAGTGTATGTTTCACTTTTGCGAAAAAATTCCAGAACGACTGAAAGCCGGTTTCCTGGGGGTACACGGAATTTTGTGATGGACTGTTTCACGCCATACGATGAATACAATTTTATTTGCCTGTTTTGTTGGAAGGGCTATAATTTTCTCAATGCTGCATACATATTCATCGAGGAATATTACTAATTTATGGTACGGCGATGCAGTGGCACCACTATCATGCTGATAAATAACGATTTAACAATGGACAGGGTGTGATTTTAGATAATTCCTACTGCATTCACGCGAAATTATTGTGATATAGTTCGACCAACAATGAATTCGCTTTCTCCACTTCATTCATCTGCTTCATCTACAACAGGTTGCTGTTTACTCAATAATCTGGTGCTTCCTGGTAATCATTAAAGCAAACAAACCTGAATACCAGTCGAGTATGCCCCATTTCAAAAGTCATCCTACCTACCATTGTGTTCCGTCTCAATTCAAATAGTCTAGAGAGGGTACTTCAAATCACTAGCAAAGACATCCTTTTCAGATGCTGAACCTATTCGTTTCATAAGAATGGCACTATTCGGCCTGTCAACCTGTCAAATATTCATGAAGGGTCGTATTCTTTGATGGAATATTTCGATGTAATCAATAACGCGAAAAGATTCAAGTTTGGAGACAAATTTAAAGGAATAAATATCATTCTTCAAACTTTTCATTCTCGATTTTAATGACGACGGCAACGATAAATGAAATTCAGTGGAAGATAACAGGAGTTGGAATTCGCGATTTACATATTACAAAGTCTACACGTCATTACGATTACAACACAACCTTTACTTCATTGAATTAATTTAAGAATCACAGTGAAATAAGGTATCTTGATTTCACATTCGCAATATATATTTTTGAATTTTCTCAATATGAAGCCACCATCATACAAGGTGTCCCAAAAAGACCACGTTAAACCGAGGGAGAATATAGATCAAAGGATAACCCACCTGCTATGACAAAATTCCCACTATAAAAGAATTGCCGTTTTCGAGATTTGTTTTTTGAAAATAAGAATTCTTTGCCCCTTTCAATAGTTTTGTCTTTACGGTTGATACAATTTCACACCTTTTTGGTTAATTTTTTCAAAATATTGTTGAAGAATGATTTTAACGTATACATGAAACATTCTCCGAAAATTTCAAATGGAGGCTGTGAGAAATCACTATAAAATAAACAATTTATTGGTGTGATGTGCAGCAGTAGCTCAGTACATTTTGGTTCCACTACGATGGGCTCAATTTCATGAACAAAAGAATCCATCACCCAAATTTTGAATAGAAATATTTCTCATAATCCCCCCTTCAAATTCTTCGGTGAATGTTTCAATGTAAGCGTTTAAATCATTCTTCAGCAATATTTTACTGAAAAAATCGACCAAAAAGGTGTAAAATTGTAGCAACCGTAAAGACAAAACTATTGGAAGGGGCAAAAATTCATTATTTCCAAAAAAAAAAAAACAAAATATCTCGAGAACGGTAAGACTTTTATGACGGGAATTTTGTCATAGCAGGTGGGTTATCCTTTGATCTGAATTCTTCCTCGGTTTGACGTGGTCTTCACGGGACACCCTTTTCTTCTGAATGCATCCCTCCGTGATCTTACATTACATTACACAATCACATATTTCGACGTGTGAAAGAATGATATCAAGTCGATATCACAGTTCTATCAATTTTCTGAATTCTTCTTCACGCATGATGCTTTCATAATAATATTAAAACATACTTATAATGTTCAACAAAGTGTATCCGTCAATTATGTGCTAAATAACAAATCATTCGGCTTTTTTCTATGTACAGGATGATGGTACAATAAAATGTATTTTCAATAAGGAGGAAATGACGCGATTCAGTCATGGACAGCCAAGGATTGTTATTTTAGCGCTGGTTTTGCACTCACGAGGCTTACATAAAGGATTATATAACGTACTGTATGTATTCAACGATGGTACACAAAAGAATCTCCAATATTTTCCTACTTCCGATTAGGATTCATTCATCATAATATATCATTGGTACGAGGAAAGTAGTCTTATCCAAATCAATGTACAGGAATAATGAAATCGTTCGATGTACCAGTTGAATCCTCATCTCAATTCACCATATCGTCTACAGGGTGTCAAAGTATGAAACGTATGCTTGAAATATCATACAGTGAATTTGAATAGATTTAACTCAATCGTTTGAAATTATGTTAATTTTGACAACTTTGAAATGTCATCGCACAAAAAAGAATGGAGCCAAAGGCACTGAGAAACTAAGAAGAATCCGTAATATGAATCATTTCTGAAAGAAAATTCGTTGGTAATTTTCCTTTCCGAATGGAAAACTTTATGTGGATCGAAAATGCGACTGTGAGTCGCTTCTGATTATAGACCTTTATTATTTATTCCAAGGTTCAATCCATGTAATGAAAATAAATAATATTCTATTTTCTGGGAAATACGCATTACGAATACAACAAGGTTGGTTTTGTTTAAAAAAAAATGTTGCATGTTCATTCGTTATGGTCTCCAAGCCCAGGTGTACGTATTCGTATACAGTGTGTAAAAGCCAAATGGAATAAATTCATTATTTCGGTTACTGTACATATTTATAAAAAGTCCCGAAACACGTCGAATTTGAATTATAACTTGACATTCTTTAACGTGAAAATGCAACCCCTACCTTCAACCCCCTTAGAATGACAGGTACAACCCCCAATTTTTTAAATGGGAAGTATAGGCTTGTGATATATCATTTGAAAGGTCTCTTCATTCTCTATTCAAAAATGTTATTGTTTTTAAATTTAATGCAAAAATTAACATAATATGAGAAAGTGAACAAAAACCGTAGCAATGTGGTTTTTAGATGGTAACCATTAAAAAACTTTAAAGTATTTCCGTGGCAACGCTATTTTAACAAGCAGTAGTAAATTGTTTTATTTAAGTTGTCATTGTTGTAATTTAAGTATAAAGTTTGTTCAATTCAATTCTGAAAAATGGTTAGATTAACGGAAATGCATAAAATAACAGTTTTACAAATGATTGGTTACGGAGATAACATCCGAACACAACAGGAAGTAACTCGCCTATTTCATGAGAAATTTCCTAATTTACCGCCTATATCCCAAGGAACAATAAGTAAAATAGAAAAGCAATTTCGCGAGTTTGGTCATGTAAGGCAGATAAAAAAAGCAGCTGCTAATGCACTGAGTGATGAACTCAAATTAGATGTGTTGCTTGAGTTTCAGGAAAACCCACATACATCGAGTAGACAGGCATCCACTACATTCAATGCTAGCCATACATCGATAGCAAACATATTAAAAGAAAATAAATTGCATCCGTATAAGATGATACCTACTCAGGAGCTCATGGAAGACGATTTTGATAGGAGAACTTTTTTTTGTGAGCAAATGATGGACATGTTGGATAACAATATTATCCAATTAGAAGACGTTATGTTTTCTGATGAGTGTACTTTTTTACTTAACGGTCATGCTAATCGGCAAAATTGCCGCTACTGGTCCACGGAAAATCCTCACTGGATGAGAGAAGAACACACTCAATACCCTCAAAAGGTTAATGTTTGGGCAGGGATTGTAGGGAACAATATAATTGGTCCCTTTTTTATTGAGGGCAACTTGAATGGCAACAATTATTTGGCACTACTTCAAAATGATGTCATTCCAACGTTGGCAAATTTATATCCTGATCCAGGTAATCCTCAAGTTCCAGCGAATACGATATGGTTTCAGCAGGATGGAGCACCACCACATTACCAACTTAATGTCCGGCAGTACCTCGATACAATATTTCCCAATCGGTGGATAGGGAGGCGAGGATCGATTGAATGGCCAGCGCGATCACCTGATCTTACATTATTAGATTTCTTTTTATGGGGATATGTGAAGAGCCATGTGTACAAAACTAAACCTTCTGATTTAAATGACTTAAAAGAACGAATAACGCTTGCGATTAGGTCGATCACGCCTGATATGTTAAATAATGTTAGAAGACAGTTTTATTTGAGATTAGGATGTTGCCAAGACGTTCGCGGAGAACATTTTGAACATCTACTTCATTAACATTCATAGTTCTTTTTCGTGTTCTACATTTTATTACGTTTTGCATTACATTTTAGTTTTTGATTGTATGTAGCGAATTTCGGTAACAACATGATATTAATTTTTTTTATGTTAATTTTTGCATTAAATTTAAAAACAATAACATTTTTGAATAGAGAATGAAGAGACCTTTCAAATGATATATCACAAGCCTATACTTCCCATTTAAAAAATTGGGGGTTGTACCTGTCATTCTAAGGGGGTTGAAGGTAGGGGTTGCATTTTCACGTAAAAGAATGTCAAGTTATAATTTAAATTTGACGTGTTTCGGGACTTTTTAGAAATATGTACAGTAACCGAAATAATGAATTTATTCCATTTGGCTTTTACACACTGTATACATCATATTGTTGGAAATATGACATGCCTACTTTGTTTGACTAATATAAAACCTTCATTTATTCATTGGGATTCGGAAATTTTAGAATTCGTTATTATTATTTTTTTTTTTATTAAAATTAACGTGTCTCCGCATCTGATGGCCACTGACACGGGATCTGTATTACATTAATTTATATAATAAAGATTATAACAATCAGATTAAATTATACAGTCGACAGTCTTTGAGAAACTGTATTACATGGAACAAACGTGTGAGATATTCGTATCGAAACACCACATTTATTCACGAAACCTGACCTATTCAAATTACAAAAGCAATAAATCAATGCTGGTTACTGATAAACTCACCAGCCAGTCAACATATTCCATTATGCAGAAATTATATTCATTTTACCAAGTGAAAATTTGAATTTACTGTATGAGTCACATAGTTCTTGTTAAGTATCACACTTATCAATAAACTCTTAAACAAAAGTTGATAATGTAGTAATGTAGATAATGTTAATATATACAAGGTGATTTCCTGAGTATGTGAGGCGATGTGGATCATTCTTGATACTTCTGTACTGTGATGAAAATACAACAAACGAATGAACCAAGTATATGAAATTTATGCACCTGCCGGTTTGATAAAATGGAATTAAATCATATTTGCTATACCATTTATCTACTACTCTAAATTAATAGTTGACTCTAATGAATGTTAGTCGAGTTCCAATAACTCTAAAAAAACGTCAATAGAACTAGTTCACCTTCGATGTTAATCAATTATGCTTCAATTGGTAGAGTTGTTTTGCAGTTTTTTCCTTCTACTCCAACTAAAAAACAATATCGAGGATTTCGAGAAACCCGATATTGTTCGTTAGTTCCTGTAGAAAACTTGAGAATATTAGGAAATCTCCACACTTGAACTAAAAAATTACCTTAACTTTCGGTCTTCATTGATTGCCAAACTTTTTCAAACACAGCATCGGATTCGTTTTTCATTAAATAAAACCTCACAATCATCTGTTTGTCAAAATTTTCAATTAATTTTATACTTTGGATATTATTTCAAACCTTCTGAAGTGAATATGATGTTCACCATACTTACATTCAAAATAATTGTCGCGTAATAGTTTTTAGTAGCCATTTTTGAAATGGTGAGTTTTTTTGTGAATCATCGCATAACAAGATGATCCTAGAATAATTCTTGAAACTGCATGTTTGAGAAACACCCTGTTTATAGTTTGAAAGACATCCTTATAGAATGTTTATGATTTTTCCTTCATTGATTGTATTATCAACTCTTTACTTTTTAAGTGTGAAAAAATGTACAAATCACACAACCACTTTTATATTTCTGCACCAATTTGAAATTGAGAACGGTCGATCAAACGATTATCATTTCCTAAAAACACATAGCATACTGTAGAGTAATGATGATGAAATTATGTTGAAGGTAGAATGATAATAACCATTGCCATTATTAATCCTCCTACGAACAAGATGTCAATTAAATTACGTAACTCTATCGGTTTCATTGCCTATACAGATCATCGTCGAGATAAGTTTCGCCGAGTGCACTTCTTCCAACCAAAGTTTACAGTATAAATTCACTTTTTCCCCAGTAGGCGAATCTGGATCGATCACAAACAATGTTACTTTATATTCATTGTGCAAACTTTGCTAATAATGATTCATTTCTTGGTGGTCATCCTGTATAGTGTAGCGATATAATTTTCCGCGTATTTGAATTTCCGCTCGAGCTCATGTGCACTTGAAATCCAGCAAGTAAAATTATGCGATGGCCTTGATTGTCGACTCGAGCCAACATTTCAAATGAATAGAAAATAATAATGTAAACAAACAAGTTCGATTACGATGACGATGAAACGATAGTTGATGATCATGGATTTTTCGATCGAACACGATCTCTATAGAATACTCAGTAAGTCATCTCAGTAATTCATCAATATACAGAGCGCTCATCAAGTCGGATCGTTTAAAAAATTAAGAAATAGAATCTGATAATTTTGTTAGTTTTTCGAATTCATTTTAGGTTTTTGATGAACAAAGACAAATTGACAATGCATATAACTACACCTACGAAAGCTTTTGTGGTAGTGGCATCATTTCCACAGAAATTTTTCAACATTAATGTATCTTGTTGAACTGAAAGTTACAGTTACAAATACGAAAACGTTTCCCATCACACTCCTCGTCAGGTTAGAAACAAACCAACTCATCCGAGACGTGGTATCCCCATCGAAAATAATAATTTCTATTCAAACAAACTCACAAATATATCCATCCACATTATCGCAACATGTCATTTCCGCTTTATTGCCCGGGATATAGGCGGCAGTCTCTTCCGGTAGCCGTACAACAATGTCAGAAGGTCTTTACTGTCCGCCGACCGTATTTTGTTTTCGGACTCCACTCATGCGAGATGGAATCCCGAAAGGGCTAAACGTGATGTGCCCTTTGCTTGAAACCATACTCGAGACGAATATTTCAATGAAAACATCAATTGTTCACATAAACTATCATAGTTTCAATTACTTACCAAAGAAATCAAAATTTTTAGCAGTTGGTACGAAAATATCAGTGATATTACGAAGTATCTACGAACTTATGAATTTCAAGTATGGGGAAAAACTGAGTTCCTCATTCGCACTTTTGTCTTTTCCGTACACCCTGTGTATATTTTAGGAAATGTGGTGCAAAATGTTTATCCGACCTTCAATATTCATGGATCAATTGATGCATACCTCGAATAATTTGTATCAACATAAAAATGTCATGTTTGATGAGCTGCATCTGGCACTTTTTCCAAAAAAAACTTGAATTACTGAGAAACGGTTAGATTTGAATACAGGGTATAATACATAGAATTGAATTGAGATCATAGGAGGATTTCAAAAATCTCATGAAATATAGGGCGTTCTATGTCCAATAACAAAGATGGCGTTACTTGTAGAGAAACCGGAAGTGTCACAATAGCTGAAAATATTTTAGCTGCATTCTGCACATCTTCTTCGGTGTATATACAAAATTAGAATCATGCTACTCCTAGTTCCCCTTCAATTGATCGTGTAAACTCCTTGTATATTAACAATCTCTTTTTGATAATCTTGTATTAAGCTATCTGTTATAATCATATCTGGAGAAAATTCTGGCTATGTAACGGGACTACCGAATGAAATAAAAAATCACTCCTCAAAAATTTTCTGAAAAATCCTCGAGTATATCAAAAACGACGAACTATATAAACAGATGAAAAAATGTAGAAATAGAATATAAAAAAGTTTTAATTGATGCTCCTGTAGCCTATACAAGACTAAGATTGTGACAGTAATCAACACTGTGATTATGACTATGTTCAAGCATTACATTTGGGACTATATTATGACCTTTCAGTAGCCATACAACATCATTCAACAGCATGGAATATTTTAATTATTCTGATCGCTGTGGAGGGGCCACAGAAAAAATCAACCACTGCTTAAATCACTATATATACACACAGATGATATGAAAAATCCTGTTTTTCTATCAAAATTTCTGTTCCAATTGTGAAACCGTTATCAACACGTCGATCTCTATACGAACAAGCTCGTTTCAATCGTTTTCTGCCCCCATCATCTGATGGCCTCGGGTACCGCTCGTACTTTTTACTTTTTTCCGTTAAAAGCAACAACATAACCGTCTAGCGTGAATTGACGTTTATGACAGGCCAACAGGAAATTTCAAAGGCTTTGTAGGTTGTACACATCCCGTATATCAAGTAGTTGCTGCACGCTCTAGTGTTTTTCAACACGATGGCAACACTGTGTCGTGCTTGGTTTATTCGGATGCAACAAGAATTTGTGGTTATTCGAAGTTAGCTATTTCATGAAGATATGCAAATATTGAGATTCTTCCTTGGACGATGATATCACTGAAATAAATCATCTTTCAAGGTTGAAAACGAATCTATAAATTGTGAGGTTCGAAATTGTCCAATAAAAACCGCTGAAAAGAATTTCCTGGCCGATTTCCTTTGCTTTTACATGAAGCAGTTATTCTGTAGCTATTATCGACAGGCGATAGTCTATAAACGAGAGTTATAGTTCCAGTTACAGAGCAAATATTAATAAAAACAACATAAATAAGTAGAAGGCAATCATAAATATATTAAGAGGCAATTAAAAGTGAATTAAAGATTTTTAATTGATTGTAAGATTTTTATTCAGAAAGTATAGTCATTCCGCAAATATGCATGTTAATTGAAAAAATAATGATGTTTTGCGGAACTTTATATACATGGGGTAACAAATATTGTATCATTAATTATTTTGACAGATTATTGAAATATAGAAATGTCTTTGGCAAACGAAAAAAAAATTCTCCTTACGAAACAAATGATGTGGAAATGAGCAATGGACTTGGTAATTCGACAAAATCGTACTATTTTGTAGATCAGTTGATATGAAATATTATAACGAAATGGAGTATGTATAAGACAGTATCAGAGCTATTTCAAATGTTTGGTTGCGAAAACTATACTCCAGTTAATTTAGAAAATATTTGACAAACGAAATAGAGCAAGATTTACACCAAGAAACATTTGACAGTGAAGAACCTGCAAAGAAGAAAAGAATCAGCAATGTAAACTCTAATTACGACACTCAAGCGACTGTGCATATTCTGACATTACAGAGAAAAGAAAAATCTGCATTAGAAAATGTTCGAGCTCATTTCAAACTAGTCACATGAAAACAATTCTGATTTGAACGCTATTGTTGAATTTTGTTACTCATTTTATTCACGTCTTGTGATATAGAGGCATCTGGGTGATAAGGAAAGGACTTTTCCAATAACTTAGCTGCTTCCAGAGCTTCTTTAATGCTCGTTGGAGGTTCGGGCTCTTCCGTCTCATCTTCTTCATGTTCTTGATCTTCAGTTTTTCTCTGAACTCTTGGATCCACTCAGTTAATGGAAGGTCGTCGTCGCTATCAACCCATAAGGTTCCGTTACGACCTCATCATTTATAGAATTTGTACAAAGTCCATGAGAGGGTTTGTGTTCAATTTTCGTCGTTATTAGGAATGGATGAATTATTGAATTGAGTAATTTTGTCGCAAAACGGAGTTTGTTGTTGAATGGAGTTTTTTACACTGTATTTTGTGACTTTGATTGACAAGACTGCGGTGTTCCATATAGTGTTCGAGTGAAATGAATACGAAATAAAGTTTCCGAACGAATGCGTTCCCTTAGGGATAAACTATGGGCTGCTCCCGCAACTCAGGAATTACGCAACCAGAAAACGAGTCCGAAACAAAGCACGAACGACGAAGAGAGGTAATGATCGTTTTTTGTGTGGTACCTACCAACGAACCGTCGGAACCATGCAGTGTGACCAAGGCAACAGGAAGTCCGTGCACATCTATCTTCAGAAATGTCATTCGTGTGAGAAACTATTACGACGAAACGTAATGTCTGTTTTATACGACCGTAATTATTATCATTTCACAAATATAACCTTCGTTGCGTAAGGAGTCCTCTAGATTAGTCTGCTGTTAGACACGAATTTTCAATTGCCCAATTGTTCTTGATGTACTTTTATTCAAGTTTGGTTCCCAGAATTCGTTACTAGGGAAAATTTACCGAAAAACAAGAGTTTAATTACATCTAACTAGTTTTCAAAAAATATTATTCTTGCCGGATATTCTGTAGGTGAAAAATAGATCTAAAATGAGAATGAAAATGAAATAGTTGAGAATTTTTTCATCATCATCATTTCACATTTTCGTGAAGTGATCTTCGTTCACCGAATCAGAAAACCTGACATTTTGTGTCAAGATCCGAAATCTATTGAAGTTTCAACTGAGAACCGAGCCGTTCCCCTTTAATTCCAACGCCAATTTGCATTTCCAGTATCGAGTATGAGGAACTCTCTATTGAAGCTTCGCTAACCAAATTCCATGACTCCAAATCCCGACAAATACTGTTAGAATAACCCGGAATGGTAACAGCCCGACCTGTGAACGATTCGTATCTTAATTCGATCGACAGATGAACAGGTTTATTAACAATTTCTCACATTACAAAAGTCCGAAATCGGTACGTTTCTATATCACCTTGTGTCGGATCGAAGATCTTCACGGATTTCAGTTAGGCCACATACCGAGCGAGAAGATAATATGAGATATTATTTTCTGAATTTATCGCAGCCACCGAATGAATTTAGTCAGAGGCGTACGGTCTAATTTTGAAATTCACGAGATATGATTGTTGAATTTGACAAAGAGATTGGGTTACTTTTAAATCTCAAATTGACATACTAATAGCGTGGGAAAAACGTTGGCAGAACTAGAAACGTAAATTTGATTTCATAGGTTTCATGGTAAAGAGTTTAGTTTTGACAAACTAGCTACTTCTTTTTCTCGTTTCATATGCCATTGGCTGCCAGGGCTATCCGGCCAGGTACACGTAGGTTTCGTATATTTTTTCATCACAGTAAAGTCTGGTATATACTACTAAAATCAAACAGTATATTATATTCCATTCGACAATTCATGCTCTACAATCGAGATCAGAAAAGATAATCTGTGAATTTACATAACCATGCAAAACTGTAATTAAAATTTGATAAAGCCTAACATGTCGAAGGTTATAACTTAATTTACCTTATCCAATACTTTGAGCTAATGGTTATTCATTTAATCAATTTCATTTCAATCCGGAAATCAAAATAATGACAATTTGAAAAATATTCGATTATTTTTTCTGGGAAGTAACGGAGGAAAATCAATAAATATGGATATTCTTCGACCGCACCGCTGTTTAAAATGCAATTTCATGAGTTTGTTACGTGATTTGATTGGCAGCCTAATAGAAATAGCCATACCTCATTTTCGTTGAAAAATAACTATGAAAGTCTGATGACGACACACATAACCACGTCTGTTTCATCTTAGAATGGTATGGGAGGTTGTTTAGATCATAAATCAAGAATTTGTCGTCGCGGTACCAGTAGCGTATCAAATTAGATTATGTAAAACGAATGTTCAGAAATAAATCATTCGGAATATATCCTCAATAGTGTCAAGTTTATTTTCTATTGAAGTAATGTAACGTTTTTTTAAATGTTGTGAACAATCTATTCTTATTCTGTTGTTGATTCGGTACGTCACTGGTGGAGATGAATAACAAAGTAGTACAGACGGTCGTGATATCATGTTGTGTGTGTTATTTTCCTTCGAGCACTATATTTTTCAGGAATAATAAAGATTTTCCAACATTTCTTGACATTAATATTTTTTCGTAGAATCCAAGTTTCTCAGAATATTTTCTCATGCCATTCCTGCATGTTGAATAATGATATCATATTGTATTGGAATCACGAAACATATCAAATTAGTAGCAATGTATTTGGGAGCATGTATTCAGAGTTAATGCATGAATTATATTTATATGCACAAGCTCAATTTTTTTGTTCGTAATACTTTCACGTTGATTTTGAGAATCGTACTAAAATTTAACTAGTTATCAGTTTTCTATCCTTCACTATGACATTGCTGTTTTTTCTGATGCATAAAATGTCTTATTCCGATAGCAGATCTCTGTAATGCTTATCCTATCATAAAACGACTTAATACCCACGGACCGAGATAAAATCCCAACCGGATTCCCCATAAAACATTGTTGAGCAAAACAGCGTAAAAAATTGAATCTAATGCATCTGTAATGAAGATTTTTTTCGTTTGCCTCCACCGGACATGATACAGCGGTGACTAATAATACTCGTTGCATAATCTTCAGTTTCTTAATAAATGCATTTATTCAACTTTTTTCATATCTCTTGATCTTTACTATGACCTTGACTCGCGGTAGCCATGGCTAATGGCGTTTTGTCTTTTGTCTATTGTGTTTCATGAAAAAATAAGTCCCAGGAGGCGAACGATCGGTCTTGGGAAGAAAAAGTGAAATGTGTCACAAGGTTTTTCAGTTTTAAAAGTCGAACGTTCCCTATTTCTTGTTCATAGAAAATACGAGAAGCAAAACTCACATAAATATTTCTATATGAGCGATATACGGGGTCTGTTCAAGTGATATGGTGGATTTTGAATTTTCTGGGGTTGTGTACATTCGATAAACGAATTTTCTTCTTGTTATGTTGGTACACATATGTTCATCATCATATCTTGACATTATGAGAAAATTTGCATTAGTAGATTGTTGTTGACGATTGAAAGGGTTAATTACGTTTTTTGTGACATTGATTGAAACTACACAAGGGGCGCTAATCTTGACATCGTTCGCAACTGCGCGTATACGCCAAGTTGCGAATGGTCTATTAGCGAACAATCGCACGAACGATATCGTTCGCATGTTCGATTTAGTTTGGCAACATCGCTAGTTAGCTACTGAACCATATAAAAATGAGATATGAAATGTGAAGGTCATTTTTGTTATTCATAAATATAACAAATTACTAATTATCAATTATCAATCTGAAAATTCGAGTATGGATTCTGTGAGGAATACTCGAAAAACGAATACCACCCTGTAGCAAAATTTTTTTCTGAGTGATATTTTTATTTTACATCTTTTATGTGTTTTCATGTTTTTTAATTTTTATTAATGACATTTCAGAAGAAAAGTGATGTTTTTATTATCGCAAATAATTTTGCTGTATAATAAAGTATACACAAATTCAGAATCATGTCAAAACACATAATTGATAAATAAATTCGATGAATAGAATATTACATGATATGACTGTATACATTCTATAAATTTATCAACTTGAAAACAATGAATAACCATTTAATGTGTCATAAAATCGGTGTTCAAGACATCCTAAAACCATTCGCTAGTAAGTTGCGGATGCCCAACACCACTCGTTGTAAAATGCGCACGTTCCCAAACTTTCGAATGGTCAAGAATAACCGGAATCAAATATCATTCGCGAATTCATGACATGTGAACGATCGTCATAGAAGCGAACGGTCAAGAATAGTGCCCCTGGTATCTTCATATTTCATCAGTTTTCACAATGAAATATTCCGAAATATTGAATATTTTGGCATTGCCACAATCGAATGACTTTCATCGATAATTTCAATTCTAAGCCGGAATACACTTCTATACCTACGAAGATGTTATCCGAAGCATGGTCCATAAAAGAAAGTATACAGTTAGTTCGCGTTATCTTTTTTATCGAGCGGATAGACAGACCCACAATGTTGGTACCCCGCTGTATGATTTAGTTATTAATTTTCCCATATAAAAACGGTAACCACACTGAAAAGTTTTGAATACGTGTTTAACGCTCGACATGGCATTGCGGTTTTCAGGACAAATTCTCTCTAAACATCACAGGTTTGATGATGTGGAGTGAATTGATAAATCAAGTGAAGGTATACGACATTCTTATCAATGTCGTGAAAGTTAGAACGTCACGAGTTGACACCCTGTAATATCTGCACGTAGAACATTGATACGGTCATGCTCAGTATATATTGTGAAGTATTCAACGATTTGTGGTGTGGAGATATCAATAGGAGAATATATCAGTAACCCTAAGCCTTTTGGTTCATTTTTATAAAATATACTTATCCATTCCGCAGTATATATCGTCGGTATAATAGAGACGATGAAAAATATTTTTAGAACAAAACAGACGAAGAGCTATCACAAGAAACATTTGACGACGAAAGAGAAAAAGAACTGGAAAGAATCAGCAGTCTATAATACAGTGTGAACTCTAAATAACGATTCTCAAAGAACTGTGCATATTTCGATGTCATAGAGAGTTGTCGTTGAATTGAAAGAAGAAAAATCTGTATTGGAGATAGAAAATAATATATTGAAGTAGAAGTGAAAAAAAAAACACGCGCAATAGAGCAAGTATTTTAAAAAATAAATATATTTATTGTCTAACAGGAGAAAACCCAATTACAAGACAATATGTCGCTATAATAATTAATAATTAACATTCTCGTCCATTTCATTCTCAACAAAATTACATAGCTCAAAAAAAAAGAATAATCGAAATACACAACCACATAATTGCCCGACTCAATATTGAAATAACGTTCTCAACTAAATTATAAAACTTTACAAAACCAATATTGAAATAAAGTTGATTTTATTTTATATTTGAACTGACCCATGCAGTCCGCATAAATGTCTGTAAGGGGGCACATTTCATTGTATTGTTTACATAAATTATGAATTGGAGATTTGGTGCCTATGTTCGTTCTGGTTGATTGTAAATAGAAGCAAGATCAGATCCAGGAATACTTTACGCTATTTTTTTATTGTTGCCCCATTTTACGTTTGAATGAAGTTTTGCATTTGTCAGTAATATTTTATTTGACGTTCATAAGGTACGCCTGTTAGATCAATAATCAAAAATTTGTTATTCAGACTTCAAGTTTCTCGTTGATGTTGCCATGGTAACTTTAAAAAACGCGCGTGATATAAATATCTTGATTAGATAGATGAAAGTCGGCCATAGTCATAATCAACAAAATTGAAACGAGATCTCACATTATCTTTTCCACTTAGTACTTCTAATCAAAAATCATTGGAAAAAACAAATACTATAAACTCATAATTCAGTCCATAACATAAACCATTATCTTGTCAGAAATGAAAGAATTCAATTTTCTTCATGATATTACATGTCCAGCATTCAAAACTTCTTCACCTTTATGAACACTTTTGAAAGTTTTTGTGCCTTCGAAGTATCCTAAACTCAATATTGCCATACGAATTCGAAAACATAACAAATTATCAGAAATCTGTATATATTCTGATCGAATCATTCTCATTCACAACAGGATTCTAACCTCATATTATTTTTAATATAATACAATGAATAAAACAAATGATAATGCTTACCACTTTTAGATAAATGAAAATTCATACACATTGACGCTCTAGGGCACTGCAAAAGTCTGAAATGTTTTTATTTTCATTATGAACTCACATTTTATTAACGAAAAAATACTTATAACCTCATTCAATGGAACTATCCAATGTCAGCATGTGTGGTTCTGTGACTGCCGACTGTGGCGCTGCAATTTCAAATTCATTCGCCAATTGCGTATATGTAGTATCTTATTTTCATCTGACGTCTTTTGTTGCACCAATAGTTTTTGAATTTTTTCACTAATTTCATTGATATCTTGCAATATTGAGGCATCTTTGTGATAAAGAAAATTCTTACAATAACTTCCAGAGCTTCTATTAAAGCTAGGTGGAGGCTCATGCGCTCCTCCGTCTCATCTTCTTCATGTTCTTCTGCTTGTTCTTGATCTTCAGTTTTTCTTGCCGATTTTATTTTTGTAAATGGGTGTAATCTATGAAAAACAAGCCGAACCAACCGAAGCCGAGTCATTTTGACATTTTAGGGAGTTGGCCTTCAAGTCGAGTGACGTTACATGGAGTTTCACTGTATTTCCTAACTTTCATTCCACACATTTCACGAAATACAACCAAATTATATTTCCCATTATCCTTCTCTTTCAAGATATTCTGTGTTTCTTTTATTCCCCATTACGTAGATTTTTCAAGATTTGTGAAAACACCAGAATACCAGAATCACACTAACATGTTAGATATGGACAATTAAGACTGTGATGAATTTATCCTGTGACATTATGACACAAGTTTGGGCAAGGCAAACACTGTATGAATAATCAATGAAGTAGCCTGAAAGCGTGACATCGAACATATCCTAGGAATCCGATATAAATCACAATCATCACCGAAAATAATTGTACGAGAAACAATATCAATTAATAATGCATCAAAGTAGGCGATTTAGTTGAATTATTCCGATTTTTATCTTGGTAATAATGTAGAAATAACGACATGCTACCGCGTACTCCGACGTATTCCTTTCAGTCTCTTCACGTCGAGCAACGTGAAAATAAAAAAGGAATTCTTAATAAAATGCAGAAAATATTTCGCCAGTAGCTGTAGTTGAATATGTCGGCAGCCACAAAGGGAATTTTTGTTGTTTTCAAACATTGGCGTACAGGATTATCTTCAAGAAACAATATATAAATGTATACTTACATACGTACCGTCTTCTATGGAAAATCATTTCAATTCATTCGCATCTCTAATGATGAATATTGAATCAAGCTGTGCATGTAGAATACTAGAAATCGTAAACAATTTTTTCAAATAATTCGCAACAGTTTCTTATATCTCTAGTGTTTAATGAAATATGTTGCATATTGATGAAAGCGTTATGAGTTTAGTTCAATTTTCATTTGACAACATAATAATTGAGTTCATCATACGAATATAATATGCATGAATTCTTTGTTTTTGATATGCACTTTGTTTTACTTCTCTATCGGAACTATTGATGGTTGTGTCATATTGCTCGTGCGAAAATCTGAAATATATCTGAATATAAAGAAGAATATAATCGGAAAACTGAGCATGCCGATCATCTACTTCAACAAATAAATTCTCCCCGTGAAGCTCTGGAAAATCGTTTCGTGATACGCCGCTGTTTGCAGGTGAAAATGAAGAAGTATGATATCGAACGATGGTACACAGACATGTGTAGCTCGATTTTTTCCATTTGATCCTTGAATTCACAGAATGCTCGTTAACGTTATATACCATCTAGTCGATTTGTGCAACAAAAAACGTATCTCTCGGATGTGACGTAAGAGGAGGCTTGATGATAGTGATTACGTCCGAGTTGTGCGTTTTCTAATGTAATTCGGCGCAATATTCGACTTCGAGAAAAGGTGTAAGATATACGTTATGTAGGTCAAACCGAAAACCAATCTCCCAACAGTGTTGCAGAATACCGATGTTAGCAAACCAAGAATTCGACACCCAAAACAAATTTTTCCTAGTGTTTTACAAAACAATTTTACGAGGCCTATTGAAAAAAATTAAAAAAAGTGCTCATTTATTCATCAATATTCATTTTGTCCCCGTCAAAGTAATCCTACTGAGATGTAATGAACTTGTGCCATCGCTTTTCCTAATCCTCGAAGCACTTGGGAAATGCGCTTTTCGGTTCTCTTCGATTCTGACTGATTATTTGTAGCAAAATACTTTCTTTTTATTGGTCTCTTCAATTCTGGTATTAGGAGAAGGTCGCAGGATGCCTAATCTGGTGAATACGATGGTTGGGGCCAAAAAACTACGAACGAGCATTGATGTGTGAGCACTATCGTGATGCAGAATCCATGATATGTTTTCCGTGTATGCAGGAGATCAGATTCAAGGAAATGAAATAACTTGTTTGTTACTTCTTCAGAGATTTCTGTGCTGCTTTCGGAGTGATTATGAAAAAATCTAATGATATCTGATGTTGTATCATTAGCAGTATTACTAGAAAACCACAAAAAAGAACACCGAACAATAGTGAAGACCTTGAAATGGAATATGTTCAAAGCAAGACGATATGCACAAACCGAAAAATAAAAAAAAATACCATGGGTAAATTCGTAATTGTAGCACCACCATCTCCTATTGAGTCAAGGTCAACCAAATATTTTCATTGAATGCTCGAAGCAATATCCGAATCCTTCATTCGATATTCTTTTGTTTCAGAGTTATGACCAACTTGAAGGTTCAAATCTTATTCTCATTGTGATTTATAGAAACGATTGGAGTGTGTCTCTTCTATGCCTTCTTCGGATCCACTGAATCGTACACTTCTCGTCGTTCACATACAACGCGGCTATTAGTCTATTGTGAATCGTGGGATCCGTTGCACAATAATCGTGTTTCCCCTCGTGCTTTCCCCCCCTGTCTAAAGAATAAAACCATCATTCAAATGAATCGTGTCATCATTTGTAAAACAATTGAATTAATTTTCGACATGGCTAGCTTAGGCATCCACTAACCGTTTACTACTTCTGGCTGTCTGCCTGTCGGTCACGCTAGAGAACACTCGGTATTTACTGCCCAATTTCGTAATTTATTTTATTTTCGGCCGCCGATAAATTTCAGATGTATACATATAGGTAAGGCTTTTATTGATAGTTGTTACCCTGTGTCCGAAGTCTATTTCGTATTTATTGTTTTACAACAGTTGCAGCTTAGTGGTTATGCTGGTGCTTACATAGCGGACAACATACGTAATTATAGGCCAGGAAAAAGAAGCAGGACACCAAAAGCATTCGACGAAATCAGAATAACAACTCGGGAATGCCCACAACAAATTGTTCATACTCTCATATTTTAGAGATGATTTGTGCAATTGTTGTCAACATGAAGAAAAAAATTATAGATGGCCCAGAAAAGTCTTTTTTCTAATACCCCTATAGAAAATGACGAAATTTGTACAACTTGCCAGCTATGCAACTGTCTATTTAAGCACTGGGCGACGTAAAACTGTACGATTTAACTGAAAAGAGAGCACGATCAACAACCAATACGGTAGCATCTGTACGACATATCACCAATAAGATAGAGTATTCAGTAGTTGCCATGGAAACGAATAACAAGCCGCGTCGCCGATAACATTTTGACGTTTCATTACTACTATGAAAAATACGCTACTTTTCATTGCAGTTAATGCGGTCGTATAGTACACTAAACTTCTAATTATTGGTCGAGACATAGTTGGGAAAATTTAGGCGTCAATAATTATGTCAACACTTCACAGTAGCTCAATAACGATGCCTTATTTATTTGGAGGAAAATCTTCGATCCGCTAATAAATTTTGTTAATTTCACTCAAAATTTTTATCATTAATGAAAAAACATTTCAACGGTTACCCAAAGTCGATAGCTATCTAATTTTGAAGAATATATTTTATACATCGAAAACATTTTCCAAAACAATTTTCTGTTTTGGAGTATCTTTGACGAAAGATAAACAAACAACAGCACTCTGCTTAGCGAACTCTCACAACTAATTCAAATGAAAATAATTGATCTACACGGTTGAATTTCAATACAATTGTTTTTGGTAATACAAAAACAGCAGTTTACAAAAAATAACAACGAATTGAATTCGAGAAATATCGATTTCTACTAATTGAATAATTAAATAAGAGAACACAACCTAAGGTAACTTAATTCAAATAATCATTTTATAATTCTGAAAAAGCACATCTACTGGATTTTTTGACGAACCAACACATAACAAAATGAAAATATTCAAACATCTCAAACATCATATAATACACAAATATTTTGGATACAGACAATGACGTTTGCATTTGATTCCATCCATAATTTTTCATCACCGCGCTATCGAACGCATAACATTTTCTTTCGAGCCGCTTACGTCACACGGTGGACCGAACGATTTGTAATGTGTGTTCTGCCATGTGTAAAGCGGAAACTAAACACTGCCTTAGGCCACTGCCAGCCAGTACACTCCAATGAAAATTCTCTTTTTGTTTTGCGTCGTTTTTTTCTCTCTCTCGTATTTTTGTACCTAGATAACGTGTCGGCAGGTAGAAAACGGTACTTTGTATACCTCTGGATTCGGAAATCTGGGACGTGTATTGTGGTACTATGCCGATTTATTATAAATGCACATGCCAGTGAAACTGAAAACCGATCAAGCGGGGTCGATCGTTGAAAATATATGTAATTGAAGGACACAAGAAAAAAAGCAATAACATGCAGTCATTGAGTTATCTTCATAGATAAATATCAACAGTGCATTATTAAGCAATATTGAACATGAATAAAGATAAGCATTGTCTATAGCAGTTGAATTTTTGAGGTTATTTCCTACATCTGCTGTGTTCGGCAAAACAAAAACTATACCTTATACACTCTGTAGACAATGCAAAACGTTCGGACCTCTTTAGAATAATGTTTCTTATATTTATAATGTGATGAAAATATGAGTTGCATAAACCTGAAATCACCTGAGAATGAAAGAGATCCGTGTAGACTCAAGTGATTGAAGTTCACCAAGCACTTGTCAGGATATGGATATTTCCGATCCTCCGATTTTTATAACCAAAACCACTATATTATGAGAGCCTCTCACTTTCCAAGACAAAATTTAGGGTTATCCAGGCCTTGTCAAAGTTTTGTGGATCAAGAGCTACGCAATACTTCTCCAATGATAATCCCATCTGCAGCATATTCTGGACTTGGCATATTTTTTCCTGTTTTATCTGACTTTCTTCACTTTTTTTCTGCTAATTCTAATCACAAACAAGGAGGCTTTTTTCTGTACAATACACTCACAAAAAATATATTTTTTGTTTCATTTCAGGCTTCAATGTGTCTTTTTTCAAGGATCAAAATGTTAATTCAACAATTTCTCAGTGCATCGTCTTAGTAACATTGTATTTTCCTTTTTATTTCTTGGAAGCCACATCATTGGCGATTCATATGAACTATTTTTCCAGTTTTCACAGTTTTACTCTGACTGAGATGGGGGGGGGGGCACAAGTCTATTTCTGTTTAATTTCGATATTACTGTTCGGAAAACTACAATTTTGTTACTATTCAGGACGTTAACACACTTGTAAAATGATCCGAAAGAGATACGTCCTTGCATGAAACCATTGACGAAACAAGCTTTCTAATCTCAACGTTTGAGTGACAAGGTTTTCTCATCGTAAATTCAAATCCACTAGGTGTAGCAAGCAACTCCATCCACTTCACGACGACGATATTCAAATTCGGGGCAAGCAAAAACCCCCAGCACCGTGGGCGGACAATCGGCACTTTCTATTCCCAACATTTCGTCGAGGGCTACCGAGCGAAAACAAAAGCGCATCGATTCGCAAAATTTCCTGGCGCAGACACAATGTGTCTGATGTCGTCACATAATCATAATCGTGCGTCGCATATCGCCGCACAATGGATCCTTGATTGAATAAGGATAGTTAGTCGGGCCTCGTGATTCTAATAAGGCCGATTTCTCGACGGGACACCAATCCCGTCGACAGGGGGCGCCACCGGTTCGCTCCCGGCCCACCCTTGACGGTGATCGTAGGGTGCCAAAAATTGGCGGTCTCTCAATGAACCAACTTACGATAGTTCCATTGTACTAGATATCTAGTTAAAAAATATTGAAAATAATCCTAGTTTAACGAAACTGAGGAACACGTTTCAATTATGAACTAAAACGACAAAAATAGTTGATATACATTGAATAAATTGGTGAACGAGAACATTATTGATATAAAAAGGCGTGGGGTGATACGAAGGTCAGTTTTTATAAAGCGCCCCACACTTTTCTTACAATATCAATATTATCATTAATTAATTCATTTATATAGTAATGATTATTTTTGAATCTTCAATTCATCATTATTGCGAGTTCTCGAGTTCATATAAATTATATTTATTTTCCATTTTGTGGTTGATTTTTTTCGGCGATGGACAGGATTCGAACTGACTTAGACGTTTTGCTTTGACTAAAACTTAATCCTCAACTCGCTCGGTCGATGGCCCATCTTCAAATATACTAACAGAAAAATACACCACTCGCTATCGAACTTAAGGACAGTTACTCACAAACATACATACAAGTGAAGCTAATATAAGCGTGTTAATTAAAAATATTAAAACATTCATGTAGCACCACTGCTTAGAGTATTGATTTCATGAAAAAATATGACACAGAGTGACTTTTCTTCGATTCGAATCATATGGAATGACATGAAATGAAATGAAGTGAACGAATATTTTTGAGTCACTCTTTGAATACAATTTTTTTTTTTATAAAACGAAAGGAGACATCCTGTAATGTTCAGAGAACATCGTGAGAACTGAGGGAAAGGAGGTAGGAATTGGTGTTCTTTTTAAATTTCTGACATTGAATTTGTAACGATAACATTGAAAAATATCTTTTTCCGAATATCAACACATAGACGAGGAGATATGGGCCCCTGCTTTCCTAGTCCCCCCCTGTACCTGTCTCTCTTTTAATTACTATTTATAATGAGAAACGGAGATGTGAAGTGAAGACTTCTCGAGTGAGTGACAGATTACTTCTGGCCTGCCGCGATGCTGGGCCTCTTTCTCTCTTCGAATGCATATCTTAACGCGTTTCTTTGCTCTTTTTCATTTTCTTACGCAATGATCTGTTCGTCAAAAAGCGACTGGAAAAATATAACTATACGTCCCCCTAGTTATGTGTTAGATACACCGTCAGGATACTGGTTCACTACAGGGTGATCGATTTGGTAGGAAAATTCAGAAATTGTCTGCATGTGACAGAAATTATATTATAAAGTAATTAATTGTATCCAGTGTACTATTGGAACTGAAAATAAAGTGGTCCTTTCTCACGCTAATTTTCCTAGCCTGAATATCACAAATCTATACAGGGTGTAACTAAATAAGTGTGAAACATTTGAGGGGTGATTCCTCATCGAAAAAAAGATAGGATCTTTCATATAAAAGAACTTCATTGGATCAATGCGAAGACGTCTAGACGCATGTGTAATGTCTGAAGGTAGACAAATTGAACATTTACTATGATTTCTACATGTTGTATGTGTTGTTATTAATGAGTTAGTTTTGTTTTTCCCCTTCAATCATTTAATGCAAGGGACATTTTTTGTTTACAATGAAACATGCTATCGGAAATAAGTTTTTGAATGGCAAACAAATGATAAGACAAAAAGTTTCATTGGAAATAAATTTGAGGGGTTGCGTTTTCCACCGAATAAATTACTGGCCAAGTGTCCTTTTGGTAGTAGAAAATGCCAGGTTAATTTCAATACTGTAACTTTTCTAGTGCTTGTGGAAAAAATTGTTAAACAAATTTCATGTACCCCCTTCAAGGGGCTGTATCTTAACATGGGATGCTCCAATGAAGTTACTCAATATGAAAGATCCTAACTGTTTTTCGATGAAGAATCACCCTCTCAAATGTTTTATACTTATTCGTTTACACCCTGTATTCAGGAAATATGTCATGAAAGCTGCTGTATCATTTCACCTGTCGAGCCTAACGATATTTTATAAAATCGAAAATGAATTGAAATGGTTTTATCGTGGGAATTGGGGATTATCACAATTATTTCACTCCTGAACATAACATTGTTTGAGGGAAGAGTGAAACTACTCTTTAACATCTACACACGCAGAAAACCCGTTTTCACTCATCTCTTATTCATCTGGTCACAGATATCTTCGAGTTGTTTATCATCGAGAGTGAATGATGGATTATTACAATGTGCATATTTAAATAAAATGTTGAATAGTTTCAAGTGAATGCAGAGGTTGCGGATATTCATTATATGTGTACTTCTAGTTATGAAAACTAACTCAGTCAGAGGCAAGGATGAAATATACAGAGCGTTCCGTGGACTGGTCGAATAACTTTCATATCTGATAATTTTACCATGTTATAATATGACTATTTTCGAATCAATGAATATACAGGAAGAAGTGAGAGATATTTTCTATAGTTTATTATCATAGTTTCTATACATGCTATTACAGTCCGCAGTTCTTGGGTAGTCGAAACAGCAAGAAAGATAGTTCTGACTGATTTGGTCAACTTCCAATACCAGCACTGCAAAATAAAAAGTATCTATCTAACTAGTGAACTTTTAATTGGTTTTAGACATAGCTGGGAACATTTATTATATTATGACATCAATAATCATGGCAACACTTCCCAGTGAATTCATAACGATGCCAAATTTGTTAAGAGAGGAGTCTTCGGTTCTAGTAAAAATTTTTACAACCTTCGAAAAACTGTTCAACGGTTATCTACAGTCAATAGCTATTCAATCTTGGTGTGTATATTCAATAAATCCAAAATAGTTTTCATAACAATTGGAATGATATACTCAACGTAACTTTCTAATTCGGAGTATCTTTGAAAAAAAAGCAAGCAGCAACACCGCACTTCCTGGCGATCTATCTTGTATGAATAAATTGACTATACCACCATGCAAATCATCTTTAATCTTGAGTAATGCCCCTCAGATTTGTTTATAGTTCATTTGTATTTGAATGAAGTGGGGACAAATTGTACTATATCAATATCTGAAACCACAAAAAATAATATTTACTGTTCATGCCAAAATATTCTGTATAGTAAGTACCTTCGATACGTTAGGAAATCATTTCAACATTTGTAGAGTAGATAAAAAGTAAAGCACCTGTACTCAGGTGTTCGGTGTCCGAGAATAATAAATAAATAATTTCGACGACGAGAATAATTTCGCTGATCGTGAGTGCACGTAGGCCCTGGGGCATAACCAAAGGTTGAAACGGGCAGAGAGGAAATGTTACAAGGTCTTCAAGATTATCGTTCGGAGATTGTGCTCTTGCACACACCGTTCGGATATACATACGTTCGTACGTACGTACGTACCTACGTCAACTCGGTCCGGCTGTCTCATCGCTTTTCGCGAATAATGAATAAATAACAACGAAAGTCTTGGGTTCTGCATCCAGCCAACACAAATTCAAACACTCGATATCTATATTAAGATGGAAAATGGAACGCAACCTTCCCATAGACCGATTTCGGATCTAGTATCTTTGTACGTACCTTTGTTACAGTTTCGGATCTACTATCTACGAATTGTTGTTAGTCATGTACCCACACAGGGTGTCTTACAGTTGAGAACAGGACATTGAATTCTAATTTGGGAATTTGGGAATCAAATTATTGCTCGTTACAATTTAAGAAAGGAGCTTGCCCTCCAATATAATTAAAAAACAATTTTCACACGCACATCCATAGTTCGCAAGAGAATTCTCGAATCGTAACCTAAAAATTCAATTTTCTCGAATACAGACAGTTTCAAAGAGTACATTATAAGGACAAAATTAGAGGGCGTGGAACAATTTCACAAGATAATGAAATGATATACCGGATGTTCCATTGAAACTGTTTTTACTGATTCAAATCTCCTGAATTGATGCTTATCCAAAAAACACTCTGTATACAAGACGCTACTGCTACTCAATTGAGACATTTTCTCATGTCCTTTACCTTCGTAGCCACCAAATGGATTCGTTTAAACGTTTTTTTGTCAGCATTTATAGTGCACCAATTTTCGTCAAACTTTTGTTTTTATTTCACAACATCGCATTTTATGGAGAAAAGAAAGATAGGACTGGATGTAGAATTCAACGTTTAATTCGGTAGTGGAAAAATATACAGAGTGTCCCATTTGGGTAAAATATCCCACCCTGTTTAGCCATTTTTTAGGATGGCGTATCTGCGCAAATAGAACAACTTTCATTCGAAACATTTTTTATATTCCTGAATAGCCCTGTCTAGCTGCATATTATTCATTATTGAAGTATGTATTTCGATTCTTATAAATTAAAAAATCTTTTTAAATTATCAAGTCATGAATTTATTCTGGCCTATCATCGTTGTCTTGCATGAAAGCTGTCCAAAGGAAATCGAACCTATATAAGTTCGAAAACCATCAGAGAATTTCAACATTAGGGCAATAAATTCGTCTCGAAACATCGTCAATGCTCACTAAATCATTAACATACGATTTTTATTTATGTACTACGTCGGTGGAATTAGTTCTGTGATATTCAAATTCATTGTGTTCCGTGAGTCTTTTTCTTGTTTTTCGTATAATTAATGTTGTTTTACACAAATTTATTCAAATTAGACGGCGTGTGAGAATTTTGTTGGAGCGTAATTTGCATACGATTGAGTTTCTTAACTTTTCCTCACCTTTGAGTTGAGATACGAGGCTCGAAATGGCGTAACTATGTGATACACTATTCGGAAAACGATTTTTCAATAAAAAATAATCTATCTGGATCTTTGCGCGAGAAGAATAAAAGTTTTGACATGTTTATTGATTGGAATTTTTGAACTCAGATTAAATTTCTCTCGACTTTTTAACGTTGTGGGAAAAAGTGAATTTAGGAAACATGATATGATATATAAACAACACATTGTTCAGTTATTTCTTGACGAACTCGTGCAATCTTTCACTAAAAGAAAAAACGTAAGTACTTGCCTGATGTCATATTATGCATCAAATGGAGAAAACGTTTTCCTAATGTATCCATAGTCCATTTTAAGAAATGACCACCTGCGAGATGAAAAAAAGAATAACGATTACATTAGGTGTTTGTACGTGTGAATCAAGTAGCACCTGATCACTTTTTTGTGCATGGCCGTACAATGAAAAAACCTTGAAAATGAGAATTAATCAATGTCAAGCAATAACACAATATTGATGTGAAAAGGCGAATATATAAAAAACAGTCGGCTAACAAACAGGTACGGCTGTGGGTAACGAAGCATAGAGATATGTCGATAAAAATGTTCATGTTTGTCAATATTTCATCTGTGCCAGGAAGTGGATATCAATACTATTTTATTATTTTAGTTTCACCTAACGGAATGAGGTTAGGTTATTATGAAAAGGACAAGGCTCAGCTCAAAACAGATTAATAAAGTTTGACGTCCATTCACTTTTTCCGTTCCGACATCCGAGATATTGTTACATCACGATTGTAATAAGCAGACGATTCGTAGTGAAGATTTACAATCTAACCTAAGATGACCTTCGATAAAATACTGATCAACCCTGAATCTAGGGACAGAAACACCTATTCATACAGATGACTAATAAAAAGAACATATAATTCCTTGGAAAATAGCCCCAAGAATTAACTCAGAATCATTCACCATTCAGACTATCCTCGTATATAATTTCTTCTGGCGATTACCTACTTATTTCGATATATCTCCATCCTATCACATATCAATCGTATGCATTCTCTGTGAAGCGAATTTCTGTCAATTATCGACGGTAATTGAATACATTATAACTGATATATAATGTCGGTTTCTGCACATAGACATTCAGTAATTATTATTATTTTTAATTGATAGATAGTGATCGGGATTTGGTTCACTATACGATAGAAAAATAAAGAAAATGAAGAATCTTATGGAATTCCGAGACTGCTTTTGTTGTTCTTTAGATGAAATATAAATAAATAATCAAACAATCGAGAAATGTCAACTGATGTTTCGTCGCTATAAAAATGATTCAGACTGAAATGTCAGCGTTAGAAAAGTCATTATGATTCATAATTGAAACGACGTTACCTTTCCGACTGCATAATATTCTGTGTCCCTGCATAGCGACCGATGCCGCGTTGCCACATTTTCGCGTATATTCGAAATGATCCGATTTTCTCACACTCGTTTCTAACCGGAATTTTTCTTTGTTTCAGGTGAAAATCTGGTTCCAGAATCGTCGAAGCAAATACAAGAAAATGATGAAGGCCGCCCAAGTTCCGGGAGGCACGAACAACAACGGCACATCGGGCGGCCATTCCGGCTTGTTGGGCGCCAACGCCAACATGCCGCCCACCAGTCCCGGTGCCCAGGGACAGAACATGATGCAAGGTAGGATCAAGATGGAAGGTAAAATTCGAATTTTATTAACAGATCGTTCATTAAGCGAATCGTTTTCGATATCTATGGTCTTTTTATTTGAGGTAGATAGTTCTGACAGATTTGGTTATATTTCAATACCATTAGTGCAAATTAGAAAGTATCTAGCTAACCATTGAACTTCTGATTGGTAAGAACATTACTGGGAAAATTTAGACATAACAAATTATGACACTTCTCTATCATTTCACAACGATGCCAAATTCAAGTCGAAATAGTCATAATTTTCACAAATATTGAAACATATTTTTTCGAGAACTCATTTTCATTCTCATATTCTGATTAACTTCTATTTCATATTGTCGTAGAAATAAGTGGAAAATCATATAGAATATATCTTTTATACTTCCTCAGAATGTTCCATTCCATTCCTGAATTGAGAACTGACAATTCTTTTATCCAAACTATACAGGGTGTTAGTGAATAAGTGCGACAAACTTTAGGGGGTGATTCTTTGTCATATTTCATGAAAAAAAGTTCATGTAAACGTGTGTCCTAACTTGCTTCATTTCCGAGTAACGGGGTGTTAAAGTTTTCTCTTAAAAACTGACTATTTATTTATTTCTCTGTAACCGGTCGAGTTATGCAAATGAAATTTGGTAGGTTCCAAGAGGTAGTTATTGCGCATTTTTTGACATGAAATTAAGAATTTTATGTTCATCATTGGCGTGCATATGCGTAATGATCTCAATTTTTTTAAAGAAAAAAATGGTACGCCACTGAGATATTCCAAACTAAAAATCAATTTTGAATGTCTCGTTCAATTTGCGACAAAAAGTCTCTCATGCCTTTTTTTCGTGAAGGGCGCTGTTTTTATGCAAAAAATGAAACAACTCAATGCGTATTTTTCATTTCTTTAATCCATTATCTAGTAGCGACGCAAGTAGGCTACTGTCAACATTCCTGTCAAATACGATTAGCGTCCCTTCATTTTTGAGCTTTCAGTTTGTTATAACATTGTTTTTTATGAGTACCTAATTAATTTTTCTTTTATCGAAAAGGATGGAAAATTATACAAATGCGGAAATGTCAGACATGCATTTTGTCTATGGTCGAAGTAATGGAAATGGTCGGCAAGCTCGACGATTGTATGCTGAGTTTCATCCAGAACGTAGGGTACCCCATCACACAATATTTGCTCGTCTTCACCAACGTTTGCGCGAAAATGGTACATTTAAGAAACAGACAGCTGACTGCGGGCGCCCTCGAGAAGTACGAACTGTGCAACTAGAAGAAGCAGTTCTCGAGTTAATTGCGGAGTCACCTGAAACGAGTACTCGAAAGATTGCCAACATATTGAATGTAAGCAACTTCAGTGTATTTAAAATTCTTAAAGAACAGCAATTGTATCCGTTTCATATTCAACGTGTGCAAGCTCTACTACCTAGAGACTTTTTTCCGCGCCTAGTCTTTTGCCATTGGATTCTTCATCAAATCGTTCAAATTCCTAATTTTTTAAATGGCGTTTTGTTTACTGACGAGGCTAATTTTGGACGACAGTGTATACAAAATTTCCATAACAATCACCTCTGGGCCGAGGAAAATCCACATGGAATCTTCGAAGCTCATTTTCAGCATCAGTTTTCAGTAAATGTATGGCTTGGAGTACTTCATGATCATTTAATCGGTCCATATTTCCTCCCACAACGACTAACAGGTGACTCTTACCTCAATTTCCTACAGGAAGAGTTACGTGTTCTTCTTGAAGAAATTCCTCTACAGATGAGACAACATTTCTGGTTCATGCATGATGGTGCACCAGCCCATTTTAGCATCAATGTACGTAATCACTTAGATAGAGTATATCCAAATCGTTGGATAGGTAGGGGAGGTACGGAACATTGGCCTGCTCGATCGCCGGATTTAAATCCTCTAGACTTTTGCATATGGGGTTTTCTTAAGTCATTGGTTTATTCCACGCCCGTCGAAAATGTTGAACACCTGAGGAATCGAATTATAGCCGGCTGCGAGACAATAAGAAATACACCAGGAATATTTGCGCGAGTACGACAATCAATGAGGCGAAGAGTTGAATCTTGTATCACGTCTGAAGGTGGTCATTTTGAACATTTGTTGTAGCTTTGCGCCTTATTCATCCTTTAGTGTTATTTTTTGTTATTGTTCTGGTTTAATTTTATTGTGTAAGATAGTTCTTGATAATGTATTAAATAAATGAAAAATACGCATTACCTACGATGTTTTATTTTTTGCATAAAAACGGCGCCCTTCACGAAAAAAAGGCATGAGAGACTTTTTGTCGCAAATTGAACGAGACATTCAAAATTGATTTTTAGTTTGGAATATCTCAGTGGCGTACCATTTTTTTCTTTAAAAAAATTGAGATCATTACGCATATGCACGCCAATGATGAACATAAAATTCTTAATTTCATGTCAAAAAATGCGCAATAACTACCTCTTGGAACCTACCAAATTTCATTTGCATAACTCGACCGGTTACAGAGAAATAAATAAATAGTCAGTTTTTAAGAGAAAACTTTAACACCCCGTTACTCGGAAATGAAGCAAGATAGGACACACGTTTACATGAACTTTTTTTCATAAAAAATGACAAAGAATCACCCCCTGTAGTTTGTCGCACTTATTCACTAACACCCTGTATATATTTTATGAATTGAAAACATTTCCCGAACAAGTCAAATGATAAACTTAGTTCGGAGTATCGTTGAAAAAATAGACAAGCAGCAACACCGCAGCTTCTGACAAGCTGTCACAACTATCTTTCTCAATTAAATAGAATTTAGTACGTTTTGGTCTTACATGATTCAGAAGGTACAATCGTTGTTGTGTCCATGCAATTGAGTCAAGCTTCTCTAATAATATGCTGGTATTATGTGAGTGTCAACTATTAGAACAAACTTGGAAATGTTGAAGATAAAATTTGGAAAATAACTGCCTATCAATCAAATTGATACATATTTCTTCACTTTCGATTGGCTCTGAAGGTCTTAGAAATGCAATAATATTTCAAGACGACTATAAAGTTCATATTTTATAGCTGAATAAAACGACAATGTAACAATTCACTACTAAATGAATATCTCAATACTCGATTTTTCGATTGAGTCCGTGATTTATGATGCCATTCGGCAAAGCAATAATAAACGAAATTGTTTTTGTTAAAAACCCCACTCATTGAATTATTTCGTTGGGCATGTGGTTTTTATGATTCATTTTGTGAATCCTTATCAGTTCATTATTGCATTCCAAATGATATCGCATCACTGTATCACTCAGCAATTAACTTTAATAACTAACGATATTCCCAATTATAAGTAACTGTTTATGAAATAATCACTATTTTTGGTGAATTTGGAAACTTGTAATTTTCCACTTACCGAAAAAAAAAAAGTTCAATTAACAATGCCCCCCGAATGAATTATTAATACTAATAATTATAATACGCACACAAATACAAAATTGTTTTACAAACACTTCAGTAATGCTAATAAACGGTAAAAGAAAAACCATAGAAGGAATATTAACAGAAATATCCCTTGTGCATGGTGAGATGGAAGTAGCATGGTAAATACAGTATAAATAAAATATAAAGTGAATATAGTATAAAGCAAACAAAGTATATAGTAAAATAATCCAAAATCGAGCGACTAATGCAATGTTCAATTAAATTGTCCTTATTGGGTTATTTTCCATCACGTATTTATCTTTGGTTTATTATATCATGAATTGTTTTTCTGGTTTGGTTATTGAGCCAGTATCTGAATTGATGGTATAGTCTATTTATTTAAGGACTATAGTTCGGAAAGATTTGGTTACTTTCCAATACCAATAGTGCAAAATAAAAAGTATCTAGCAAACCACTAAAATTTTGATTGGTTGAGACATAGCTGGGAACAATAAGGCATCAAATTTATATGAAGAGATATCTTCTATATAATCTAATATACTTTGTCAATGCTACGTTATTTTTACAAATATTGAAATAATTATTCAACGGTTATCCACAGTAAATAGTTATCCAATTTAAGTGTATAGTACTTCATGAATCGAAAACAATTTGAATGGCAACTCGACCCAACTTTCTGTTTCGGAGTATCGTTAAAAAAAGAAAAGCACCAACATCGCACTTTCTGAAGAGCTGTCACAACTAGCCTTCTCGAATAAATATACTATACAGGGTGATTCATTGGGAAATGAGCATACAGTAAGGGTAGGTAGAGGTTCAATGAAAAAGTGGTAGGAAATTTTGAAAAATACCTTTTTCGACTCTGAATGCGTCTTTCACTTCAAATCACTCAAATTACTAATCATTCCATGATATCCTAAATTTTGGATCACAATCTTGATGTAAAATATGTCAAGAATTCTTATTTGGGACAAAGTGCTATTTCAATAACCAGTTACTAACTCCCCGTATGTGTTATGAAGATTGCATTCATTCATCATGCTACAAATGATGAAATGAGAAGAAATCACATACAAAAAGTATGACTTTTTTCCGAGAAAGACAAGGCGAAAGGTATTTTTTTAGATTTTGCACCACCTATACATCGAAAGAATTAATTTCGACTCATATTATCCGGTTCAAGAATGGCATGCGGAAGTACCAAACTCATTTGTTTAGTAATATTTTTTGTGCTCTTATCATATTAGCAAACAAATTTTCAAAATTTCGTCATACAGAGTGCTGTATTGAACTGATGAAATTCCTCTAATTTTTTCAAGTCCGTACCTGGATTATTAGTTTTATTCATTCGGTAGTCGGTAGCATACAGGATAATGAATTTATGTTGTGAAAATGAATAAAATATACAATGCGTATCGTGAGTTATGATCCATTGAATAAATAGGAGAAATACATAAAACACTTCGTATCTCGCTTATACAATCATATAGGGGTTTTTCAGAACCAGCTAGGCTACCTCTATCTACCCTTACAGTATTCCCATTTCCCAATGAATCGCCCTGTATCGTCATAATTTGTCTAGATATATTCCAAAATAGTTTGGAATTTTGAAAATATCTCCATTAAATTATTTCGGCGATGTCGATTGATTCGCAAACAGAAATACCCTTTCAAGAAGAACTCCATCAATTTTCCAAAGAAAGTCTTTCGACAATATTAAATATCTTTTTTGTTTCAGGAGGTGGCTCGTCTAGCGGCAGTCCAGCAACCGGCGGCTACATGCAACACCCCTCGCCCGCTCCCAGCTCCACCCCTGGCTCTGACATGTCGTCGGGAGGCGGTGGCGGCGGAGGCGGCGGCGGCCAACAGGTGGGCAGTCCAGGTGGGCCGGGTGGTGCCTGGCCCGACATCAAACCCCACCACCAGCAGGGTCTGCACGCGCCGCCCCCTCATCCGGCCCCCCACCCTCACGCCGCCCCACCCCCCCACAACTACCTACCGCAGTATTCGTGGTATCCCACGGACAATCCTGGATTGCTGACGTAAGTTAGATTTTCACCATCTTAGAATCATAGTGTGATGTGTAGTTCTACAATATTTGATGAATTTCAAAAAAATATTGCAATCATGAAAATCTGAAAACGAACGTTTTTGTCATAACTTATGAAAAATCACGTACAAAAAGAAATATTCTGAACTTATACAGGGTGGCCCAACGAAACAGTACCGGAAGGTATAACTACCGGGAAGAGATTTTATCGAGAGAAACCTGAAACACGTCAATTTTGTATGTGAGGGGGACAAATTTCGACGCAAAAAGTATTAGTGATTTATAGATTCGAATTTCAGAAATGTAAAAGCGATGTATGGGGAATCAAAATGGTTTTTCAACGAGGTATCATTTGACCCCCATTCCAACTTGAAAAAATTTAGGGGATGCTACCCCTGCTTAGGAGGGTAAAGTTTGCGCTATACTTTTTGTATCAAAAGTTGTCCCCCTCATAAACAAAGTTGACGTGTTTCAGATTTTTCTCGATGAAATCTCTTCCTGGTAGTTATACCTTCCGGTACGTTTTCGTTGGGCCAGCCTGTATATTGTATTGATATCAACGGTTTCAATAAAAATAATTTCAATTTTTTTTCCATGTGGAAAATGAGAACACATTGCAAAATTTTGTTTGCAGAGAATATAGATATTGTCAAGAATACTCCATAGAATCAGTTGTTTCCGAATTATTAAAGTTGAAAAATCTTTTCGACTGATTTTCATTTTGCCTATACTCGCTTAAAAGTATACCTGTCGATTTTGTTTGCATCTTGTTATAACTTTGCTAAATGGGCCATATTGCCAAGATTATAAAATTCAACAATATGGTTAACAATTCAGCATTCCGTTCTGATGTTTTATAGCAAGATTTGTTATGAATTCTGGTGATTGTCACTGATAGCAATATTGTTGTCAAAACTGTGAGATTTCGATTCGAACTGACAACGCTGTTCTGCGTAATGCGTACTTAACCTTACAAATTCAATTATCTTTTGGTTTGACTGTTGTTGTACATGTGCATTATGTCGAGAAATGAGAAAAAGGCGAAAGTTCAGATGGAATTATTGGTAATTTTTTGAAAATTGAATACAATTCCTGATACAAAAGAGTTGGACAACAATTTGATTCAAATCACTGAACTCCTGAATGATTCTCCAAATAGTTCTAAAAATGCACCAAGAACTAGCGACAAAACAAAGGACTCACGGTTATTTCATACCTTGTTTAGGGTTAAGCAATACTAAATTGAAGTTGCTGATTTACCAAGATGAGTTAACAAGATCTATCAATTTTGACAGAACATTGTTGTAAATCTATGTTTTTTTTTTCGAATCTTCCTATAATAGCAATATCCATAGCCATATCACATTTGAAACCACATTGCTATTTCTGAACAGAATCGACTCGATAGTCTATTTATTTAAGCAAAATAATTGTGACAGCTCACCGTGAAATGCGGTAAAGATACTTCGATACAGAAAGTTGAGAAGTTTAGTATCCAAATCCACCTGAAAAATGATTTGATCATTTTCACAAAATACTCTCGTAATTCAGATTGTCATTGCAATATCAGAATACAAAAATTTCTCAAAAGAACGTATTCTCAATATTCGTAAAAAAATTGTCTAGATATATCAAACTTTGTTAAACAAGATTTATCTCCAAAAAAATTTGGCCAGTCACTAACTGTCAACGTAACTATCAATGCCTAAATATCCTCAGTTGTGCCTCAACCAGTCAGAAGTTTGGTGGTTAGCTAGATACTTTTTATTTTGCACTACTGGTATTGGAGGATGACCAAATCAGTCAGAACTATCTTCCTTGAATAAATTGACTATTAGAGTGGACACAATCTTAGAATATTTTCCTTTTAACAAAAAGCATAATTTTGCTTGTTCAACAGTTGGAGTGTTTATGATAACAATACGATAGCAATACTTTTTTTGCGTGTATGTGTGTAGGTACTATGTGTCATGACGCCTTGGTAAGAAATGAGATTACGGAATACCTGGAGGAAACATGGCGCGTAATATACCTATTCGCCGCGAAAAACAAGAGAACTAATAATTACTGTCAAGTACTCGTCTCGGCACCTGCAACAGCTATTCACGATTTTTTCTTCGTGCACCTCGACCGTAATTATCCGTTATTCAATTAAAAATTCTATTTCCTTCGCGTCGTCGTCCGATTTTTCCACTGCCTCTGCTTCACCCTAATTATTTATTATTATTGGTGTATTTCGTTAATAGAACGATTAGATCGACCGATGGACAATTTGTCTGCTAGGTCAACGACAACTCGACACTTTCTTTTTTGCGAAATTTGCCGCTTTTTTCTCGTCGACTAATTGCCGCTAATTGAGAGACAGACACTCTTGGCGGCGAATTTTTGTGCGACCGTATCGGTAAAAGCCTTAAGGGGCGCCCATAACCCGACGTTTCACGTTCAGTCTTCTGATTGGTGAAGCAAAAGTCTATTTTTCAAATTGTGTGAACGATCTGTGGATTAGATCTACATCTTTTCCATCTGTATTTCGGTGAGTGTTTGATGTATTTCAAACAAGTCAAATATATTTCAGAATGCGTCAAATCTAATTTGGAATCCGGTAAATATATTTCAGAATGATTAATTGTCTATCACATAATTACATATTATTATTATATTTAAAAAAAAATATCACAGTTCATGAAAATATCTTGAATAGGCCAAAATTCGTACACATAACTGCGTTTATTGATTGAAATATTCAAAATTGTTAGGGAAACATTTCTTATAAATTTCTGAAATTCATTCGAAGCTTTCCGAAATTCATTAAATGTTGTCTGAACTACATTTTACTCTTCCTAAATATACAGGGTGTAACTAAATAAGTGTACAATATTTGAGGGGGTGATTCCTCATCGAAAACAGGATGGGATCTTCAATATGAAGAAACTCCATTGGAGCATCCCATGTTAAGATACAGCCCCTTGAAGGGGGTACATACAATTGAAAAAAAAATTCATAAGCACAAAAAAAGTTACAGTATTGAAATCAACCTGACATTTTCTACTACAAAAAAGACACTCAGCCTGTAATTTTTTGGGTTTACCCCATGGTTGTAAGAGGTGGAAAACGCAACCCCTCAAATTCATTTCCAATGTAACTTTTTGTCTTATCAGTTATTTAGCATTCAAAAATTTATATCCGATAGCATGTTTCATTCCAAACAAAAAGTGGCCCTTGAATTTTTTGCCCAAAATAAACCAGCAAAACATTATTGTACTACCTGCATTAAATGATTGAAGGGGAATAAACAAAATTAATTCATTGACAAAAAACGTACATCAATCATAGCAATATCTCTACCTTCAGACATTACGCATGCGTTTAGACGTCTTTGCATTGAGTCACGTATTCGCTCAGAAGAATGGGCTCTATCTTAAAATGGGATGCTCCAATGAAGTTTCTCAAGATGAAAGATTCTATCCTTTTTTCGATGTTTTACACTTATTTATTTACACACTGTATTTATAATTTTCTGAAGTATATTTTATATTTCCTGAACTACGTTTGATTATTCTGAATTATATATCATCACTATCTGAAATACATGTGACTTTTCTGAAATATAATTAGAAAGAGTGTAGATCTGTGGGTATTAAAAACAGAAGTTAAAACGAAAACTAAACTAGTTGTGTTCCTAAGAACTTTGATGTGTGGATATAAAATATTTTTTCTTTTGTTTCAGGGTGTGGCCAGCAGTTTAATGAAAACTGAAAAGTGATTAGTTACTAATTAGATTTATAAAAGAATTGGATATCGAAACAAAGTATGAACTGTGACCAGTGCATGTGTATTATATGTTACATTTGTCTATTTTTATTTAGTTATTAAGTTATACGTTAGATCTTTCAAATTCACATTCCCCTGTATATGATATTGGTTCTTAGATCTCAACAAGATGGTTCACATAATATCTGTTCCTCTTGTGAAGGAATCAGTTTATATGGAATACGGTGCAATATATAGATACAGTGTTTGATTATTTCTCGAATAGACAGGTGAGATTTTCCAAGGAAAAAAATATTTTCTGATATTGAATTGCATCTGTGTAAATAGTGAATTGGGAAATGTTTTTTAATCCACGAAATTGTCTCATCTTTCTATTCCACTACATGTAATATAAAAATCCGTACTAACTGGTATTGTTGAATGTAAAATACTTGTGATTCTTGTTTCGATATTACTTCAATGCTAACTCTACAAAATGCTGTTAGAAGGAACAAACGCCGTTGTTTTTTGATGAATGAAAGCACCTAACGAGCCCCAATCGCGATATCCTGAATTCAATTGAACGAATCATAAACAACAACATTGTTTTATACGCAAAATTTAGATGATTCAAGACACTCGATTTCATGTTATTTCTCTCCAATTAAGTTATTTTTCCTTTATTGTTTTATATTATTCACTAGTTGTCTAATTAACATAAGATCATAGATAAAAACAACTCAATAATAATCCTCCACATTTTATGATGTTTATAATAAACACCGATATCAATACTACAACTCTTCACTTCGTTTTCGGGATATCGCTATTTGAGCTCTATGAAACAAAAACAGTATGGGTTAATTAAGTTGGATCGATTTTAGATATAAAAATTGTATACCTCATTTGTCGCAGAGGATGTACGTGGTTTTGTTAATATTGTAAATTATTTGGAATAGTAAGCTGTGGAAAGGAAGTTCTGATCTTGCCACGTTGGCAAACCTGTAAAAGATTTAAGTGATTCCTGTGTAATATAATAATTATAAATGAAAACTAATAGTTGAGATTGATTGTATGGTATGCGTTGAGACAGATGTACCTTATTTGTAAAGTAGCTCATATCGGGAACTATTACATTTAAAAGGAAAAAATTATAACTACGGAAAAATATTTCTAAATGTGTAAAATATATATAAATAACAAACTTTTAAATATGGTCTTCATTTCTTCGTTTCCCTAATCAAATAGCAAATTCCTCACGACCTTGTATATTTGGAAGACACAATAGAAAACAGAAATGCTGAGTAGGTACTGATGTTCACGTAATTTCTAAAATAAAACACAATGTGTAAGAATGGTGAGTATCTATGAATAATTAATTTTCAAGGAGTGTCGAAAAAATCAACAGAATGTTCTACTACACACATTGTTCCTACCGATGGAAACAGTTATCTTGCAGTGTTCTACGAATGTATTCAATGAGGAAGAAGAAAAAAAATCATGAGTTTCAAACGACACGCAAATAATTTGATTTCAACGAATAAATCGAAAACATCTTTCAACTCTTTATAACAAATTATGTTTGGGACTCCATCATTAGAATAGATCAGATCAGAATGGAGCCATCGTGCTTCTGGGAGCCTCCACACTGCGACCTAGGCCTATCCTAGTAACTATACTCCATAGGCCAGACCTTGGACGGCTCGTATACCAAAGCAATACGCAACTAGCAACAGGCAACAAGCAATAGGGCATTCCAACGACCTGTCAAAACAAATTCAATATGGTGGGAGTAGGCACACAATGCTTTGTTTACATATTATTATGTTATAAATTGATCTAAAAGTTGTGAGATTTTTGTTTTCGTGACTGCATCAAATGATTTTTTATATTGTTTAGAGCTTATTAGTGGTATTCTCACTAAAAATGCCTGTTACATGCCTTTTAGTCAACTGTGGAAGTCGTTCCAAGGATGATGTAAAATTCTTTTTAGTGCCTGCGGTTTTAAGCCACAGGTTTCTAACGGATAAAAACGAATTGTCTAAAAGGCTATGGATAGCAGCAATTAAGAGGGACGATCTTACTGAATCGATACTAAAAAATCAGAGAGTCTGCAGTTAACATTTTATAACTTTTATTGTATTTACATTGTACATTTTATTCAGCTGCAAATAAAAGTGCACCCACATGACTGCAAACTTCACTGTGTCCAGCCATTCATGGGCAATGTGCTGTTAATACACTTTCATCTTTGGCCACAATGCACCAAACTTCTAATGGTTTCTCATTTCCTCTCTGAGAATGTTTGACCTCAAAAAATTGCTGAATAAACAAGTCAATAGAAATGAACAAACCTTACCTTTCCCACTACAATGTAGAAACCATTCACCACTTTTGTCCCCACATTCACAACAAAGCCTGACTCAAAATACTTGAATGAATGCAAGCTTTTGTAGGCCTTCATTTGCTCTTTGGTGTGATAGCTATGGGTGAGCACAAATATGAAACAATATCTATATTTGTAATAGGTGGAATTCCATGAATTGAACTATCCAATTCCTGGATGTTCAATGTAAAAGGGTCTACATCATTTATTATCTTCAGCTTCATTCGGTATTTGTAAATAAACATTCCACTTCACATATGGGAAACAAAATGTTGTGTAAACAAAAAACAAATTGGATTTTCAGCTTACCTTTCACCAATATCTGGATTTTCCAACAATAATGTCCTTAAATATACACTCTGCATCTTAAAACTTCTATCATCAACAACAAACTCACACAATTTCGGAAATAATGCCGTAATGACGTCACTTCAAACAGCTGTGTGCCTACTCTCGCCATATTGAATGTCACGTGATTTGGAATGCCTAATAAGGAATAATATCGTCGATACGTATTTCACATGTATTCAAAGCGGGGTTGGTACACCGACACAACGCGATCTGGACAGGACCGTAACGATATCGCCACTATCGACAATATTATTCCTTATTGCTTGTTGCTTGTTGCTAGTTGCGTATTGCTTTGGTATACGAGCCGTCTTAGATTCTCCATGTACCGGGAATATTACGGTTTCTAGCGTAGATAACCTTCGCCTTCACAGATCTTCGCAGTAGGACAGAATGTGTGCTGGGGTTTCCTTATCATCTTGACATAACCTACGAATAGCTGTGTCTATGAATTCGATGTTATTTATGTGTTTGTTAAGCCTATAATGCCCAGCCATGATTCTGATTGTCTTAGAGCCATCTTTAAAACAGGCTAATTCTTCATCAATTGGAGGACCTCATTGACATGCCTCTCAGCCTTTTATGGTAATTATTGCATTTCTTTTCGAAGCTTTACATGAAAAGCATCCCATTTGATGACAACTCTTCGTATAGCTGTTTTACATTCTGCCATGCAGTCTGCTGACGAACATTTGGCCTTGAACCTTGCGTCACCCTTTATATAGATACGTATTCATCATACAAGATGTAGAACATTTGAGCACAGTAAAGAGTAGTAGTGAGAGATTTTTCCAAATTTTGCCAGATACCCTGTATGGACATACTCTTATCAGTTTCATGTTTTACAGTGTGGAACAGACAAAAGGAATAAATTCGATAACGAATAAATGAGAGCGAAAATACGAATGGACGTGTCCGAGTGTTTTTCTCATAACACGCTCTCATTTATTCGTTATCGAATTCATTCCATTTGGCTGTTCCACACTGTATGTTCACATTAACAGAACCAACAAACAACATCGCATTTCTAACCCAAACCTTCATAGTGTCGATTCACGAGATTTCGAGATCAGCGGAAATCTTTATCCGTCGATTGCTGACGGAATGCCAATTTGAACGCAAAGAATAATACGTGGAAAGGGCACACATCAACAGACCGACCGACGTTTCCAAATTATAGAGCGGCGATATTTTTGAATTAGAAGCATTGGCGACGTTTCATCCAGTTCATCGGTCTGGAAGTACGTCGTTGGATTGTGAGGTGAATTCGGAACGACGAATTCTAGTTTGGATGTATCCAGAAGCTCAGAAAAATACAGGGTTCTCTCGACGAATAAAGATTGTTGCGGTTTTTACATATCATACGAGTTTCTTGTTGAAAATGCAGGTACAATTGAACACAAATCTGTACTTGATGATAATTTTTTCAAATATCAAACAACCTCTATTTTTGTGCGATATTAAAAGGACATTCTTTTCATCTCAAGTATACAAGGAGTCCATTAGACCTTTACATATTTTTCAATTTTGAAAATGTGTATACAGAATTTTTCGTTGGGAAACGGAAATAAGTTCACACCATGTAGATTTCACCGAGCTGTTCACTCACTTCGACTCAATCGACGTACCTATGAATCGTTGAAAAATCCAGGTCCGGACTAACAGATTCTTGGGTCCAATGTATCTTCGATTCTGATGGGATGATTGAAAACAGCACAAAAATTAAATAGAACTGCGTTGTTATCATTTTAACGGAGAGTGTTTTATTACTGAGTTTTTACATTTTCGTGTAGGAATCAAAAGAGTTCAAATGGAATATATAATATAAGTTTGAGAGAAACAATACAATACCACTTACCATCTGAGAATAGTAAAATTATAAGAATTGAAAGGTATCTTCTATTTCAATTCATACATTTTCTCAGTGGCGTAATTATATTGTGACAGGGGTGGCATAAAGTCACGGCCACCCCGACCCAAGATGGCCCCGGCTCAAGAGGCCAAGAGCTCAAAAATGAAATTTTCATCAGTGCTGGATGAAAACTCGAGAAATCAAAATGATCCAAATAATTCACCAGCTCGGTGAACTCTACATGGTGTTATTCCAATGATCAATTATAGCAGAATATAACCCATAAATCATCAATAACTCAAAAAATACATATTCTGCCATAATTGACTTGTAACACACAATGTAACACTCTGCATTAGATTATTCTTCGTAATGAGGATATGGAATTACTCATCCTAGTCGTTTAATTCATTTTCCACATCTTGATGACGTTGATACGTTTGTATATTAGGTATTAGAAAATTGAACAAGTGTACAATGCATTTCGAAATATAATTACGCTAGATACATCAAGAAGGAATCGAAGAACAATTAATTCGTTAATGATGACCATTCTTTTTGACGCAAAACCAAGTGCGTACAAATTTAATACCCTTTGCATCAATCAATTGACCGGTGCGATTGCCTGACATTTTTCCTTTGGACTATTTTTTGTGAGGAACAATGAAAAATTTAATACAGAATATTATCATTCGATCTTGATGATCTTTAACGAAGAATTGCTACCACCTGGGATTAGGAAAAGGGATGTCTCAAGAGCAAAAGCATACTTTAGAAGAGAACAGCATTGTGATTAGAATCAGGAGGTTGACAACTCGAACACATTTTTATGATGTATAGATTCTTGTTATATTTCGTTCTGATTCATTTAAATTTTCATATGGAACGAATGTTGTTTGGTTGAAAATTGTCAACAAAACTCATCAAGTCGCAACGTCCTGACTAGTACTAGCTTACGTAGTAAAATGTTTTTTCCAAAGCACTCCTCGCGATAAACTGAAGGTATTTAGCAAATTCGTGAAATTGAACTAACACATCGTTGTGAAGGGAATTGAAAAACTCATCTAAAAATGTTGAAATTCAAGACAGCATTCTTAGGAAGAACCAGAGTTGACAGTTGTTTCTCTGCCATTTGGGAAATCACTGAAAAAGCGATACAATTTCGAAAACTTTATAGAAACTGTCTGTGTAATGTTTCATCCAAAATGTCGAGTACGATTAGTTTATCCTGAAAAAAATAGAAATGGAAATCGAAAATTTACGTTTTATCACGATATCTTCAAAGCTCTCTGGGATATTTTTAATTTTTTCAAGATTGTTCAGCACAAAAATGAACAACAAACCTCGTATCTATCAGGAGAAGCGAGATCCCCATAGTGGCTTTCAAAAAGCTTGTCTAGTGATGTAGGGCTCTTTATATTTTGGATTTTATATCAGGACGTTTAATGCTAGTAATAATCGTTGGTCAATTATTATCATTTATCAGAGTTCATTAGGAGTAAGTTGCATTTGTTGTATTTTAGGTTATACTTGAATACAGGGTGGCCCAACGAAAACGTACCGGGAGGTATAACTACCGGGAAGAGATTTTATCGAGAAACTAGCTGGAATCAACGAAAACAAAAAAAAGGCGAATTGTTTTCAGGAAAATATTCTCAACATTTACTTTAACAAAACGGTAAGTTTTTAAGCGAAATCGATTTATTTTTTGTAAACATGACATTAACATTTCCAAGGTCCTTATCTTTGCAACGAGTAGACGGAATTTCAAAAATAAAAGGACAATGTTATAGGAAATCAAAACGACTTTTTTACGAGGTAGGTATCATTTGACCCCCATTCTCATTTGAAAGAATTCAGGGGATGCTACCCCCGCTCAGAAGGGTAAAGATTGGGCTATACTTTTTGCGACAAAAGCTGACGTGTTTCAGGTTTTCCTCGATAAAATCTCTTCCCGGTAGATAAACCTTCCGGTACGTTTTCGTTGGGCCACCCTGTATATGGCCAGTAATACAATCATGACAAGATGATACAGATAACAATTTTAACCAAATATTATATAATGTTCAACATAAATCAGGATTAGCTATCCAACCCAACAGGTTAGATAATTTGACAAACTGTACCTGTTAATATATTGCACAACATGAAAACTATATTACGTTATTTCAAAATACGGTTTTATAGCCTTCAAATGTCGAACAGATGTCAACTACATAACTCGATAACTGTTTTTGTATGAATGAGCTTGATACAGGAAATTACTATTGAATGTCAAATGACAATTATAAAGTGAGTCCCTAATATCTAATCCTCTAGGAAATCGAAGTACATTTCAATATCATATTGGAGTGGGGATGGAAAATCTAATTTATCAACGGGCTAATTTAAATTTGAACATTTTTTGGCTGGCCGTATATAAGGTAACACTTATTTATAATAAACCATAAAATAAAAAAATTATTGAATAAGAAAAAAGTTACATTTCATATAAAAATTTCAATGCTAAATAAAAACAATATAAAAAATAAGAAAAACGAACTTACTTTAAAATTTCCGGGTTTAATGAGGTTGCTACACGTAGGCATTTTTCGTTTAATTCTATGGTTAAAAATAATTGTTCTCATTCATTTGCTTTTTTTGTCAAAAGCAAAAATTTCTCACAGCTCACATATGACGAAATGTTCGATGTAAACTGAGAAGAAACAAATTTTCGAATCGGTATTATGTTGATCACTTTCATTCGAAACTGTACTACCATTTCATAATGAATATCGACACAATATATCAATGGAAAATAGTCTATATAGGGTGTAACAAAATAACTGTAGAACATCTCAGGGTGTGATTTGCCATCGAGAAAAGAGATATAGTCCTCCACATGAAGAAATTTCATTGAAGCATCTCCTAATGAGGTACATAAAATTTGTTCAAATTTTTTTCACAATCACTATATAAGTTACAAAATAGAAATTGACGTGACATTTCCTAACAAAGAGACACTACTCAGCTAGTAATTCATTTGGTTCATTAAAAAATAACAATACTAATTCAATTCGCATTTATGATGAATCTCTGTAATTGTTCGTAAAATATTTTTTGCTGTTAATTTTAGGCATTGCACATCCAAGAGACATTGGTTGTTCAGAATGGAACCAGCTATTGGTACTGAATTTTCAAATGGTAAATGAATAAAAAGACAAAAAGTTACATTGAAAATAAATTTGAGGAGTTGTCCACACCCAAGAGGTAAATCAAATATATTACTGGCTTTGCGATCGTAGAAAATGTCACTTTAATTTCAATTTTGTAACATTAAAAGAAATGCGATTATAGATTTGAGAAGTTGGCAGAAGTGCTATTTGAGTTTTGCTTCTATCAATCGAGATGTACACCTAAACGTCAAATGAAAGAAATTAACAAGTATCGAATTCTTTTGTTTGCATCATTCTCTATTTTTCGCGCATCACGACTATGATACTTCTCGATCATTGTTTTTATTATCCTTCATTATCATTTCAATCCAGATAAGACGGAAAACTGATTGAATCTTCATCTCCGGAATGCGACAACTGAGCATTTTCAATACATAATGAGCTCTTTATGACCTCCATATTGTTTCAATAATGTTATATTGAAAAACCATGATGACACGGGGACAAACAAGGTTGTAAAATGTTAATGTTGAGAAGAATTGTCCGACTGATTTTTTTATTATAACAAGTTTCATCATCCTATGGGTATATTGAGTGTTGGGTAACATTATAAAACACGATGGAGACAGTAAAATAGCCGAACCCAAAAATAACAGAACAGTGAAAAACATGATGCAACGAGAGGTCCAAAATAATTGATCAAGCTGACGTTTTCGGAAGTAACTTGCAAACAAAAATTCTCTAACAATTTTAACAGTTTCGTAACTGCTTCCTAAAAAGCAATTAGAAGCATTCGAGTGAATTTAATTTCCAAAACACGTCAATTTTGAAGCAGTAATGCTGAATCTACATATGATTCTGATCGTGTTGTTGTCAATAGTCATACAGGGCCGTCCATTGTGGAAGTGGAATAACTCACCCAGGATTGAGACTACAGAGAAATGTTTCGAATAAACCTTAAATTCATCAACATATACAGGGAGTTCAGTCTACTTAGGTAAGACCACATTGGGTTAATTTTTCTGGATCACATTGTGAATTTATTCGTTGTCAAATTCAGAATGAAATTCTGCATCTAGTTCCATCTTTTTTTTATGGAATGTGACATTGTCAAACTATAGCAAGCAACAACGAAAATGGGACGATAATTGATGCACTATAATTGTGACGTTTTTGATTTTATTGATATTGAAGTTTCAGTTTGCACCAGAAGTGATAAGTTGAAGAAAAAAGGAAGATGAGACTGGATTAAGAATTTAATGCTGAATTTAATGATGAACGGAGATTCTCATTGGATTTTTTCGAATGGGAATGGAGGTCAAATGATACCTCGTTGAAAAGCCCTTTTGATTCCCCATACATTGCTTTTTTAGTTTCGAAATTCCGTCTACTCGTTGCAAAGATATTGACCTTTGAAATGTCGCTAGTGCATTTCTCAAAAAATACAAGTAAATCGATTTCGCTTAAAAACTTACGTTTTGTTAAGGTAAATGTTGAGAATATTTTCCTGAAAACAATTCGCTTTTTTCTGTTTTTGTTGATTCCAGCTAGTTTCTTGATAAAATCTCTTCCTGGTAGTCATACCTTCCGGTACGTTTTCGTTAGGTCACCCTGTATGTTCATTTCTGTTGATGTTTTCAAAATGATCATGAACTATCTTTAGACCTGTTTAGTTCAGTCTATTATACAAAAAAGTACACATATTCTTAAATCTATCGATTTACTGCACGGCTATAAGAAAATGGAAAAATTGGAGCTGTATGCCGATACTTTTTATGGATATCATAAATCAAGCTAGTGCATTGGACTTTATAGTGGCATATAAAGACACCGGTATTTCAATTTAACCTGTAATAGCACAGAGCATTAAATTGACGTTTGAAAGACTTTTCCATCATGTATATATTTTTCGTTCATCTGAACGATAGAAGATTGTAAAAGAGTCGATCAGCAATGTAAATGTGAAATTACTTTTGAGAGTCAGTAACATTTTCTACTGTATGTTCTGCAATTGCGGTAGTGATATCGGTCAATGAGTCACTTGTCAATTGTCATAAAGTGTATTTTCCATAACTACAAAAAAGAGTGTTTCATATACGGAGAACGTGTTGACTTATCAGCTTCATCAGGTGGTGGTCGCGAATATGCTGATTTGTGATGGAGATGTTTGTCACTTCAACTTCAACTTAAATCAATGTTTCGGTTTCCAAAGCGTTTACTAGGGTTGATCCGTCTAAATGACTAATAAATTTATATCGGATGTCGATTACTTAGTGTACTTAGTAACAATTGGGAATCGGGTCACATATTGGGTTGTTAACCGTACTATAATTTGATAACGAATAAATGAGAGCATGTTGGGAAAAATGCTTAGGCACGTTGATTTGTATTTTTAGATGTGCATTTAAAAAAAATAATTATATAGGGTGTTTCATGTGACAGTGGCCGATACCAACTTTCTTATAATGAATACAACCCCCTGTATATTATCAGTTTTTTGTATTCTTCAGAAAATTCCAGACATAATTCGTGTACAATATCCCATACCTATCTTCAACTGTTTCGGAAATATTGAGTATTCTCACAAAAATTAACATTAAAGAAAATTATTTTATTCCACTAATAATGTGAAAAAAGAAAAAACATTGATATAAATGTAAGAGATGGCTATGAGTTTTATACGAAAATAAACAAAACTGTTTTTGTATTTTTTTTATTTCATATCAGTAAAAAGGAACCGAAACGGTTGAAGATAGGTATGGGACATTGTACATGAATTATGTCTAGAATTTTCTGAAGAATCCGAAAAACTAATAATAAACAGGGGGTTGTATTCAAAATAAGAAAGTTGCTATCGGCCACTGTCACATTTTTTTTTAAGAAATGTGCATATATTACTCAAAAATACCACATTTTTTAAATTTACGAGAAAACTTGAGTATCGAAATGGACAATTTTCATCCAGGAACAACAACTGTGAATGGAGTTTACTGAAAAAAACACAGGGCAGAAATGGCACCATATTTGAAGAAATATTCTAGTATTTTATTCCTATCAGTTCAGCATTCACAGAAAGGATTATTCCAGTTATGAGTTCGAAAGTGTGGGAACAGATAGGATATGACAATTCAATTTCAGACAACATTCGCAAAAGTACAAGAAATGCAAAGAACTTTATTTGTTATGAAAATAAACAGTAGCAAACATATTTTGATCTATTTCAATTTTCCATCAAATATTATATTACTATAACACTGTATTTCACTAAAAAAGGTTAAAGTGCTTACTCCAAAAATGAAATTGATGTTGTAGATTATAATATTGAAACAGAATCAGTGATTAAGAATGGGTTACTTGTCACTAGGGCAAACTTGGATAATACACCTAAAAATAACGAAGTGCTGATCAGTTTATAAACACCAGTGCATGGTAGCGTAAATTTCTCGAAATTACTGCATGTCAGAAGTGTATGTGTATGTAGGATAGCAACGTGAGACAGGAAATGACTTGGGAAACTCATCAAAATAACGGGGAGACGCTTATATCATTTTTGCTCGAGGTCTACTTCAATGTTGTTTCTTACGAGCAAAACGCGCTGATATATCTGTACCTCCGTCCTCCATAAATACAAGATGTTTTGATAATGGGGAAAAACCAACTTGGCATTCATGGGTCGCCACACATTGGACGATCACGTAATATTCATGTATGTATACAGAGTGACAAAAATAGAAGGTAGAAAGTCGATTATCGCTGTTCGATGAAATAAAATTTCTTGAAATGTAGGTATGTGCTCAATTAGGAATTACGATAAAAATTTGTTCATAGCTGAATTACGGTTGGAATAATTGGCCAAGGACCTCCAAAATCACCCGATTTTGAAATTGATTTCTCGAATAATCCCAATAACTGAGTTTATACAGCACAGTGAAATGATATACAAGAAGAAGCAATCGAGTGTAATCACTAGCCACAAATGAGAACGAAAAACCTTAGATAACTATTCCATTTGATGTCCAAAATGACTACTATTTACTTCCACACAATTTATCCTATCTTTGGAAGCTCCACATCAGAAGTTCTACTTCGATTCTTCATGTCTTAGTAGTCGCGGGTGTATTATAGTATTTCCTTTTTTTGACATGCTCCTACAGAAATACTCTGTTTTCGTTAGATCTGGTGAACGAGGTGGCCGTTTATGTGAGCCTGCCTATCGTCCATACCATTAATTATTTAGATATCAATTGATCAGTTGGGCATGGTGAACTGATGAAGTTCCCAATGGCACAACTTCACTATATTGATATTGTTACAGGTTTGGGGTTGAGGACCCTCACTTTCAGAAGTGACAATCCTTACACTTGAACAAAACTTTATTAACAAAATAAATCAGAACACATTCAAACTTGTAGCACATAGAACTTAAGGTCAATAACGATCGTGTCGACTTGTCGAAGGTTTGCGCGTGAATGGCCTTGCACCCCTCAGATCGTCTCGCCCTCTTGCGTTATTTCCGGAACCATGTCATGGCGTCAGATAGTTTCCGGCGTGGCGTTGCCACGAAATACCGCTAGATGTCGGACTGGTTCCGTTGTGACAACTGCCGTAAGGAGAGTGGGGAATTATAACCCCACATCACCCTCCTGCTAGTGATGAAGATCACGAAAGCCCGGCCTGGTAGCGGTCTGGGAAACGCACTTGTCTACCAGATCTTGTTTGGCGTGACGTAGTTGGAGGGTCCAGATGTGGTCGAGTTGGAGCAGCGGCCGACGGTGTTCTCGGTCGATCTGTTGTATCTGGTACAGGTAATGGCGCTGCTGGAAACGCTACCAGAGTTTGGTTTTCGTTTTCAGGCAAATGTATTGGTGGATCGATGTTGTCAGAAATGATGTATGCGGGCTTCAATCGATCAATTGAGATTGTCGTGTGTTTGCCCTTAACGTTCACCACGAAATATTTATCAGACCTGCTAACAACTTTGTGTGGGCCCTCGTACGGGTGTTGTAGTGGCTTCTTCGTTCCGTCAAACCGGACGAAAACTTGATCAGCCGTCGAAAGGTCTTTGAAGACAAAGATCTTCTTGTCTCCGTGACGCCGGATTATTGCAGGCTGCAGGTGTTGGAATCGCTCTCGGAGCTCTCTCACGAATGATGTTGTATTAATGTCCTCGGGCTCGGGTGCTTGTGACGATAGCAGTTCCCCGGGAATCCTTAACGGTTGACCATACAGCATCTCTGCAGTAGTAGCTGAAAGATCTTCCTTCCAGGCTGTACGTATTCCTAACAAGACCGCTGGGAGTGCTTCTGTCCATCGATCGCTATGGCAGCGGATGGAAGCCTTAAGTTGGCGGTGGAATCGCTCGACCATGCCATTAGCTGCAGGATGGTATGCGGTCGTGTGAATATGAGTCGTGCCCAACAAGCGATTCAGCTGCTTGAATAAGCTTGACTCGAACTGCCTCCCTTGGTCAGTTGTCACTCGTAGTGGGACGCCGTGCCGGGATACCCAATGTTCAAAGAATGCCCTGGCGACGGTGAGGGCCTCCTGATCAGGCAGAGGTACTACCTCAGGCCACCGGGAAAATCTATCGATCATTGTCAAGCAGTATCGATAGCCCTCGCAATATGGCATGATGATCAGATCGAGGTGAACGTGGTCGAATCTTGCCGACGGTGGTGCGAAAGAACCAACAGATGATGACACGTGGCTGGATACTTTTGACCTCTGGCAACGTATACAACCTCGAGCCCATTGATGACAGTCTGATTTGATGGAAGGCCAGACGTACCTCTGTGCTGCAAGTCTCCCAGAAGCATTCGCTCCTGGATGAGACAGCTGATGGACTGAGTTGAATGCTGCTCTCCTGAATGGTTTCGTGATAAATGGACGAGGTACAGATGTCGAAACATCGCACGTGACAGTGATAGTCGTATCCGGGATTAGTACCGATTGTAACCTTAGAGAGGAAGGGCACCGCTGCAGATTCAGAAGTTCTGGATCCGTCTTCTGAGATTCTGCTAACGCTTCGTAATCAATGGTGACCTCTAACTCCTCTACACGAGACAGTGCATCGGCAACGACGTTATCTTGGCCCGATATGTGCTGTATATCAGTGGAGAATTGGCTGATGAAATCCAGATGTCGTTGTTGTCGGGGTGAGCACTGAGTGGACCTCAACCTGAAAGCAAACGTGATCGGCTTATGGTCGGTGAATATGGTGAACTGCCGTGCTTCAACCATATGTCGAAAGTGCTTTACGGCCAGGTAGACGGCTAAAAGTTCCCGATCATAGGCGCTGTATTTGCGCTCTGGTTGTGACAACTTCTTTGAGAAAAAATTTAGAGGTTGCCACGCTTCATCAATCCACTGTTGCAGTACAGCTCCCACTGCCACGTCGGAAGCGTCCGTGAAAATGGCCATTGGTGCATCTGCCTTTGGGTGCGCAAGCAGGGCAGCTTGCGCTAGGCTCTCCTTGCATGTCGCAAATGCCTTGGTTGCCTCTTGGGTCCATTTGACTGGTGTGTTTCCCTTCGCATTTCCTTGTAGAAGCTCGTTGAGTGGAGCTTGGATATCTGCTGCTTTGGGAATGAACCTCCTGTAGAAGTTCAATATCCCAAGAAACTGACGTAGCTTCTTGATCGACGAAGGAAGCGGAAATGATCTCACAATGTCGACCTTTTCCGGAAGTGGTTGGGTTCCTGATCCTGCAACGAGGTAGCCGAGAAACTGGACCTCAGGAACACCGAAGATACATTTGTTAGGGTTGATGACGACACCGTATTCCTGCAGCCGCTGGAACAATACCCTTAGATGTTCTAGATGCTCCTGTGGTGATGACGAGGCGATTAGGATGTCGTCGATGTACGCATAGCAGAATTCTAAGCCTCGCAGCACCTCGTCGATGAAGCGCTGAAACGTTTGGGCGGCATTACGAAGTCCAAACGTCATAAAAGGGAATTCGTATAGGCCAAATGGTGTTGTGATGGCGGTCTTGGGGATGTCTTCTTCTGCCACGGGTATCTGATTAAATGCTCGAATCAGATCGACAGTGGAAAAAATAGTTTTACCATGGAGCGATTGGGAAAAATCTTGTATATGTCGTACTGAGTATTGGTCTGGTTGAGTTCGGCTGTTCAGAACTCGGTAGTCGCCACATGGTCTCCATTCGTCACCGTTTTTCGGCACCATATGGAGCGGCGTCGCCCACGGACTATCCGACGGCCGAGCAAGACCAAGGCGTAGCATTGCTTCAAACTCTTTCTTAGCGGCCTTGAGTTTATCTGGTGCTAGGCGTCGTGGCCTCAAGGCGACGGGTGGTCCGGGTGTTGTTATGATATGGTGCTTCGTCTGGTGGTTGAGAATCCTTGGAGCACCCTCTGGTCTGGTAATGGATGGAAATTGCTGCAAGAGCTCGTGAAACATTGATGATCCTCTGATGGTCTTGATGCTCGAGACTTCACACGCCTTTACTTCCCCTTTGAGGGTGAGCTTGGTTAGTGAGTCCAAGAGAGTCGCATTCTTCAGATCTACCAGCAATCCATAGTGTGCTAAAAAGTCAGCTCCGATGATGGGTTTGGAAACGTCGGCCACCAGAAATCTCCATGGAAAGTCTCGTCTAAGTCCAAGGTTTACGGTAAGCGTGACCATGCCGTAGGTTGCGATATGCGTACCATTGGCCGCGGAAAGCTCATAATCGGACTTTTTGCACGACCCATTGAAATGTTTTTTGGGAAAAACACACACGTCGGCACCGGTATCGATTAAAAATCGGTTTCCTGTACCGTGATCGCGGACGAATAGACGGCGAGATGTTCCAAGGCGGGAGTCGCAGCTCGCCATTAGCGACCGCCCGTCTCGTTTCCCGAACTCCAGGAACAGGGTTTCGTACATTTCTCAGCTCTCTCAGCGAAAGTCCGATGGTACCAGCACACCCCATTATGCAGTGGATTCCGCGAGTTTGAGCGCGACCGTGAAGGTATACGTCGTGGTGTTGGAGATCTTCCCCTGGTCGCTCGCATGCTAGAAAGTACCTCCTCTAACATAACCTCCAGCCGCTGAATGCGATCATCTGCCGCTGGTTTTGTAGTTTCAGCGACGGTTGGGCGTGACGGTAGCAATCCATAGATGGTATCTGCTACCTCGGCCATTGCCGATATGGGTTTATCTTGGACGGTCGCCATTGTTGGCTTGATTTGTTCGGGTAACGCTCGTGTCCAAATCGTTTTAAGCAGCTGGTCTGATACCGCTGCGCCCGCGAGAGTTTGCAAACGCCTCAAGAATTGAGATGGTTTCTCGTCGCCCATCTGAACACTGTCTAATAACTCACGGGTTTTTTCCTCCTGCGACGTGCTAAGTCGTTTAATTATACCCTCCTTGAGAAGGTCGTATAATTGGTCACTCAAAGGCTGCATCAGGATGTCGCGTATTTCGTTGGCGTACCGCGTCGGTATAGCTGATTGCATGTGTAGGTACCTGCTGCGGCAATCAGTTATCCCATTTGCCTCAAAAAGCTTTTCCACCATTGAAAACCACAGTTCCGGGTCCGATGCGTTGAATTCCGGGAAACGTGGTGGTTGTGCGATGGCGACTGCCTTAGAGGTTCCTTTGTCTTCCATTGTTCTTATAACACGTGCGCACTATTCCATGAATCGGATTAACAAAGAAAAAATCACGTCGGGGTCACCACTTTGGGGTTGAGGACCCTCACTTTCAGAAGTGACAATCCTTACACTTGAACAAAACTTTATTAACAAAATAAATCAGAACACATTCAAACTTGTAGCACATAGAACTTAAGGTCAATAACGATCGTGTCGACTTGTCGAAGGTTTGCGCGTGAATGGCCTTGCACCCCTCAGATCGTCTCGCCCTCTTGCGTTATTTCCGGAACCATGTCATGGCGTCAGATAGTTTCCGGCGTGGCGTTGCCACGAAATACCGCTAGATGTCGGACTGGTTCCGTTGTGACAACTGCCGTAAGGAGAGTGGGGAATTATAACCCCACACAGGATATCAAATGAAAGTATTTTAAACGTCAGATTCAGAGCTTGCTTGTTGAATTTAATGCTGAATTTGGTGGTGAAAGAATATACAGAGAGTCCTATTTGAAAAAAGCCTCAATGTTGTTTCGCCTTGTCTCAACAACCTTTATAACTCAAAATATTTCCTGATTGTGTATTTGCGATAATATAACAACTATTATTCATCATTCCTGTTATCCCATTCGTAATTGAGTTATTGATATACTTTCATACACTGATGGGCCGCCCTGTATACATTAATTCCATTCTTTCAATTTTCTTTTGGGTCTCTGGGTATCTCTGAAGTGTCAGTACAAATAATTCAATTCCCTAAGGAGTTCTAGTTCTAGTAATTCATTTAATATGAAATTGACCAAAAATCGTATACTCGAGTAACAAAAAAAATGATACTATATAACAACATTTCCTGAAACATATTTTTCGAGAATTCGACACAATTTTTTTTTTGGAAACACTGTACATTTACGAACTAATCATCGCATTATGTGGCGTCGTCTAGTGTGAAACCTCAATTGACTCCCCAGAAACAAGAAATCTATCACCAACATCCTTGTAGCAACAAACATCAGGACCAACAACAATGAATAATCTACTAGACGAAGTTGTTGTTCATTTCAAGACAGATTAAATTTCACAAACGATATGACCTCTGCAACAATTAGGCTGACCCATTGAATGTTTAGTGGACGTACTGAAGACGAATTCATGTGGACCGCGAAGCTTCCTTCTGTAATTCGAATTCTCTCATTTCATGCATTGATTTGATTAGAGCAGCAGCAGTGACATCACAAAATATCCATTAAAGAAATTAGAAAAAACAATTTCGAGAATTCGACAATTTTTAAACCATTGAATAGTTGTGATATTTCCGTTCCGCTGTATTTGCGTTCACATAGGGTTGGTAGGGTCATAAGATCGTTCCGGAAGGGTCATCAGAACATAGCCTTGGTCATATTAGATGCAGGAAATGCAATTTCGTTATCGGTATAATCAACGACCTGCCGTTGTGTTCTAAAAATCTAGAGATGAAAAACTATCAACGAGGCACTAATAAAAATTGGGGCTTATTCAGCGGCTAGTTATATGCCAAACAGAATAAGAAGCAGTTCAACAGACAATTCTTTGGACATTTCGTGTTTCTGAAGGAGCTACTTTCTGAATAATTTGTAATAGTGCTGAACTAATCTTCATACATACATACATACATACATTCTGTTGATTAATATATTATGGATCTACTGAGTAGATTTAGTTTTATGTAATTGATGATGATATCTCAGTTCGATAGTCATCTCAACTCAGATAACGAGTTTAATTTTTTTGACTTCTTGTTGTTTTATTTGTTATTCAACTATTGTTTCATCACTGAAATATTTTTTTGTATTAGAAGAGAATACTGGTTATTTCTTCCTTTTGTTATTCAATTGATACGTACGTCAAAGTTTTGAAGTTTATTAAAAAGTTATAGACCGATGCGTCAACCAATGTTAGATGCATTGAAGCCTACTGAAAAAATTCGTGAAAATAAATGTTCATCTTGTAATACGATTTGTATTGTTTTCTTCCTAATTTATGCCAATCTCGCTAGATCTCGCAGTTATTAATCTCATTAGATGTCTTGTTCCTCGCAAATGGAATACTTTCGATCATCTTCGTGAATTCTGAATGTTTTCATCCAAGATGATGAAGAATGTAATACTGCGAAATGGATAGAAGTGCCGTTGTTAGTGCATTTGAGACATCTATGCTACTATGTTCATGTTCAATACATTAGGCATATCTGCAAAATATTGCCAACTCAATCAGAAGCGCGAGCTGGGAAATTGAATAGCAATGTATTTAGAGGTCCAACCAACCATAATGATGAAACACCATGTGTGTTCAAAAGTTGCCTTCGAATTCTGGAACGACTAACGAAATTGCCTGTTTACATGTTTACTTTTACATCGGAATTTTCAGGAATCTTGCCATATTCTCGAAAACATTTCCCACAGCCAATTAAGCGATTCGGAGGCGAACAAAAATGACAGTCGCTGAATATATCGCGCCCGACAGTTGTAGAACAAACGAACGTCATTGTATTGAACTCGTCAGCCAGTGTTGCCACCATTACTTTTTCACGGCTAGATCCCGTTCTTCAATGATTTCGTGTAGAGGGAGCACATATTCAAAAACTACTGACATATAAAGGGTGACTCAAAAATGTGTACCGAGCTTTCTGAGGATGAGGGTACATTAAAAAGGTATAGATTGATGAGTTAAAATAAATTGAAATAATTTCTCCACGTAAATTCCAAAGGTTGAAAACCACCAGATTGAAATTTTCTGCATAAATGTTTTTGTTAAAAGTTATTGGGGTGTTTTCAGGGCGTGACTTGTGATTTTCGGGACAACTTATCTCCTGTGCTTTGGTATACCTATATTTGTATGATTCCGAGAAATTGAGAAACAAAAATTCAATATCGATTGTATGTCTTTTTTGTCTACAAGAAGATACAACTCAATGCGTAAGTCATATTTCGAAATTGAGGAAAAATAAGTCAAGTCTCGAAATCTACGTCGTATCGAATTTTCCGGCAACACTGTAAGACTTGCTCCGTACCCGAGTCGACGGCGGCGGCGACAACTAACAAGCGAATAATATTTGGAATTTCGCGCAATTTTTAACGCGGCACTTCAAAGCCGAAGACGGCCGAACCAAAGAAAAAAAACGCTCCAGTTGCATATCGATCCTCGGTCCAATGTCGACGGCAAAAAATGACCGGCGAATGTGTAAAGTTCTCGACGGATGCCGATGAGGGTGCATACGTACCAGTCTTCTTCTCTTCTGTTCTTCTTCTTCTTCTGATTCTCCCTTTCTTCGTCTTCTATTGCGAGCGCGTTGCTCGGAAGGACGCGCGCTAATGTCGTCCTTCGCTTGTTTTTAGGGAAGTGACGTCTTCCTGACAGTCAGAGGCGGAACAGGAATGCAAACTTCATCCACAAACTCATTATTTTAAACGTATCATTCTTGAAATTTTGTGTCTGGGAAAAGTAGCATTCGGAATGTTTTACTCGATTTGAATTGGCACCATAATCTCGGATACGTCACACAAAAGTAATGTGAAATAATTGGGACAAGGAAAATTGATAGAAGATTGGTAGAATATTAAATTGAATGATTATGTGGTTTTCGATAGAAATAAAACAATATTAACAAATATACTTATGGAAACAAATAAAATTCTGTCAGTTAGATCATTTAATCTATTCTTTCTTTTCAATTTTCTGCTTTTTTGTCGAGAAAGCATCAAATCTAGGTTGCGTTCTGTTAGTATTTGTTGATTAGTGGATAAAGAATCTAAATCATCCAGTTTTGCTTTTGAGCGTCCATCAAAATTTCGATCATTTTCAAGGAATTGGTCTATAATTTCAGTTATAGTGGTCAAACTCCTTTTCACAAATCGAAAGTTCTGTTTGCTCTTTTTCGAAATCACTACCATCGATAATTTTGCTTTCTTCCTGCTCAGTTGACAGCTTGAGCTCATCATTAGAAAGACTATTTGTTGTTTTTGAACCGATTCGTTTCGTTTCCATATTTACAGAGAGTCCAATATCTTCGATACTGGCGATTGCAAAAATCTCGACATCATCTGGTGGTGAAATTGTTAACTTTCGTAGAGAGTTACTGTTTTTTAACAATGAAAGAAAGAAAGAAAGAAAGAAAGAAAGAAAATTTATTGACCACGTTATACACAGGTATTTGTAGCAAGTCAAAATGGTTGATCACAGTAAATTATGTTATGTTTAACTAAAATCAATAGATTAAAATATGTCATATGCTACAAAAAATAAATAAATATGCTAGTATCGGCAGGAACAATCACAAACAGAAAGCTGTAAAATATTATGATTCTCAATGCCAACAGTTAAAGGTTTAACTGGTGAGAAGCTACGTGGCGAGGCATCGGAGTGTCCAAGTACTCTTTGACTGAGTAAAAACAGTGGTTCAAAAGATAATTTTTAATGGTGGATTTGAATACGTGTGAATTGAGACTTTGTGGCAGGAAGGATATTGTAGAGTCCAATTTCCAATGAGTTCCTCACAGACTTAGTCAGTCGAAGCCTAGGTGTTCTTATGAGGTTGGCCGACCTAGTCAAGTGATTGTGTAGGTCTGATTGTGTAGTATAGTTCCTGGCGTATATAGGCAGGGCAGGGGAATAATGCGGTATTTCATGAATAGGGGACGGCAGTGTTCGAGATAGCTGGCGTTCGCTAGAATCCTGAGTACTCTTTTTTGTTTTCTAAAAATGCTATCTGCCATAGTTGAGTTTCCCCATAAGATTACTCCGTAGTTAATTAGTGAGTGGAAAAGTGAGAAATATGCTGTCCTTAGAGTGGAAATACTGGTTACAGGTTTCAGCTGGCGTATGAGAAAGATTGCACTGGACAGTTTTCTATTAAGTAGGTCGATGTGTTGCTGCCAAGATAGTTTATCATCAAGAATAATGCCTAATAATGTCACAGTATGATTCTCCTGTTGTTTGGGATTCGAAGTAAAGGTTATTCTCTGCGATTTATTTTCATTGAGTTTGAGTTTATTTGAGGAGAACCAATTTTCAGTGGCTTTTTCTGTGGCACGGGACAGGTTAGTTAGCGTGTCATTGTTAGCATCTGAACAAATTAGTGAAGTGTCATCAGCAAATAATATACATTCATTCGGATGCAGGAATGAGATCAGGTCGTTTATATAGATAATAAAAAGTAACGGCCCCAGGATAGAGCCCTGAGGCACACCATGCCTTATTGGTAAGAAATCTGAGTTTGAGCCGCCGATTGCTACACATTGAGATCTGTCATCAAGATATGATTGTAGGAGAGAAAGGGGTAAGCCCCTAATTCCATAATATTCGAGTTTTTTTATTAGGATATTATGTGATACGCAGTCGAAGGCCCTAGTGAGGTCACAGAGCGTCAAAGTTGTGTGCTTGCCTTGTTCAAGGCCCTCGACTATGTCCCCCACAGCCTTAAGGAGTGCTTTGATTGTGGAGCGTTTTTTACGAAAACCAAATTGGGAATCGCTCAGAAAGTTATTGCTTTCAAAATATGAGCAGAGCCGGTTTTTGAGAATTATTTCAATGTGCTTCCAATAACACGTATTGAATGATATATCTACTGATATTTGTGTAAATTGATATAGATAAAGTAATGATGAGATGGTCCCTTTCAATTAATTAATGTTCATATTATTCCTCAAATATGAAATTTAAAACCATTCAAAGCACACTTGGAAAAATACGCATGAGACGAATAGGCGTATTTCCACATTTTCGTTCATAACTCTGTGAATATCCATTTCAGCAATATGGTATATTCATACAAATCGATAGGAAATTAAATAAGGAAGTTATTGGGATTTCAAATTTCCACAAAGTAAACTGAAATATCGAACACCCTGTTAAATGTTTTGTGAAACTGTTGAGGATACCTGATATTCTGTCATTAATGTGTGATAAGTGTTATATTTTATAGTTTGTTGGGTCGAAGCAATCATGTTTTTATTTTGGTTTTTCCTAATTTTCGCGCACGAATCGAAACTTCCACTGTTCGTTGGGCGCATGGAGGAGCGATATTGTTGAACACCAGTCCTTCGAAAGTTTGAATAAAACATTTTTTGTTCTAAAAAACAGAGTGCTCGCGAGTGCGTACGCTAGACAGATATACCCTTATCGACAGTGAGTGAACCGGCAAATCGAGGTAGCTGGAAGTTCGTTACCGCATTTATTTTTCATTTTTCCATATTATTTCAAAATTAACCGCGTGTCGCTTTGAACTAGCGAATCAATAAAAATATATACAATGTGTATACAGAGATTGAACTCTCTATCATGAGATTTGTAGGTAATACAGACATTTTAGTTGGTCGGTCCAACTGTCAAAATTTTCCGAAAAAATGGGATATTTTATAAACAAATCACAATAAAGGAACGATTCAAAATGCAACCGATCCAGAATTTTACGTAGAATTCGGAAATGTGAAAATTTCGGGAGGGGGTCGGCGGATACGTGCCTGCTCTGCCATATTTCTTTAAATTCCGTAGTGCCCTCTACGGTGGTTGCAATCGTCGATAGCTGTTGTAATCAGAATATAAAGAATCATTTTCAATCCATGACCAGTTAATTTTGTGATTTCTTGTCTATTCGCAAAGCTATACTCACTGTAGATGTTTTTGATTTAGCACGGCTTCGAAAAGGTGAAGCAGCTAAAAGTTATTCGATTCCAATCCATAAACAACTTCAAGTGACAATAATTGAGACACGTGATGAGTCAATTTGAACCGAAACATCACCCTCCGTGAATGGTTTTCCATCTTTCTCATAGGAAAAAACCACCACGCACCATAATCGTTCGATCCGTCAATGCAAAGAGAACAATTGCAACAGTGATTAATCCCATTGATGTGAACGCGAATCCATATCGCCTGAACAAACGGAATAAGGAGAGCGCCGTCGACGCCCGAACATCCTGAATACCTATTAATCAAGGACGACGCACGTCGCGACGCCGACGGTGTCCCGCGTATACCTTCGAAGATCCATCGGGAGCCACGTGATCATTGAATGGCCCCCCCGGATGGCTCCGGGGTGACGGACAAAACGAGGATTATGGAGATGAGATCGTCTAGGCTGATCAGGAGTTGATCAATGAAAGGAATTAGAGGTTAGAGTTTGGAGAAGGGGTTCATAGAAATGAATATTGAACTTGACGATATGGATTTGTCTTCTCGTTTCAGGAAGAGATAAAGACACGCCAGCAGTATACAGATAATAATAGATTAATAAAGAAACTGTTACGTTTTATTCTGCTTTCGAATATATTATATATATACAGGGTGGGGCACCACATACGACACGGTCTCTGTAAACCAAACCATCGAATATTTCGGAAATTTCTTCTTTTCATTATCTGTATATTCATTGAGGCTGCAAAAGAAAATTATTCTGGAGTATACAGGGTGGCTCATAAAAGTGTGACATATCAAAGTTGTGTAATTTTAAAAGGAACACCCGGTATTTTGGATAGTTCAGGGGAAAATAATACGATTTCATAGACGGTACCATGTACCTAACTATAACCGTTTTCGAGTTATTGTTTTCTTTTTGAAAATGCAGGGTACAATTGGAGACTGTATAACATCGAAATGTATGGAAATCATCCCTTCCAATTCTGACCAAGCAATAAAGAGGTTTCAGGATATTGATTCCGATAGAACCCGTTTCCCAATATTATACAGGACGTTCAAAATTCATTGTCACTTTTTGATAATTTCAAACGCAGATAACTTTGTTATTTTAAATAGAACACCCTGTATTTTTTCATTCTGAACAATACAAAATTCGATTATCCTTCATTTTATATTGAGGTTCCCTTTACCTAGCTTGAATAGTTTTCAAGATATTGGCTTTTCAAATACTAGTTATCATTTCAATGCATTCTCTGAATCGAGAAAGCTGTGAAACGACATTTATTTGATTTGGTAAGAGAATTTTCATTGACAGGTATTATACTTTACTTGATCGAACATTTTACTGTTACTGTCCGACAGTTTTTGAATATGTGTTTTCCGCAAAGATGGACCAGGTAAGGGAGGACCAAGAAATTGGTCATCGAGATCGCCAGATTTGACTTGCCTTGATTTTTTTCATGGGGTAATTTGAAAAATGAGATTGACGACACTCCTCCCCACATTGGAAAATATGAAGGAGAGAATAAGGGCTGCTTTTCGAAGAGTATCGCCTCAAATGTTATTAAATGTTAGGCAGTCTTCCATAGGAAGAGTAGCTCTTCGTGGTCATCATTTCGAGCTCCTAGTTTGAATGGAATACATTTGTATTTCATGTTTTGTTGTAGTTTTTCAGTTGAATAGAAAAAAAATTGTCTTTTGAAAGAACTACTGTCGGAGTATGGATCTGAATAAAAACTTCATTTCAGTGAACAGTAAAAGTTCGATGAAGATAACTGTCGATGAGAATCCTGTTACCAAATCAAATAAATGTCGTTTCACAGCTCTCTCGATTCAAAGAATGCATTGAAATGATAACTACTATTTGAAAATGCCAATATCTTGAAAACTATTCAAGCTAGGTATAGGGAACCTCAATATAAAATGAAAGATAATCGAATTTTGTATTGTTCAGAATAGAAAAATACAGGGTGTTCTATTCAAAATACCAAAGTTATCAGCGTTTGAAATTATAAAAAAGTGACAATGAATTCTGAACGTCCTGTATATTATTGGAAAACGGGTTCTATCGGAATCAACAGCCTCTTCAATGCTCGGTCAGAATTGGAAGGGATGGTTTCCATACATTTCGATGTTATTCACTCTACAATTATACCCTGCATTTTCAAAAAGAAAACAATAACTCGAAAACGGTTATAGTTAGGTACATGGTACCGCCTATGAAATCGTATTATTTTTCCCTGAATTATCCAAAACTGCAACAAAATACCGGGTGTTCCATTAAAAAAAACACAATTTTGATATGTCACACTTTCATGAGCCACCCTGTATACTCCAAAAAAATTTCCACCCTGTATATATATCATTATCTTTATATCCATTGAGGCTGCAACCTTTTGCAGAGGAGAATAGATCCAGTCCATTCGTAGTGACACTTTTCCGGACATGGGACCCACGACTCAAATGTTTCCTAGTGTTGCACTGAATAACCCCTAGAAGTTTGATCCTATAGTTCTGTAACACCCCGTATAGTTTCTAATATCTTTCTTGAATATCCCTTTTAGCGAACTTCAGATTCATTATTCTCCACCGAAATATATATTACTTTTGGTGAAATGTTATTGTTCATTCTCTAATTGACTATAGATCTACTCTACGTAAGTTTCAAAAAAAAATTAATTATCAGATATAATTTATCTGTATTCTTCTCCATAGCAAATGATCATGCTGGATTTAGAATTGAAAGTGTCTCATGAAATGTAAGTTAATCTTGTTGATCAAGAATATCTATGTTTTCGATATTAAATTGGTTAAATCCTACGTGAAAAAATCCAACTCAATTCGAATATAAATGAGATTTTTTCTGTGTAGTATTCATACGTATTGAGTCAATTTGAAAGAAAACATGAATAATGATGCACATTATTCCCCAATCTGATTTTCCACTGGCCACCTATTCTCACATCCACTTTGTGAAAAATAATTCACGTGGAGAAATTGCTTGTTTCATTCAAGAGCTTTCTGAAACACTCTGAAGCTCTCCAGCGAAGGCTCCAATAGAGATTATAGTTTGAGCATCACGCATTCCCGCGTTTCACACATCATACACACTCCAACTCGTGTGTTCTTCTCCTCGTTTCTGCTCTCCTACTACACGGTACACATACGAGGAACGTCATTTTCTTCTATCCATTCTTCCAAGCTCATGCGAGCATAGAGAATGAGCAACCAGCAGCATATGTTTACGGATTGGTAGTTTTAGAGATGTTTTTCATCGAATCACTCATTATGTTATGACTGTCTTTATTCCACACATGCCTGTATACTCACTCATGTGTTGTAGAAGTCGATGAAGGTTATCTGGGAACATTCTCTCCCTTCGTTTTCTGCTGTTCTGATACCGACGGTTCGTGTATCCTGGAATTTCCTGGAATATCCAGGTCTTCTATAACGTGACTTGGCAAGACGAATTTATTGATCTGTAAGTAATTCAGTTTCCACAATTCGATATGTCAAGGATATTAATCATGAGCATATTTCAACTAAAATAAAATGGGAAAGTGATAATATGTTTCAATCTTGCAGCTTTATACAGGGTGAGTCAAAGTAAGACCAACAAACTCTGAATGGAGATTTCTCTCCTCATTTCCAGGTGAAAAATTTGCCCTTAAAGGCACCCTCTGTGATATACAGGGTAACAGAGGTAAGAAAAAAAGATTGAATTCTATGTTGTGAATACTCCCAACATTGAAGAATTATTCATGTGTTGTAAGAAATTTGCATCATGTGACCATTGCACACATGACATCATCATGATATAACGACATATGTTCAGTTTTTCGTAAACATCTCAAGAAACTTTCATTTTCAGGCATATGAAATGTTATGACTTTTATGTTGAAGATTAATGGGTCTAACTAATATCGAGAATTCATTTGTTCCTTAACTTGTCTAACGAACATTTGAATAAATAATAAATCCAAAACCTTACTTTGATAAACATCGATTAGTGTACCAGGTGTAATATTTTTTCTTCTAGGGGTTTAAAAAAAAAGAAATTTGAATTTTATCGTACTTTGACACTCTGTATCTCAGAGGGAGTGCATATTAGGGAATACCTTTATAGAAACTTTTCATCTGGAAATGAGGTGAGGAATCAGTATTCGGAGTTTGTCGCTCTTATTTTAACTCACCTTGTGTATTTTTCAACCATTAGGATGTAGGTCGTTAATAAAGTGTTTATTTGAATAAATAGCAAAAGCCAATTGTATTTGAGTACAAAATGTGTACCGATCTTTCTAAGGGTGATAGTACAATGAAACAAAAAGTATGAATGATGATGAATAAAATTATGGCCATAATGCATAATACGAAAAATCTAAATAATTTCCTCACGTCACTTCTAAATTTCTAATATTGCTATAAAGGGTGTTTTTAGATGGTGAGTTGTGATTATGAATTTTGACACTGTATGTCAATAACATTGTTGCAGTTAATTTCTTCGTGTGTTTTTTTTTGAAAGGATATATCTTTTTTACTATTCATATTGAGACATCAAATTGAATTTATACTTCAATTTCATACAAAGTTTCAATTATTTAGTAAAGATCATACTTGAATAAGTGATTAGTATATATTAATTATTGGTGTCTTTCATTGGCAGTTAATCTGAAGTGAAGTTAACAGTTAACGTTGGCGCTTCTGTCGATAAAGCCGCAGACCACAGTTTAGTGATAATGATAAACTGAGACTAAGTCAAACGTCACCACCTAGTCTAGACCAGCATGTACCAGAAAAATATGGATCTTAGACTCAGACAGAACTTTACGGTTATATAGACAAGAAATACGTCTCATTTTGATCGACCCACTGACCTTACTTCTGAATCATTTCACATCATCGACCGATCCATTAATTAATGATGTGTACCAGATGATTTCCCCCAAAGTCGTCGGTAATTTTTCCGGGCAATTAGTAACCGACTGATTAATGTAATCGATGGAATAGAAAACGTTCGACTTCGTTCTGCAGCCACTACTACCAATGATAATTCATACTTGGCCGAGATGTTCCAGAGATCTGATACCCTCTAATTGAAAATAATGGCAAAGATAATTCTAGAGAACACCTGGAATTGGTGCGAGTACAACTAGAAATCCTAGAATGCGGATGCAGAAGCGGACACATTAATTAACATGGGCGTAGATGAAGGGGTATAGGAAGGAGTCCGACCACAAAATATACAAGGACATTCATGAAGTACGCAACAGAACAAGAACAAAAAATCTTCATTTGTATTTTGTAACTTGGCCGTTATCAGATATACTGAGAGATTTTCAGTTTTTTTCAAGAGTTGTCTTTTTCAAAATCAGAAAATTCTTAAGAGTTACATTTTTGAAAAACTAGTTATGTTGGATACAATTTTTATTTTTCCGAAAAAATGCAAATAAAGATTTTTTCACAGTATATAAGATTAGTCGTAGTAGTCGTATGCCAATGTTGCTAATTATTCAGGATGTTTCAGAATTGCACGGTAATATTCCAGGTACGTATTCTCTGGTACAATATAAGCAAAAAAATTCCTATGAACATGTGTCCGATCTCGACTATTAGCGGAGTTACAGGGTGTTGATAAGCATCCCTTTTTGTCCTTTCAATGGCACATTTATACTGATTTTTTAAATTTTTGTATAATGAATAATCATTTTTGTCTTTGGTAACATCACAAACTGTTTTAACACATTCTAAAGTTTTACGAATATTTTTCAATTCAGTATTGAACCAGATTACTGGGGGATTGTTCCCTGAACGCACCCGTTTCGATGGAAATGATGTTTCGATACCACTTTTGAGCGTGGAAGTTATTAACTCTGCTGAACGGTTTATCTCCGTATCGATATCACTATGTTTTTGTTCAAAATTGTTCCCCAAATTCCAATCAGTATTTTCCAAGATATTTCTCAAGTTTTTTATGCCAGCAAGTGTAATCACTCTTTTTTGCAAGGTATTTGAAGAAAAGCTGATATTTTTTTTATTTATATTTATGAATTGACCTTTATGGTCTGACAAACTTGGCTCAACTATTCCACAGTTATACGATATATCTTCTAGGTTCGTGATAATATTATCGCTGGGCTGTCAAGGAATCATGGATTCGTCGTGCTCAATATTGCATTCAACAAAACGGAGGCCACTTTGAACTCCTCTAAACATTTGTTAATAAATTTTTCTTATATTTTATTTTGATGCTTTAATTAATATCAAATATCAAAATAGTATGAACATTTCAGAGCCAATTCACAAAATTATTAATTTCTGGGGAAACTGAACTTTCATTAGGGGCAGTACCTATCGCTTGATACTCATACAAATTTGAAAACTCTATCCACAGTAAATCAAGTTCATAGGAATTTTTTTCCTTATATTGTACCAGAGAATACGTAGCTGAAAATTGCCGTGCAATTATGAAATATCCTGTATACAAATCAGTATGCAAGGTCCAGAATCCATCTGGACTTTACATGGATTTCATCCGGGTTTCAACCGGACTATACCCGTACTTCACTTGGACCATACCCAGAATTTTCCAGGAATCTAATCAAACTATAACTGGAATTCACCTATATTGTAGACAATGCGCGAACCTTGTCATTTTTTGACGTTTGTAGAAAAAGGAAAATCTTGAACCAAAATTCCAGCAACATATATACTCGATCTGATAGATATTCAACGACTACGTGAAACGTTTTGAAATAAACACAATTTTGGTCAGTTCTTCCATGAATAGGCAATCAATTCTCCAAATATTTCGAGAAATGATGAAAATGTGTAGGTACCTATGGTGATAATAAGGTATGTTCATCAAACTGCAGAGGTGTTCAAAAGAAAAAGTTAAAACCACAGTAGCCGGATGCGGCTATCTCGTGTAATATCGACTTGATTGTAGATACCTTAAAAATGCACTTTGAAAAATCAGAACAAGTTATGATCTCATGTGTCAACGCCATTCCAGCCTCTCAAGATACAAATGCAGATGAGTTGATAAACTTGCTTTGGCGGCACAATCGTGAATTATAATTTTGCAAACACTGTTGAAAAACCGAAGTATTCAACGTGCGAAGAACGTATACTCAATATACAGGGTCGCTAATATGTATCGATCATTTACTAAGATGGCTATCAAAAAATGTTGGGATACAAAAGTTCTAGGGTTTTTTGAAATTCATCACAATAAACATTGAGTATACGGGATTAGTCGAAGAGTCTTAAAGGAAATGATGCACCATAATAATTCCGTTCAGAATTTCGAGCAGAACTCAAATATGGAATAATATATAGGGTATACTATCGAAGAAAAAGTAACTTTATTTTTTCAAAACCTTTCGACTAATCTAATAAACTTCTAGTGAGATAGATTTTGAGAATCCCTAGTATCCTATAATTTTTTGCTAGCTATCTTATGGTTAGTTTATATACATATAGCGAATAATAATGAAATGAAATAGGGATGCACCAATGAAATCTCATATTTTTGACGACTTGAAAGGCATGTGTAATATGTATTCTTCTAATTTGCTGCATGAATCGACCGTTTCCATACATATCAGCGAGCCTGTATTATGAATGTAACTGTGCAATATTCCCTTGAGGTAATTTCAGTTGGTTACGCTAATTTTACGATTCTTTCATTTCATTGTATGCTTCATGTGTTTCCTCAGTTCTCACAAGACTTCAGCTCTGCACTAAATATCCGATATTATTAGCAGGATTCCAGTTTTCTGATGTCGGTTGACGCGACGATATGTCCATTCCATGTCATTACCATCTGGTTTCATTAATTTCTTCTTCAATACTGCTCGGTTCGCTATCTTCATGCCGGAATATTTTCCCACTGAGCGAAATCGTCGACATAATAACGTAATGATTTACAAGCGAACCCGTTTCTGCCAATCGCTAATCAACTGGCATCTCCACGTTTATACAGTGTTGAAAAGTTACTCTCTCATTCACTATAGTGCTAGAAATCGACCTCAAGAAATATGCGTGCTCCCTGTATGTATAGAGGAAATCAATTTATCGAATTTTTCATGAAATATAGTATATTTATTAAAGGAAGATATTTCTGACAGATTTAGTTACTTTCCAATACCAATAGTGCAAAGTATCCAGCTAACCACTGACCTTCTGATTAGTTGAGACATATATGGGAACATTCAGGCAATAATAATTATGTTAACACTTCACAGTGATTTAACAACGATGTCATATTGATTTGGAAAAGAAACTCTGACTTCAAATCAAATTTATTGCTTCTGATAAAGTACATTACAGGTGCTATAATTTGTTTATAAAATAAAATAAAGTCCCAGATAGAACATAATGAGCCTAGGCAGATTTTGCCTGTCTTGCTCCATGCCCGATCTGAGGACTTCATAAGTTCAACGTACATTTTGTATTTATCATGTTAAGTCAGTGAACAGATTACAGATTTGAAATATATTTGTTGATGTTTTCATAATTTGAAAACAACTTTTTTGAAAAGCTTTCACAGTGTCAAGCAGATGGCGCAGGAAGGCAGGCATGTTCTTTTTGTTTTTTGTCAAGTAGATGTTGATTTCAATATATCATAAAATATCTTTGGGTTATTCAAAATATACTGTTTTGTTTCAATATTATATGTTTTTTGGTTTGAAATTTTTTTTTAGAGCGGTTGGGATGGCATTGAAAATTTTAGGTCCGAAGAAGAAATAGGATCTTTGTGTTAAGGTTTTTTTGAACAATTGTGTATTGAGATTCATACTTGCATTTGATCTGGTTATTCTATTTTTTATTTGGTGGAAATTTTTATGATTTGTGTACATTTTTTTTGAACATTGGTAGGCGAAGAGTAGTTTGATATTCAATATTTTTGTTTCCTGGTAGATGATATCAGTAGAGTAACGTTTGTTTTTTTTCAAGATAACTTTTAGAATTGTGTTTTGTGTTGTTTGTAGGATATTAAGAGTGGTATTGAAAGCCCCATCCCATATTGTGATGCAGTAGGATAAGATTGATTCGGCTAAAGAGGTGTATAACATCAGGAGGTTTTTAGTTGTTAAAATGTCTCTCAGGGTATGGAAAGTATGAATCAGGGCTCTTAGGCGTTTGTTGACCTGAATTATATGGTCTGTCCATCTTATATGTTGGTCTATGATAACTCCGAGGTATTTTATTGATGTTACTTTCTCTATCATCGGGCATATGCATGGGTTATTATTTTTGCAGTGCATGGAGTGCAATTTCAAAAAAAAGTTTTCTGGTTGTTTTACAATATTTGGCGTAAACGTTACGAATTTTGTCTTCTCAATATTTAATGTAAGCTTATTCAAGTTCAACCATGTGTGAATCTTTTGTAGATCTGTTTCAGCACTACGTTTAACGTCTTCCCATTTTTTTCCTGTGAAAATGAGGGCTGTGTCATCAGCATAACATACAAGGTGTCCCTCCAAGCCCACTATTCTTGCAATACTGTTTATGTATACAAGAAACAGTAATGGACCCAATACTGTTCCCTGTGGAACCCCCATTTTCACTTTCGAGTCTGAACTTATTTCGTTTGCAATTTTCACTCTCTGAACCCTATCGGTCAGGTAGTCTGACATAACATCAAGCGGTGAACCACGAATGCCGTAATGGCTTAGTTTGTTAAGTAATATTTCATGTGAAACTGTGTCAAAGGCTTCGGCGAGGTCCAAAAATATTGCTACACATTTTGATGATTCGTCCAAAGCCCAGACTGTCTGTTCCAGAAAGTCCGTCACTGCATTTTCGGTGTTTGAGTTCTGAATGAAACCATATTGTCTGTCAGGAATAATATTGTGTTTGCGGAAAAAGTCAATTAATCTTTTTTTAAGCACTTGTTCAAATATTTTTGCTAGATTATTAATAACGGATATAGGCCTATAGTTATTTAGATGGTCACGTTTACCTGACTTGAAAACAGGAGTGATGATTGATTCCTTCCATTGCTGTGGGATTTTTCCGCTAGATAAGCATAAATTGATGATATGAACCAAAGGGGGTGTAATGTATTCATGAATGTTTTTTATAGTCTTTACATTGAGGTTATCTGGACCCGCCGAGCACTTGTTTTTGAGATTCGAAATGTGAATGGTGATCTTGTTTTGTGATACTGGTGTGAGAAAGATGGTATGGAGTCGATTTTATCAATATCTGATTTTTTTTGTTGTCAGTTCATCTTTGGTAGTTTATTTGACATGTTTATACTTAAGTTAGTGAAGAAGTTATTGTAGAATAAATTATGGTCAAAACGAATCCCTTAACAGAATACTGAAGTCAGCAAACACTCACAACAACAAGCTTGAGCTGTTCGGTTCATCTTTGCTATCCTTTAGAAAAGCAGTTAAAAAATTGTAATAGTTTTAATTTTTAGTTTCAATATAATCTTAGTCATCTGTAAAATATATACATTGTACAATCTTTTGTAATGGTATAATTGGCTTGTCCGTTGATAAATAAATAAATAAATAAATAAATAGAAAATATCTGCTTTCTCTTTATTATTTTTTATTATACTCCCATTATCATCCTTTATCGGAATGTTTTCTAGTTGTGTATTCGATTTTGTGTTATGACCTGTTAAATCATTTATGACATTCCATATTTTCTTACATTTATTTCCCGCTTCTGTAATTTTGTGCCGATAATATTCATTTTTGGTTTTTTTGATTAATGTATTGAGTTTGTTTCTATATTCTTTGTATTTCCTTTCTGCGTTTTTGGAGTAATGTTTAATTAAATTCTTTTTAAGGTGATCTCTGTGCTCGATAGATTTGATAAGGCCTATTGATCCAAGGTTTAATTTTTCTTAATTTAGTGTATTTGATATTTTTAAATTCAGTTGAATTGTTTATGTATGTTTTCAGTTTATCGATGAATATTTGGTATGACATTAGCGAATTTTTTGAGTGATAAACATCTTCCCATTTTTCGTCCCTTAAAAGATTATTCAATTTTTTATAATTTGTGTTAGTTACTCTGATTTCGTTAACTGTTTTTCCTGTTGGATTTTCCGGTAAGGATATGTATACAAATGGCGTGAAATGGTCTGTCATGTCGGTTTGAAATATTATAGGTTCGATTTCTAGTTCACTTTTTAGGTTATTTTGCAATTTAATAAAAATATGATCTATTGTCGATTTTGTATTTAATGTTACTCTTGTAGGTTTGTTTATGTATGATTGAAAGCCATTTGAATTCAATATATTCAGGTAATTGTTGGTGTCATATGATTCCTTTTTTGAAATGTCGATATTAATATCTCCTATATAAACCTCAATATTTTGTTTCTCAATGTTATTTAAGTACGTCTCTAAATTCTCCATATATTTTTTTGAATCTGTTGAAGGAGGCCTGTAATATGCTGACAAACCAATTGTGGTTTTTTTCGGTAAATTCTCTGTTGGGTAGGTTAATCTAAGAAAGTTGTTCTCATTCGAACGTACAATTTTTATTTCTGCTGTTATAGTATTTTTGGTATAGATTATGACCCCATCACATTTATTTATTATGGATTCGTTATAGTACGTATTATAATTGGGAATCGAGAAATCATCAATGTTTGTAATATTACCGGTTTCTGATAAAACAATTATGTCTAAGTAATCCTTTGCCATTTCAACGTGAACTAATAATTCGTCATAATGTTTTTTTAAACTTCTAATATTTAGGTGAATGATTCCTATACCATACCTGTTAGTTACCACCCGCTCTCCCCTGTGTGAAAACTTTAATGTTATCATATATTTTTGTATCGATTTCAACATTACTATCCAATACATCCAAGAAATCCATCATGTTTTGAAACCTGAAAACTCCTGTAATTCTAATAAAAAAGCAAAAAATTCTATAACTGTATAATGTTGTTGAAGTCTTCCCTATTCCTAATGATTTTCACGTTATTGTTTATGCTAACATAGATTTTCCCATGATTGGTCCGAACATTTTTGAGTCCAAATCTCTCAATAGCTGTATTTAATTGTCTCACTTTCATCCCTGTTAGGTCCTCCCTCAAAACGATTCCTGTTCCCTTGAGCAGCTTTTTCTTCTCGTAAATTGTTTGTTTACATGCTACGTTATTTAGCTTCAAAAATATACCTCTTGTTTTATTTTCTTCCTTCCTGCCAATCCTGTAGCATATAGATATGTCCTTATCTGAAAGGTTCAGGGACATTTGTGTGTTGAGAATTTTTTTGAGTTCTTTCCTTGTATTTTCATTGGGTTTTTCTTTGAGACTAAATATTCCCAAGTTACAAGACCTGGTTGCTTGGTCCATTTGGTCCATTTTATCCTCCATTTTAACTTTCTCTTCTTTAACGGTTCTTATCTCGTTCTCGAGAAGTTTGAACTTATTCTCGAAATTTTCGAACATTTTAATGTGATTCTGTTTAATCTCCGCCACTGTGGATTCGACCTTCGATAGTTTCTGATCTGTCGTTCTTGCTATTGCTTCAGTGACTTTATTTACTATTTGGCTGATAAGAGAATCGCTTTTTATGATTTTGCTCACCGCTTGATTCACTGCAGATTCAATTTCTTCGCGGATTTCTCTTGTAATAACCATGTTTCTTCTTTTGATTTTTCGATGAATAAAGTATAGGATATCACCTCCGCACTGTTATCACTTTTGATACTTTTACTTTACTGTTGTCCCTTAGTTATTTGACGAATTATCAGTTATTAGTTATTCAATTTAGTTGTACACACTTTATTGAATCGAAAATATTTTTCAAAACAGTTTGAATGATAAAATTAACCAAACTTTATGTTTCGGAGTATCGTTGAAAAAGTAGACAAGCCGCAACAACGCACTTTCTGGCGAACTGTCACAACTATCTTGCTTAAATAAATAGACTACAGTTTATTTATTAACACTGGGTTTATGTTGTTTGGAGGTCGGATATTGAATAGTATTCAATGACTCCAAATAACTACATCACTCATAATTCATGGTGATTAAAAATATCTCCGAAATAATTGGACAATTGGGACCTATAGTGAAATGCAATGGATGGCAAAATTCTGCTAATATTTGAAAATATTAACCTCCTTCTACGTATACCCTGTGAATCAGTCAATAACTGATTTTGGATAATTGATTTAGAACCATACATGAGGTCAAAACATGTTCTCCAATAGGCCACTTATTTCTTTATTTCATAACACAGAAGAAATAAAATATATTAGAACATCACAGGGTGGCTCAACGAATACGTACCGGAAGGTATAACAACCAGGAGCATACTTTATCGAGAAAAACCTGAAACACGTCAACTGTGTACATGAGGGGGACAATTTTTGACGCAAAAAGTATAGCACAAACTTTACCCTCCTAAGCGGGGGTAGCATCCTCTGAATTTTTTCAAATAGGAATGGGAGTCAAATGATACCTCGTTGAAAAGCCCTTTTGATTCCCTATACATTGCTTTTTTATTTTTGGAAGTCCGTCTACTCGTTGCAAAGATATGGACCTTTGAAATCTCGCTAGTGCATTTCTCAAAAAATACAAGAAGTAAATCGATTCCGCTTAAAAACCGTTTTGTTGAAGAAAATGTTGGGAATATTTTCCAATAAACAATCAGTTGGTATTTTTTATCGAGTAAAAAATTATCGTGTGTTTGCATGCCAAAAATTCTTTTTCATTAAAATAGACTCAGTAGTTGCTAGCTGTCTTGCACCTTGTGTTAAAGTGCTTTAAAATTTTATTTAAATTTATAAATCACTACTACTTTTTGCGTCAAAAGTTGTCCCCCCATATACAAAGTTGACGTTTCAGGTTTTTCTCGATAAAATCTGGTTAGTTATGCCTTCCGGTACGTTTTCGTTGGGCCATCCTGTATAGAGGGTGGGCCACGGTAGACGGTCGAGGACAGTTGAGAAATGTTATGACCAACAACAGATAATCAAATAATATATAGAGCATTTCATTTGAAAAAAAAAAATGTTCATCCTATATTTGTGTCTACCGGTGAAATTACCAATTTTTAACGATCTGCATGCAGAAATATTTTTTCGAAAACGGTCGAAGATAGATATAGAAGAGAAATGTTGAGAAAGAAATTACAAATCAAAAAATGTTGTAACAAACATTCAATTTGAAATAACACATTATCTAGTAGTGACAAAGCTGCATTGATGGTAATGTTTCCAAACGATAAATCAATAGCGCTTATTGAAGTAACCAAATTTTCAGAACCTTCCGTTTTCTATATATGTCTAAAGGACTAGCCACCATGGCTCACCCTGTAAAGTATTCATTATAAATTATTTTCGACTATCCATGAATCAGTTACAAAGTCACATCTATAACGTATGCACCTATATTAAATTTAATTCACTATATTTCTTCTGACTCTGGCTGCAATAATTATAATTAAAATTCTATACAGGTGTGCCAATTTAAATATTCGAATGATTATTTTATATCTCAATCTATGCCTGAACTTCAAGTGTCCATTAGTTTCGATAAAGATAGGGGTAATCTATATACGGGTTGAGTTTATTATTTTTCTAAATGTTTTCATTTGCAGTTCACTCGATCGGACTTTTCATGTGTGGATCAAGTGAATTAAGTCACCGTAATTTTTTATAAACCAGACCGCAGATTATCGGTGATATGGGTGGATTCCACGGACCTATTGGCAATTCTATCATTATGAAAAATAACGATGAGAGCTCATTTTATTATTTTTCCTGAGTCATAAGGTATCCTAACATGTTGCATATTTAGTTCAAGACATTCAGGAAAATTAGCAATCTGTCTTATATTTCCTGGGTCTTTGAAAAAATTAATGATACTCCCTATACAGGCTGGCCCAACGAAAACGTACCACCGGAAGGATAACTACCAAGAAGAGATTTTTTCGAGAAGAATCTGAAATACGTCAACTTTGTATATGAGGGGAACAACTTTTGACGCAGAAAGTATAGCCCAAACTCCAACCTCCTAACCTCCAACTTCCAACCTCCAACCTCCAACCTCCAACCTCCAACCTCCAACCTCCAACCTCCAACCTCCAACCTCCAACCTCCAACCTCCAACCTCCAACCTCCAACCTCCAACCTCCTAAGTAGCATCCCCTAAATTTTTTCAAATATTAATGGGGGTCAAATGCTTGATTCCCTATACATTGCTTTTTTATTTTTGAAATTCCGTCAACTCGTTGCAAAGATATGGAACTTTGAAATGTCGTGAGTGCATTTCTCAAAAAATACAAGTCGATTCCGCTCAAAAACTCACCGTTTTGTTAAAGTGAATGTTGAGAATATTTTGCTGAAAAAATTCCCTTTTTTTCTGTTTTTGTTGATTCCAGCTAGTTTCTCGATGAAATCTCTTCCTGGTTGTTATACCTTCCGGTACATTTTGTTGGGCCACCCTGTATACCGGGTGATTCTTCAAGGTGGCTCGCCCCTATAACTTTTTTATTATTGGAGATAGAAGAACAAAATTCGGGGGTTGTGTATTATATGTCAATTCGCATTATTTGACGTATTCACTTGCTTTGAAGTACTTCCGGTTTGACCGGAAATGACCTCAACTTTCGATTTTCAAATGGAACACCCTATATATTTTCATTTATTTCGATCGAGGATGACATAATCTATCCAACAAAACTTTGTGAATATTTGACGCATGAAATAATTTTTATTTCAATTTTTATTTTTCGATCTAGCGTGCCATGGATCGATTGAAACGCTTTCTTTTTGATCAAGTGACATGGGAAAAATACAACTTTGAGGCATATCGTTTCAATAATTTTTTCAATGCCACAAATATCATTTTTTTCAGTTAACTCGATTTTTTCAAATGGAAAGAGGGTGGCTCGTCGGGTTTTTGTGGAAGATGATTTTTTTACGAACAATTTGATACCACACACTTCCACTTTATTTTCACTATCTTTCTCAATAATTGCAAGAAGCCCAATACCTAAATTGAAATGAAAATTCTTTCATACGTCAAATATTCACGAACAAAGTTTCGTTGGATAGATAATGTAATCCTCGATCGAAATAAGTGAAAATATATAGGGTGTTCTATTTGAAAATCGAAAGTTGAGGTCATTTCCAGTCAAACTGGAAGTACTGCCAAGCAAGTGAATACGTCAAATAATGCGAATTGACATATAATACACAACCCCCGAATTTTGTTCTTCTATCTCCAATAATAAAAAAGTTATAGGGGCGAGCCACCTTGAAGAATCACCCGGTAGGTACAGTGCGAATAAAAATTAAATCTCCGTCACTGAAAAGAATACTCAAAAACGCTCGGATTCGTTATTTTTATTTCGAACGGGATGTTCAGAAAGTTCGACTGTATATTATTATAACTCCACATGAACCTCAATTATTATTGTTCATGTGGTAATTAACAAGTTGGTTATTTTTCACTTCTCGACCTCATCGCGTTGTGTTTTTCCGACTATTTTCGACTGAAATCGTGATATCAATTTTTCAAGATGTCAGTTAGCCCCTATCCAATGGTATAAGAATATACAGGTGTCGCTGGATATACCACTCTAGATTGTGTCATGTGTCTGTCTAATTGGAGTATGTCTATTAACATACATATTATCTATTCAATGACATGGAGTAATGTCTCCATACAAGGTGTTCGTTTGAAGAGAAGCGATGAAAAAATGTGTATTAATAGTATATACTTATATGTATTAGTAGGATACTGGTCAGCTTATGGAGGTAATGGGCTGGAAATCAATGGTCAGGAAATAAGGTATTGGGTATATTTCATATGAGTGTGTATTGCAACAGTGAATCGACAAAATTTTGTTGGGCTGTATTTCATAGGTTAAGAATACATCAAAGAGGGGAAACTAAAAAGTCTGTAGAGATATTCTTATTGTTTAATAACGAAATTACATTTTTCAACTACACACTATTCCACTTCAAAGTAGTCTACCAAATGATGTTTCATATATTCTTTTTAATGGAAATTTATATTGCTTTCTATGAGTATGAAAATATGTTCTATGTAATATGCTCATTTCCTCAATTAATTCGATATATTGAAATCGACATAGTATATGAAATCTAATTTCAGATGATATCAAAAACATAGCTTGGTATATTGTTTTCAGCATGGTGATGTATATGTATACAAGGGGTATTATTGAAGCAATTTTAGAAACTTGAATACCGTGTCATGTAGACTTTCATTTGACCATAACTCCTGGAATTTCAAAAACATGCAGAAACTCTGGGTTTGAAGTATATTAAACAGAATTAATAGTGGAGTAACTTAAATGTTACCGTTTCGAAATATCGATATGTGTTCTAATGGAACACTATATATTGTGACATGGATTTTCCGATGACTCCATTATCATTGTTCATCATAATAAGTCTCGAAAAAACAATCGAAAATTCACGATTTTTTTCGATAAACGCATTTCAACTTTTCAGCAAGCAGATAGTAGCTGGTAGCAGCTGATGTTATCAATTTCCATGAATTTTTCGATACAACAATCGGCATGGATTAATTATCTGGTGAAAATTGATTTGAACACCAATTTTCATATATCTGAAGTGAAAAAAAATCTTTAATGGCCAGGTTTAAGATAATAATTATAATTGATCAGAAATCAGCGATAGTGTTGAAATAAAAATTGACACTATTTCGAAATCATCCAATTTCATATGAAATACTTGGAGAGGATTTCAAGTTTAACCTTGACGATGATTCTTGAATTTCTTCGAGGTTTTCGTTGTGACACATACACTTCCAATTTACACACGTAATAGCGATGTGAAACTGAAAAACATATATCCAAAAATCTAGTTCATGTATAGGGTGAGTGAAAAATGTGTACCCAGCTCACTACAGGCGATAGTACATTAAAAAAAAGGTGATTTCATGAATAAATTTATAGCTCAAAATGCATTATAAAAATGATATCCAATACTGCCATTATTTAAAATCTGAGAAGAAGATTGCAGTAATTCAACCAAGCAGAAAAATCACGTGAAGAAATTATCAGCAACTATGTTGTTGACATAAATTCAAAATTCAGAACACAATTGGTCCTGACCTTCTAAAATATCCAAAGAAACCGGAATATTTAGATTATCTTGTTCATGTAAGGTAGATGAACCAAATAAGGCCTATGTCCTGATAAGGCCTATATTCGATATTTCCCACTTCACGATTTGAAAAAGATCAAGTTGATGATATGCGACAATGTCCAATTTGTGGTGTTTGGTATCATCAGATTTGTGTTCGATTCGAGCCCGCTGATTAAATATTTTAATGTTTAGGAGCTTATTTGAAGAAAAAATATGAAACAGGCTGATATATAATATGAATATGGAAAATACATGATGAGAGGTTTATTTAATCTGATCTCAAATGACAGTAATCGCTTTTTTTAGAAAGGAAGTTGAATGCTTACTTGTTTTTATTAGGGCCTTATTAAGACACGTGGTTCCCGGTAAGGCCAAACTGACATTTTAGTTATTTGTGTCCACAAAAGTGTGATTTTTGTTTTCGAAGCAATTCTGTTCCATTTATTATAAAGTTAGATGAATAAATATTGATATGCAAAATTTCCAGTGCATTCCCATCATAAACCAGCTAGTTAGGCATTAACAAAATTAAGGTAGGCCTTATTTGGTTCACCTACCTTAATTTTCTTTCCTCTATCGAATGCTTTTATTTTTTGTCACAAAAAAATCAAGACTCAAGGTCTAGAAAAACCCTTTATAGCAATATCAGTAATGTAGAAGTGTATTCAAAAAGTTCATTTCAACATCAAACATCTATGCAGAAAATTTCAATCTGGTGGCTTTCACCGTTTAGAAGTGACGTGGAGAAATTATTTTAATGTTATCAACTTTGGAAGGATATATCCTTCTCAGTATGCATTTTGAGTCATAAGTTTATTCACCAAACTACCATTTTCTCAAAAAGCTATCATCCTCAGAAAGCTTGGTACACATTTTTGACTCATCCTATAAAAGACTTGGTGAATTGGCCAAAGTGGGCAGTCACAGAATCACAAATTGGATAGTTTCATTGCATTAAATGTGTTTTTCGTTAACTAAGTGTTACTTTATAATGAAAATAAATACATTTTAGACTTTCGCAGTGAGCTAGGGCGTCGATGTGTAATTTTCCTATAAGTGGTGAGCATTATCATTCGTTTCATACATTTCATTAAGTATATTGAAAATGATACGAGGTTAGAATACTGGTGTGAATGTGAATGGTTCGATCAAAATGTATACAGAATTCTGATAATTTGTGTTGTTTTTAGATTCGAATGGCAAGATTTAGTTTGGGGTACTTTGAAGGCACAAACACTTTCAGAAGTGTTCTTGAAGGTGAAGAAGTTTTGAATGGTGGACATGTAATATCGTGAAAAAAATTGAATTCTACAACTGCTGACAAGATAATGGTTTATGTTATGGAATGAATTATGAGTTTATAGTATTTATTTTTCTGCTGGTTTTTGGGAAGTGCCGAATAAAATAGATAATGTGAGATCTCGTTTCAATTTCGTTGATACCTGAACAATACTATGCTTGACTGTCACTTCAAATTTAAACAGAATTTCATCTATCTATTCACGATATTCCTATCACCAGCTTGAGGAAAAACGTGGGAATTAATATTGGAAGTTTGATTTCACCGACTCATAGTTTTACAATCTTTCAAATATTCAAATTCAGTATGAAATCAACAAAACATGATACCAAACACAAGATCTATGTCAGCATTTCTAGTTATTTTTAATGCCACCAGGTGGCGTATCGCTTATGTTAATTCGCCAATACTGACAATAATATTACGATTCACAATCTTTTTCCTATATTCACATCAACACAACTTGAAATAATGTACGTACATATCTTCTCAATTCATTATTTGATCATTTCAGCACATCCTTACTCGATGATATTTACACCGTCCACTTTACAAATCATTCAATCCGTTCACTATTGACATAATCTGTCGAATCTTCGAGGAATATTCTAACCGCACCGATCGGACAGTTATCCAAACAGAATAATATCATGAGCCCTAATCTGCGGAATCCCTCAGAAATAGGGTTAACATGCGTGAGGATGAGCTTTTCAGATGTGGCGGACTGTAAAAATGGCTGAGGATTTCTGTCTCCGAATACCGTGTTTGGTTCGGTTTGCCATTGTATCTGGTCAAACTGCCCGAAATGTCATCCGAATATCGACATGCCTTGTTGGCAACAGTGGCATAACCGCCAGGAAGATGGTAGAAATGATGAATTTTTCGAAATGAAACAAATAATCAAAATACAAGGATCGATAGAGTGATTTTTTTCGAATTATAAAATTCAATAGATTATTTGTTATCAATCGTCAATGAGTAATATAATATACAGTGAGGAACAGCCAAATGGAATGAATTCGATACAAATAAATGGGAGCGTGTTGGGGAAAACGCTCGGACACGTCGATTTGTATTTTTAGATGCGCAATGTGAAAAAAAATAACTATATAGGGTGTGTTATGTGACAGTGGCCGATACCAACTTTCTTATTTATAATTTTCTGAAGAATAGAAAAAAAAATAATATACAGTGGCTGTACCTAGATTAAGAAAGTTGGTATCGGCCACTGTCACATGACACACCCTATATAATAATTTTATTCTTGAAAAAAAAATGGTCATCTAAAAATACGAATCGACGTGTCCAAGTGTTTTTCCCAACACGCTCTCATTTATTCGTTATCGAATTTGTTCCATTTGGCTGTTCCACACTGTATATTATTAAAAAATATGTCAACTTACTTTTACTATTGTCAATCAATCGGAGAGAGAATGAAACACACATTTCAACTGTTCCATGTCAAACTGTATATCGTAACTCAAAGTTTTATTAAAATTGGTCGATCACAAAAATCAAAGCAAATTGAGAATGTGCCATAAATCAAAAGTTCCTCTTTGTCAATGCCAATTTTAGTACTGTTGTTTTAGAATTTCAGTTCTTTAATAAGTTGATGAAATGACTTGCAGGATCCGTAATAATTTTCAGTATATAAATTAATTCAATACTGAAAACTCAAATGAATTTTTATTCATGATGCAAAAAATATACTAGATACCGTATGTGCGAAATACAAATTACCTTCAAAAAATCGGAATTGGTTTGGAAATAGGAAGTTTTGGTTGGGATTGTCCTAAAAAACAGAGTTTTCAAATCAATTGTTAGTATACAATATTTATATTTGATTGAAAACATTCAAAACATCGGTTATGGTAAAATTTTACGAAACATTCCTAGATTTTTGCTCAAATTCACATCTCATGAGCTACAAGGAGGATTCCATTCAAAATGTTACTTAATTTTGGAAAATATATTTTTTGAGATTTTGAAAATTTCAAAAAAGGTGATTTTTTAATAAACTAAAAATCTGATAGGGGTTTCAAGACAAACATGAGTTAATAACAGTTTTCATTTACTTGAAGAAATACGAATAAAGTTATTTTTCATTTGTTGCATACTTCATGAATTCCACTTTATCTAAAACTAAGAAAATTCACTCAAATTCAGTTATCCAGTGTACAAATGAGAAACAGGAGAGATCAAATGAGTTGATGAAAACAAAGTGGAATTGAAAAATCACATGATTCAAATTGAAGTTATATTACTTTGCAATTTCTTCCCTGCTGTACCTCAAGCGTACCGCCTCTGTCCGACACCGTACGCTCATAGAACGTGCATTACCATCGAAAATGTCATTCTCATATCGGTATGCCCTTTTGGCTACTGCTTGTAAACAAGGCCCACATTATTCAGTCTCTCAGCGTGCGTCTATTCTGTAGGGACCCGTGTGTTGATGGGAAACAGGAAAATAGGGATGCTGCTACGTATAATAGACTCTTAATCTTCTTTATTCTCATTATCTGGCCGGTTTCATTGAAAGTGGTGTCGTGCTGAGCTCTACAAGGTAGCTTCGTCCAAATGAACAATGTTTTCACCTTTTATAGAGAGCTTAGCTGAATGGATGAGAGCGAAAGCTGACACATATCTAGCACGTTTTCAACAATATTTACTGCACTCAACTCATATTCAACTACAAATATTGTAGTGATTGAGGATGGTTGAAAAGTAGGGTGATATTTTTTGTGACTTTCAAACCAACCTACCTTCCTTTCTTTGTTCTTTCCACAAGGCAACATTTTTACTACATACTCACCTCGAAAATTCCACTGCAATTTAGTAATATTTCCCAACATCAATGCATTTTTTTTTATAATCAGAAAGCAAAATGAGAAAAGGAAAATAGTATACTACGTGAAATTTAGTGGTCTTACACCTCGCTTGAGTATTATCATTATTATTATTATTTTTGTTATTTATAATCAGTTTTATTATCATCATTATTTTTATTATTTTTCATCATTATGGTAATGATGATAATTATTATCGATCATTGTGGTCGGCGCAAAAACGTCATTAATAACAACACTTATTCTCACGACGACCCCCATCTCAAGAGGTGGGCCGAGTGAGAAATTTCGCGGAATTTCTAAAACTTACAGCACCAAACATGGCGATATCGTTTTATTGCTTCCAACTAAATCGAACTCAATCTCCTGTATCAACTCATGTAATAGAGGTGAATAATTACAAAATCTCTAATGTATTGAGTGACATGAAATGATTTATCTGAAAGGACTTTTGAATTCTTCATCAGAATAACGAGTAATAAGTAATACGTAATCTCAGTTTTCGTTTTTCACGATCATATTTTTGATCTTATATTCCATTTTTTTCTTAAGCTGAACCAACTAGCACTATGTGAAGCTATTTGTTAAATACTCCTGTAAAATTGGGGTATATGTATTTTTTCGTTCTTGAGAAATCTAGTTAGTTGACCAATAATGATTATACAGTGAGGCCCTAAAGTAACGGATAAATTTATTTTCTACGTAATTATGAATGCAAAGGAAAAATTCTGAAATATTTATATATAAAACTACACTTCCTGAATGAAATTATTCACTTGCCAATTCGATACAAATAAATGGGAGCGTGTTGGGGAAAACGCTTGGACACGTCGATTTGTATTTTTAGATGCGCAATGTGAAAAAAAATAACTATATAGGGTGTGTTATGTGACAGTGGCCGATACCAACTTTCTTATTTATAATTTTCTGAAGAATAGAAAAAAATAATGATATACAGTGGCTGTACCTAAATTAAGAATATTAATTATTAATAATTATTATACAGTGAGGCCCTAAAGTAACGGATAAATTTATTTTCTACGTAATTATGAATGCAAAGGAAAAATTCTGAAATATTTATATATAAAACTACACTTCCTGAATGAAATTATTCACTTGCCCTTCAACCCTCTAGGGGTAACAACTACCCCTATGAAAATTTTAAATGAAAAGGGGTAGCTTGTGATACTGCGTTAAGAGGGGTTTTCAATTCTCTATTCAGCAATCTAGCGCGTTTTGATTTTTGGACGTGGATACTTGAGAAAAAAAGTGATTTTATTTCATACAAACAGGTAGCACTCGAGTCAAATACCTGTCACGATTGACTAATCTATTAGTTATTTTTGACAAAAAAGTTGAATCGGATGTTTTTGTGACATTTAAATGACGTATCTAAAATTTATTTTATTTCGCTAAACGTCGTTAATGATTTTTAGTTATTAGTCGTTTATTTCAGCATTACCAAATATTTATGTAATCTTTTTCGAAATAAGCCTTTCTGAGACCCAAAGAATTGAAATATTGATATTAATTGGAGTGGGTGATGAAACAAGAACGCATTTTGAGGTATGCAGATTATTTAATGAGAGATATCCTGATCGTAACATTCCCCAGTTTACTTTTTTCCACCCAAAAATCAAGATGCGCTATATTGCTGAATAGAGAATTGAAAACTCCTTCTAACGCAGTATCACAAGCTACCCCTTTTTATTCAGAAATTGTATAGGGGTAGTTATTATCCCTAGAGGGTTGAAGGGGCAAGTGTATAATTTTATTTAGAAATTGTAGTTTTATATATAAAAATTGACCTGTTTCAGAATTTTATGACATTTGACAGTAGGGGTGCGTTCCACTGAGCACTCTCAACGATCACGCTCACAACCACGGTTTTCGCTGTTCCACTGGGTTTTTTGGCATCACATTCATAGTGGAATGGATTTTGGAGCGTTTTAAGCGTTTATTCGAAATAAGAGGTTATGTTGCAATTTGTAAATGGTATACAGGGTGATTCACCTAACTGGTTCATTAGAGGTTTATGGAGAACTGGAAAAGATATCAATTTGAAATCTTGGTGGATGCTACTACTCAATGTGTTCTATCTTCCTAAAATATTTTCAATACCCTGTTACTTCCGCTTGAACCGTTTACTTTTACATTTTCGAATTCTACGAAAAATTTTGGACTTGTTGCATTTTGAATTTTCTTCCCATCCAGAGCACACTGGTATGCTCATGCAAATCGATAGGGAATTTTGCGTTGGATAGTGTGAAAGTTTTATGGTCATTCTATTTGAAATAAGAAAGTTATTGCCATTTGAAATTTACAAAAAGTAAACTGAAATATCAAACATCCTGTTGAATATTTCGAAACTCTTCTAAGGATACTTGATAGAAAACTCTTTCATTCATGCGTATACGGAGATGGAACCTTAAATCCTGAAAATTGAAGATGATATAGACATTTTAGTTAGTCAGTCCATCTGTAAAAATTTTTCAAAAAAAATCGAATATCTTGAAAACAAATCACGATAGGAAGAAAATTCAAGATGCAACAGGTCCAGAATTTTTCGTAGAATTCGAATATCTGAAAATAAACAGGGTGTTCTATTTGAAAAAACAAAGTTGATATCACTTCCGGTTTAACCGGAAGTAACAGCGTATTGAAAATATTTTAGGAAGATAGATCACATTGAGTAGTAGCATCCACCAAAATTTCAAGTTGATATCTCTTCCAGCTCTCCATAAACCTCTAATGAACCAGTTAGCTGAATCACCCTGTATACCATTTACACATTGCAACATAACCTGTTTATTCGAATAAACGCTTAAAACGCTCCAAAATCCATTGTGATGCCGAAAAACCCAGTGGAACAGCGAAAACCGTGGTTGTGAGCGTGATCGTTGAGAGTGCTTAGTGGAACGCACCCCTACTGTCAAATGTCATAACTGTTCACTCCCTAAGAACAACCGACAAAGTACCGTTCAGTGAGATTTGGCGAATAACAGATGAAACTATGAATCTCTGACCTCATAAATTCCACCTCGACTAGGGGGCTACCGTGCGGAACCTTACAATGCCCATAACGAATCGAAATCATTAGTTAGGCCGTTGGCCTGAATGGGACTCCGACAGATCGAAGACAAGATTCTTTCTTGTTTCTTCGGTCTCGTATAATCTTCTCACACTTGCCAGCGAATGCACCTTACGCAATACGCTCATCAATATCTTTTTCGTTTGTTACCTACCATCCGACGAATGGTTTTGATGAAGAGCTTGTAAATTATGGTTTCAGCGAGATCCGGTGCGATATTGATGGATGGCACCACGTATTTCCCAGAATATCCGCATTTTGGTATAGCGCTAATTATTCACTAAGAAAAAGCATGATCTATTCTTTCCTGTAAACGCACACAAGCACACGTTTTGCTTCCTTTTTTTAAAAAGTATGCGAAACGCAAAAGGAACAAATTATTCATCGTGAATATTGTTGTTTCAAGTCACAATCATAAGTTTTGAGAAAGCTTCGAGTATATGCATCACTCTTCCATTATCACGAATTATCTGTCTTCAATTCTATTTCCTCAATTTCCATAATAACAGCGAGAAAAAAACAAATGTCTTTGTCTCGATTTTGAATTTGACATGATTTTTGGTATCTCTCAAGGTTATATTTTGATAGTATGATTGAAACAATAGTTTACTAACTAAAAGAAGAGAGTGACAGATAATAATGAAAAATAAATAATAATGGAAGTTTTGAGTGATAAGGGCAATTGCATATTATAAAAAATGATGTCAATACAAAAGAATACAATCATAAAGTTGATGAACATAACAATGGATTGACATTCCGAGCATAAAAATATCACCGAAAATATATAAAAAAATAAACGAACAACATGTGTGTTTCATTAGAGCACATAATTCAGGAATAAATTTGGCAAAACTCAAACGTTATAATGACAAAACATTTTTTTTCTGAATGGTCTGTTCTAATTTGTTTCTGTAACTTCTCATCCGAATATCATCTACTATGATATTTTTTATTTTTGTATTTTAGGAATCATCACTCGAGCCTCTATTTTCTGATTTCAGAAAGTCACGGGATATATTATGTGGTTCAAACACAATGTCAATGAATATACTTCCTAATGCAATACAACAACAGTCGAAGGCTTCGAATTCGAGTTTTTCAAATTAGAATCCATCTTCAAGAGCTATATCTCTCACCCTAGAGAATCGATGAAAAATCACCACCTTTGGCAAGAAGAACAAGAACAAGAAGAAGAAAAAGACTACAGGTGCGAAGTGCGATATAATTATGTGTATTGTCCGAAGATTGATGGGGGTCCGCCAGAGGAGGTCAGCGGCTTCCGTTTGATTGCCTCTACCCCTCCGGCCCCCTTGGTCTCCCCGCATTTCCGACTACATACAACCGTCAAATAATCAAGTGTGACCGCGTACATATACACGCATATTATGCCAGCGATGCTGATATAATTATTCTTCTTCTTCTTCTTGATGTTATTCCGCTGCCTCTCGAATACAGGATGTCGGTTATAATAAGCTGAACGAAAGAAAACGTGTTCCGCAAGGGTCTGATGTGGAGCTCCAAAGCAGGAGGATCTACGATATCTGTCCGAAGGAGGCGAAAGGTCAGATGAAAGATCGTACAATGAAATTTTCACCTATCACAAATAGAATCAAAAAATCACAGCCATACACAATTATCCATCAAATTACATGGTTTCATTCAATTGTTTCGACTAACCTCATCTGAAGCGCATTATTACTGGAGCATCCCTGGAAAGTGATGTATCTATATTCAACGAAACAATAATTTCAACACATGAGAAATTATTATCCTCAAATCGAAACAGAAAACATCTAAATATAGAATTATCTTTGTATTTTTACAAATGGATGAAAACTGAATATCACTCAGTATCTTTGATAGGGACTAAGCTGTTTATAAGACGAGCCCAAGTTGATGACAATTCATTTCTTCAAGAAAAACACGAGAAAACGAATTTTTTTCGCTTTGTTGCGTACTTTATGAATGGCACTTTATATTCAGATAACCAGACACAGATAAAACAGGATGGAAAAGGCCGAAATGAATAGTGAAGGGAAAGCATGTGATAAATCCTATTGAAAGGTTACAGAGAGTGGTTACTATTTTGAATATCAGCATCTCTACTTTGTGAATATCTGCAAAATCTGTACAGGGTGATGCCCAGTAGATAAGTAGAAAACAGAAAGTTAGAAATTATTAATTGCATCTACGTAATTTGTATAGTGTATAATATACAGGGTGATTCATTGGGAAATGGGCATACTGTAAGGGTAGGTAGAGGTCACCCAGCTGGTTCTGAAAAACCCCCATATGATGGGTCTAGCGCCCTGTATAAGCGAGATACAGAGTGTTTAATGTATTTCTCCTATTTCTCGCATTGTATATTTTATTCATTTTTACAACATAAACTCATTATCCTGTATGCTACCGAAAACCAAACGAATGAAACTAATATTCCAGGCACGGACTTGAATTTTATCAGGTCAATACAACACCCTGTATGACGAAATTCTGAGAATTGGTTTGCAGATATGGAAAGTGCAGAAAAAAATATTCCAAAACAAATGTGTTTGATACTTCCGCATGCCATTTTTTTGTTGAAAAGGTGGTACAAAATTAGGAAAAAAACCTTTTCGTCTCTGATCTTCCACTTTCAACCAATAAAATCACTGACCATTTCATACTATCCTAAATTTTGGATCACAACTTTGATGGTTGATTTGATACGATTTCAGATGAAGTTGCCCATTTCTCAGAAGAATATGAAACAATAGTTCTATCATCGATGTCGGCAACAGAATGGAATTTCGTGGTCACATCCTGTACATTATTTCGGTTCTCTCATCACCGCGTGACGTTTTGATGGGCTTCGGCCACCTATACGTATTATATGTTGAATAATTACTTGGGACGATTAATAAAAATCTGTCAGTTGCCGTAATAGAAAATGTCTTTACATCATTTATCTGGACCCATGTTGGAACATCTGGCTCAGACTCGGCGTTGGCAATTTCTTCCTCGGCTATTTAAGGAGATGCGGGGATTCGTCAAACAAATGGAAGAATGCCATACTTACCGACAGAGTCGGTGGGAAAATGAGATGACATTTTTGTGTGATTGCAATTGGACACTTGGCGTTTCTATAACGGACGGTTTGATATGCACTCCATGCAAACATTCATGGAAATCTTATAAATAATTATTGCAAAATGAAACGGATTGAACCGATGATGATTATTGCTGTTGAAGGAAAACTATGGGAACACCTATGCTGTCCTATTAGACGTATTAGTTGTATGTGAAATTTCGAAATAGGAAGCGTAATTTCACTGCCAAAATGATTGATATACCAAAGAAAGAATAAGTATTAAGTACAACAACGATATCGCGTTTCATACAGTGAGGTCCTAAAGTAACAGATAAATTCATTTTCTACGTAATTATGAATGCAAATGAAAGATTTTGAAATAGGTCAATTTATATATAGATATTGACTTTACTTTCTGGATGAAATTATTTACTTGCCCCTTCAACCCTCTAGGGGTAACAACTACCCCTATAAAAAATTTAAATGAAAAAGGGGTGGCTTGTGATTTCGCGTTTTTGGACGTGAATACCTAAGAAAAAAGTAATTTTATTTCATACAAACGAGTAGTCGAATACCTGTCAGGATTGAATAGTTCATTAGTTATTTTTTGACAAAAAAGTTAAATCGGATCTTTGCGACTTTTAAATGTCACAAAAAGATCAGACGTATTTAAAATTTATTTTAGTTCGCTAGACGTCGTTTAATTTTCAGATATTGTCCGCTTATTTCGGCATTACTGAATATCAAAATAATCTTTTTCGAAATGAGCCTTTCTGAGACCCAACGAATTGAGATATTGATATTAATTGGAGTGGGTGATGAAACAAGAACGCATTTTGAGGTATGCAGATTATTTAATGAGAGGTATCCTGATCGTCACATTCCCCAGTCTACTTGAAAGTCGAGTATCAAGCAATAGGTGCTGCTTAATATGAACGTAAATATTTGCCAAATACCATACAGGGTGTTGCATTTTCCGAGGTCTCAAATGCCAAGGAGTCATGGATTCGTCGTGCTCAATGTTGCATTCAACAAAACGGAGGCCACTTTGAACAATTCCTCTAAACATTCGTTAATAAATTACTTTTCCATTTGATTTTAATGCTTTAATAATAACAAATATCAAAATAGTATAAACATTTCAGAGTATGTAACTTTGTGCCAATTTATATATTGATTAATTTCTGGGGAAACTGAACGGAATTCGACCAAAAGTCAAGAGAAACAAAATTCAGGTAATAGGTTGAAGAACTTGAAAAAAATATTAAAATTCACCAGTGGCGTACGAGCAAGGCTTTTATGGATTGAGACCTCGGGAAATGCAACACCCTGTATGGTATTTGGAAAACATATCCTTCTATATTGAGCAGCACCTATTGCTTGATATTTATACGAAATTTGAAAGCTCTATCTGCAGTAGATCAAACACAATAAAATGAAAACCTATTTTTTTCTCAACTTTCAACACCCTGTAACTCTGCTTATAATCGAGATCTGACACATGTTCATAGGAACTTTTTTCCTTATTTCATACCAGAGAATACGAACCTGAAATATTGCCGTGCAATTCTGACACACCCTGTATACAGGGTGGGGCACCACATACGACACGATCTCTGTAAACCAAACCATTGAATATATCGAAAGTTTCTTCTTTTCATTATCTGTATATTCATTGAGGTTGCAAGAGGAAATTATTTTGAGGTATACAGGGTGGCTCAAAAAAGTGGTACATATCAAAGTTGGGTGTTTTTTAAATGGAACACCCGGTATTTTGTTGCAGTTTTGGATAGTTTAGGGGAAAATAATACGATTTCATGCAAGGTACCATGTACCTAACTATAACCGTTTTCGAGTTATTGTTTTATTTTTGAAAATGCAGGGTTCAATTGGAGACTGAATAACATCGAAATGTATGGAAACCATCCCTTCCAATTCTGACCAAGCATTAAAGAGGTTCCAGACTATTGATTCCGATAGAACTCGTTTCCCAATATTATACAGGACGTTCAAAATTCATTGTCACTTTTTTATAATTTCAAACGCAAATAACTTTGTTATTTTAAATGGAACACCCAGTATTTTTTCATTCTGAACAATACAAAATTCCATTATCTTTCATTGTATATTGAGGTTCCCTATAACTAGCTTGAATAGTTTTCAAGATACCTATTGGCATTTTCAAATAGTAGTTATCATTTCAATGCATTCTTTGAATCGAGAGAGCTGTGAAACGACATTTATTTGATTTGGTAACAGAATTCTCATAGACAGTTATTATACTTCACTTGATCGAACATTTTACTGTTATTTAGATCCATATTCATCTCAAATTCACTGTCCGACAGTTTTTGAATATGTGCTTTCCGCAAAGGTGGATTGGTAGGGGAGGACCACGAAATTGGCCAGCGAGATCGCCAGATTTGACTTGCCTCAATTTTTTTTCATGGAGATATTTGAAAAATGGGATTGACGACACTCCTCCAACCACATTGAAAAATATGAAGGAGAGAATAGGTGCTGCTTTTCGAAGAGTGTCGCCTCAAATGTTATTAAATGTTATGCAGTTTTCTATAGAAAGAGTAGCTCTTTGTAGTCATCATTTCGAGCACCTAGGTTGAATTGAATACATTTGTATTTCATGTTTCGTTGAAGTTTTTCAGTTGAATGTTAAATGTCGGAGTATGGATCTGAATAAAAACATCATTTCAGTGAACAGTGAAAGTTCAACGAAGTGAAGTATAATAAATATCAATGAGAATGTCGTTTCACAGCTCTCTCGATTCAAAGAATGCATTGAAATTATAACTACTATTCGAAAATGCCAATATCTTGAAAACTATTTAAGCTAGGTATAGGGAACCTCAATACAAAATGAAAGATAATGGAATTTTGTATTGTTCAGATTGAAAAAATACAGGGTGTTTCTTTAAAATAACAAAGTTATTTGCGTTTGAAATTATAAAAAAGTGACAATGAATTTTGAACGTCCTGTATAATATTGGGAAACGGGTTCTATCGGAATCAATAGTCTGGAACCTCTTTAATGCTTGGTCAGAATTGGAAGGGATGGTTTCCATACATTTCGATGTTATTCAGTCTCCAATTGAACCCTGCATTTTCAAAAATAAAACAATAACTCGAAAACGGTTATAGTTAGGTACATGGTATCTCGCATGAAATCGTATTATTTTTTCCTGAACTATCCAAAACTGCAACAAAATACCGGGTGTTCCAATAAAAAAAAACAACTTTGATATGTAACACTTTTTTGAGCCACCCTGTATATCTCAAAATAATTTCCTCTTGCAGCCTCAATGAATATACAAACGATGGAAAGAAGAAATTTCCAAAATATCTAATGGTTTGGTTCACAGAGACCGTGTCGTATGTGGTGCCCCACCCTGTATATTGTAATGAATTTCATATTAACTTTCAGATCACTGCATCTTGAGAAAGTTTCAAACAGAACAGACTGTGAATCTCTGTCGGACCTGATGACCCAAAAAAAAAATCAAATCATTGCTATATCCATTCCAATATTGATTTCACTGAATGAATTGTGAAAAAATCGGGATTCCAAAAGAAATCCGCTAATGACATTTGCAGGTAACGTTTCTACAATTTTCAACGCTCTGTAGAGTAGAAGAGAAAAGTAGGTGAAGAAAACAATGATATCATCTGACGAGCTGGGGGCCTCTCGGCATCTAGTGGAACATCCAAATGTGTCTCGAAATACATCGTCAAAACGGAAATCCGAATTAGGAGCAATCAAAGTTAATCTGCAGTCAGCTGATTGCATTACTGGCCTTGTATCTATCTATGCGAGCTTTTGTTTGTGCATTCGTCTATGATCCGAATATCCCGCATGACGTTACCTTTTTAATAGAGACTCTTCAACAGGACAAACTGGATATGCATAGTATGGAGAAAATAATCTTAGTAGATTAATCTTAGTGCATACAACTACAGAGGTGTAAAAAAGTTGAAAATATCCTAGAATATTTTAGAATTCCGAATATAAACAAATCTGAATTGCTAATTGAATTTGAAATTTTAGAGTTCGTTTTAACGATGAAATGTCTATTTACATACAGGGTGGCCCAACGAAAACGTACCGGAAGGTATAACTACCAGGAAGAGATTTCATCGAGAAAAATCTGAAACACGTCAACTTTGTATATGAGGGGGACAACTTTTATCGCAAAAAGTATAGCCCAAACTTTACCCTCCTAAGCGGGGGTAGCATCTCCCCAATTTTTTCGAATGAGAATGGGGTTTGAATGATACCTCGTCGAAAAGCCCTTCTGATTCCCCATACGTTGCTTTTTTATTTTTGAAATTCCGTCTACTAGTTGCAAAGATGTGGAGCTTTGAAATGTCGCTAGTGAATTTCTCAAAAAATACAAAAAGTAAATCGATTTCGTTTAAAACCCCACCAGTTAGTTGTAAATGTAAATGTTGAGAATATTTTCCTGAAAACAATTCGCTTTTTTTCTGTGTTTGTTGATTACAGCTACTTTTTCGATAAAATCTTTTCCTGGTAGTTATACCTTTCGTTACGTTTTCGTTGGGCCACCCTGTATATCATAGAATACTAACAATACAAAAGAGGCAGTTAGCCATTTCGCCGATTTAAATTTAGAGAGCGCATGCGCATTCAAAGTAGTATAGTAGTAAACGTCAATTGATTTGTTTACATTTACACGTGGCTTAGGGTTATTTTATACAGCAAATAAGAACGAAATGAAATAAGAATGCACTAATGGAATTACGCATGACATGTCAAATCGTAGCGAATATGTGATTTCATTGGTGCGTTCTTATTTCATTTCATTCTCATTTGCTAACAGTTTCATATTCAGATGACTGAAAAATCTACGATATTATTTCATGTTATTCATTCTGTAATAATCCATATCATCAAAATATGAAAATACCCGGTGATTATTTTACCTTTTATTTCAGTATCTCATAGTGAAAAGTAATTCAGGAGGAATTTCATCGAAAATGCATTTCAACATATTCCAGAAAATTTTTCAATATCAATTATTTAAATGATGTTACATATTGTAACGTTATTCGTGGGTTCCAGTAGAGAACAGACTGATTTCCAACTGATGAACTATTTATTTTCACGTACAAACACCAACAAACTATTTATTTCAACTATTTATATTGACAACGATGTAATTACGTCCCGTTCTATTCTTCAACTCCTTGTTTGGAAGCTCGATATTTATATGTTTTACATCTGTTCTGGAATGTTCTAGAACTGTCTTCTGTCACATTTTCTCATCTCTCTTCGTCAGACTACTCACAGGATCTTCCATCTTCTTCTATTCCAGAATATTCGAGAACTTCCAAACATGTGATACAGGGGGCTTTTCAAGTTCGCCTGGATTCCATTACAATATAGCAGCTTTATGAAGACAATTCGTTTTTGAGGCATTCACTAAATAGTTTCACAGTTCTTTTCGTGCACTTTCAGGAAGTTTAGATAACTATTTCTCTCAGGGAATTATCGTAAGTAGTGGAAATATATTACATAAATATTTCCGCCAAGGTCGCGAAATTTTTACCAATTAACATCATTACATGATCATTCATTATGATGAAAACTGAACAGAGAATATTTCAATTCAATTAATAAAATATCGAATCGGACATTTTCCAATTCTTCAATACTGAGTTCTGTGCATTGTTTCTCTATTTTTCGTGCTATAACAACAAAGAATAGCTCTTAGCGGCCACTTGGGAGTACCGAACCCTGAGGTACACCACTTCAACCGTTCATTAGACACTTGAGGCAAAGCACATACGCGAACGTATCTATGCGACGTATCCCCGATACTAAACACGTATCTACTCGCTGCTGGAACGAGAGTTAAGGGAAAGTGACTTTGGAAATATTATTTATCTATAAAATGGCGTATACCTAGTTTGAATTAGTTCGATGAATAAAACCATACTATTTTTTTCTGCAGTAACTATTCAGTAATTATACAAGTTAAATCGATTAAAATTATTTTGGATTCAAATTATAGACGACGCATAATCAAGCAAACAAATGTTACTCACTTTATTTAGAAATACATAAATTCTTCACGTCGTTATTCGAATGAGGATTTTGTCAATCCATTTTCTCAGTAGATAAAGTCGTCTTTTTGAATGAAATGAACTCGCTTAGCTAGTAGAAAATAATTCTCCACAGACAATTGAAATGTTCCTAACTATACCCCAGTGTAGACTATACTTGTTTTTCCACGATTTTGAATCTTGTATAACATCAGTATCCGTATTCTCATTAGAATAATAATCAGCAGCGACATCACAAAATGCTTCACATTTAGGTTATGTTTTCATTATTCGCTGTCAAATTTCTTAGTTCGATTTTGGTCGGCTGCTATCGGAGTGGACGTAGAAAACCGTATCTATACGTCGGACGTATCTCGTTAAATAAAATATAGCTTCATTGTCTAAATGTAACATTTGTCGACAAGTTAAAATGATGTACATACATTGTAAAAATATATCTCAAAAGAAAAACTCTCATTTAGATAAAAACACTCATTCTAAATTTGAAGAGGACACAACAAATAATATATATATAACATTGTGAATTTATACGAAAAAAAAAAAACATAGAACGACTAGAAAGTATAGATAAAATATGCCTCCAAATTGTAGAAGCATTTTCCCATCAGGAATTGATTTTCGGAAACTTTCCAAATCGCTAATGTCTCTGATTTGTTTTGGTAAGTGATCTTAAATCTGCTTGCTTCGATAAATTAAAGTGTATTAACGTGGATGAAAACTAAACTGCGCATGCTTAACTGTCATAAGATCAATCAAGTGTCCAATAAATCTCAAACTTGACATTAAATAATATTTCTTCGAAATTCCGCTGAGCCAAAACCACCGAAAAAACACACACACACACTCATACACACAGCATCCGCCTAAAAGAAGGGTTTCCCGAGCGCACACGGCACCCCAAAACAAAACCCGTCATGCACAGGGTGTCCGGAAGGAGCCCGCCACTCCCACCGAAGCTGCGACAAAACCTGGAAAAAAATCGCGCATTCATCGAATTGTCATCCGATACTCGGCCGTCCGAAGAACATAAAAAACTTTCACGTAACATAAAGAACCTCTCGAACGCCCCGTATCTTTTGACGGGGGTTTTGTGTTGAGGACCGTTAGGTTTTGTGCACGGCCACGACGAAACGTGTAATTTTTCGATTGCGATTGCTGTAATTTCGTGATTTGTGACGAGATATTTTAATTTTTGGCGCGTGTCGTAGGATTTTTTATGGGGGTCGCGATGGTAGGAGAGTGGTGGGGGAAATGAACGCGTGACTATGTTTAAATGTCACAAAGGGTGATTTATTTGACTGTTGTTGAACCAACTCTGTCGGCTGATAGGCTCTAATTTTCCGTTCTGTTTTTGTTTGTTTCATGGAATTATGTCAATATTAGAAAGAATAAGGCGATTTCAGCATCTTCATTCATCAATATGCTATATAAAAAATAACGTTTTTACATTTGTATTCAATAAGTAAACTACATAGTCGTCGTCAATGAAATTTGAGTTTGAGCCAAAATGCGTTGGAATTGTTTTCGATTCGTATAAATATCTTCATCCGCTCTTAATTGATTATATTAGATAAGATAAGTCGAAAAGTCTTAAAGAAATGAAGTTGTTCTTCCTACAGTTGAACATCCTATATATCATTCTATATTAAAATTCTGCTCCAGATTTTGAACAAAATTCAACCATTTTCGAGATATCGAATTTCGAGAATAACTTTTTACTACCTCCAAATTCATTAGGGAAAAACCACGAAATGATGGATATTTATTATGAAAGTCACACAAGGTGGAGTATGTGGATATGATTACATCCTGTATATTTAATTATTATTAAGTATGATAGATTTTGAAAAACATTTTTCGATGGCTATTTTCTTTGGAAAATAATCGACTGTTTCCATATATATCAGCGACTCTGTATATTAACTTCCTTCATACATTTCATGATATTCATCCTCACCCAGTAATATTTCAATATTCATTCATTAATAATCGTATATCCAACTTTATATTCAGTATGTACAAATGTTTAACAGAACTATCAACTCCACTAAAATGACAGTGAGTATTTAATAATGTTTTTTTGATAACCAATCTGGGTTTCGGAAAAATATTCATGTGAATCGGCACTGCAGAGGTCTCATAACTATATAATAAAAAAATTTGATGACAACAAGTATGTAATCGCTGTATTTTTAGATCTGAAGCGAGCCTTCGAAACCATTGACAGAAATATAATTCTCAGTAAAATGAAAAGATATGGTATCGACGGCTATGTGTATGAATGGTTTTCAGATTATATCTTAAAGGCAGAAAACAAAAAGTAAGAATTAGTGACACTATCTCAAACAAACAATATTAAACGATGAAGGAATGCCCCAGGGAAGTGTTTCGAGTCCCTTATTATTTATTATATATTTGAATGATATCAATTTATATGTTGACTGTGAATTTGTCAACTTATTTGCTGATGAAACGCTAATAGCCTGTAACGACACAAACTTAGACACCGCTTTGCAAAAAATGAATGTGATTCTCGAGTTGATAAATTTATTAAAATCAACAAGTTGAAACTTAATGTAAACAAAACCACTGCTATGATTATGACTTCAAAGTACAAGTATGACAAAATTGATTTCAATAGGATTAATGTTAATATGAATGAACAGAATATTAAAATAAATAAAACACTGAAATATCTAGGGTTTCAACTGGTCTGTAATCTCACATATGGAAACCATTTTCAATATATACACAAAAAAATTCCAAAGAAACTATACTTTCACTCTAGAATTTCAAGGCACCTGTCATTAAATACCAAGATATTAGTTTATAAAACAATCATACAACCACACTTTGATTGTTGCTCTTCAATTTTGTATTCCTTAAACCTAAATAAATAGTCTCAACTACAAAAACTACAAAATAGGGGAATGAGAATTGTATTGAAAGTGAACCGATATACCTCTATAATCACGATGTTATCAACCTCGCACTGGTTTTCGGTATCTCAAAGACTATTATACCAGACAATGATATTCGTACATAAAATTGTTAATGATCTAGCAGCAACATATCTCAAACAATCCATAAGTTTCAACTGTGATGTACATCAATACAACACTCGAAACAAGACTGACATACATATAAACAGAAGTAGTAACAAAAGCAGCATAAACTCAGTCTTCTTCAAGGGTTTTGATACATACAATAAATTACCTTGCTCAATGAAATCTGCTTCAACCCTAAAAGATTTCAAATCTGACGTATTGCAATATATTTTCAACAGATGTAACTAAACTTTTACCTAAATTTTTACTTTGTATTGTAATTTACCACGTTTAGAATAATAATTGAGGAATTCATCACATGTAATTGTTAATGTATTATTAGGAATGTCCTATTTACGAAATAAATAAATTATTCTATGATAGAACGATGATGTTTTTTCTAACTTGAAATTTTCAAGCATAAAATAATTTAATTTTCATTGACTAAAGCGCATATTTGATTTTGATGAAACAAATAATTACCTATTTGCTTCAATTTTATTATAGGTTGTAAATATACTCTGCATTCATTCAGTGGAGATACTAATTCAATAAAAACTAAGTACAAAAAGTGATTAAAATACATTTTTGAATGTAATAACGAAAAAAAAATGAATGTATGTATGAATTGTGTATTATAACCGATGTGATTCAATTGTGAAGAAAAAAATGGACAACTCTAACTATTTTCAATAGCACCGGTAAGTTCCTACCATATTCAATAATTAAAAAAAAATCTTTTCACGAGTACTCTATAATTATCTTATATTTATCATACTTCTAGTAACCACGAATCCTAAAGAAGAAGGTATATGAAATAAAGCAAGAAAACTTGTGGTTATATCATCTCTAATCCAAATTATTGCATGGGATTTTTATTGAGAAATGTAACTGATTTTATTGTTGAGATTGAAATAGAGTGAGAGGAGAAAATTCAACTGATTAGCATATGAAATCTTTTCCTGATCATAAACATCCATATTTCAAAGCTGATTGCCTCCCGAAGATATGAAAATCGCACAGAGAGTTCTAATTCATTCATGGTTTTTACTCGGCTGTAATATGGTAATGGGGTAATGGGACGATTAAATGTCATTTGCCTACAGTTTACGACAAAGCAGAACAAGAAAGCAAACAATACGAGATAAATAAAGGCATAACAGAGCGTAGGTGTTGAATTATTTCGTAATTAAGTTGTCCAACATTATTATGATATCGGTCTATTAGCCGGCTAGATATTTCTTGTACCTGATTATAGATACAGAGTGTCATGGATCGCATTTGAAATCTTTAAAAATCCTTGGTAAGACTAGTCAATTCTTGAATGTAGGGTAGTAGGGTAATTTCAGGTATCAGGGAATATTTTTCGTTAATTGGTTGGAATTTTAGATGAAGAAAACTGCAAATACTAATAAATTAATTTTGATAAAAATTCTCTAGCTAGTACAATAGTCTTGACATACCGTTGGAACGAATCCATCCTACCCTGTAATGTCTCGATTTCAGAAATCTCGACGCTATCTGGTGGTGAAATTGTAAACTTACAATTACAGTACATAATGGTTGTAAATCTTGATCCATGCTTTTCAATGAAACGTGTTCAAAGACATATTAAGTGATTTATTTCGGATATAAATGAAGTTTTGTCAACTCCTTGATTAATCACGTTTTCACCGAAGATAAATGTTTCCTCATATACATTTTTAAAACGTTTACTGTTCTCCGCCATACTTATTTATATTTCGCAACGCCCTATACGGTGGTTGCAAACAGCAAAAGCTATGAGTGGTTGATTGAGGATACACGAATCGTTCAAGTCAAAAGCATTATTTTAGTGAACAATTCGAGATTGAAAGTTCTCTGTTATCGTTGAAGACGCAAATTTCAAATTGAAGTACTCAAATATACTTAACCAGAAAACTTTGATATCAACAATGTATGTTACGCTGGCACGACCACTTCAACAAAATTAAAAAATTTTCATTGATTCCACCAGAATTTGTTGCTTCCTAATCGCTTATTTATTCCCCTTTCAGAAATTTTGTTGCTCGACTTTTTTTTTCGAAAATCGTTATGAATAGTCGTTCCATGCCAGTTCAATGTCTCGATAACTCCGTTATCTTTCATCAAGAATTAAAAATGATTTCACCAGAATTTGTTGCTTCCTAATCGCTAATTTCATCCCCTTTCAGAAATTTTGTTGTTCGCCTTTTTTTTTTCGAAAATCGTAATAAATATTCGTTCCATGCTAGTTCAATGTCTCGATAACTCCGTTATCTTTCATCAAAAATTAAAAATGATTTCACCAGAATTTGTTGCTTCCTAATCGCTAATTTGTTCCCCTTTCAGAAATTTTGTTGCTCGACTTTTTTTTTCGAAAATCGTAATGAATAGTCGTTCCATTCCAGTTCAATGTCTCGCTTTTCGAAAAAAAAAATCGAGCAACAAAATTTCTGAAAGGGGAACAAATTAGCAACAAATTGGTACTACATTCTAGTTTATTCATTTCTTGAAGTAGTTCCGAAATGAAAAAGTTGTCGTGCCAGCTTCGCGTGAAGCTGGCATGGAATCGATTTTTTCTGTGAAGGAGAGAAATGCAGGAATTTGAAAGGGGGAACAAATTATTACTACATCTTGGTATATTTGTTTTTCGATATAGTCGCCGAATAAAAAAGTTGCTGTGCCAGCTTCACGTGAAGCTAGCATCGCCTCACTTTTCTTTATTGGCACGAGCTACAAACTTTTGGTAAGGGGAACAAATTAGCAACAAAAGAGCACTAAATCTTGATATAAATATTTTTTAATTTTGTTGAAGTGGTCGTGCCAGCGTAACATACATATATCAACGTATTGAGGGAGAATTTCTATTGAAATCGTAACAAGCTGATATCCTGATTGTATGCTTGCGAGCGCTCATGTATACATAGGCGTTTAACTTGTTGCCTGCACTACAGGGATCTGTACGTTCATTACTAATAAAATTGTGGAATAGAACATACAGGGACTGTCTATTGAATTTTCTGCTCTGGGGAAGTCATTTATAGAATACCAATGGGCGATAAACTATAAACTAACTATGTATCTAGGTTTGATGGTTCAATTTATAATGTAGACTTAACGTTCGAGTATCAAATTCCCAAATAACAAAATATCGATCTCCAATTGGTAAGCAGATGCTTGAAATTAAATAAATATATCGAGAATGAAGGACTGAGACGAAGTTATGAATTTCTTATCGTGATATCAAATCATCATTTATACTGAAATTATCCTGAAAATAACTCGCATGGGTAATTTATCACATATAGGTAGTTTCTCGAATATAAATTATCAAAATATTCCAAACTTCCATCGACGTCGTTATTTATCATTATTTCTTTTTGACAGTTCCTGAATTCATGTATTATATACAAAAGTAATATGTGCTTCGTCGTTATCAATTAATATCAAAAAGTTATAAACTAGATATCCCGTTTCCCAACAATTACGCCATGATACAATTTTCTGTAGAATAATCGTATTTTCCTGAATAGAACATGTAATTATTGTGAATGGTTCTCTGTTGTATGAATTTTAAATGAACAAGCTGAAATTGCTGGATGTAAAACAACGAATAACGCTGATATGGGGATGTTTTGTAGATTATATATGGAAGCATAGATAGTGGTATTTATGACTGAAATCATTTCAGGATTCAAAATAAACGAGACTATGAAATCGTACTGCTATTTTATTCAAATTTGTGCCGTTTTCAGTCGATTCGTATTGAATTTGCCTTTTATTTTCTTTTCTTTTGTTCTTCTGGTGTTTCAGATTACCACTTGGTTAGATATTTTTTTTTTCTTCTTTTTTGGCTAATTTACTAGCTCAGTCATGAATTAATTTCTTTTAAGTTAATTTGAACGACTGTAAACAATTATCTATTTTTCTCCTGATGTACATTCCAAATGAGTACTTTGTTAAACAGAAAATTAATGTAAATGCTGAGATTAATTATTGTAATTTCAACTTAATTATGTTTGAACATTCCAGGAACATACGTAATGATGCTGTTATGGGTTGGATGGAAGAGCAGTTGCCATTATCTCCGGATAGGGACAACTGAATTCCGCCCATTCATATTGTCAAATTTAATTTTAATTTCTCTATGTAATGAATGCATGTTTAGTCGGCAATATGAATAAAGACAAATTATTATTATTATTATTATAATTTCAGTCAAGTGTATTTCGAATATTTATTACCTTACCCAGATGTAATCAATATAGTGAATTTTTCTAAATAGATTTAACAATGTAAATAGTTCATGAGTATTTTGTGAATACTGGAGCAATAAAGGATTATTCATTCTTCTCACTCAACCATACAAGATATTTTTTCTCAAAAAGCATGGACACAGATATATCGGATGATATGAATAATGATTATTATTCCTTTTTATGATTGTCTTAATTCGTTAATGCATATCATTTTCTGGAACCGGTTTTCACAAGTTCTTTAAATTTTTTATTGATTCATTGTATCCAGAAGTTTCATAAATATCGAAATGATCTTGATTCTATTAGACTTTCTTTGGCAAATACAAGAGTCGGCTAACTTTTTCAATATTCAATTTTATTAGTCAATAATATTCTGACAACATCTATTGTAGTTTGAGACTAATTAATTGAGTAAAAATTATCATTATTATTGTCATCTCTTGCCGATATAGGTTTATATGCGACCGAAATTTCTGCCATTCTTCATAGTCATTTGAGTGGTTTAATATAATAGGTTTATTCACACAAGAAAATAATTACACAGAGCAGCATTATTGTGAATAAACAAAAATATTCCACGGAAGCAGTAGGTACTGCTTGTGTGTGGGCGATACACCACCATGAGTATATACAAACAAACAAATTTTTTGAGAATACTATACTAAAATTACTAACAATAAAAAATCAAGCACACAATCATTGTGAGAGCAAAATGAGTATAATTATTAATACAGACTACCAAACAATAAATTTACATAAATACACACACGCTCATATCACATGTATGCTTGTACACATTAAATGATCGCAGGTAATATAATTACGAGTTATCGATATCGATATCGTTTTGGATGAATATCTCAGTAAAATGAGCTGGTCCAATACCAAATTAAAACATATCATCAAATCCATTCCTGGTGAACTTTCCAAATATCCCCATATAACAAAAGGAATCACTATCATATTCTTTATAAAAACCATCCAGACGAACATCATTTTTTAAAAGAATTCTCTTCTACCATACGTCTGTCATAAATCATAGCCGGCTTCATGAAAAATTGTATTAAAACAATACGTTACCATCAATCCATCACTCGTATTTGTGTGGGTACCTACATATGTACACACGCGAAAATCAAATTACATTTATACTTCGGAGGTGTTTGATTACCACCTTTCTGTGATAGGTCCTCGTTAATGGCTTTTTTCTGATACCGAATACACCGAAAAATGAGGAATGCATCAAGAATTACAGTTATGATAACGAGCATTTATTTGTGATATGAATGTGTGTCAATATAATGAGGCTAATATGAGTTCATTTATTCGGATTGACATTGAGAAAGTTAATTTCTATGATTGAAAAGGAAACATTGGGAATAAACAACGAAAACGATACAAGAATTGTTTCATTATCTACATAAAGTAATAAAATCCGACATTTTTCGAAAAAAGAAGCCCAAAGAAATAGGATTAGAAATCAAAGAATTCAAGAATAGCTTCAAGTAATATATTGTTGTATAAGTCATACAGTACGCAAATGCATTCAGGGATTTCAGGGAGTTATTATAATGTGAATTTCAGTTGTGAGTCAGAATAAAATATAAGTGTAAATTGAAGTAGAAGTCTAGTTGTTTATTCAACTATGCAAAGCGTTTATCAATTGTGATAAATCAGTAAAAAAGAAACAATATAGTAAAGGGTGGCCCAAAATCAAAGCAGTATTCGAATCTGTCGTTATTTATGCAATACAGTGTTGACAATTCTAAAAACACAATTCGATAGCTGACAATTTAGGATCAGTTAAAATGGAACGTTACACGATAGAACAACGTGTCTGGGAATAGTGCTTCAAATTTGTCAACTGTGAAGAGATTGATTGAACAATTCTGGGTAACAAAATAAGTCGTTCGAATATTAATATCGAAGCAGTGCGTGAAACTATCGGTGACATCCAGGAACCTCAATTCGACAAGAATTGCAAATTGCAAGAAACTCTCTACAGCGTATATATACTCAATGAAGCCTAATGACAATGCACAGCGCAGAGAGTTTACAGAATGTATTATTGATGTACTACAGATGGATGCTGATTTTTTTTTTCAAGAATTATTGCATCAACCACTAGGGTTATTTGCAACTTCAGTACATAGGTTTAGATTTTTCCTAAGAGGTTGATGGTTTTTAGGTATAACATGTTTTTAATGCTACAATTTCCACTCAATAAAAGTTTCAGTTTATTGTCTATTTTGTAAGACAGTCTTTCCACTTCAAACACTGGGCACTCTATCAAAAAATTTTTCTCAGATATTTGCACATCGCATGTGACCAATTCGCAGCCGGGTAAGAAGTATCTGTTCCTTACGAGACTTTGGTAAGGTTTTCATTGGTAGCACTGATTCCTTAACTTGTCGAAGCTTTGATGTTGATCGGTGCCACTCAGTGTGCCACAAGCTCCTGATAATGCTCTTGAAGTGAATTCTCATTTCTTCGTATGGGATGGTGTTTTCTATGTTCGTTAAGGGATTATTCGAAGCGTCTCGAGCAGCTTGGTCGGCTCGTTCATTGCCTGGAATTCCCATATGGGAGATGCTGATTTTTGTGTAACTCTTTGGTGTGGATTATAGACTGGAGGCACAATTGGGTCATAATTTTTTGAAAATGAGGCTGGTCAAGCAGTGACTATTACTTGTGCTCGATATAATGCGATATAATAGAGTTTTTGTATCGAAATTGGATGATATTGATGAGGCCCGCCAGTACGTGGTTTTAACGAGAAAAAACACTTCAATCACTGCATGAGACATCTACAGGTTGTCTACTCTCCCGATCAGAAATACCCCTAGATCGTGCGATTTATCATTATTCGACTCATTTTTATGGAGTTGTCTAAAATCATAGGTCTATGTCAACAAGTCTATAACCGACAAAATTCAGCCGAATTTATGCGGAATGGCCATGAAAAATTTCGACAAATCAGTGCGAATGTATTCGCAAAGCTGTAGAGGTCATTTATCTAATGTGTTATTCCATAAATAACATTATTCTATGTACTTTATGATTCAAGAAAAACAATCAAGAGGCTGAAAATTGTGTAGATTTTACGTATGACACAAATAACATTGTAAATTATCGATTTCATGATGTATTCCCATTTTCAATACAATTGTACTCCGAAATACTGGAAGATACTTGAAAGATATTATCTTGAAATCCTATGTAGACCTGAAATTTGACTCTCTGCATGCACACAAGTATAATAGCTTATGTCAAAAGGAAATTGAGTTGCATTCAACCTGGCGACATTCTCATATAAATATATCCCATCGTAGAGCTCAAAGCTGTAGGACGCCCTACTTCGATACCTCGAAGTACCTCTTCAGCCCATACAGAGCGTTCCGCGTCCGCTAACCCGTCCTCTTAATAATCCTCGACGTAGTATTCAAAGCGAACGAGAACGACAAGTGTACTAGAAGAATTACTGACGCACCAACTGTTACGAATTCTCTCTGTTTCCAAAAGGCGAGTCCTTCAGGTCCTTGTTTAAGTTGAAGGACCGAAAATATGGCGGTGCACTGCAAGGTGGACAGGTCCGGAGTCGAAACCGAAATTGTCAACGACAGTTTTTAGTCCCGATTGCCACTGATCATGGGTTCCATTTCTAATTCAGGCAATATATAGAGAGTCTCTTGGTATTATTTAAGGACTGGATTATCGAAATAATGTGGATAATTCGTAATTTTTCTGCGTTCTTCAGTCACCAGTACTCAATATCGCTAACAAGAGTAGAGTATATTTATTTGACTACATTACAAAAACATGTTTGTAGCACGTCATTAAATCGACAGAATTATAGAATAGTAATTTTTTTGAAATATATAGTATAGTGTAAAAGTATTGTAAATTGCTGTAAAATACTATTAAAATATGAAAAAGAACAAAAAAAAACATGAAAGCATCACAAAAATAGGAATTAGGTGAGACGAAATTCTATTCCCTACAGAGTCCGAAAATGTTCAATGTATTCCTCTGTGGAATAAAAGCAATGCATCCAAAATAAGTTTTTCATCCTTATTTTGAACACGTTCATACTTAATATTTTCAATTTTGGTGGTAGTATATTGGATAGATAATAATTCAGTGAATTTTTTTGGATTTCGTTAGGCGGAACCTATTTGACTCAGGTTATCTGCTTGTCTAGTACCATAGCTGTGTAAGTCAGATTGTTTAGTGAGCATCGAGGAGTTTATGTGGATCTCTATCAGAACTTGAGAAATATACAAGCACGGCAAGGACATTACTCCGTGCTCAATGAACAAAGGTTGGCAGTGCTCGAGATAGCTTACAGTGGACAAGATTCTGACATCTTTTTTAAGTAAACAAAAAATTAAGAGGGAATCAGTTGAACCACCCCAAAGAATAGTAGCGTAACTTATGTGCTAATGAAATAATGGAAAATATGTTGTTCTGAGTGCATTTAAATTGGTTACAGTTTGAAGTTGTCGTACGACAAATATAGCACTACTGAGCTTACCCTTCAATTTGATAATATGAGGCTTCCGAGATAGATCACTGTCCAGAGTCACTCCTAGTGAACTTGCAGAATGAGTTTCTATGACAGTCGTAGATGAAAGACACAGTGATTATCGTTGTTCAATTTTAGTTTATTGGCTGCGAACCAATTTCCAGATTTATTAACCAAATATTCGTGAGTACTGTGCGGGTCTGATCTCAGTTTATCGGAATGAAGTCGTATTATCTGCAAATGAAACAGTTTTCAAACAATGTGCCATTCAGAAAGTTTTGAAATTCCAATTGGTTGCCTAAAAAATGAAATTTGCCGATTTTGATTAAATTTTTTTCTGACCTCATTTGGAGGGATATAAGAGAACAGAAGTTCTCATTGCCATTTTTTAATCCCCAAAAAACAGTGTTGAGTGATTTTCCGTACGACGTTAGTTAAGAACTGCTGACTAGAAACTAAAAAAAAATGTCTAAAATAGAGAATGTTCAAACAAATTACCATTATTCTCTAAACATAGATAACACCTCCTAACTGTTGAATTCAAAACACTTCTCAACATAACATATCAGGTGTAATGCTCTCGAACTCTTCAAGAACTAATTTCCTAAGCTGATCCTCAAAAACACGGCAGTAAACATAATTTTTGCAATACCCCCAAAGAAAAAAAAATCTAGCGAAGTTATGTCCAGTGAAAGAGGGAGGCACAAAACTGCTATATGTGTACCTACCTATCCATTTTCCCAGAAATCTGTTCGATAGATACTCGCGCACTATTAGGACATTGATGAGTGATCATAGCCTACTATACCATACTCAGGGTCATCTTTAATAAAAACCATTTTTCCGTTTTGAATATTGCAGAATCATATTGTGTCATAATTCGTTGTATTTGTAATAGAATATGCTATTCAATACAGGCTATTCTCTTTTCACGGGCTATATAAAAAAATTAAGTTGATGGTGGTTTCTCCAAAACAAAACGTCGTACGGGAAATCTCCCAACCCTGTTTTATAGGGATTGAAAAATGGCGGCAATGAGAAAGTGGTTTTGTTTTCTTTTATCTCTTCAAATAACGTCAGAAAAAAATTAAAACGAAACCGGCAAATTTCGTTTTTTTAGTCACATCTCCGGAACTTATTGGAATTTCAAAACTTTCCAAATGGCATATTGTTAGACTTGAAAATGCGCAACTTTTCTGTCATTTATCCATCTCCGCATCTCTTATGGTTTCCGAGATCCCCATGATAGACATCCTTATCGTGGACACAGTGTATACATTCCGTTGTTTTGAAATAATAACCGCAAATGCGGTGTTGTCTACTCCTTATGGTCAATATTTACTGGAAATTACGGATACAAACAATGTTTCGGTCCGGTCCTGTGTATCGTATTGACGTGGCAAATGAAGTAATTGCCATTGTATTACACTCATAATGTCGGTTTCGCCCTATTCCGATTGTGATGTTTGTTTTTCAATTGTTTCGACCGAGAAACGCCTTCTATTCTTTTGCGGTCGTTGAAGGATTTTCAAGACGATTTCCGGATAGCAGATGGTTGATAGCGTCGATTTAGATGAGTTGTTTTCTTCATCAGTACAAATGTCATATGTAGTAGCTAAAGTATATGGAAATAATACGTGTAACGTTTTGTTATCAATACGAGTGTGTAATATCAAATAAAACGTATTCGAATGCAGTTTTTTTTTATAAATCTAGTGAAACAACAACGAATGTAATACAAAAAACTTCACAGTGAGTATAAAATTCCTTTTTCATTGGGAATAGAGAAAATGGTAGACAAAATAGTTATATTGGTATAGTTCATTATCAAACGTGTACGAGAATAGTTACGTTGAACTCACTTAGTCATGTACACATATGAAGCAAAACTAATGAAAGTAATTGAATTAAAAATTCCTTAGTCCTTAGAATGGTAGATAGACGTCAGAAGGGGTGGTTCGGACGCCTATGCTACAGTTTTTCTTGATTTCTCCCACTCCTCCTGAAGACTTCCAGCATTGTTGTGTTTTCTAGGGTAAGCAATTATATTATTTGTTTGTATCATTGATTCTCTTTTAAAGAATGTACCATCAAAATTGTCATTTGATTATTTGTTTTGTTTGTATTTCATTCAGTAATTGAAATAATCGTATTATATTTAGATATATCCTTCCAGAATTGATTAAAATAATTTCTCCATGTCGAACGAGGAATTCAACTGCTACTATGTTGTTGAAACGTTAAAAGCTATAACAAAATTGTTCATTGTCTTCTCAAATATCGTTACTGACGTCATATGTGACTACAAAAATGTGTATTTTGACTAGAGCATCTTTTTTATATAATTTTCTTCCCTCTATCGAATTCTCTTCTATTTTTCGACCATAACGAACAAGAAAAAAAGTTGTCCCAAAAAATCACAACTCGCCCTTTAAAAACACTATTTATAGCAATATCATGAATGTAGGAGTGTATTCAAGGAATCAATTTGAACACAAACGTTTATGCAGAAAATTAGGAGGAGAAATTTAATTTTGTTCGGGCCATGAGATTGCTCATCAAACTATATTTTTCATCCACTGTACCATCACGTAACAAATTTTTGACTCACCTTGTATATTGAAGATATATTGAGATACACGCACCCATGTTCATTAATTTTCACTCATTTCATTTTTAAAATCCCCTATTAAGTATTTTACCTCTTCGAAAATACAATTCAAATTTTGCAGGAAGTAATTGGAGGTCCTCTACTCGGTGAGTAATTTAATAGATTGATATGAGGAGTTCATAATTGAAGAATCTGACCTCAAAAAAATCTCGAGAAACTAGGTATCAATAAAGTCAAACCCATTCTTATTTTATAATTATATGTTCATTTCCTGATACCTTCTAGATGAAACCTTCTTTGAATTACATCATTCGATAGAAATCATCTTCGAGTCTTCTCAAAAAAAAACAGACGCCCTCGAATCTAATATAAAGAACGTTGTTAAAAATGACACATTTTTCGACGATACTATCGAATCAAACAATGGGTCTAATGAATAAAACGTAACAAATGCCTTTACTCCAGATCAATGAAGCAAAACCTTCGAAGTATATGAAAAATCTATTTGAAGCATTCGCTCTACAATCGAAGGAAAAGCATTTGCTACACTATAAGCAAATACTTTAGGTAATATGAATAAAGTGATGCTTTTGCTAGGAATCTATAGCAAAAGCTTTTGAAATAATTTAACAGCCGTAAAACGTTACAAAAAACGTGTATAGACATCACCGGATGATTTTAGACACCTTTTTCGTTTCAATAAAGTAAACGTCCAGTGGTTAACTAACCATTTCCTTGGTGAGGAGAATAATGGGGCATTATCACCATTCCAGGAAATGAAAGTGTTCTTGCGATATATTGCTGATCCCGGTTTCCAAAACGGCGTAGGAGAAATCATTGGAATTCACAAAAACAATTATCGAAGTAATGGACTGAATATTGCAAAAAGCAAATTTGTGAATAAGATTCCTATCTTTCAAAAAGGCAATAATGGAGCCCAACGTCTTTGGCAGCAAGTTCATTCGTTTCCAGCTGCTACAACTTTATCATTTTGCAGTAACTCAACAAATTTCACCTGATCGTTCTCTTCACCGAACGCACTTTCCACGTCGTGACTCATAATGTTGCTTCTTCTGCACTAAATTGCTTATTAACAAAACAACCAGAACCAAAATATCTCATTTTTCCAAATGCAAAACAATAGCAAATGGTCTAGATTTCGGAGCATTTACGACGGAGCAAAAGTAAATGATTATTCATGATAAACGAAGCAAATGCTTTTTCTTTCACCTTTTGCTTTTAAGCATTTACTTCTGCTTTCACATTATACTTCGAGCAAATGCTGAATTTTTATTCATGAGACCTAATGGGTATGACAAATTAACAAACCGAGTTTGGAGAAGATCATAATATTGAAAACTATCTCCTACTTTCCTTGAAGCTTCCCATTACAATACTAAAACACTCTGTATGCGAAAGAGGAAAAAGATCACGTGACAAGAATCACGAAAACTCCATCTCCATCAGAATTTCCACGCGAAAAAATCCAGACTGTCTTATTGTTGCCCAACCGTGCCACATCCCCCTACGTGGAATAAAAAAAAGGAAAGGAAAACGCAGGATTTCCATTATCGATCAGTCGGGGAAACGGTACGTCACAAGGAAACGAAAACTTACCCCCGATTTTCGCCCTTAACGTTGACGGCGCGTAGGTCGAATTCGGCGCTAAAATCGACCACGACGATCGACGTAATTTTCCCAACGGGAGTTTCAGCCCCTCCAAAGGGGTGGCGAATGCGCACGCGCGGGTTTTGCCAATGGAAGTGGAGAGGCGAGGGTGGCGAAGACCCTGCACCGGAAGCTTTCAGGCCGAAGTGCTTCCGCCAAAATGGAAGAAGATTCATCGTTATTTTGTTGGGATCGATCGGCCCTGTATTGTACTTGCAGGAAAAAGATGAGACAATGATGTTTCACATTTGAAGATTTCAGCTGGAATTAATGACGCTTCATCCGAATTTTATTCGAACTGTGCTTGATTTGAACTGTGAAAAAAATTTTAATGTCAAGAAGTTAACAAGTTAATGAAATCGCCAACATTATCATTATTAGCAACTATTCAAATATATGCACTTGATAAATATTATTGGCCGTTTATCATGGGAATATTCTCATATCTATGAATACAGGGTGGGGCACCCCATATGACACGGTCTCTGTAAAACAAACCATTGAATATTTCGGAAAGTCCTTTTTGTCGTTATGTGTATATTCATTGAGACTGCGAAAGGAAATTATTTTGGAGTCTACAGGGTGGCATATTATTGTACTGTCTTGGGAGGTTCCAAAACAAATCCCCAACTGCTGACATGATTCCGGTCGAACGAGTAGCTGAAACAAAAAAATCTGAAATAATATTGAAATTGAAGGTATTTCCTATACAATGCTATAGTATTATTGCCGAGAAAATAATTGTTATATTGTACAAAATTTACTGAACCAACCAATATTTAGATCTATTCTCCAAGACGGTCCAAAAAGCTGGTGAGGACTTTATTTTGACACGATTACTCGTTGTTTTACTCAACCAAAGAAAGTTATCTCAGAAACAATAAATAAAATCAATTTTCTTAGAAATTATCATATAAGTTGAAAATAATGGCCATGGTTTGAAATGAAAGTTGACGTGCCTGCAGATTATTTCGAAAATAAAATTCATTTTCTAGATAACGGATTGTAGAATGCATTTTCCATCCGCAATATGATTTGGAATTATTGTGATTATCTCATCAATTACCGGTCAATAGTTCCAATTCCAATTTTGGAATTGGAATTCAAAACGATTTGAATGATAAACTTCACCCAACTTTCTGTTTCAGAGTATTGTTGAAAAAAAGACAAGCAGAAACTCCGCAATTTTTGGCGGGTTATCACAATTATCTGGCATAAATAAATATATAACTCTTTATCAGCACATAATTTGCTCTGTGCAAAAAGAATGTACAGGTATAATAAAATTACAAATTACAAAAAATAAAAATACGTCATCAAAGGGCACACATTAAAAATACGATAGGTAGTGAAAGTTTCCAATAGACGAAAGGTTAAAACTACTACAACAGATTAAAAACTACTCACCACAATCATATACTCTCCGAAGATATTAAAATTGGTCGAATACATAGTCTCTACACTGTTTCTTGGACAGGCTCAAAGATAATGTGTTTTTGATATTAGGAGGTGAATTATTAAAAAGAATGGAACCATTATTGAATACTGTTTCACACATGATATTATCTGTTCTTATGTAAAAGTCATTTACAGTTGGCGTTCTAGTGTGTACATTATCTATGTAGGTGAGCTCATCACTGAGGTAGGTCGGCAACATATCATTTTTCAGCTTGAAAACAAATACCAACATATTATACCCTTTGTTTTACTGACATTAGTGACAATGTATCCAGCATGGTGTTTATAAGAGTACGTTTGTAACACTTAGTATAGCTCTCATTGCTCGATTTTGTGTTTTTTGAATCATATTCAATTGTTCGTTTTCAAGATATTTGATAGTGTTCCACAATAGTCAAAATGGGGTGGTATTATAGATTTGTTGATAGTCAACTTGGAAAATGATGAAACTTTACCGTTAAGCCTGTACAAGAAATTGTCTTTTTTGCAATATATTTTTTTTATATGATCACAGTGTGCATTCATATTTGATACCTCATCTATCATTACTCCTAAGTATTTGAAGGTTTTCAAAGTTTCAATTTCATTTTTATTGATCAGCAATGTCATTTGAAAATCATCATCTTCCATTCTGTCAGCCTGCTTACGCTCGCCATCAACATACATTTGGTCTTTTCAATATTTAGCATCAGTCCATTATCACACAACTATGTGAAAATATGATGTAAGTCTTCATTCAAGAATGATTTTATTTCTTCTGGTTCACCAGCAAAGTACAACAATGCATCATCAGCGAATAATTTCGGTTTGTATGTTTGACTTGATTGTTGATATCATTAATAAACAAAATAAATAATATCGGCCCCAAGATGGAACCTTGGGGAACTCCATACTGAGTTTCCAATTTCTTAGAAAAAACATTGTTATACTTTACCTTTTGTGTTCTATGTTGTAAGTAGCTTTCGAACCAGTTCAATACTTTACCTGTAATATCATATCTATTCAGCTTCAATAACAATAAATCTACATTAATAAACAGTCTCGAAAGGACGCTTAAAATCCAAGAACACAACGCCTATTACATTTTTTTGCTAATATTTATTGTCCACTGTGTTATTAAAAATTGTAAATAGACCATGTTTCATTGAAAAATTTTAATAATTTCACTTGTGAATACGAGGCATTATGAAACATACAGTGAGGTCCTAAAGTAACGGATAAATTAATTTTCTACGTAATTATGAATGCAAATGAAAAATTCTCAAATAGGTAAATTTTTATATATAAAACTACACTTTCTGAATGAAATTATTCATTTGCCCCTTCAACCCTCTAGAGGTAACAACTACTGATGCGTTCTTGTTTTATCACCCACTTCAATTAATATTAATATGTCCTTTCTTTGGGTCTCAGAAAGGCTCATTTCAAAAAAGTCACAAAAAGATCCGATTTTACTTTATTGTCGAAAAATAAGTAATAGACTAGTCAATCGTAATATGTATTTGACTCGAGGGCTACTTGTTTGTATGAAATAAAATTACTTTTTTCTTAAGTATCCACGTCCAAAAATCAAAACGCGCTTTATTGAATAGAGAACCGAAAACCCCTTTAAACGCGGTATCAGACGCTACCCCTTTTTATTTCCCCTAGAGGGTTGAAGGGGCAAGTGAATTTTATTCAGAAAGTGTAGGTTTATATATAAAGATTGCCCTTTTCCGAATTTTTCATTTGCATTAATAATTACGTAAAAAATTAATTTATTCGTTACTTTACGACTTCCCTGTATATGAACATTTGAAATCGTAGTTGAGATGAGATGAGAATGTTTACGATTCACCATATTTTCGCATAATCTCCATACTGGTATCCTTGTTCTCATTCCTAGAACGAAACCTTGGTGTGCTCGTTCGAACGTTCTTATAATTATTTGACTGGTTGCTTTCCTCATTGCGTCACACCAGCGGAAGGCTGTCATTAAATGACAGATTGCTTCGAGATGTGTGCTCGTACGACGATATTTTTTTCATTGTGTTGCTCAGCGCGTCCTATTCCGTGTCAATGATTCGTTTAATGGACTTTCGGAAACAATACCGAAGCGTTTTGGTCCGAGGATCAACCGAAATTATTGTCTCCGACGAACAACGAAAGTCCTCAAGTGTGTTCCCAAATATACAGGGTAGACTCGTTTGTGTCAGTATGGAATTCGTGAACATACACAAAGTCATTCACAAAGCATCTCAGCTACTTTGTTCAGAATCTACCCCTTTACATAATCATATAACCAATATTCATCAATCTCAGCATTGTATGACTAGTTTCATTGAATCCTGAAGATGCTTTGGGAAATGTATCCCAGAGGAGTAATTGCATGATCATCTTTGTCTACCATTGGTTTATTCCCAATAATTGTCTGTCTGAAGAAACCATGATTCATGACATTGGAAGTTAATCCTTTCATTGAATCTGGTGATGGTTCTGGTTTTTCAGGATATCTTGTAGCCATATCGAGCTTCTTCATACGGGGTGTTTCAGAATTGCACGGCAATAATTCAGGTACGTATTATCTGACAGATATGACAAATTCTATACATACTCAATAGAAATTGTGGATATATTTTCTAGGTATTATCTCCAAGACACTACTAGAACACACCTTTCCATAAATATATGCCATCTTTGGCTTCCTGAAGAAACAAACATAAATTATAGCTGGCTGTCCACCATGCTGTTGGGTAAAAAAAAACTTGTGAAATTTTCTGCCAGCTCCCATTGTTTGACACGTGGCAACCGGAATGAACAAAAAAATTACAAAAATTACACATAATTGTCAGTCTACGTCGGTGTCCAGCAATTTGAAACACGCAAAAACCCTCAAATTATACTGATTTCCATCGTTTTAAATGCAGGCCACAGGGTACAAGTACCAGAGTGACACATGGTACCACCAAAAATTGCATATTCGTCGATACCTTCTTCAAAGGTAAATTGTGGGTAATCCAGTGGATCTGTAGGTTTATGTGGGAGTGTATGGGTAAGTATAGACATATCGAGTGGCTCGTTATAACTTTGAAATTCTTTTCATGGACGAAAAAAAACCTAACCTAGAATTTCGTACAGAAAGCAGATATATCGTACTTCTATAGAAACAACATATATTCATGACATGAGAGAAGACTCCCTGTATTATAATTTCATCGAACAAAAATAAAATGACGGAGGGAGAACTGGTGAATATTTTTTCAAGATATACTATGAATTATAATTATGCTATGTGAGCAAAGAGAAAAACCATGGAAATTGGATAGACATTACTATATTTTCATTTTCTTTTGTATTCTATTATGTGGGTAATGAGACTGAACTATCTATACAGTGTGAGTCAAAAATGTGTACTGATATATCCGACCAAACCTGCCATTTCTTTAAATATCGGTTGAAAAGCGCACTGATATAATCAAGCAGAAAAAACATAAAGAAATGAGCTGTAGCAATTTCCTTGACATAAACGTCAGAATTTGGAACAAAATTTGTCATGGCCTTCTAAAATATCGTTACGGATGAATCTCGCCATAAATTTATGTGTCTACAAAAAATCAAATATATCGTCACTTGTGAAAATCAAACTCTTGATTTTACTTCAATAATTATGGATAATAACGATTTACACTTTTTACTATCGAATTCCAATTTAATAACGAGTCTGTAACCTTCAGGAACGCATTTATTTTTCCATTTCAAAATTTAATTGAATGTGGAATAATTCTTCACTTTATTAATCAGATATTGTCGGCTGCTAGGTACTACTCAACGGTACTAGAAATAGGTCTATCATTCACGTGACCAGAAGTAAAACCACATCTATTGTTCCGCCAAACATGGAGATCAATCCTTTCAAATGATTTCATATGAAGAATTGAAATTCAGTTTACGAATGATGTTAATCCAGATTGAAGCCATTGAAACAGTAAGTTGTTTTATAATGCATCATCATGGGTGAGCAAATAATAGAATGCTGACTTTGGAGTAAAATTCATTGAAAAACAAAATGATCCACGATATCAATAAATTTGATTTGATGATTTTCATCATATTGTACGTATTTTTTCGCGAAATGATGAACTTTTCTGATGAACACTATTCATTAATATTATTATCGGCTTTTATCAATCTGTTATACGTTGACATCATGAACTTTTCATCAATACAACAAAATAATCATTATGTAATAATTACTTACTATCCACTGATATCATCAATACGCCGTCCTTTTGGAATTATTCAGAAACTATATTTTCGAGCAATGGTCAATTTTTTACTAACCAACAACTTTCGTACGGCTCTAAAATGTCAGTTGACATACATTTATTCATTCATTCATTCATTCATCTATTCATTTATTCATTTATTCATTTATTCATTTATTCATTTATTCATTTATTCATTTATTCATTTATTCATTTATTCATTTATTCATTTATTCATTTATTCATTCATTCATTTATTCATTTATTCATTTATTCATTTATTCATTTATTCATTTATTCATTTATTCATTTATTCATTCATTCATTCATTCATTTATTCATTTATTCATTCATTCATTTATTCATTTATTCATTTATTCATTTATTCATTTATTCATTTATTCATTTATTCATTTATTCATTTATTCATTTATTCATTTATTCATTCATTCATTTATTCATTTATTCATTTATTCATTTATTCATTTATTCATTTATTCATTTATTCATTTATTCATTTATTCATTTATTCATTTATTCATTTATTCATTTATTCATTTATTCGTTTATTCTTTATTCATTTATTCATTTATTCATTTATTCATTTATTCATTCATTCATTCATTTATTCATTTATATTTGAAGCAGTCATAGTTGATCACATAGTCGATTTTGTTTTATGGAATTTTACACAATGAAATCAAAATGAGAACAAGATTTCCGTATAATAAACTCCTGAAACGACACTAAAAGTAGGTCGAAACCAAATTGAATGAAAAATTTTGGTATCATAATGAAATCAACAATGTGTACGTTGTTTAGTGAGTATGAAGTTGACGGTTGTAGGTTAGGAATAATTCCAAAAATACGGCGTCTTCAACATAGAATGTGTCATGATATTGAAGAAATTTGCCACAGAGTCGTACAATCTTGTTCTAAATGGTTAAGAAAAATAAGGTGAAATTTTAACCTCAAAGTAGAAAAGTATTGATTCCATCACGATAATTTTGCCAAATTCGTGTTTTTCCAAAAAAATCACAATAACCAAATTTTGAATTCGAAATTACATCGTTGTGTCATTTATATGCAAGTCATGAATTATCATTCCTGTTTCATTTTATTCTTTTCTAGTTCTGTTTCAAGTACAGTCTCCATTATTACTGGTGTAACCTTCCCTTCAATTTCAACTGTTTAATACCTTGTTCAAGCCGCTCAGAGAATCGAAAGATAAACTTATCGTGCGAAAGGAAACCAATTAATAGATGCCTACCTAATAGCCATGCTGCATCTCGTGAATGATAGATCTGAAAGCCACACTGAATAATGGCAAATTAATAATTAATAGACGAAAGGCGCGGCGAGATTAAACTATCCAATCACGCTATAGGCTTGGACAATCACGTGTACAATTAAAGATTTATCGCCGAACACTTCTCGGATCTGTTGGTGGTTTCTCGAATATCCTTCAATTCCCATCTCTTCCTGTCATACTTTGCGGTTAAGTTGGGTTTTTTGCCCGTAAACGACAACCTGAATTTTTCATACTTGATTGACGTGAGTACATCTTTTTTTTTTGGTGAATGGACTGACTTGATGTCGGAGACAGGTCCAAAAAAAATTGAAGGAATAACAACGGGAATTATAATGGCGTTTTGATGGAATTTGTAGATATTATTGATGACAATATGAAGGAATGATGATTTTTTCAGGAAGTAAATTTTCATGAAAATACACATTTTTTCTTCACAAATTCAACATGCAGACCCATAATTTGTTGTGGTCAGCCTATAGATGGAAATGTTAGATTTCGAAGGAAATATCCAAAATCAGAAGAAACCATTTTTTATCAAAAGAAATGAGAAGAATCAAAGTTTAATTGAAGACGATAAATAATTAAACAATGGATATACAGGCTGTTCATTTTTCGAATGCTAGATACTTGATGAACTCAGACGAGAAATTATACCGCTCTCAGAATGAGGATTGAGCTATAGCACATCTTAGGGAGAGAGTGGCATTGTATTTAAAATCAGGAGATAGCAAATTGAGCACATGTTGATTTCGATTCGTTGATTTCATTATGTATGAGTTGTATTTCGTTCTGATTCATTACAACTTTCTCGAGAGACGACCCTTTTTTCGCATTGTTCAGTTGAAAATCGTGAACAAAATCAATTCAGCGTCAACGTCTCGACTAGAGATTAATCAAGCTGTCAAAACTAAGTTCACAATATTTTTTTCCAAACCACTCCTCGTAAAAATTATAAGTATATTGAATATTACACGAAACAATGATAAAAAACCATCATGTATGATACATATATGTAAAGAGATTAAAAAATAATCATCTAAAGATGTCGAATTTTAATATGGCGTAGGTGAGCTGACAGGTGTTTTTCCGCCAATTTGAGCATCACTAAATAAGCGATGCCAGCATATTTGAAAACTACATGAAAAACTTTCACTTGAAAATGTCCAGTACAATTAGTTCAAAATAAATACAAAAATTGAATATTTTTGCGATATCTTCAAAATCTTCAGAAATATTCCCAATTTTTCTTTAGATTATTATTCAGCACAAAAATGAACAACTTTTCTCCAATATTCACATCTCTTAAGATAAGTGGGATTCCGATAGTGACATTCGAAAAAATAGAACCTGTATTATTGATCCGTCGAAAGTCTTGTAGGCTTATATAGAAAAAAAAACTCTCAATATAAAAGGGAATATGAAAATCATGTTTTCGCACACCAAAAAGTGGTTCGAACATTATAGTTTTATTTTGAATGACGACAAAACAAAATTAATGATGAACAATGATGAATTCGACATACATATCTATTTTCGCAAACAATTATTTCAATAAATAAGTACACATTGAGAATGTTGTATATATCAATATCAATTCTGGAAATAGATATTGTCGGAAATATTTTCATTGTTGAAGATTACCAAAAAGATAGAATCAGATAGTCATGCAGATTACTTTTCTAGAAAAAAATTTTTTCCAAATATGAATTGTATCTAAATGTATGAATACTTATGTTTCTGCGAAGGAATAAAAATCAAATTGAAAATAAAAAATGGTAATACTAAAAATTACACTAGATGGCTTATCATAGGCTATTTCCATTAACGCATTACGCACACTAATTTCCAAACAAGCTCCCTCTGATGGTGACCAAAACACGCCATTACCAACGATCATCTGTCACAAGAGCGAAAACGAGAATCGACGACGACAAACCACCGATCCTAATTATCGTTTCGTGTTGCACAATTTCATCGAGGATTCGAAACGAACCGACGACCGGACGGTGCCTAATAACACACTCCGTGTCATTAGAAAAAAATCGAAAAAAGAATTGACTTCCCTCGAATGTATCACTGCACCGGCACAATGGCCCCCGAAAATGATTGTAATTATGGTTGGGAGTTCGGCAGACGTCCGCCTATGGCGCCCTGCAGAGACGGAGGAGAACGGATTTGCAAAGGAGGCGAGAGTTAGTTGCACTTAAATTCACCTATTGTATCATTGCAAAGTTAAACTTTTCTCACTGAAAACATATATAGATGAAACTTCTAGATATACATCACAAACACAACAAATATATTTATTCCGGGTGATTCACTAAGGGTAAAGAGGTAGATACTGTATCTCAGGAACTAATTATCCTAGGGGCATAATCGACACCTCAAATTCTCAGAATCTTCTCCAAAATATACCTCGTTACCTTACCGACATGTATACATCCTAAAGTTTACCTTTATTGGAGCAATTTTTGTAATACATTTTTCGACGTATCTAATGAACTGGAGTGGTGGGGTGTGGTTCAAAGTTCTTCCAAATAAACAGCTGTAACTTCCAAATCACTCGACGGATTTAAACAAACTTAGTCTTGTTAGAAGGAGAGTCGGTTCGTATACCGACTCCATCTTATTTTTGATGTGTTTCATTTCGGATGATGCAACTAGAGGGCATCTTTTGATATAATAACAAAAAACGCTATGACTTCATTTCCATGAAAATGTTTTGAAACAATAGCCAAATTATCTAGAAAAAACCTCGATATCTCATTCCTTGTCCAAAATATCGAAGAAAGAAAATTTCACTTTCATACCATTCAAAATCTTATGATTTGATATTTTCTCGATTATACTATCCTCATTCTAAACATGCAAACATGTGCAAAGTATGCGTAATACGAAGTGAAGGCTATGAAAGAAAAGCATCAGAAGGAAATTTCCTCAGTTCGTTTTTGAAACTGTTCAGAGATGGGCTATTCTCAATTACATTTGGTAATCGTTGAATTGATCGAAATCCTTAAAAAATAACAGGTTCGTGGTACACCTGTGATTCGTTCTATTAATATATAAATTATTATTATTTCGAGTATAGTGGTAGTGGATAGCATGATGGAAGACAATGTATTGTTTGAGATAAGATGGTCCTGAATTGTTCAATATTTTATATTCGGATATCATTGTGGAATAGTACATCAGGTTTTGAGAAATAGATTGCCAAACATTGATTAGAGTATTCCCACTGCACTTCGAAATGATCTTCATTCTACGATTTTGTAGTTTTTGGAGTCCAGACAATTTATTCAGATTGAAAATGAATAGGACAAACGATCAGTAGTCAAAGTGTGACTGAATAATTGACTTGTAAACTATGACTCTTGGCTGGAGAAGAAGAATAATTTCTCCGAATTTTGTTCATCAATATACTCAAAATACTCGTCGAATGATAAAGTTTCCACTTCTTGAATTTTTCAACAACCATTATGGGGTCCTACTATGACTTGTACAACGGAAACATTGGTTCTATGATAATGTTTTCCAGATATTCTTATGAATTGGAATTTTTACGGCATTGTGAAAAGTATTTTTTCGAAATATCCATCATCAATGTGAAATTATGCATCCATTTGTTTGTTATAACCATTAGAAGAATCTGTCGAATAGATCTAGTACTTGCGAAGGTATGTCAAGGATAAAATCTGTCACGAAGGAGGAAAAAAACCGCACACAATAAATCTGTCGCAATGTAGAAAATCTCAGAGGATCCTAAACGTCATACCTATTCAATTATACTCAGAACTGGTTTGTGTGGCAGTCAAAACTAAACACAAGAGCTAGTCTAGCTTTCCAAGAAGCAGTCAAAATCCAAATAGGTCAATATTTTGGACCAATTGGTAAATGTGCAAATAGTCAAAAAAGAAAGAGATCACCATTACTTGATATTTCTGTCACTCTGGAATATGATAACATCTTGCGAATGGTGAAAAAGTCGAACCTAGGATTCCAAAATATATACCTGGAGTTTAAATTCAGAGATGTGACTTATCTTAGGTGAAAGTATCCGAAATACAGATTACATGATACAAAATTCATAATTTCATCTTGTATCTGAAGTATCTTGTATTTTGTATTTCAGATACTTTGTGTAGGGTATCTTATACATCACTGACTTTACTACAGACTATTATTTTGAGGATTTGCGAGCCCTTCTCTTCCCCGTCACTGTGTCGCACACGCTAGCTTTGCTCTATTGAGAGGCAGTCAATGGGCCTTTGAGTGGAGAGATGCCCTTTTCTGATTCGGATGGTTTTGAATGAAGTCAAATTGGCTCAAGGGACACACACACACTATACCTCATTATCAAATTTCATTGTGTGTGAATGCGTGAATTCTACGATGGGCAAACGACGTTTTAATATTAGGGCTTTTCTCTTGCTGCCGCCACCGCTCGAAGATTAGGCAGGCGCCATTCGTCTGATAATTTGTGGATCATTCATCGAATGCAATGGCTACATAATTATATTACGCGGATTTGGGAAATTTCTGCTTGGTATTTCATTCTGAAGGCTACTGAATATGACATAGTACGTATGTAGATATTACCCTCAATATAGAATATAGCACCCTCTCTACGTGTAGGATTACATAGAAAAATATCGATTAGAATGTTGTCAACAACAGTTTTTCTACTCTAAAGTTTTGAAAAAGTTCTTCTCTTGTTACGGATTCATTTCGTTCGAACATTACTGGAATAACAATAATAAATTGTTATCATTGATGTGTCTCTTTTAAGGTACTGTTCTTCTCAATCTCATTTTATTCATACTCAATTTAGGTACCCTGTCTGAAGAGTAATCAACAATAACAGCCATAAACAATTTTCATAACTTGTTGACATCATCATCATCAGAATGTGTCCTTCTAGGTAGCTTTCAACTACAGTTGGGTTTTTTGGAAATATTTTCCATATCTTTCGATATGATATATTATTTATAATGTACTGTAAACAATTTTTTATTCCAACATCATATGAATTTGTACTTTCAAATTTCATTTAGTTTCATCATCTCATGTATTTTTAGTATGTTAACGATTTCTGTGTATTGTGTAAGACGTATAATTCGTTAGGTATTTATTGTTTATTGTATAAATCACTTACTGAGTACTCACATTCAATATATTGGCCATTTTGATACTCGAGAATAATCAAAAGTCTACGAGCCCTAAATTTCACGTGAATATTGTTAGTTCTATATTACGATATCTAACTATAGAAAATAACTTAGTGAGATCTGCATTTCTCGAGGAATCTCTTGAATCCAACCAGTTGATTTATTGTGAATGTCAACCTTCAAATGTCACATATACACATAAAAAATTGAGTCGACACCTTCTTGTGATTTATCATCACCCATCAGTATATCACTCCGAGTCACCTCCTGGTATATCATTGATGAAACAAGTGAAAGTACTGAAGGTATACTTATACCACGGTTTTACATACAGGTCTGAAAACGAGGGCACTTTTGTGTAGTAGGAGGTGTCACCATTTTTGAAGAAAGATTCGCCATATCTATCCACTAGGAGTGTAATTGTTCCGGGCTAAGATTGATCTTTGACAGTTCGTATGGAAACAAACGGTTAGTTAGACAACATACATGAAAGAAATATTATTTCCTTCAAAATCCTCTCGAAAGAATCAGAAAAACATTCGTATTTTCATACAGCTGATCGGATCTGATTTATGATTGGCTGACAAAGACACAAAGACAGTAAAGCGCTGTAGGTGGCGAAACACGAGAACCACAAAATTTTCCTCGATGTTTGGGTCACCCCCCACCCTATCAGTATCAAGTCCAAATTTATTCGATTCTGTTCAAGCCAATAAGTATACAGTAAAGTCTACATTATTTTATGTCATCGTCGAAGAAAACAATCAATTATTAGAAGAATTGTAAGAAAAGGGGTCAGTGACGCATCAATCACAAGAGGTGGACCTAGTATTCATCCTTGCGGCACTTCATATAATCCAGTTATTATAATCCAGTTCAACGCACTTTTCGTTTGTAATATAGAGAAATAATTACATAGGTTTTATCTTCTAATTTGTTCCATGTAATTGGTATACATGATTCATGAAAGTTTACTATATTTTTATTAGAATGCATTCCATAGCAGAGTGAATATTTCGTTTATTCAAACAGACGTTTTTATAATTCAACTTTACATTGAATGAAAAAAATGGAACAATGCAATTGTAGAAAACAATTTTTTATGTTCATTTTTAATTACATATTGAAGTAAACTATCGAAATATGGGAAGACTGGATTCAAACAAGCAAAATTATTATTCATGAACAAGAAATTTATAGAGGCTGCCCGTCTTCAAAACTATCAGAGAAATTCTCAGTTTCTTTGCAGATTATTATTCAGCACAAAATTTCAAGATACCCTTAGTGACAGCTTATATAAAAAATCATATTCTTATCGAAGCTTTAGTATACTGAAACTTCTCTTTCGGAAAAAGACAATCATTATGATGATGAAACGAAGGGGAAGAACCTGAACAAACATTGGTAGCGAAAATAATCAACGAAACTATCGAAAACTTCCAATTCCATGGAAATGTAAAGAAATTATCTAAACCAGGTTATTATAGAAAGCAGTTTAATTAAGGTACTTCGATCACGTGATCATGTACGAACGATATTCGATGCATGACTGTCTTCCATAAAAAAGAATGCAGTCGCGTATGCAAATATCGTTGACGAAATTAAAAGTACCACTTTCAACGGTAGTTGAATGAACAAATTGGCGTAACAATGCGGTTTGTCATTCTCAATTATTCTAACAAACGTAAATTGGTGTTGTTTCGTAGTAGATCATGCACATCATGCATTCGTTATCTTTATACTTTACGCTTCATACATTTATAAATTTATAAGGATTCCTCTCTGCACAGATTTGTAATCATATAAATTTTGAATTATTATTTGTTATTCCATCGATATACAGGGTATCCCAGAAGTCGACGGGTAATAGACCAAGTTACAATAGTAGAAAAATAGATTTCAATCTGGCCCAAATGTGTTCATATTTTAGGCAAGAGTTGTGTACTCACATTATTACTCACAAAAAAACTGTCACAGGGTGCAAATTTTATCACTTATTTAACAAAAAAATTCTGTTTTATTATTCATCATTATAACAATTTCTAGGACACCTTGTATAGTTGCTATTGATATCAACAAATATGATATTTGTTATTTTCCATTTTTTTGATTATCTATATACAGGGTGGCCCAACGAAAACGTACCGGAAAATATAACTACCAGGAAGAGATTTTATCGAAAAACTATCTGGAATCAACAAAAACAGAAGAAAAAATCGAATCGTTTGTAGGAAAATATTCGCGACATCTACTTTAACAAAACGGTAAGTTTTAAGCGATATCGATTTACTTTTTGTATTTTTTGAGAAGTGCACTAGCGACATTTCAAAGTTCCATATTTTTGCAACGAGTAGACGGAATTTCAAATATAAAAAGTAATGTATAGGGAATCAAAAAGGCTTTTCAACGAGGTATCCTTTGTCTCCATTTCCATTCGGGAAAAACCAAGAGATGCTACCCCCGCTTAGGAGGGTTAACTTTGGGCAATACTTTTTGCGTCAAAAGTTGTCCACCTCATATACTAAGTTGACCTGTTTCAGGTTTTTCTCGATAAAATCTCTTCCTGGTAGTTATACCTTCCGGTACTTTTTCGTTGGGCCAGCCTGTATACCTACTATGTATGTCTGAGCCTTCAGAGAGCTTGCATTTTGAATTGCACTCCAGTTTTATTCAAATGCATAGAAACATCATTAATTATTGATAAGAATCGCTTCAAATCCAATTCATCTAGTACAACAACTCAGAACAGGCTGGACACAAAATGAATTTTCTATCTCCAGATATTACAGCTGCTTAACCCATTAGATACTAGCGTGCCATCATATATGATATGACAAAAAAGTAATTTTTAAAAAGTCGGTAGCACGCCCCTGCGTTGAATATTTGCTTGCATATCAACGTTTTCAGGATGGGGAGTACCTATTCTAACCTCAAATGTCAATGAACTTAAATGTTATTAACTTTTCGGGAGGAAAAAAAAGATGAGTTCTAAGAAACGGTAAGTTAATTTTTACATTATCGTTATTGAAATATGCCATTATTTATATAGTTTTGGATTTAAATGTACTCAAGGGAGATATCTATGTTTATAAGTTATAGTTACATTCATTGGCATGTCTCTAAAGGTCACATATTGATTGGTGTGTCTTATATGGTACACTAGGCCTTTAGGCTACTGAAATTCGAGATGAAGAAAACATGTCGTGGTACGTATGACTACGCTTTGAGTAGTGATAAAAAATAGTCGTAACTCGCTGGATGGACAATTCAGTGGTAACGGTTTTGTCAACTATACATGGCATTCATCCCGTATCTAATGTCAGTCGCTATTCCAGTACCGAAAAAAAGAGAGTTAGGATTCCAAGACCATTCTGCATTGGAAAATATAATGAGTTCATGGGAGGCACCGATCAAATGGATGCCAACATAAACGTATATAGAATCGGAATTAGATGCAAGAAGTGGTGGTGGCCAATATTTACATGGCTCATTGATTGCTGTGTTCAAAATTCTTGGATTCTGTACAGGAAACATAACCTGTCCGTAACGCAGCTGCAATTCCGAAGGGAAATAGCACAAATATATTTAAAAAGATTTCAGAACCTTCCAAAATCCGGTGAACGACCTTCGATATATTCTGCAAATAGTAGAGTCACGCCCGATATTAGATACGACCGGATCGACCACATCATTGAATACGTACCTAATAATAAGAGAAGACGTTTTTCCGGAAACCATATGCCCTCCAGCGCTGTAAGAACACAATGTCTCAAGTGCAACGTGGGGCTCTGTATCAATTGTTTTGGTGATTACCATAAAAAAAACTAAGGTTCTGATCATTTGTTTTTGAATTTTAAATAAATACTTTTCTTGTTTCTCTGCAATATTATTGTTTTCTTTAGTACCTCAAGGGACTAGTGTGCCATATATGGTACGGGTCAAATCTGTTCTAAATATATGAACAAATTAAAAAAAACGTTATTTATAGTTTATGAGTCCTCAATTAACAAGAAAAACATTAGTTTTGATCAAAATTAAAAAATTGGAAAACTCAGTCAAATAAACTCTCACTTAATGAACTTTGGTGGAATATCTTGAATGTTGGTGAATTTCATTGGCTAAAAGAATTTACTACCATTGACTGAATGTTGTGAAAATACGTTTTTATAAAATAATGCAATACAAAACTCTAATGATGATTCACTTTGCATTACTTTATAATGTACTCAGGCCAGAAGTGGTTCTTAGACCACACAAATTTATCTATTGCGGAAAAGACAAACCCAAATTTTAAAGATAATTGGCAAGAACAACTTTACAAATGAAAATCCACCTTGTACAATTGAATAGTCATTTATACTTACTACTCAATACTACTCTATTTATCATTAGTTTTTTTTTTCGAAAATAAGTTATATTAAAGCGATTCTAGTCTTTAAGAACTAGAAAAAAATTCGAAATAAAATCGAGAGGAAAAAGAAGCAATTGAAGAAATTTGTGATACTGCGAATACTATTGATGAGGGATCAGATTGAATTATTATGGTTTTAGTTCGAGTTTTAATATTAGATTTAGTTACCGGTATTGATGTAATTGTATACTGTGAATGTTTTTTTTTGAATATTCTCGAACGGGTAATAAGGATTGATTTATTGAAAAGTATGTTTTGGAAATAGAACCAAATTCTCCTCTGGGTGCTTTGTTTTTCCAAAATCATCCATACTATTGGGCGAAAGTAACGGAATGTAAAATCGTGTGGAGGTAATGTAAAAATATCCAAATATCTAAACGGGGACCTACAGTCGTGCATTCGGATTTCTTCAGAAACCTACATTTCAAACATATACTCAACTTTTTGCGTCCCCAATTTTTTCTTCCACCATTTTGAATGGTTGGCCGGATCGGATCGTTCGCCTCGTCGGTGGGTGTGTGCGCCTTATTCGTCGTAGTGGGTACACCGTGTGCACGGAGAAAATTATACGCCGGGGCATGCACATATATACAGGGCCGGATTATCCATGAGAAAGATTAGGTAACTGTCTAGGAGCCCCGCATCGACTGGGGATCCGTGTACACACCATATTACATTAGTATATTAAAGTATAAGTGGATAAAAAGGTCTTCAAAAATAAAGCACTTCTGTCAGATCTCTCTTTACCGCAAATAGAGAGCACGATCAACAACCATTACGGTAGCATCTGTGAAGTAAATCGCACGACCTATAACCAATAAGATAGAGCCTTCAGTAGTTGCTATGGAAACGAATAACAAGCCGCGTCGCCGATAACATTTTGACGTTTCATAACTGCTATGAAAAATACGCTACTTTTCATAGGAGTTGTAGAAAAACATATTTTCACTTAATGAAATCCTAATTTTTGATGGGAATGAATGCGGTCGTAGAAAAAGTATAGTACACAACTCGAGTTGTAAGACAATTACGCACTTCTAGAATTACAAACTTTTTCTATTCGTGCGTAAAAAGTGTTCATCGGTATTCTGACCGATCACGGTACTCTGCGGAAGCACATACACAGCATGGGATTGGAAGAAAACCCATTTTGTAGATTCTGTGAACTAGAAGATGAAACGTGCATATCATCTTCCAATGCCCTGCAGTAATGGAGAAGAGGCGCCTTCACCTAGGCGATCCAGATCCACAGGGATTCCAATGCGAGGAAAGCACTATCAGGAATATCCTGACCTTTTGGGGGGAGATCTTTGATTAGAGCCACCAGCTGAGGGACGTCAAGGGATTACCCATACGTCTGGAGGCGCTACGTGCTCCAACTCCACAGTCGACAGTCGAGGTCGACAATAATAATATTCGTGCGAAATATGCTTCTTACAACTCCTGCTATGTAATATTTCATTATTCCTTTTTTCAATGTATGTTGTCGATTATTGAATGTTACATACCTCGCTATACGGCCGATCTTTTTGTTTCCTCATAACTGCAAAAAAAGAACACGTGATCTCGGCTTTGAAGGTGTGAATCAACGTGAATTGTTAATCTACTTGAGGCTAGTAGAGAACCCATTTCATATGAGGAACTCGTCTAGTTGCAAGCAGAACTCACTGATGAATTAAATAGACAGAAAGGCAAGATGAATAACGTTGGACGATTTTTTCAAATCAGTCTCATCCTTACCAGCGAATAATGATGAAGACAGTGATCTGCAGGTTACCATTTCTTCATCATTTTCAGATTGAAACCATTTCAAAAATATATTATACATATTTTGTATGACATAGAATTGTTTCGTGTAAAATGCATTTGTAATGATAAACCATCTTAAGTATTTGACAAAGTTGGAACCGATCCCATTGAGTTTGTATAAATTTGTAGTAGAATAATTGATACCTTATACGGTTTTTCGCTTTGCGGTCAAATGTTATGGAAAGTATCTAGGCCGTAAAGCGAGGTATAGGTGTGATATAATTCTAGAGAAGAGCGCGATTTCGTATCGATTTGACAGCGACGATGACCCTCCATCAACTGACTTCCTTCAGGAATTCAACATTGCAGGATAATTTACAGAAAGTCTTCAAAACCTACATCGATGTAGACGACTGTCTGCTCACAACTGCTTCACTCACATATAAAGACATTTTGTATTCGGTGAGAAAAACTGATGATCAAGAACAAGAATAAGAACATGGTTAAAAAAAAACATGAATTTCACAATTTATATATTTTGAGACATTCCACTTCAAAGTTGAAATTTCCCCTACTTCTCTGTGTCACTTTTTACGCCAGATTGTACAGCTTTTCAGCTAATTTCTTCATAAACGAGAGGCATAACATATTGAGAAAGGATTTACCATGCTTCCATTCTCAAATAAACATTAGACGTGTAATATTGTCCATATTTTGAACGTGCACGGCAAATCCATTTCCAATCCGACATTTATTGTGGTTTGATAGTTGACGACATGATTATATTTACATGCTGCCGAATCTGATTTATCTAAAAATACTGCATTTTCAATGACCTTTCCTAAATTTACAATAAGCTGTACAATCTTGTGCAAAGAGTGACACAGAAAAGAAGGTGAAATTTTAATTTTGAAGTGGAATATCCCGAAAAATATTAATTTTCTCATGGTCCACGACTAAATGCATGGTCTATTGAGGTTGATGAGGTTACTCCGGACCTGCACTACGTACCCGGAGCAGCCGGAGCGTTCGATCGCAACACTCAATTTCGTCTTTATCGGAATTGTGATCAGCGATTGATTGGACGGATGGTTGGTTGGATGGATGTAAATGTGGCGACGCACACTTACACGATACCATCGCCGAGGCATGACTGGACGGATTTCGAAATTTTTCATTGGTCGAACGGGTTACACCTTTTTTTTGTTGTTGTATTCTTTCGGAAAACGTCAAATCCATTTCGGATTCACTTCATACGTATTTTATTGTCATAAGTGTCAATTGGATTCGTTCAAATGAATTAAAAATAGTAAATACATATGGATGGGTTTAACGAGCTTTCTTCAATATGGATTTCTTTGGTTCACTCAGTCAGTTTGGATTGCATAATTGATCATTTCCAATGAGAAGAATTGAAAACAATTTTCATATCGACACATTAGAAACCTATTACTTTCAATTCATCGGGTCTCGTATCTGACAACAATATTTTTTGGGGAAATTATAATAGCTAGATTTTTATGTGCCTATTTTTATAAAACGAAACGAAACGTCGTACGGAAAATCTCTCAACGCTGTTTTGTAGGGATTTAAAAATGGCAAAGAAGAAGTGTCTTTTGTTTTCTTATATCTCTTCGAATAACGTCAGAAAAACTTTAAACGAAATCGGCAAATTTCGTGATTTTGGGGATATCTCCGGATCTAATTGGAATTTCAATACTTTCTGAATGCGCAACATTTCTCTCATTCAACCATCTCCGTATCTCTAATGATTTCCGAGATACCCATGATAGACACCTTTATGATGGACACAATGAAATTCTGAAATTCGTTTAAATTTTTTCACCAGTTATCATGGTTGAGAACAATATGCTGCTCATAAATTGATGTTATCAAAACCAAATCTTTGGCGTATGGATTCGGCAGCGAAATCAAAGGGGTTTCTATTACAATGAAATTCAAGTTATTGATGAAATGTTTATCAATTAAATGAGCTTTCAATCCTGCGGAATAACTATCTCTCAAATATTTGTTGAAGAGAACTATTCTGTCTGCTGAATTTGATTACATCTGTTTTTTCTTCAACTTAGCTCACTATACTTAAATACAATTGTTTTTTATGTTGAGAAATTTGATAGATATTTTTGATTCCTAGGAGAAATCTGGGATTGCTCAATAATAATGGTCTGATGTGCGAGCCTGAGTATGAGACAGGCTGAAGAGTTTATCAAAGAATCATCGCCAAAATTCTCAGAGTACCCACTAGGCCATAATAGGCGAACAATCAGAATCATGATTGGGATTCTGACAGGACGTTGTAGGTTTAACAAACACATTAATAACATCGGACTTACAGATACGACCATTTGTAGGTTCTGTCAAGAAGACGAGGAAACCTCGGCACCATAGCCGTAACGAGGGGGGTTATTGGGGACGTAAGGAGAACAACTGGCGACGAATTAGCAAAAACACCTCGGCGACTTGAATTTAGATTGTCCTGAGTGATTGGGTTTTGGTTGAGAACTTTTGTGGAATAGGGAACGATTGCAATTTTTTGCTTATATATTTTAAATTCAAGATTTTTTTTTATTATTATCCATTAAGTGGAGTAGGTTATGGTAATCAATAAATAGGGTAACTTGTATTTAAGAACCATTTCTTGGTTGTCCTTCACACACACATATACATATACACGAAACTGTAGCTCTTTGGACTCTTTGTCCCGTTTCTCCCCTGAATACAGCCTCATCGAACTGGAGTATGCACAATAATCATGCCTACGCACAACGCATAACGCATATTTTCATTCAATTAAACATCATGACTGAAGACGTTGATGAATCCAGAATCTCCGAGACTCGTCATCGATACAATTCGATATCGATGCCAGGATTTAATTCTCGTCAATTAACAATCAATAGAAGAGCAAAAACAAGCCTCCTAGATATTTAGTCATACTTTCCCGTCTAAACGGATACATTAAGGCGACGCAAGGTATCATTACCGCAATATCCTCGAGTTTTATGTAGAATCCGATGGAATTAAAATTAATGCATAAAAATGCAATGGCCACTCCCATCCGGACTCGTATCGGCCAATGGGAATTTCGTTTATAGAAGGCACAGATTATCAGCCGCGCTCAGACGGCTATTATTATAGGTTAGGATCGGTGTATAAATATGTATGATCTTCGGAGAACACGCTATAACTATACGAACAGCTCATACATATAGATATACATCAGGGTTTGTCAAACTCTCAAAGTATACCGATTGTATACCACTGCAAACACGTTTGGAAATTTTGGCATTCCAATATTTGTGGTTATTTTAACATATTAGATTCACCAAATCAGCTCATACCTGTTATTGGTTCTATGGAGATTACTCTCTAACAGTTTTTTAGATTCATTAGTGGAATTACCTATAGTTTGTCCTTTTTTCGAGTGCCACTAGGGATCTCATTCATTTTGAGCAGAACGAAATTCATTAAATTGACAGAGTTGCACATTTTTGTGATGAATAATTATTTGGAATGGAATTGAGAATATCCATCGTAGTTTTGAAAATATCAATTTTTGTTTTTAATTATTGAGGATAAACTAATCATATAAGTTTTCGAATATGGCATCGCTTTTCCGATGGTTCCCAATCACTTTGGTTTTCCTTATGATCGTCATTTTGAATTTCCACAACTTCTTGCAACGTTTTTTATTCTCTTTACAACGATCTATTACACATGGTGATTCAATATCACGGTTTTGTCAGATACCAGAGGGCTTTGGAAAAAACAATGTACTATGTTAAGTTCTGTCAATGAATGAGTTTAGTTGACAAAATTCAATCTTTACTAAACAATACGAAATTTCCTCGTTTAGAAAGATAATTATGATAAATCATAAAGAAAAATACAATGAAAACAAAAAAGTGAAGTAATATTCTGTAAATTTTATTATTCATTGTTCCTCACAAAATTCGATTTGAAAGAGACATATCAGTTTTTTGGATTAAATCGGATTTGGATTAAAAACGTTTACGAAAATGCTGAAATTCAGAATTGCATTCATAAGAGAAACCGAAAGTTAACAGATGTTTCTTCGCTATCTTTAGAAATATTGAAAAGGTCAAGCTGTATTTGAAAACTCCATGAAAATTTGCCTGAATGAAGTTTTGGTCAAATTGTTCATACTGATAAAATATGAAAGATAACAAAACTCGGTCTGGCGGAATATCTTGAAAATAATTAGGAATATAAATCTTACCCATTTTGCCACAATTTTGAGATAAGCGATATCCCCATATATATACAATATCATACATCGTTGTATCAGTAATAAAATATACTATTCAATACAGGGTATTTTTTTCCACGTGCCATATAAAAAAATAGAGTTGATGGTGGTTTCTCCGAAACGAAACGTCGTACGAAAAATCTATTAACGCTGTTTTGTAGAGATTAAAAATGGAAACGGGAAAGTGTCTTTCGTTTTCTTGTATCTCTTCAAATAACGTCAGAAAAAAATTGAAACGAAATCGGCAAATTTCGTTTTTTCAGGCATATCTCCGGATTTAATTGGAATTTCGAAACTTTCTGAACGGCACATTGTTAGACTTGGAAATGCGCCACTTTTCTCTGATTTAATCATCTCCGTATCTCTTATGGTTTCCGAGATCCCCATGACATCCTTATCTTGGACACAGTGTATATATTCTTTTTGAAAATATGCAGCAGAATTCTTTGCAAATTTATTGTGAACTTCGCAATTGAGGAAAGTTCAATAATTCGGATCTGTATTAAGAAGTTATTTGGGGTTTGGTAAAAAAGTATTGAATAATGAGTTTACTTTTCCTGTTGTCAGTAATGGTAATGGAAGTTATATCCGAGATCGTTAATACAAATTCAGATAATTTCACAATTTCCGATACAGACACTCTTCCCAGATAATATTATTAAAGAAATGAATAATTTGACTCAAGAAGCTCATTTCGTATTGAAATTGCGTGCATTATAGCAAATGAGCTCCTACGTTATTAGTGAGTATTAAATTTAGTACGTGTGGCGTTATTTTGAAAATTATATTCATATTCTTCTTATTGAAATTCAGCATAATTTACTAAGAACCGCGTTTTTTATATCAACCAATAAATATTTATGAGTATCAGTTTTCACATAAGAGTTACTGTTAAAAACACTTTTACCACAATTTTGTCGGTCAATCTATTTCGAATTTCTGCGGCACCTGAATGTCAGCATTGTTGCTGTTTTGCAACTACTATTTCCATTCGGTTTCAATAATAAAATTTCAAATATGTTCAACGGAATGTGACTGCATCTCTTCATAAAATAGCACGAATTCTTTTAGAGTTTAAGGTCTATATTGAACAATATTTTTCAGCCCATCATCTCGCGTATATGGAACAAAATTGTCCCACTAAAACTGATGACGAGACTTTGCAAATTTCAGTAATTTCACATAATTTGGTGTTCGTCGCTGCGATCCCCAATTTTGGGGATTCCACCATAGCAATTTGCTTTTAGAATTCATTATAGACGTGACAGAACTTCCAGCGTAGCATTATTATACCTTCTATATTAAAGTCGTATTATTATATGCTGGCGCAGATGCAAATTATGAATTTTAATATTCATCTTTTACAAAAAACCACTCATTCCCATTATGCAGAACCGTATTGTATATTCGTGTATAGCCCCAAAGAATAGCGTGTTTATGGTCGTCAGCTTTTCTTTATTATTTCATCACAAAAGTTGCGTATTCTTGAAATTTCATTATATAATATGGGGGACAAACTCAATATTCTTCCTCATCTGAAGACCAAAATGATATTCTTCTCATTATCACATAATGCTCCCTTATCTTAAGGCCAAATATGATATTTCAGGTAAGTATTCTCTGGCACAAAATAAGGAAAAAAGTTTCTATGAACATGGGTCCGATCTCGATTATTAGCGGATTTACAGGGTGTTAAAAGTTGAAAAAAATTTTGGTTTTTATTGTGCTTGATCTACTGCACATAGAGCTTTCAAAGTTTGAATGAGTATCAAACGATAGGTGCTGCTTACTATTGTAAGTAAATGTTTTCCAAATACCATACAGGGTATTTCATTTTCCGAGGTCTCAATCTATGAAAGCCTTAAGAAAAACTTGCTCGTACGCCACTGGTGAATTTCAATATTTTTTTCTAAGTTCTTCAACCTATCACCTGAATTTTGTCCCTCCTGACTTCTGGTCGAATTCCGTTCAGTTTCCTCAAAAATAAATAAATTTGTAAATTGGCTCAAAGTTACATACTCTGAAATGTTGATATTCGATTTTGATTAAGAAATTTATTAACAAATAATCAGAGGCATTGTAATGCAACATTGAGCACGACGAATCCATGATTCCTCCCCACTTTCTATCAACACCCTGTAAATCCGCTAATAATCGAGATCGGACACGTGTTCATAGGGACTTTTTCCCTTATCTCGTTTTAGAGAATACGTACCTGAATTAATGCCGTGCAATTCTGAAACACCATGAATATTTGATTGGCTACGATCAGTTGTCGAATATTCACGCATCTACAAAAATATTGGAATCTTATTACTTTGTGATTTATGTAATCGTAGAAATGTTTCTATGGAAATATAATCATTCGATCTATCTAAAAAATTATCTGTGTATATCAATCATTTTTTTTTCTGAGGATGTAGAATTCTTCAATCGTAAAAAACTTCCCGATTTCATTTGCTTCCATTTTGAGTTGAACAATAATTGAAGTTGAGTAGTTCAACATCGTTTGAGTTGTTAGTTGGCTTTCAACAATAACAACAAGTGGCGAACCCGTCCCTGTCCTCAAATTTCTGAGTTTGAAAATGAGCGCACGTTTATTTCCGAAATTACCATAATTTTGCGAAATCGATTACAAAGGCGAGCGCAGTGTTTGATATCAAGTACTCAATTAACGAAAAATCATAAGGGTACATGTACCCCTACCGTGGTATTATAAGCAGTTTTAAGCTTTTTTTGTTTGTGAGTCCATAGAAGAGAGATAATCGTGGTATTTTATAACATTTTTTTCTGTTAATCTGATGTTTCTCAGACCGGAAATTTCGCTGGGAAATTATAATATGGAGCGCGTCGTCTTTCAAAATAAAAATTTGCAAATCTTTAAGTGGGTTAGCATATTAGGTGGGAGGGTTTGGCTGCATTGTGATTATCATAATTTTGGTGTCTATAATTTTATACGATGTTGAAATAATCTATTCATATTCACAAGAGTTTCGGGAATGAACCAAATAAAATTCGGTACATTGAGCGAAATCTAAATCTTACTAATGGAATGAATATTTTGTAGGTCGATATAAGTCATTCTGAGTTCAAAACAGTTCAAAATTAATAATGTCTACACGAATAATGACAAACAAAACAAACTAATTATACCACTTAGCCATTTTGAATCGGCAAACAAAATATTCTTTGTTGTCATGTAAATTTCATCAGTCTGAAAAATAATGAAATCACATTAACAAACAATAATCATATTCAGGTCTGATGAATAAATTTACTCGATTCTGGTAAACATTATAATTATCCAATACCATTTCATCGGCAATTCTGAAACTTATGATAAGTTTGAAATGAATTATTCAAAATGGTCGTTCGAAACACCATATCATTATCAACTGAATTACACAAAAATTGTATATTTCGACTGTAATTCGAAATTATTGTGAGTATATGTCGAAAATGCATCAAAATTACTTTTCACAAATAATGCATTAGCGACATAATAGATTCCAATTTACAGGACACAAGTTCAGCTATAGATAATCTAAAATTCATGAGAATAAAAAGCAACTTTTTTCGTATCGACTCCTGAATCCCAACAAATGTATACAGGAAGAGACTGAAATCGTTGACCGAGGAGTATTATTTTATCTCCAATCGAAATCTTCACCCTCAACTGACTGCAAAGCGCATTTTTGTGTAAACTCAACCTAAAACTATATAGTCTAACAACAGTTATTAGGAAAATGCACATCCTTGTACATTTTTCATACGAATTTTATTGCGAACTGGATATTTATATCGAGTAATAATACATTTTCCTGTTCGGTAACTTGCTATTATTGCTTTCAGATATAAGACTTCCACTTCGTTCAGTAGCGCAACAGAACTTTTTGAGGAACGGTTCATGAAAATAAAGTCAATCAAGAGCAGTTTTCTGCCATTATCTCAACAATTCTTATCTCAAATGGACTTGAAATGATTCCAAATAATTAGGCAATCGATAACGTAATACCAAATGTCATTCAAAAAAGAAATCACCAAACGTTCAATGGCATATGAACACAAGATTTTGTGAGACAATATGTTGGTTTTGTTTTGACCAACTCATATTATCCTGTCTTTGTGTAACCTGAATGGAACTCATTACTTATCCATCTCTTCTCCCGATATTTTTTTCTCGATGTAGTGAATCATAAATGAGGTTTAGCGATGATCAAATGAAGCTCATGAAACGCCACTGAAAATATAAAATATAACCAGCGGAGCTTTGAAATTCGCGTGAATGGGAACGTTGTTACTCTGAACACAGAGAGTATTATTAACATTTTTATATAGAGTACAGAAAATACGAGCTGCATCGAGGTAATGAGTCCTTAAAACTAACCTTACTTCATAATTATTCGATAAATTTGCATTACACTGTTTCTTATCTATCGTCCAATATAGGAATACATGGTTAGTCAAAGTTTGATCGAATAGTGTGATAACAGATTATTCATTTTATGTTTGAAGAGAAGATTATTTTGGAATGACAGTTCCTTGACTTGCAACATCATTTCCACTATAACTGTGTTGATTCATTTATTAATTTATTCAATACGTGAATACAGGATACTCAACAGGTCAATTGGCCCAATTGCAGAGAAGTACATTACATACTATCCTTCGTTTAACAATCGAAGGTTATGAAAATTCAAAGTATATATAAACTAGATTACATCAGTGTGATAATAAAAAGAAGAAAGAATAAAGAAGTCTAGAGTGAATAATTTGCCTCAGTTTATTTTCAAACATAAATATTTTTGTTTATCGTAACGTTATAGGAATTTATACATCTATAAAGGGGAGAATTCAATAGCAAGTTTGTAGAGCTAGGGCCAGTGGTGAAGAGATGTCTATTTCTCAAGGCATATGGTATACAATTCAAAGGGAGAGAATTGGTACAAAAAGCAGAATCAATTAAATTGTTAACCACTTTGTAAATGAAAAATGACATCGAAAAATGATTGCCTCAGTTGCAGATTTTCAATTTTATAATGTTTAATATTAGAATTGTATGAAGAGGAATTTTTTTCACGGTTAGATAGTATATTACACACCGATATCCATTCCTATCGTGAGATTAGTTAGTTAACCCAGACACAAAGTGTCGAGTATATACATATATTGTTACCGTGACCACGGGGTATACAATTGTCACCAATATAACTGAATGTCAGATGAAGTCAATAAATGTCAGATAAAGCCGAATATTGAATTCGCGAATAATAAATCGAGAAACATGTCTTTCGACGAAGAATTTATGGATTGTACCCCACCAGAAGTACTACAGGGTGCTCACGCAGCAGTTCAGGGTTTTGAGGTTGAGAAGTAGATGTGTAATATGACACTTCCCAACCTTCAATGTCGTTATTACTGACATCATTACAAGTTATAAAAAAAATTTAAATCATATTACTTTTGAATTCAGTACTAGTTATCACAATTCAAGAAAATTTCAACCTTATGTGGTAATAACTCTATGACATTTAACTGGGAATTTGTATGTGATTGCTTAAAAACCCTATAAATCCTGGGTTCATCGGACTCACAGACACGACTATTTTTATGTTCTGTCAAGAAGACGAGTAAACCTCAGCACACATTCCGTCCTACTGTGAAGGTCTATCAAAGCGAAGTTTTCTACACTAGGAAAGAAAAAATTATAGAAAGTAAACCCACACATAAAAATTCTGAATTACTCTGGGCTCAGTCAGAAACACCAGACGATCCTAATCCATCTAAAGATTAGACACACCAAACTCACCCACCAACATATTTTCAAAAGAGAGACACCAAAACAATGTGGACTATGTTACACACCCCTATCTTTTGAACACCTATTCAGCTGGCCACAACACCAACAGAAAAAGAACAACCTCAAACTGTGATATCCGTGACTTTGAACAGTTATTTCAATAGTGTAATTCAATATATTATACAGATAAATTTAATGAACATGCTATAATAAAAGATGTATTTCCACGTACCACCGCTAATTATCCTGCGAGGTCGATGCGAGTCGAATTTGAATAAAAAAGAAACTTGCAATAAAGATAGGTCTAGATCCAGAACTCTAACATAACGAGAGGGCGTTCACAATAAATTGAAGGTCGCAGTGTGGAGACTCACAGAAGCACACAATTCAATATAATCCAACTCTATGCCACCGATTCGAATCTTCAAATGATCAATAGAATTTGGAATCTGTAGATCTAATTCGCCAATCTTATCCTTACCCACTCTGTATATCAATAGGTTGGTGGCGTATGCGGTTTGTTCGAGAATCGACTTTCGTGATTTATTGAGTAGTGTGGGAAAAGGATTTGAAGAAATGATGGATGTTTGGCACGGCACCAGAGTCCGCCATCACGAATACTTAGCGACGTGAAGGCGGTTCGAAAGTTGCCGAAAAAAAATAGTTCGAGTTAGGTGAACTGACAGGCACAGGAATACACGGAAATCGATTGGGATCACTATGAATGTGACTCAATTCATAGAGTGGTATATACATTTAGTGAAATCGGTTATTTTGACACTGATGATCATTATTGCAAGAAATGCCATGGTGTCACATCTGCTTGTATCGATCATAGGTTGCTACTTTACCAAATTTGCAATGAAGACGTGTCTTCGTCAATTTATTCTTTCGGAGATTCTTTGAAACATATTTCTGATAACAATGTCGTCTCGACGGAACAAAGGACAGATACAATTTGATATTTATAAAGTATGCAACAAATGGAATCAATCTCTATTTGTATTTTATTCGGAGAAAAAAAAATCTGACTGAAATTGTCCAGGAACATATTTGTCAAAGCTCATTGAATAATGTGGAAGTGACAAAATCGGAATTTTTCGTAAAATTTCACCGTAACCGTTGTTTTAAATCAGAAATTGATTCTTCAGTCTTTGTGATAGTAATTCATTTGCAGAAATCGGTAAGGAGTTTTAAAAAACCATTTGAACGAGAATCATTCAGTTAAAACCTCACGTTTTTCACTCACAAACGAATTCTATGAAATTCGAAGAATAATTGACAGTGTTCAATGGTATTGCCATTCATTTTCATCTCAAAAAACAAACGGAGTTGTCAAACCAAGTCCTGATACACGATATTTGTAATTTATTGAAAACATTTTAAACATCGGTTATGCTAAAATTCTTTCAAAAATTTTCATCACCTTCACATTGTTCAATGAGCTACAACAAAGATGTTCTTGAAGAATATCATCCATAATAATACTAATTTTTCTGGAAATATAACTTTCGACATTTCATTTATATTGGAAAAGACGAAAAAAGAGGAAACTGAATATCTCTCAGTATATCTGATAGAGGTTCAGTTGATTTTAAGATGAGCCTGAATTGATGACAATTTCTATTTCTTGAAAAAATATAAATAGTTTATGTCTATTTCTGGTGTACTTTATGAATGTCACTGTACAGGGTGGGCCAAATTGAAGAAAAAGTCCTGTTTCTAAACTAGATAGATGAAAACTGATGGCAGTGTCACAGCATGTTTTCCCAAAATGTACATTTTCAAGAAGTTGCTGTAACTTCTTTCCTGTTGAAAATATTTTGTTTCTATAAAACCTTTCCAAAGCACTTTTTTACGTAGAATTCAATGGTTTAACTCATTAATTTTTTGAAATCATATATCAATAGTTATTTTTGAATTGACGTGGTTTGACCTGCAATTCATGTATATTGTTTTTTTTTCTTTTTCTCCACGTAAGTGCTTACTTAACCTCAAACCTTGGCCATATGTCTGCAATGTCATTTCCTTTTAGGATTTTCTTATGATACAGCTGATGATGGACCTATGTAGGTCCGAAACATGTACTGTGTGAACTATTTCATAAAGATTCATTGTGGGGACGACTTAGAGTTTTTGTTCCCAGTATTGTCAATAGTTATTGATAGAAAAATCATTTTTCGAAATGAGACAACCTGCATATTTCAATATTACTTGAAATCACCATTCCAAAAATATAGCAAACTCAATGTTTTGCTCAAGATATCTTAGATGTTCTTTCATGTATAGGTATAGGTAGACTTTGGAACGCAAATTTTGAACAAGTAGGCTTTGGACAATGCGGCGATAAAACAGAAAGCCAAAATTCACTAGTAGCTGTCAAATTGAACCTCTTGTTGATGAGTTGCCTCTATTAAAGCTGCAATAATTAGCAGTTTTTTGGTTGGAAATTTCGGCAATAATTGGTCCTTGACCCAACCGATGGCCAGCCAGGTCACCAAACCTAACGCCTATGGACTCTTACCTCTGGGAAAGGTTGAAAGATCCTATTTTCAAATTGCCGACCAACTCCAGACACGGTTTAGAAGCTGCAGTGATGCAAATTTTTGCTTCCCTCACTACCGTTGAATTGATGAATTCGTTAAGAAATATTAAAAAAAATGCCGCCTGTGTTTAAGAGAAGCTGATGGACATTTCGTACACCTTCTCTAAAAAAATTTGTTCTTGATTGTTTTTGATGACTATTATTATTGGTGATCAATTTTTTCATTAGTGCTGTGGACAGCTTCCTCAACTTGACAACTACTAGTGAACTTTGGCTTTCTATTTTATCGCCGCATTGTCCAAAGCCTACTTGTTCAAAGTTTGCGTTCTAAAGTCTACCTAACATATAAAAATCTAAAAAGTCCTGTATTTCGAAGATGTCTTACGCAAAATATTGAGTTTGCTACATTCTTGGAATGGTAATTTCAAGTTCTATTAAATATGCAGGAATATATAGGTTGTCTCATTCGAAAAGAGGATTTTTCTATCAATGACTATTGATATATGATTTGAAAAAATCCATTGAATTCTGCGTAAAAAAGTGCTTCGCATATGTTTTCATAGAATCCAAAAATTTTTAATAAGAAAGAAGTTACAGCATTTTTTCAAGAATGCACATTTTCGGAAAACATGCCGTAACTCAGAAACGGTTATGAAGTTTGTTATAAAAATTGACCCTCAGACACTGTCATCAGTTTTTATCTATCTAGAGTTTAGAAACAAGACTTCTCCTTCAAAAGTGTCCAATTTGGCCCACCCTGTACGGAGTATCGTGAAAAGATGCAAAGAAAAATTTCAATGAAATCACTTTATATGTACTCTGACGAAATAATAGAGGAGGTTATAGCCCGTCCAATTAGAAACGCAAGCTTCTAAAAACTTATTCGTCTAGACCCGACCGAATTCGACAATGTCATGTTATTTAATGGCGCCTTCACTCAATAATTATACACCAAATTATACGAAAAGCTCGAAAAATAAAAGAATTTCACGGTGCCTCCGTTCGACTCATGTATATTAAAATATAAAATATTTCCCGAAGTATCTTCATTTGCATTCATTATCATACTTTTCGAGAATTCCCCGTTTCCAGGCTATAGTTTTTATGGAGAAATCTACACTTTCCCTATTATTATGAACTGGCTTCTTGAGCTGCGTCTCACTGTGTTTTTTATTTTCGAAAAAGTATTAATTTGAATATGCGATAGCTATCAATTATTGCTGCGCCCGCCTGAATATATTACGAGCTGTCCGTACCCGGTAGTCGATTTTCAATGAAAAAAAATATGATGCCATTAGGTATATTCAGTTCGAATACATTTCGATATGAAATAAGCTTCGATATTTGATGCTTTCTTTCGAGTAACTGCGATAGTCAGACATATCATTTATTTCATCGTGGATTTACACGAACGGATTTTTGCTTTTGACATTTACACTACATAAGAACCATGGAAATTAACATAGTTGGATGTTGAACTACACTCAGTAACTTTCATGGACAGATATCTTCAACAAAATATCCTAAAGTGGTCCTTTTACCAGATCAGATAGTTTGGAGTAAAACTACTTATAGAGAGGCAAAAAAAGGTATAATATTCTTCAAATGGTCAAATACACACGTGAACGTATCTTATGACAGCTGAGAATTTCTTGAAATATTGAATATTATACATATCTATGAATGAAATTGAATGCATTCTTTATTTTATTCATACAAATGAAATACAGGGTGTTACATTAATATGGTAAAAAATTAAAGTGAGAGTAGAGAGGACCAAAATATGACGATTGAGCGTAACATCGCTCATACAAATGTTGATGGTTAAAAAAATAGTGCGGTCAAAGTTAAAATTTTATTTGCAAATTTCTCAAAAGCTTCGACAGTTTTTATGATATCGGTTTGAAAATTGGTACATTGAGGGTTTTTAGGACGGCAAACAAGAATATTTTATCAGTACTAACGTAGCCCTTAGAGGGCGCCACTTACCCGCTTACAATTATTTAAAGATACACATTAATACACATTAATAAAACTACGTTATCTTTTGAACAAAAAAGTATTCTTGTAAAAAGTCGAAAAGCCCACCGTTTTTACGATAAACCCGATTTCAAGTATTGAAGTCACAAATAAATTCAAATAATTTTATCAAGAAAAAAACAAGTAGTTTGGTGTCAGACAAGCAAATAGTCAGTTTTCTAGTGCCAGAGAAATCGATATCATAAAAACCATGTCCAAAATGATGTTTATTATTACCGAATAATCACTGCAAAAACTGAACAATTATTGAATAACAAAAAAGGTGTCACCTAATTCATAGAACTGTCAAATACAAACTAGGTACACACCATTTCATAGATAAATAATATTTCCAAACTACGTGTTCGTATCGTGGATACGTCAAATAGATACGTTCACGTCCTTACATTGCCTTGAGTATTTATTATCAATTTGGGATCCCAGATTCCACATTATCCATAGTTTTATTTGTTAAAGGAAATATTTCTACCCAACAGAATTGAATAGTTATTGGATTCAGTCAATCAATGGAAAATATAGCTGAGTCTAAATACATATAATATTTTATTAGTTCATTTTAACTGAAAAAAAAAAATACAGCTTCCTCTTTCGCATTGCAGCTGATTTCATTATGAGGGACAATGAAGGTATGTCTGTTGAAATTCAAACTATAAAAATATTAATGTTATGCAAATGATCAATTTGTCATTAACTCATGTTGAATAGAGTCGGTTCTTCACAATGGTATAATTTTCCTGTCTAGCTAAAAGGAAATTATGTGCCGTCCAGTGGACGACAGCGTGAGAATTCTTAAGGACTACATTAGTAAAAATGACAAATTTTTTGAGAGATAACACAATGAAGTCGATACAATTCAAGTTAATCTAAATCTAAATTCAAAATCAATAATTGATAATCAACTATATTGCCACTTTAACAAAAAGTGTCTAGTCTAGAAAGAGATGAATAAGCTCATTTTCAGATTCTTTTTCCTGGCTTCTATGCTGGATTTAACAATGAATTTCAACCAGAACATTATGTCTGATGATGTTTCATATTTCGTCCAGCATTTTATAAAACAATTTTAGAGATCGCTAAAGTCGAAGCTACAAAATAATGGTTTCATGATGGACAGTTAATCTCCGAATTTGCGAGTCTGAAATAAAAACAAGAAATGTCATTTTATATGGAAAGGTTAATGGGGACAGCATCCTACAGATGCCAAGATATAACATAATCCCTAAATATACCTTCGAGAAACCCTTTAAGGTGTTAATCCAGGATCAGGGATTGAGCAAGGATCTGGAGCGGGAATTGCCCCTTCTTGAAGGAGAAACACTCCAATGCGCTTGATGAAAACACCTCGGTATTTCAGGCAGAAATCTTTGCGACTCTTCAATGTGTAAAAATATGAAAGCTCTTGCAGGGTACAAAGTAAAGGCTAGAATTATTTGGGAACGCATCAAGGAACTGAAACTGACAAGGTGACACGGCGGAATAGAAGGCAATAAAAAAGCTGACGAACTATCTAGCAAGAGATCAGCTAGAGTCTACTTTGGCCCGGAACCAGACCTTGGAGGGCCTTGAAAACACACTAAGGAGTTGTATCAAAAGACGGATCAAAGAACTACAAAGCATAACCTGGGAAAACACACCACGACAAGAATATAGTGAAAAGTAGAGGAAGGTTTGCCACGTGGTAATCCACCACTGTTTGATAAAAATTGATGATTATTAATAAATAAATATTAAGATTTCGAACGGAACGCTTTTAAAGTTTTTTTTTCCGATTTAGGTATTGATATTTTTAAAATAGTCGGCTACAACTTTTTTCTATTGCAAATTTCGTCACCAATTATCAAGAGGTGATTCTTGACACTTTCAAAAAAAAATTCTAGACTAGACGTGCCTTAAGCTCGTGTAAACCAGGCAGAAAGTAGCAATGTTGTCTATCTAAACTCGACGTGCAGTCTTTTTTGTGGCGTCGCTGTAGCTACCCCCTGTGGCCTTCTACTGTTTAATTACGTTCGAATAGTAGGAAAAAAACTCATCCGTCGAAGATAATTAGTCAAAGGTGTTGGCTGATCCTAATTATTTTATGACGTCCGACAAAGGACCGATTGATCAGGTGACTACAAGCTATGCTCATCAGGCAACAAATGAGAATAACGGTGTCGAAAGTTTTCGTGATTCGAAAATGTTCAGCGATGAATGGAAATTGCTCTATTGATACAATTACCACACCGTGAGGTTTTGAATATAGGGTGGCCAAACGAAATCGTACTGGAAGGTATAACTACAAGGAAGAGATTTTATCGAGGAACTAGCTGGAATCAACAAAAACGAAATAAAAGCGAATTGTTTTTAGGAAAATATTCTCAACATTTACTTTAACAAAACGGTAAGTTTTTAAGCGAAATCGATTTACTCTTTGTATTTTTTGAGAAATGTACTAGCGATATTTCAAAAGTCCATTTCTTTGAAACGAGTAGACGGAATTTCAAAAATAAAAAAGCGATGTATAGGGAATCAAAAAGGATTTTCAACGAGGTGTCATTTGACCCCCATTCTTATTTGGAATAATTTTGGAAATGCTACCCCCGCTTAGGAGGGTAAAGTTTGGGTTATACTTTTTGCGCCAAACGTTATCCCACTCACATACAAAATTGACGTGTTTCAGGTTTTTCTTGATGAAATCTCTTCCTGGTAGTTATTTATACCTTCAGGTACGTTTTCGTTAGGCCATTCTGAATATTCCTACAATATGCACCATGCTTGAAAGAAGACCAAAACGATGTGAAACCACAATACTTTTTCATCTGCTTGCTAAGAGATTTTGAGATTATATCTTTATCCATTTGCTGAGGTTTCAAATGAATTTTCATACTGTTTCACTCAAACAATTTTATCTCACTGAACAAGCGAAAGACAGACGACGACTCACGTTATTTTTATGCAGTGGTTTCTCTCTTGATGACCAGCTCGTGTCTCGACATGTCTAAATATACAGTGCGTCCATAAAGTAACGCATAAATTCATTATTGGCTAAATGAACAATAAAATTAGGAATTCCCAAAACAGGTCGATTTTTGATTTCAATTTACTATTGTTTCAAACCATAATCTAATATACAGGGTGAACCACTTTCGTGTAATGACGTCATCACCATTTTTTTTTCAAATAGAACCCTCCCTTTTTTTTCAATTTCCAAATTGCCTTTGCTGAGCTGATTCCAAAAATGTATGATATGTTGCTTCAAATTGGTACAGGGTGGGCAAAAATGCAAAAAAAGTATGAAAATATAAAATGAAGGATAATGAATATGAATATAATCACATATTGATTAATACGCAGTTTGACGCAAATATTTCCGAAAATATGGATATTTGAACTCGTAGAGAATCAGGAACCTGAGAAAATCGCGAGAACCCAATCGGAAAATTTGGAATTCGGTTTTTCGACCTCAATTCATAGTGATTCTTACGTGTTCTGACGCGATGATTCTGAAAATATGGTTATTTGAACTTTTCCGGCGAATTTTATTTTCAAAATAATCCCTATTATTAGGGTCTCCCGGATTATTAGGGTCCCTCGTATTATTCTGGGTCTACCGGATTATTCCGGGTCCTTTCCGAATTATTCCAAGTCTCCTGGATTATTAGGGTCCCCCGGATCATTCTGGGTCCCGCGGATTATTAATCACATAGTGATTCTTACGTATTTTGACGCGCTGCATTTTTGCCCACCCTGTACCAATTTGAAGCAACATATTATACATTTTTGGAATCAGCTCAGCAAAGGCAATTTGGAAATTGAAAGAAAAAGGGGGGTTCCATTTGAAAAAAATGGTGATGACGTCATTACACGAAAGTGGTTCACCCTGTATATTAGATTATGATTTGAAACAATAGTAAATTGAAATCAAAAATCGACCTGTTTTGGGAATTCCTAATGTTATTGTTCATTTAGCCAATAATGAATTTATGCGTTACTTTATGGACGCACTGTATGATCACGTGGTGTAATTGAACGTATTATTTGTCATCCAAGGATATGCATATATTCTTGTGTGAAGGATTTCAAGTACATATTTGAAGACAACTGTTTTTATTTCATGGTTTATGTAGAATTGAGTGTGAAGCATTTTTTGAAAAATATTGGTTTTCTTCATATAGGAAAGAACTGTATCATAAATTCAAAGGAATTTAATGAATTATAATTTCGAAAAATTCCATTATCCTTATTGAAGTAGTCGTTATTTGCAATTTGAAAATATTGTAATTGAATAATAATATATTTGATCTCGAAATTCAAAAATAATATGAAGATTGCTATTTTGAAAGAAACGAGAAATCTGAGAAATGTTGCGTGTGGATGTAAAATGTTCAATGAAACTGTCGGAATCCCTATAAGTTTAATCCTGCACCTTTTCTCCCCATCTGAGTGAACGGAATATGATGTCGAGTCCATTCTTTTGATTCAGCAATTCTAAAGAAACCAATTTTCTTCTTCATTCCCTAAACAGTGAACACATATTTCCAAATTCGATAAACAAAATATAGCAATTTATCACAAGACCTGTTACCCTACTAGGCAATAGTAACAATATAAAAATGCAAATCACTTACATTCTATAGAAAATTATTCTCGTAAATAATCTCTTCAGATGGCATAAATAATCTTTATGGAATCCAGTGACTCGTTTATTCACACTTATCATCTATTATGCTATTAAATATTCATATTATCATAGTAATCTACATTGTCCATAAACATGTGATGAGTATATTATCTGAAAATTGTTTTTTTTTTATGATGGACAATATCATTGGATTAATCTGCTAATGGTTGCATTCCTGGGGAAAAGACTGTTTATATACCCGATGGAAATATGAGAAAATAACATTAACAAAGGGACAACTGACATCACATCGTGTAATTTTTTCCCACGTGTATATGCATATACCTTCACTGCGTATCAAAAGTGATTTACTAATGGCTTCATCACATACCAGGTATAGTATGGTTTGTTTTTAATTGGACATTATTAATTACCCTGACTGTTTGTTCGAATATGCACGCTGCTTTTACCGTTTTAATTACGAATGAATTATGACTTGAGAATGACATAAAATTGCGATATACCTACAAGTAGCTGCAATATTTCGATCTGACTTTCGAAGGACTTTACGAAGAGTTCAAGAAGTAAAAAAACTATACATTCTGAAATGGCATTTGAAATCAATCTAAGTCTTCTCATTATATTCAACAATAATTAATATAAGTACCATGAGAAAATAAAAAATACATCGAACCAAAAAGTGACGTGAATACAATGATAAAGTACGTTATATTGATGGATCGGTAATTAATGTTAGTCCAATTTGAGAATTTAGAAATTCATCACCATCTTCATGTAATAACATTGATTATGTTGATAAATTATGTGCATTGCTGAAAACAAAGTTTCATCTTTCGATGAATTTTTCTTCTTTGAAACAATGTATAAAATGTTGATATAATGAACTGTGTAAATAAGCCTCGTTCATTGTTCTAAAGAACTAAATTCATTGATTCATATTTATATTCGTTGATACAATAATCATCAATATATCAATAATCAATAATCATCATAATAATAAATGACCTTGATCGTTTCTGTATATGCATTTTATTGATTCATGATAGTATTCTTCATTATCACGAACAGTGTCATTCATAATATTCATTGGCATTCATTTTCTAAAAGTATAATGATGATGAAATAATGATCGCATTCGTTTATATTATGAAATAATGATAGTTTTTATGTGAATAATTTTATTTATCATTGAATACATACATTTAGAGTTCGTGTCTTATATACTTGGACTTTGATAACATGCCTGTCACAATATATACAGGGTGGGGCACCACATACGACACGGTCTCTGTAAACCAAACCATTGAATATTTCGGAAATTTCTTTCTTTCATTATCTGTATATCCATTGAGGCTGCAAAAGGAAATTGTTTTGAAGTATACAGGGTGGCTCAATAAAGTGTGACATCAATGTTGTGTTTTTTTAAAGGAACACCCGGTATTTCGTTGCAGTTTTGGATAGTTCAGGAAAAAATAATACGATTTCATGGGAGGTACCATGTACCTAACTATAATCGTTTTCGAGTTATTGTTATCTTTTTGAAAATGCAGGGTACAATTGGAGACTGAATAACATCGAAATGTATAAAAACCATTTCTTCCAATTCTGACCAAGCATTAAAGAGGTTTCAGGCTATCGATTTCGATAGAACCCGTTTCCCAATATTATACAGGACGTTCAAAATTCATTGTCACTTTTTTATGATTTCGAACGCAGATAACTTTGTTATTTCAAATGGAACAGCCTGTATTTTTTCAATCTGAACAATACAAAATTCGATTATCTTTCATTTTATATAAAGGTTCCCTATACCTCTCTTGAATAGATTTCAAGATATTGGCATTTTTATAGTTGTTATCATTTCAATGCATTCTTCGAATCGAGAGAGCTGTGAAACACATATATTTGATTTGGCAACAGAATTCTCATTGACAGTTATTATTATACTTCACTTCATCGAACATTTCACTGTTATTCAGATCCATATTCATTTCAAATCCACTGTGAGACAGTTTTTGAATATGTGCATTCCGCAAAGGTGGATTGGTAGGGAAGTACCACGAAATTGGCCAGCGAGATCGCCAGATTTGACTTAACTTGATTTTTTTCATGGAGATATTTGAAGAATGGGATTGACGACACTCCTCCAACCACATTGGAAAATATGAAGGAGAGAATAAGGGCTGCTTTTCGAAGAGTGTCTTCGAGCATCTAGTTTGAATTGAATACATTTGTATTTCATGTTTTGTTGAAGTTTTTCAATTGAATAATAAAAAAATTATCTGTTTAATGAACTGCGGTCGGAATATGGATCTGAATAAAAACTTCATTTCAGTGAACAGTAAAAGTTCGATGAAGTAAAGTATAATAACTGTCAATGAGAATTCTGTTACCAAATCAAATAAATGTCGTTTCACAGCTCTCTCGATTCAAAGAATGCATTGAAATGATAACTACTATTTGAAAATGCCAATATCTTGGAAACTATTCGAGCTAGGTATAGGGAACCTTGATATAAAATGAAGGATAATCGAATTTTGTATTGTTCAGATTGAAAAAATACAGAGTGTTCCATTTAAACTATTCGAGAAAGGTATAGGAAACCTTGATATAAAATGAAAGATAATCGAATTTTGTATTGTTCAGATTGAAAAAATACAGAGTGTTCCATTCAAAATAACAAAGTTATCTGCGTTTGAAGTTATAAAAAAGTGAAAAAGAATTTTGAACGTCCTGTATGATATTGGAAAACGGGTTCTACCGGAATCAATAGCCTGAAATCTTTTTGATGCTTGGTCAGAATTGGAAGGAACGGTTTCCATACATTTCGATGTTATTCACTTTCCAATTGTATCGGGGTGCAAAGCTAGTTCGCCTCCTCGTGGTGCACCCTGGGTAACGCTAAATGAACTAGCAAAGAACTGGCGGTCAGACAAACCAAGAAGGTTCTCCTGACCACACGAGAGACAAACACATCACAGAAGAATGTCCTAGAATAGCCTACGAGGGGACATCCGAAGATTTCCTGATCAATTACATATACTCTTTAGATGTATATTTATAAAACAATTTAATGTGTCTTTGTGCCATACGCTAAATAATATCCAATTGTATCCTGCATTTTCAAAAAGATAACAATAACTCGAAAACGTTTATAGTTAAGTACATGGTACCTCCCATAAAATCGTATTATTTTTCCCAGAACTATCTAAAACTGCAATAAAATACTGGGTGTTCCTAATGAAAAAACACAACTTTGATGTCACACTTTTTTGAGCCACCCTGTATACTTCAAAATAATTTCCTTGTGCAGTCTCAATGAATATACAGTGAATGATAAGAAGAAATTCCCGAAATATTGAGTGGTTTGGTTTACAGAGACCGTGTCGTATGTGGTGCCCCACCCTGTATATTCGAATCGAATATATATCTTACTGTTCATGAACAATGAAGTAACGGTTTTTGATGAATTGGTTTCTAAGTTTTCCACTCAAGTTTGAGTCTTGGTTATTTTGATGAACTTGATAATCAATTCAATTATTTTGGATGAATGATCGAAGTATACATTTTTCATATAATGAATAGTATTCGAGATAATCAATGTTTGTTACCCGATGTACAAGATTGCCCAAAAAGAATATAGATGAATGATTGAATTTCATTAAAATCCTATCAAAGAAACGGTGCTGTGGTGTTTCCATGATATTCAAATTATTTTGCGACTTTTTCATATGCAAGATGTAGCAATTCAGATTGAATCAAGAGATTTTTATATCTTTTTTGAGAGACAAGTGATTTATAGTAAATAAATCTGTAGAACGTGAATTGACAGACTACCAAAATAATCCGTTTTATTCGTCAATTTAATGAAATATTGCGTCGAATCATTGATAATATCATTGGATAGCGTCATCAAATAATGATGATTATTTCGTTGAATTGGTTGAATAGCTCGTGGTATCAACATATATCAGCATAATGAAAGCAAGTTGATAATATCAATGTATAACGTCATCAATTGATGACGATGTTTTCGTCGTATTAACAAAAAAATCATAATATCAACCTTCAACAGATTGATGAAATCATATGAATAAAACAATATACAACGTCATCAATTAATGAATTGAAAACTTCATTATTTTGTTGTATTAATGAACAATTCATAATATCAACGAATAACTATTTAACCACTTATTGATATTATGAACCAATTTTCTCCTCAGTATAAGACAACTATTACTATAATACATGAAATGTTAAATTCATCTCAACATCTTCACTTGATATTAGATGGAATGATGAATATTCCAATATCAGAAACTCCCCATTAATATGATGGACTTAATTGATCGTCACGAGAGCATCTCTATATATTTTTTGGTTGAAACTATGCACTATGGTGGGAATTGGAATCAGCAAAAAAACGCTCGATTAACCTAATGAAATTCCACTACCGAATACCTAACTAATAAATTGACTGGCATTTAGCAGATACAAAAACGATCCTAGTAGAGGTACCATTGGAGCGATAGTTAACAGTTTGAAATAAAGATGACGATAGAAACTTCGCAGGCAGATTCTTTGAAAATATCATTCAACAAAAGGAACTTCTATTCATAAGTCCCTACTATGATATATTATACTTATTCGTGAATACATACAGTGAAATAAAATTACTTTTTTACTTTTAAGTAACCACGTCCAAGAATCAAAACGCGCTATATTGCTAAATAGAAAATTGAAAACCCCTTTTCATTTAAAATTTTCATAGGGGTAGTTGTTACCCCTAGAGGGTTGAAGTGGCAAGTGAATAATTTCATTAAGAAAGTGTAGTTTTATATATTAAAATTGACCTGATTCGGAATTTTTCATTTGCATTCAAAATTACGCAGAAAATTAATTTATTCGTTACTTTAGGACCTCACTGTATGTTTTGAGTACGATTTTTTAGTTTCAACATTCCTAGAATCTGTGCAATTTGTGATGGATCCAAAAGATTCAAAAAGTGTACTCTCTACTCTCGAATTTTCCATAAAAATACAGTCGGACTAGAAAAATCGGAGAAGAAGTATTTTCTTGCCGAGTCATTATCCTCCATGCTAGTCGTCGTTTGAAACTAGAATCTCGATTATCTCGAAACCAGTAGCAGAAAAACCGAGAAAAATTCCCTATGCCGTATCCAACCCTGCTAATAACTCACTCTCCTCTCTAATAATGTCCTGGCCGACGACGATGCCGTAACAAGAGAACATCGAATGTACGGGGTGAATACAAGAAACGGTACACCTAAAAAATAATCTTCATTCTATGGCAGAAATAACAATTTTCTATGAGTAATGAAAACGTTATCCAATATTTCTTCTGCGATATTTTTAACGAATGAGTTGTGAATAGAAAAACAGTTTAAAAACGAAAGTATAATTGGTCTATGACTTTCTTATTTGATCTCCATTTGGAATTATTATTCGAATATATTCGAATACCATTTTCAACACAATAACATAAACTAAAAATTGTTCAATAACTTGGCAAGTAATGCTTTCTCTGTTTTTGACATGATCAAGTATCAGAAGTAATTCTTCATGGGTATTGGAATAGCTTGAGAAAGAAAAATGGAATTGTCGTTCGACACATAGAATGAATCGTTGTCTTCGTTGCTACTAATGATGAGATATTTGAATACCAAGCCGAAAGTTTTATCCAGAAATAAAAAAAATGAATTTCTACTTGTATTGAACATTACATGATACAACTGTGTGAAAAATTGCAACTTCTTGATCCTGAAAGGTCATTAATTCTGCTTATGCTGAGTCGATGCTTTGTAATTAGCAAAGGATAATGGAGTTGAGTAGGGTAATAAGAAGGAAGAATGGTATCTTGATTACGTGGTTTGATAAAAAAATTGCGTTTTTGGGTATTCCTATAGAAATTATTCTTCCGCTAGAAAGTTATTTTTATTTTTGTAGAACACAGGGAAAAAAGAAAGAAGATCCATTTTTCTTTGAAATTGAGATGCAAACTGTACAAACCAAATATAAAACAAAGGCATGAATGTATTCGGCAAAAATATTTTCAAAAATATGTCCAGGAGAAGAGGGGCAATCTTCTTATTTCTTAATTAATTCTTTAATCTATATGAGCCTTCTATCGCTGTTTTTGTGGACATCAATTTTTTTTGTTATGTTTTTATGTACATTTCAAGTAATTTTTTTTTCATATCAGAATAAGTTACCATGGAAATCGTTCAATTATTTACTGTGAACACTATTGATATTGTTAACAGAGCTTCCTGCTTGATATTGTGTTAGTTTAAAGAAGTTTCATTATTAAAAGTCTCTCATTCTCAAGAATGTAGTCCTTGAACCCTCATCTTCCAATCCATGATTTTTTCAACTCTCGTCAATAAAATTATCATTTCTGTAGAGAATCTCCACTAGATATCAGTAAAAGTTCCTGAATTCGAATTTCGTTCCGATCTTTCGCTTCCATAGAAACTTATTTTGTGGTTTTCTTGTCCACCCAGTACAAGGAGCGATACTCGTTTGTCCGCTAACAAATGACGTTCGCAATGCGAATCAAAGAGTGCGTCGGTCGCGGCCGCCCTCGTTTTTGCTACGATTCAGTGTGTGAAAACAATGGCATATCGCAGGGACCGCATTCTGACTTTGAGGACGCCGAGCCGATACGAAACTATGCGCGCCGATGCCGACGACCATTCTTCTTCTTCTTAATCTTCTTCTTCTCTCCTCGTCGGTCTTCTGGGGTAAGAACCTCTAGAATGGGATATATCGACGACGAACACGCAAAAAAACTTAATTCAGAAAGTAACGAGGAAAATATTTCGTTTCAAGAGAAATTCACAAGTGATCGGATTTATTATCGATTGACTATTATAAAGCCACGAGCTATTCGCTTATTCAACAATTTGATACATTTTCGAAAGCTTCAAGTGAATCAATTTTATATCATTCACTTTCTCAAGATAGGCAGGAACTTAAGAAATATTTAATACCAAAAGCTACACAATATAAACTGGGATATTTTTTCAGTACAGAGGCGCTATTCTTGACATCGTCCGCAACTGCACGTATACGCCAAGTTGCGAATGGTCTATTTGCGAACAATCGCACGATATCGTATTTTCGACCACCATTCGCAAAGGCATTCGAAAGAAAAATATTGCAAATAACTTTGCTGTATAATAAAGTGTACACAAATTCAGAATCATATTGAAACTTATAATCAACACATAAATTTGATGAACAGAATATTACATAATATGACTGTATACATTCTATAAATTTATCAACTCGAAAACAATGAATGAACATACAATGTGTCATAAAATCGGTGTTCTAAGACGTCCCGAAACCATTCGCAAATAAGTTGCGAACGCCGAACACCACTCCTTTTAAAATGCGCACGTTTTCAAACTTGCGAATGGTCGAGAATAACCGAAGTCAAATATAATTCGCAAATTCATGACATGCGAACGATCGTCATAGATGCAAACGGTATATTCAAACCCATTAGCCATCGTGATATGTAGTCTAATATTTAAAAGATTTGGTTATCTTTTAATACCATAAGTGCAAAAAAGTATTCAGCAAACTGAACTTCTAATTGGTTGGGACATAGCTGGGAACTGCCACTTCATAACGATGCCGAATTTATTTGGAAAGAAATCTTTAATCCACTAATAAAGTTAGTTCTAGTCGAAAATTTCACGAATATTGAAACAACTGTTTAACAGTTATTCCCAGCAACAGTTATTCAATTTTGGAGTATATATACATTCAACAGATCCAAAACGTTTTTCAAAACAATTCGTTTGATAAGCTCAACCTAACTTCCTGTTTCGGACTATCGTTGAAAAACAGACAAGTAGCAACACCGCACTTTCTGACAAGCTGTCACAACTATCTTGCTCATATAAATAGACTATACCTAACCTGGTGGAAGATCAGATATACAGGGCGTTTAAGTAGTGCTACGGTATTCAATAATTCCTCAACTTATTGAAATGTTCACTAATGTTGCTTCATAAGAGGCCTTCACTAGCTGAACCTTTACTCTTTCTATAATTACTTCCTGAATTTCTGTTTTCCATAAATTTTAAAAAATTATCAAATAGAATATACGCACACTAATTTCACAATTATGCACTGAGAATCTTATGGAATTCCACAAACAATAGTTCATGAAATTATACCGCACCCTTCATGAAAAAAAGAGCATACTTCTACTACGCCTCTGGCCAAAATCGTTACCACGAATGACGAATCAAAAAGAATGTTAAACACTGTATAGCTTGTATTTTCCCATGGCCACTACACGAAACTACTGTACAACTTTCCGTGTGTCTGTATTCTGTGATTCTTTTTGTTTTATCCCAGGTAGTGACTACAAGTACGCCCATCCGAGAAAGAACACATATTTTTCGAAGATATAAACATGATAGTGTTTGGTTTTGCCCTGGAACTACAAGAACTGTTGAAAAAACTATGATTTTCATCAAGAAATGATTCGTTTCATCCTAAGAATTCATCAAATAGAAATAATCGAATAATGAAAGTTCGATGAACATCAAATGAAGCTACAATTTTACCTCATTTTGGTTTGTCTGAATCATTAGAATCGACCGATGAAAAGAAAAAAAGTTTTCCGTTGTGCTAGTTAAAAGACCGTCCCGTCGTATCAGCAACTCCTCCCTGCTGTCCTTTTATTCTGTATCTCTCATAGCATATACATCCCCTCTTGAGGGTCCTCTTTATATCTTCAAATCGCATGCTATTTTCTCCTTTTGTTTTGGTTTTCGAGTAGTTCCTATAATTGTTGCCTTTTTCCTTTCGAGAGTATTGTGAGAAAAACTAAGAAGCCTTGTCATCAGGATGAAACTGCGAGGCGCCACATCATGCATAGACTATGGATAGGGTTGCCAGGTTGCCAAACTTTAAAGTCGAAGAGACCAGTCAGTGTGGCCGAACATCCTACATTATTGAGGATTTGATGTCTCATGTCTATCGATTGGTACGACAAAAAATGTATTTGTCATGAATTTCGTTGATTTATATAAATAAAATCGAATGCCTAAACAGTCTCAAGTAGGCATAGTCTATTTATTCTGGGTTGATAGTTGTGTCAGATTTGGTAACTTTTCGATGCCATTAGTGCAGAACAAAAAGTATCTAGCAATGACAGACGTCTCAATAGGTTTATAAATCAGCTGGGAACATCAAAGCATCAACAATTATGGCAACACTCCACTGTCACTTTACAACGATGCCAAATTGTTTGGAGCGAATCCTTACAATCGTTTGTTTACATGTGAATTTTTCTTTTCTTGCGATTAATGTGAATTTGTTCTTTCGAGAGCTTCATTTCATCGTATTCTTATCAAAATGCCGAGAAGATTGAGTGGAGATGCCCAGAAAATGGTTGCATCTTTATTAGAACATTTTCAACGAGAAAGGGATAACAGGAGTCCCTTTCATTGGATTTCGTTTGAAAGTTAAGTGAAGAATCTTCATGAATTCACCACGATCTTACAATGGTTCAATAGTTTTTATGAAATATGATTATTACTGAAAGTGATTGCTGCTTTAAATGTAGGAATTGAATTGTGTAGGGAATATCTGCATACTTTCACAGAAGGTAAGCTAAGAACTAAACCGTCCTAGGACTTCTACAGAACTACACAACGGAAGAAACAAGTTGTGGATATTGATCAACCTCTACAATATCGAATGAGGAACTGTACATGTAAGTACTCAAATCAGATTATCGTAAATGGACGCGCGAACGGTTTCAATCTCATTTCATAGCTAATACAGAATATTGCGAAATAATCCGATTTTTATACATATGTATGGATTGTTTTTTTTTTTTTTTTTTCGAGAACCTGACTATTTAGGTATAGGAATATAATATATCATTTGGAAGAAACTCCGATTGTCTTTCAGAATATTGAATAATATACAGGGTATTACATTACATTACATTACCATTTTTGTATCTATCGTGAAAGTCATCAAATTAGAACGGCCCTGTACAATGGAGAACGAATTTCCTCAGACATAATTGATACACAGGACATTGGTAAACTACACCCAAAAATTTCAGCATTTTACGAACCCAAATACCGCAGTAATTAAAGCTATGTTTTGCACGAAAAATAAGGAAATGAATTAATTTCTCGAAAACCTTTTGAGATATAGGTATAGGAAAGTATCATATATGATTGAAAATTATTGAAGGAAAATGGAATAAAATACAGGGTGTACGATTTGGAATGACAGAGTTGTTGCTACTTTTCAATAGAAAATTTTAGAACAAAACTGATTACTCGAGAAACCAAATTTTCGGAATAATCCTACGTCCCGTTCTTCATATACGTCTAACCTACCATCGAACCTGTATACCGTTGGTAATATTACGTATTTTTTGGTTCACGTGGAATTGGAAAAGAGTTATTCTATTCCAAATATTTCATGTTTCTGAACCATCTTTGTTTTTCAAATAGAAAACCTACATATGAATTTGTTCATCGTTTTGGAGTACTCACCTACCAAAAAAAAGAATGAAGTTATGGCTTCACAACAGTGAGAAAATATACAGGGTGTCCCATTGAAAATTCTAAAGATGATACCACGTAATCCAAAATGAGACGTACGTTGCAGCTTGCTTAAAATGCGTAATATTACCAATGGCCAACTGCCAAATTTCAATATCGTACTCCAAATAGTTTTCGAGATCTATACTGCCCAAAACCTCGTGGGACACCCTGTATAAGACGGTAGGCTTCACCATGATTTTCAAGTTCAATCAATTCCCATTTTCTTCAGTTTGAATACTATAACAATGTGAATTTATGCTGTATAAGCGAAAACAAATGACTAATGGACGGATATCTTGAATCGAATTTTATAGAAGTAGATAGCTAGCGCCATCTCTTTGTGAGACGCAGAATCTCCAACCGTACATTTTACACTAACAAAGTTACAGAACACTGCACAAGAAATCATGTGGAGCAGATCTCTTTTCGAATAATTCGAATTTAATATGGGGTAATTCGGTAATTGGTGAAATTACTGCAATTTCATTTTAATTATATACACTAATAGTATCGTTACACATTATATCATACGAAATTGGTATAAGTGAAGAGAAAATTAGGTATGCCAATCAAGCAGGCATTGACTTTGTGTTTATATTATTAAGTTATTACGAAGAACGTTTGAAACGTTTTGCTTCAATTTGTAATAATTGGTGTGTGGATAAGAAATTAACGCTCATTTGGTGGACCTGATTATTGTGATTTGAATATGAATGATGATTTCTAATTTTCTTATTGATACCTTTATAATTCATCATGATGTTGTTTAGTCTGTTTACTATATTGACTTTTTTTTATATAAAACTTCCCACGAAAGGAGATAAATAAATGATGTTAGATACCACTTGGCAGGTTTCTATAATCGAGTCAATAATATTTTTTTAAGTAATGTAATTTCGTTGCAATCACATGAATAAATTAACGTGTGATTTATTGATTCATTCCAATATATCATTGAGTTCAATTATTCAACAAACATATATTTCATTATGATAATTTCATTCATACAAAAAAAAATTATACTTGAGTGATTTAACGAAGTTTGCTATCCATTAAATTATAGTTTACAGATATCAAGTTGATTTTTCAATTAGAAAGCGATTCGTTTATAGGGATTTCAAAACATGCGTACCAGAGGGCACAGACCCAATATTAATAATATTTTCGTTAAATTATCAATGAAATTAAGTATTTTCAGATATCCCAAATATCTGCTGAAACACCCATATAGGCATATGACCTCCAAAAATTTAAAAAGAACACCAATTCCTACCTCCTTTCCCTTGCTTCTCACGATGTTCTCTGAACATTACAGGATGTCTCCTTTCGTGAGAAGTTTTATATAAAAAAATATATTTCTGAAATTTGGAGTATGGCTTATGCTCAATAGACGGCAATTCTTGACATATTTGGAGGAAGAATTCAACCTCTGGTTTTTTCGGAAATGGCATTTTCAAACTTTTCTTTCAAATGGTACCATAATGGTACTCTGACGTCATTCGAAGATACCATCCATGTGAATTCTCTTTCTATAATCATTACGAAAACAATAACGTAGTTGAAAAAAGTTTAACTATCCTCTCGTATCTTCTTGTTCAATAACAATAATTAATCAAGGTGATTATAAAAATAAAATCATGCTTTGATATTTCGATGTTCTGTAATTGTCAGTTGATAACTGAATACTTTGAAAAAACGCATTGGAAATAAGTTTGAGAATGCCATGAATTTATAACAAAAAAGAAAAGGTAGATAAAATAAGAATAAAAGTGTTCTGGCGAATGAAATATCGATTATGAAGTATCATTGGATTCAGAATACACAAGGTGTCCCATTTGGGAATCCGAAGTTGATGTTATTTCCAGAAAAACTGAAAGCTCAATTTTTCCTCCAAATATGTCAAAAATTTCCATCTAGTGAGCATTTCAGGAATATAATAATATCTAGGTAGAAAAGTGAGGCTTCAATTCATGTTAGAATATCTTTCAGTTTTTCAATTCAGAGGTTATCAATTTTAATTTTTGATGATTTATTTATTCACGTGTAGGGCTGATTACGCCGAAACATAATGCAGTGCTTTTTTTTTCATTCTGAATATTAAACGAAATGGGCATCTGTCGTCTGTCACAATTATCGTAATATACATACATGCATTTCCTCTACAGGCATTTTGAGTAAACCATTCCGAAACATGAAAACAGTTTTAAAAATTGTTTGCTCGCATCGGATCGCATCTGAATGGGTTTGCGTGCGCGTGAAAAATGGGAATTTTCAACTGAATAATGGATAATGTAAGGTTAGGTACGCGATCGTTGATTTAGAATTGATAAATCTAAACGGCGGGCTGATACCATCCGACAAATCATTTAAATCGTTAAATTCGAATTACTCATGTCCATTGAATTTTTCAGGCATATAATTTTCTCATACCAACGAGATTTCTTGAAAGAAAAATATTTCGATATTTGAAATCAGGTCCATTGGCGAATGAACATAAGCGAAACGGCACCTGGTGGCACTGAAAATAACTAAAAATGTTGACATAGTTCTTGTGTTTGGTATTATGTCTTGTTGATTTTATACTGAATTTGAATATTTGAGAGATTGTGAAACTAGGAATCGGTAAAATCGAACTTCCAATATCAATTCCCATGCTTTTCCTCAAGTTAATGATATAAATATCGTGAATAGATAGATGAAATTCTGTTTACATTGAAGGTCACAGTCGAGCATAGTATTGTTCAGGGATCCACAAAATTGAAACGAGATCTCACATTATCTATTTTATTTGGCACTTCCCAAAAAACAGCAGAAAAATGAATACTATAAACTCGTAATTCATTCCATAACATGAACCATAATCTTGTCAGCAGTGGAAAAATTCCGTTTATCTTCACGATATTACATGTCCAGCATTCAAAACTTCTTCACCTTCAAGAACACTTCTGAAAGTGTTTGTGCCTTAAAAGTACTCCAAACTAAATATTGCCATTCGAATCTAAAAACAAAACAAATTATCAGAAACCTGTATATATTTTGATCAAACAGTGATTGATTCACAACAGTATTCTAACCTCGTATTATTTTCGATATAATACAATGAATAAAACAAAGGATAATGCTTACCACTTTTAGATAAATGAAAATTCATACACATTGACGCCCTAGCTCACTGCAAAAGTCTGAAAGGCCTTTATTAACATTATAAACTCAAACTTTATTAAAAAACACATATAACCCAATGCAATTTTTACAATTCAAAAACGAATTATAAGGTGTATTTTCGAAATTCCACGGATGGGTTCATGCAAAAATATATTTAAAGCTTTCAATATAATGACAGTTCCCTGTTCATATATATTTGAAATATGTTTATACGTTTTCCAGAACACACATAAATTTCTGCTCAATATGGATATCCACGAACATAATACGAGACATAAAAGTGACATTAGAATAAAAAAGACGAGGCTGAACATTTCTTCCCATGCTCCAAATATATATGGCCCAAAAGTGTTTAACATTCTGCCAAAGGAAATAAGGTCTTGTGGCTCCCTACTACTTTTCAAAAGAAGACTTAAATTGTTTTTGGTAGATGAATCATTTCATAATATAAATGAATTTTTATTATTTGATAATGTGTGATAAACACAGATACTTATATTGCATATTTTAATGAACAGTTTATTGTATGTTTTATTTTGTTGTATATCTTATTTTTATATAACGCTGAATTGTTCTCAATTTTCTAAACTTGTACTTAGCATAAACTGACTATTTCCTATACATGTAAAATGTCAAAAGGAAAATAAACTGATTGATTGATTAATGAATCTATCCAATGTCAACATTTATGGTTCTGTTTGGCGCTGCAATCTTAAATTCATTTGCCAATAGTTATTCTTATCATGGGTGAAATAGTATGAGTATTGTTAAGCAGACAATATATTGTCATCGTATCATCCCACATTGTCACTTTTTTGTAAGTGCTTGATGGCTCACTTGCCAACATCTTTTGACTACACAAGTTTTTATTGAACAATTTCTTCAAATCTCCATCGTTCTTTTTCTCTCAACAGCTTCACCATATGAAAATTTGAGAGCATTCGGTGAGTCTCAGCCACATATTTTATGGTATCAAAAAATTAATGATCATTCCATGATATTTTCAAAAGAAATCAGAGGCCAAGATTTTTATCGAAAACATTCACGAATGAGTCAAGTCAACATAAATTACATGGGTACCGACGAGGAATATATGAGCTTCGATTGATAATAATAATCAATATTAATTATATAATTATTATATATATTAATATTAATAACACATTGTAAATTTTATAATTCCCATTTCTATATAAAATTCAAAACCAGTAAAAAAATTATTTCAAAGCCGTTTCTATACATAATCAGATGATTGATATGTGACAGTAGATTTTCAAAAATCGAATAGATTTTTCGAAAGCCATTCGGATGAGAATCAGTCAGTTATGAAATGTATCTTGCCAAAAAAGTGCCATGCAACAAAAACCTTACGTTTTTGCACAAAATTCACTCATGAACAAATTCTATGAAATATGAGGAATAATCAACAGTTTTGAATGGTTTTGCCAATCATTACATCGCTGAAGTCATCCTGAAGAATTGAAAATCAGTCAGTATATCTGATAGGGGTTGAATTCGTAACAAGACGAGCCTAAGTTGATGACGATTTTAATTTTTTAGAAAAATACAAATAACGATTTTTCCAATCATTGCATACTCAATGAACGTCATTGTAGAAAAGAAAGGATAGAACTTGAAAATTCATTGAAATTTTTGCGGATTTCTTCGAAAATGTTCGAAATTATACATAAATATATAGCTCATCTACCAAACTACACAAGATCCCAATGGTGACGATAGAATTTCAAACACTCAGTACATCAAGTCCTCGTGAGGCGTTGTGTTCTGATTCGCCCTGTATGCGTTCGTGAATTGTCTGATGCACGGCGATTATAAGCCGTCTCCTTTGATTATACCCTTTGATTTTTTCGTAATGTATCTCTCCGACAAGACAGAGTAATGATCGTGCTCTAGGCTGGGTGATATATTCGACGTTTTCTGGAAAGTATCCCACAGCAGGAATCTGCAGGTATATTGAGGAAAGATTGTTCTACAGGGCGATGGTAATCACATTGCCAACATCGTGGTTCGACGAAAATTGGCATTATCATGAAAGTGGGAAATGTCAAGAGTCATGAAATTCAACAACAGGATCTATTTTGAGAACCTGTTCGTAATGCTTTTTTCAAATTTCATGATAACATTTCAAACGAATATGGTTTGAATCGTATTCTCATTATTATCATCGGAAATAATTCAAACCCTCCACTTCATAATGCTTCAAATACAATAATAGAAAGAGAAAATAAAAATTTCAATATATTGTTATCGAGAAAGACCTCAATCTGTCTCAAATTATGCGTACAGTACTTGGAATTGAAAAAAATCTGAAAAATATTCGTCTGTCCCCTTCAAAGTAACATCTCTCAGATATAATGCACTAATGCTGATGCTTCTACTAATCCTCTAAGTACTTCTGAAATATGTACACTAGTAGGTATAGTCATCAGCTTATTATTCGATTCTCACTTTATCTCACCAATGCACAGCCTAAGTCTTGACGTCACAAGCTTAGAAACCTTTCTAAACAAAGCGTTCATTTCACGTTTTTGCTTCTTTCAGTTAAAAATGAGAATAAAATTGTTTGTATATGGTGATATTGGGTTCTCATTGACTCATTCTTATAAAAATTCTTATAGAGAAAACAATGCAAATATTTCTTTGATTGGAAAGGTTTTATGGGTTCCACCCAATTTGACGTCACACTCAGGCTGTCCATTGTGGGACAACGCATTCCTCTCATTGTTCTCTCCACTTTTGGGATAGGAAAAAGTCGCAGGGAACCAAATCTGGTGCATATAATAGTTGGAGCATTATAACGGTGTTGTTTTTGGCCAAAAACTACGAATCCAAAACATTTTTTTTTCACTGTTCCGATGTTTTCTTCGCTTGGTGACGTGGTTACAACCCCATGACGCTCATCGTCATGAAAATCTTTCAGGCCGTTTGAAATCGCTTATACTACTAGAAAAAAACTTTTCAGACAAATTGGACTCGTCGAATGCCACATTCAATAATGCTTTTTGAACGATTTGTCCGATTTTCGAAGAAGAATTTGATACATTTATTCTCTTCTATTTTTTTCAAAAACAAATCATTTCAAAACCTCACATCGACCTACGTAATAGAAAACTGTCCAGTGCAATCTTTCTCATACGCCAGCTGAAACCTGTAACCAGTATTTCCACTCTAAGGACAGCATATTTCTCACTTTTCCACTCACTAATTAACTACGGAGTAATCTTATGGGGAAACTCAACTATGGCAGATAGCATTTTTAGAAAACAAAAAAGAGTACTCAGGATTCTAGCGAACGCCAGCTATCTCGAACACTGCCGTCCCCTATTCATGAAATACCGCATTATTCCCCTGCCCTGCCTATATACGCCAGGAACTATACTACACAATCAGACCTACACAATCACTTGACTAGGTCGGCTAACCTCATAAGAACACCTAGGCTTCGACTGACTAAGTCTGTGAGGAACTCATTGGAAATTGGACTCTACAATATCCTTCCTGCCAGATGGAAAAGTCTCAATTCACACGTATTCAAATCCACCATTAAAAATTATCTGTTGAACCACTGTTTTTACTCAGTCAAAGAGTACTTGGACACTCCGATGCCTCGCCACGTAGCTTCTCACCAGTTAAACCTTTAACTGTTGGCATTGAGAATCATAATATTTTACAGCTTTCTGTTTGTGATTGTTCCTGCCGATACTAGCATATTTATTTTTTTTTGTAGCATATGACATATTTTAATCTGTTGATTTTAGTTAAACATAACATAATTTACTGTGATCAACCATTTTGACTTGCTACAAATACCTGTGTATAACGTGGTCAATAAATTTTCTTTCTTTCTTTCTTTCAAAACCTTTTCAGTTGTCAACATCAAACAACTAAATCAAATCGACCGATAATAAGAATGAAAATTCGGCGTTTGAATGTATGCAGTCTGAGAAAGTTAAAAATTCACCTTTTCTTTTCAATAGACCTCGTATATAAATAAAATGTACACCCCCCAGAACGCTGTATCACTATAAATTGAAGCTTGGAGTTACAGCAAAGAGCAGGAGGAGGGACTTGTATATCATGAAATGTCATTTAAAAAAATTTATTATCGATTTTCGGAGTTTTCAAAACGTGGTTGCGAGAACAATATTAAACTAACAAGAACTCACATTGAAAAAACTTTGAAAACAAACTCTTGCCTTCAAACTTCATTTTTCTTGTGTATTTTTTGAACAAAACATTTGAAATTTGGGGTATCCTATACATATACACAATAAGCAGCAATTTTTGACATCCAAATGATTGTTTTCAACTTCCAGTTTCGCCGGAAGTACCTGTTACTGTTCGAGAACAGTTCGGAAAAAATATATAGAGAAGAATGAATAATTTAACGTAGCACACGCGGCGACACATCTCAAAACCACCCTCCACAAATAAAGACATTCGACACATACGACTCGTTCCTAATAATAACATGTCGCGTACACACTCCCCATCTAATGTATTATTCATCGCCCTGTGTATCTCATAAAATGCGTGCCGCTCGCTCGGTGTTAATTCATTTGTTTGAACAAGAGTGGCGTGGCGTGCCCATTGGTCGAGACGAGGGCACGCCCACCCACCCACACACACACACACACCATCGAGGTAGGCCATGGAGCCATCTGGAAACAGAAGACATGTTCTCGAAGGTCCCATGGACATTATTTTCAAATGGAGACGGCCCTTTCTGTACCGAGAGAGTAGGTACTCGTGTGCTTTTATGTGAATTAATTCCAGTAGTAGTACGAAGTCGATATCGTACAAACATTTCATCGGAGTTATATAAGACAAACATACATAATAGGTCCATGTGAGGTCCCAAAGTAAGGGATAAATTCTTTTTCTACGTAATCATGAATGCAAATGAAAAATTCTGAAATTAGTCAATTTTCTTATATAAAACTACACTTTCTTGATAAAATTATTCACTTGCCCCTTCAACGGGTAACAACTGCCCCTATAAAAATCTCAAATGAAAAGGGGAAAGCTTGAAAGGGGTTTTCAATTCTCTATTTAGCAATATATCGCGTTTTGATTTTTGGACGAGGATACTTCACAAATCTCGAGAGGAATTTTGTACTTGAACATCATATTTTTTCAAGAAATTATTCATTCGAATATTTGGAATACTTAACGAAACGTATTTTGTTTTTGTAAAATATAAAATACTTTTTTACTTGAATTAATTAAATTAATCGATTAAATTACATTTTATCATTGAATCGTGAATACAATGCGAAATCAAGATGTTAGTACTGAAACATAACTTCAAAGATTTCGTACGGAATCTGAGGTTAAATAAAAATGAAGGATTCAACAGTTTTCATATTGATTTATTATTATTATCACTAAATTTATATTTATTATTTTCTTAGTTTTTGAGTTTCAATAACTATGTTGACATGTCTGGTGCTCTTTTTGAGGAGCCTGTTGTGTGAAAAAAAATGACTTGAAAAATGAAGAAAAGCATTAATTTCAATTACAATGAAAGTTTTTGTTTTTGATAAAGTATTTTGTATATGGTATTCAAATACAAAAAGTAGTATCTTCTTGTATTATGTATTTGAATATTTTCTAAGAGTATTTTGTAAATTTCATGATTTGATTCATCGCGAGGTTTTTCAACTCAACATCAAGATTATTCACAAAATATTTCAAGTAGAACTCATGAACTTCATTGGATATATCGAGTAGCTGAATTGTTTGAATGACAATCTTATGGTAAACGAAATATGAATGAATCATTTGTTTTTTTCGAATCATCTTTGGGAACCATGTAATTATACATAATATTTCCCTTTGACATATATATACGACCATAACATCCCCAAATTATTGACGAAACACCTGTTCGTATCACAAAAAAGCCTAATGAGGAATATCGTTTACCAAAGCTATTCCACGTTTATCGCCATATTCACTATAATTATTATTGTATGATAATTTACACCTAATATATAATAAATTACACCAATACATCATATATCGTATAGTACAAAACATAACATTATACAGCTTCGATCGAATTTTCTTCGACAGGACAGGACCGGACATCGCCACACGATATTCACAATTTATATCGATGAGTAGTATTAAATCATCAAAATATTCAACATATATCATTATTCTACACAAAGACAGTGAGATCAGTCTCTACCTACTATGATTTTCTTGAAAATAAAAGTTAAAACCATGATAAAAACAAAATCTTTATTTTTCATGAATTCTTCCAGAGTTTGAACTCGAACTTTCACATTTTTCTTAATTTTATTCCAATTGAGACAGATGAAAATATTTCTTATCACAGATTCTGTTTTATTCCTCCAATAAGTGAATTTTATCAGTGAAAGAAGTTCATTTAATAAAAATTAAACTGAAAACACTCTCGTAATGCCATTCATAATGACTCAAATATAAAATGTCATCATTTATTGCATTTTCCTCTCATTGTATATACAACGGATATACATATACATTGCTTCTCAAAAGTCCCCTCCCCCTCTTATCTTTGGAACTATTATACATAAACAAGTGAAATTTGGAAACTGAATATTAAAGGTTGTAAACTGCCCTACTAGGGATGATAGATGATAGGGACGAAATCGTCAAAGATGACGTCACAAGGCCATTGTGACCAATAATTTTAAGGAACCCTACGGCAAGCGACACCTCTTTCAAAAGGTATCGAAAAAACCTATTCAATGATACTAATTTTGTTTGTGTTTATGGCAGTTTTGGAAACTCGCTTTTGAAATTTTGCAAGATAATCCAGATGAATTCGGCAATTTGGAAATAACATTCCAACAGGATGGTGCGCTTCTCCACACTTTTACGGTGCAGTAAGACGGTATTTGGATAAGGAGTATCGAGTTAGATGGATTGGACGACGAGGTTCAACGGAATGGCCACCTCGATCACCGGATCTCACACCTTTGGATTTTTTTCTATGGGGTTACCTTAAATCGAAGGTTTACGTTTGAACCTGACAATATTGACGTTTTAAAACAACGTATTGTTGCAGAATGTGGGGCTGTTTCCGCAGACACATTTGCAAAAGTACGAGGAGAGTTTAAAAATAGGATGTTTTACTGTCAGGAAGTGAATAGAGGTCACTTCGAGCAATTTTTTGAGTAGATACTGATTCTTAAATCTGTAATTAATATCATACTGAATGGAATTAAAATTTTAATGTTTACTAATGAGCCATTAAAACTGCCATAAACACAAACAAAATTAGTATCATTGAAGAGGTTGTTTCGATACCTTTTAAAAGAGGTGTCACTTGCCGTAGGGTTCCATTTAAAATTATTGGTCACAATGGCCTTGTGACGTAATCTTCGACGATTTCGTCATCTATCATCCCTAGTAGGGCAGTTTACAACCTTTAATATTCAGTTTCCAAATTTCACTTGTTTATGCGTATAATCGTTCCAAAGATAAGAAGGGGGAAGGGGAGTTTTGAGAAGCACTGTATGTATGAAGATTATGGAGGGTATCGAACATCTTAGGGGGTGATTCCTCATCGAAAAAGAGACAGAGTCTTCATATAAACAATTTACATTTGAGCCTCCCTTGTTAAGATACAGTCCTTTAAAGGGAATACAAAAACTTTGGAATCAATGTGGCATTTTCTACTTTCAAAAAGTAATTTATAAGGTTCAACCCATGGTTGTGAGGGGTGAAAAACGCAACCCTTAAAATTTATTTCCAATGTAACTCTTGGTCTTATTTGTTTATAATTTTAGAATATATTTTTAATGGGGAGTTTCATCCTGAACAAAAAAAGTCCATTGAATTTGTTGCCCAAAATCAACCAGTTCGTAGCAGAAAATATTCAACGAACAACTACGAAGAAACATCGTCATGAATGTGAACTTAACTAGTATTGTTATTTTGAAATAAACCAAATAAATAACTGGTCAAGTGTTTTTATGATATATTTCTTACAATTAGTGATTGTGAAAAAGTGAAACAAATTTAAGTACCCCCTTCAAGAGGCTGCATTTGCTCCAGTGAAGTTATTTTCATATTAAAGACCTTATCTCTTTTCTCGATGAGGAATCACCCCCTGAAATGTTTCACACAAATTTTTTACACTCTGTATTGAATTTCTGGGGAATTATTGGCAAGAAACATTTGATGATGGAAGATTTATGTGTCAAACTTAACTTTTTTATATTTATCACAAACTTTCATATCATAAACTTGTCTACGCCTAAGAATATTTCATGTAAGAGCCCTTCTCTGTCGGTAGATACATAATAGGCACTCCGTAGGTGGAAAAGTCAGACATACGACCCTGTGTGTGGGTAATCCACTTTGGTAGAGAGAATATAATATCGACCATAACACTACATCACGCGTGATGTGCTAATTCGAGGTTATCCGTCGATGATTTACGTCCATACGTAAGGTGTACCCCGAGTAATTGTAGATATAGGCGCTCATATGCTCACAATTTTTCCAAAATTAATGTGTGAATGTGGGCAGCTTTGGGAATCGGCCTCGGCCATTGGTCAGCGCTGGATCACGAATGATCTACCTACCTACAATTTTTTTTTCGTTTTGGTCTTCTGAGATCGGAGCAACAAAAGTTAGAGGTTATGGACGAGGCGTATTTACACTTCGTCTTCTTATTTATACCGGTGATTATAACCTGTTGCTCTGCATGGTTATGATGTATTATGTCGATGTGAAGCTGATTGTCAAAATAATGGTCGTATAATATACATGTTGGTCACGTAAACTTTCACTTCTCTTCCATCTGAAAAATTTCAAATGCCCGATATACATTTTTTATTATTACACATGAAAAAAGGGCAATTAAATTCTGGAATAGTTATTCCAAGTTGTTTCTATAGTATAAAAGTACTGATTGATCGGCATGACAAAATCTATTAATTGTCATTAAAGTTTTTGGTTGTACACTGAAAAAAAATCTGTTCATAATATCAATAAACGGTGGTTATCAACCTGTTATACGTTAATATCATGAATTTTTCATCAATACAACGAAATAAGCTTTATTAATCGATGATGCTATTCATTGATATTATAAACCTGGTTTATTGATTTTTTATACGTTAATATTATGAATTCTTTATTGATACAACGAAATAATCTTCATTAATTGATGACGTTTTTCATTGATATTATTAACCTGCGTTCATTAACATGTTATACGTTAATAACATAATTTTTTTCATTAATACAACGAAATGATCTTCACTAATCGATAACGCAATTCATTGATATTCTTAACCAGCTTTCATCCATATGTTTTACGTTAATGTCATGAATTTTTTATCAATACAACGAAAATATCTTTCTATCGATGATGCTATCCATTTATATTATTACCATGCTTCCATTGAAATTCACATGTAAACTTCCATAGAATACGTCAATTTCTTATTGTTCGGCGAACTATTTCATTATATATTATCGAAATACTTTGGTAGTCTATCAATTCATGTTCTACAAATTTGTTGACTATGAATTACTCATTTCTCAAATGGTATAGAAAAGATCTTCGATTGTAACTGAATTTTCATAAAATGCCACGTCTTGCATTTGGAAGAGTCGAAAAATAATTTGAATCTTTGGAAGAACCCAAGCCACTGTATCATTGATAGAATATTAATGAAATTTAATCATACATATCCAACGTTCATTTTTTTCTCTATAAGCAACGTTATAACGTATGAAATGAACGAATTCCTGTGATGATTCAATACAGATGGCATAGTTCAATACTTTAGTTCATTTTAACAGCGTATCTGTTCATCAATCAATGAAATGTAACCTCATTCAGCGACCAGTTTTGTTTCTATTTATGAACATGGACATTGAATTCGGATATTTCCAAGAAATTTGACTAGACTAGACCTACAAGATTGAGCAAGTAGTGCGCGCCAATTTAGCATTTTACCCTTCTCGAGTGAAGACGTATTGAAGAAGTGTTTTATAGTGTTTGTTCTCCATTCTATTGCAAGAAAAAGTGAGTTATTTTTTTTCTATATTATTCTATTCTATATAAGATTCTTAACAATATAATTTTAGGTATATATCTACGAAAATAAAAAGGCTAAGAAGAGAACATGATATGTTTTTTGTGTAGAAAGAGATTGAATTCGTTAAAAATTCTCATTTCACATTTTAGAAAAACCCATGATTTAGGTACACATTCAATGGTTCGATGTTGCGAAAATGATTGTAATCAAATTTTCAAAGTATGTAAAAGTTTTTTGCTATTCAAAGGATATATTATCAACATTGCAAAATGGTTATGGTTAATTTTTGCAGATAGACATGGATTTTCGATTCCTCTTCAAAAACGGAGATGAACTACTAAGAAAATGGACTGGTGTATCGATAAGTTGAAAATATCTCTTTCTAACATAAATCATGTGAGGGATGAATCCATGAAGGGACTTATAGATCACCTTAAAAATGGAAATGAAAGTGAAAGGGAGTATATTTCAAGTGATTTTTTGAACTGAGTATAAATTTGATTCTTTTTCACAGATGGTCGTAATGCTGTAATGTTTTATGGTTCACATGGTTCTTTCATCCCCACAACTAGAGGACCATATATTCTTCTTGAAACAAATGAAATCATCCATTTGATCATTCATTATCTGTATTGGTGAAGATATTTTTTCAGTGACATATATGTTTATTTCGATGCAGTATATATTTTGACAGAAGTGTTATCGAAGCCAAATGTTTAAGAAGGGAACCTCAAATAAATGTATTTATTTCATATTAAATAAAATTATTTTTGAAAAAATTAGTGTAATTTCATAATATCAATAATCGTGAATGAGACTGTTCGTAATATTGAAGAATACAATCATAAATCAATGAACTGTATACATAGAAACAATGAATGCCATTGATGATTATGATAAATTGTATACATTTTATCAACGAATATAAGCATTACTCAACGAACTAAGTTCGTTTGGACAATGAACAATGTTCATTAACACTGCGAACACAGTTCATAACATTAACGTTTGCCGTACATTGGTTCAACGAATGCCAATTCATCGACATAACGAACGGAACATTCATTGATGAATAGGTTATAACTCAATGATCGGCTTTTATTACATGGATAAATTTTTTCATCGGACCAAAATTAATCACCGAATTATCAATATAACGTACTTTTTTATTGTATTTACACCACTTTTTGGTTCAGTGTAGGATGTATTGTATCTTGTTTGAGAGTAAGATTGTTTAAATATCAGGATTGTTGTCTAGATGTGTTTTATATGAATTGAGAAATTATGGTTTGAAAGTTGTTATTCTTTTTTGTAAAATTTATTTTTTTGGCACACACAGATGTTTCAACATCTAGGTTCAAATTTTCCTAGGCTACATACGTATATATTGTATATTGTAACATTTCTTCTTTGAAATATATCTGATTTGATTTGAACTTTGACATTTTTGACATAGTAGGGATTCGAAGGACCATTTTTATTTAGGATTAAATTTCTCATCGATCAAGGATATATTGTATATTGAGTGTATCGTGGAAGAAAATCATCATTTCTGAACTTATTTATTATTTTTTATTATTATTATTATTATCATTATCATTATTTCTTTTCTTTTGCACTACTCGGCTTAGCACCGGTATATTTACCTATTCCGGGTACTATGTACAAAAGGGATTAGGCTCAATTTACATACTCATAAACTTGCGTACTGTGTGGCAAGTATTCAGAATAACAGCCTTTTGGATCTCAGAGAAGGTCTTCTCAAAAGCGAGATCTGCGTACTTGGGTATTTTCTCCTGAAATTTATTGAGAATATTGTTGGTGTTTGGTACCGCTATATCCACGAGAAGGACTGAGTTGACTTTTCTATCCCCCACCGCTATGTCTGGTCTGTTGTCTGTTATTCGTCACCTGTCTATCGGTGATAATGGACCTGTCGTAGTAGAGTGTAAAATTATTATGCTCAAGAACCTTATGCGGCTGGTATTTATAGTACGGTGTGAAGGTGTTAAGGAGGCCGAGCTTGTTGGCCAATTTTTGATGGACGATGTTGCATACTTGGTTATGTCTGTGAAGGTAATCAGTATTAGCCAACATAGTACAGCCACATATTACGTGTTAGATAGTTTCTGATGTTTGCTGACACTTTCTGTATTTGTCGGACTGGGTGTTAGGATCCTTTATGACAAATTTCTTGTAGTTATCAGTATTGATGACCTGATCTTGAATACTAAGAGATAAGAGATAAAATTAAAAAGGAGGCTTGCTATAGGTTAAGCACCTCGACCTATTGAGATCTATTGTGCCCTCCCTGTATTTAGAGCTCCTCTGTGAGCTCCAGTTGCTTTACCAACTTCCAGAGGCTATTAATATTCCTCATGTAGGCTCAGGTTTTTCATCACCCAGGCACAGAAACCGATACCTTGCCAGTCCCTCACAGTGGCATAAGACGTGCTCTGCCGTTTCCTCCTCTTCGAGGCAGAACCGGCACTCACTGTCCTCGGCCACCCCGACCCTGCAAAGGGTTTCTGGGAAGAGGGTTCCACTAGTAAGCCATCTGTTTGAAGCTTCCTTGTCAATAATATGAGGTTGATTAAGGTCGTGATGGTGTCACCCGTGCAATGCCTTTAGTGACCATTGTTTCATCTTCTCGGTGTCTAAAACTGCTTTAAAGTCTGCGTCGAGCGACGTGAGGTTCGAAGGGGAGTAGGGAGTATTATTATTATTAGTTCATTATAAAAAAATAGTGGAAAATATCGAGAAACACAAACTGCACCTAGAAGGGCACAACCCGCCCCGTGGTGGCAGGAAAACGAACAAGAAAGTCACGGTTTCCGGTTCGGTGGCGGGTAAATGAAAAGCAGCACGAATTATAACCGTGCAGGCACGATATTCAGCCATCACATGAATAACTTGGATTCGAACGGCCGTGTTGAAATATGGAAAAGATTTGGCAATGTTTCAATGTCGAAATGTGAAGGAAGAGATATTGAGCCAATGTTTTTATAATTCAATCACGAAAATATAACTTGGTAGAAATGTATTTTTGGTATCAGTATGAATCATCCTATACAGTACAGAAGACAAATCATCATTCTGGAGAGCATGCTTGACAAGAATGTATCATTCATCCATATTTCTATACACTCATAATTCTCTTTTTTTCTCTATAAATCCAGATATATTTTGAAATCTGAAATAAATTCATCTCGGTCTCTTAGTTTGAATAAATGTTCATCTCACTTCGAAATGCCATTCGAACATGTAATGCTTCTCGAGATTTCCTTACGATATTCGCACTTGAAATGAAGGAAAAACACAAATAAGAATAGAGTCAAGTATTATTTCGCTATTGAAGATTCACACATCAAAGGCGAGCATAGATGTGATACATGAAGGTTTTATTTGAAAAAATACAACATTGGGTTATGACTCGAAATTGAACTCAAAAACAAAAGACGATAGCCGATTTTCGTTTTTGCCAGTAAATTAAAATAGGGAAAAGAAATCGAGGATGAGATCTTAATTTTTTCATATCTTCTATATATCGAAATTTGCCCACGCTGTTCATTGTTATGTCACTTCCCTCATTTTCTCAAACAAATTCTCCAAAAACCTGTATACAATCTGATATACCCCGAAATGAAATATAGTTTCACACTTTCCATATTTCTCTGCAGGACAAGATGATGCACTTTAACATAAAATCAATGCTCACGCCTACTCCTGCATTTCACTTCACATGTGGAGATATAAAAGTGCTATACAGGGTGTCACATGATTGACCTGTCAAACCTCCACACTTCAAATTTGAATCAGAAATACGAAAAAATATTTCAATGAATACTACAAGCAAGTGAAGTAATTTGATGAAAGTGATCTTAAGTTTCACAACACGTACATTTAGGCAATTTTTAAGCTTATATTAGATTTATACGATTGAATTGAATGTTCGTGAATGTGCTTGACAATAAGCAAACCTATGCTGACATTCTTGTAGGACGTTGGATATGACCTGGGCTCCTAGGTCCCTGGATCTCTCACCGCTTGACTTTTTCTTATGGGGATATAAGAATTCGAATGTCTCCTTTCGTGGGAAGTTTTATAAGAAAAAAATATAAATAGATCTCAAAATTTAGAAGAGCTACAAAACCGAAACCGCAACGAAATTTACAGAATTACCCGACAGATTTTCTTGTTTCCTTTTTTTTTCTCTCGGAAATATTGGTATGAAAGATACCATAAAATTTAGTGCGCCATACGCAGAAAGAGTCCCTCTTTCAAACGGCACTGTCAAAAGTATAGGTTGTTATTTAAAAAAATGCTAATGACCTCATACCTCAGATATTGATGACGTTCCAAAAACAATTGATGTCGAAATGTACGCATTTTAAAATTAAGGTCGACGTATCCTAGGATTTTTTTGTTTTTATGTATGTTATCGAATTTGTTCCATAATTTAGCCGCACACTGCATAATTCGTCCATATGTGCAGGGCGGTTGAATTTTAATTTATACAAGATATGGTTTTTTGTTTTGTTATACAATGTGGAACAGCAAAATGGAATAAATTCGATAACGAATAAATGATAGCGTGTTGGGAAAAACGCTTGGACACGTCGATTTGTATGTATTTCTAGATCCGCATTTTTTCATAAATTTGAACATCTCTCACATTGAAATTTATGTTTTTTTTTTTATTTTTTTTCACATAACTTGTGAAATAAAATAATTTTCTATTTTTAATGTTAATTTTTGTAATACATCTGAAAACACTTAACATTTCCGAAACAGTTGAAGATAGGTATGGGACATTGTACATCAATTATGAAAACTAATAATATACAGGGGCTTGTATTCGAAATAAGATAGTTGGTATCGGCCACTGTCACATGACACACCCTGTATAATCAATTTTTTTCTGAACAAAAATGGCTTTTCCACACTGTATGTCAATTTTATTTGAAAGTAATTTACTTGGACCAGCTGTGAAAAGGAAGAACAAGGAGTCAATCCATCATGAGTTTCATGTGACCTAATGACCTTACAATGACGATGGAGTATGCAACAATGTCAATCTCTACTCTGAAAGAGTCAGTCAAAAAATCACGAAACGGGTTGAGTGAAACACCCCGTACATATCGATGGTGTGCGACCCAGGTACCCTTGGAAAGGAAAGGGAACGGAGGAACAGTTCCAACGAAAATCCGTGGTGCCCAGCTAGACACATCGCGCTCTGACCGAAAAAAGTAAGGAAACTGTAACATCGGCTTCAACGGCGACCGAATGTGTTATTACTATAATTATACCTCTAGGGTTTTATGCGGCTTGTCCGATGTTTTGCTTTTCTGTATCGAACTTGGGCATTCACAACTATCCGAATGTTGAATGCGATTTATCTGACTATCTGACTGCTTGATGGAAAGGTACAGCGGCGGAGTTGTAACCCTTTTTGCTACTCTATATGAAAACCACCATTGTTCTTTCCTTTGCGTGGCGTGTGATTATATTTTTTCCATCGACAGCTGCGTTTCCATAAAAACTTCATTCTTTAATGTTTTTATTTTACCAAACTTCACATCTTGTGAAAATTCATAAATGAATGATGGGGGGAATCATTGCAGTATTCATAATGAAATGGGTCGATAAATACATGTTGAGGATTCTATGAAATGTTATTTGTAAATGTAATATAGCCTTTTGGTTTCGTTTTTTTTTCACACTAGATTCACCATCTATTATACAAGATCTTTCAGAATTGCACGGCAATATTTCAGGTACGTAAAAGGTCCTATGAACATGTGTCCGATCTCGATTATTAGTGGAGTTACATTTCTGGAATCAAATAATATATGTACTTGGTAGGAATTTTGAATCTAAATATCAAAATGACGTCTAATAAATCTAGTATTAAATATCAGACTTCTGAAGAACATACATATAGTATATCCCTAGTTTGGATATATCAACAGTAGGTGTATAGTATATTTGGAGGTTATATTTGGCAATGCAATAATTCTAATGTTGCTTGAAATTTCAATAACAAAAATGTCTGTTTCACGAATGATTCCAGAAAATATATTTGACATTGCAATATTTCTAATGTTACTTGAAATTTCAATAACAAAAATGTCTGTTTCACGAATGATTCCAGAAAATACCTCCTATCTGTAATCTAGATAATCGGTAATTTGATTTCACTTCATTTTCCCAGTTCTATAGATTCAACTCGTTCTCTCCACGGCACTGTCTAGATTCAGATTCACCGGGAGATAGATTTATGTCGATTTAGATTGAAAAGTTCGATCTGTATGGACGACCACAAAACCATCAAACCACAAATTATATACCTGAATGAAAGGCCGCGATATATTTTGATATGATTTTTAATTGGAACCAATGTAATAAATCCATCATGTGTCAAAACAAGGGGGAATAAAGCGAGGATTCAATTTGGATCGTGATGATTTTCGAGGATCGAGATACCTTTCCAGTACCGAAAAATTCCAGCTGCATATTTCAGAAAAGTTCAGATATAAATTCGTATGGTAGAAAATATTGCATTCGAAATGTTGAAAACAAATGTCTACTACGTTATCGCGAGAACCATGAATTAGTTATTGGTTTTATACAAAACGTTTTTCTTATTAATTTATATTAATGATCAGTAAAAATACACAAGTGATTCGAATTGCGATTGTGAATAGAATGTTGCAAAACTTTTCCTGTTGGCTGAATATCAAAACTAATATAAAACGAATAGGTTACTGCGAGTAAAATGATCGAATTACATACCTTGAAGACTATACTAAGTATATTCATCGATAAATATCTGCTCCTGAAAAGATAAAAAACTTGAAGAAATGATAGGGCTAACTATTTTGCTAAAATTTCATAGTGAGGACCTGATATATTTGGAAACGGTCGATTATTTCTCGCAGTTAGAAAGTAAGTAAAAATTGTTAGTATATAAAAAAGTTCTAAGGTTTTTTGAAATCTATCACACAGTATATAGTATTAGTCGAAGAGTCTTGCTCCTTATTTAATAATTCCACATTTCAATTCTGCTCGAAATTTTGAAGAACATGGATATTCTGATTTCCTGAATTCAACCATTTTCGGGAAATCGAATTTATAAAATGACTTTCTATAATAAATGATCGCTCAATATGTTTTTATCAATCCTGAACAATTATCCGTTTTTCATTTCCTTTGAAAAATCATTTATGAATTGAAATCATATCCACATACTCCACCTTGTTAAATATCCACCATTTCGTGCTTTTCTTTGAGAGGAATAAGAAGTTATATTCGGAATTCGATTCCTCGATAACAGTTACATTTAGGAAATGATGTGCACTTACATTTGTTTTTTTCGGAAATTCGAGCAGAATTGATTAATATATAGGATGTTCATTGAAGAAAAATCAACTTATTTCGACTAATCCTGTATATTTAATTTCTATTTGGTGTGATTGAATAGGGTTCAGGACTCCACTGTGAAATTTTTGCAAAATAGTCAGCCTTATCAGCTCTTGAAATTTTTTATTTTACTCATTTATCCTAACATTTTAAGCTAGCTATCTTACTTCAGGATATAATCGACCATTTCCATAGACCCTGTATATGTCGGAGAGGTAACAACAATACAGGAAAAGCTTTTTAAGCGTATTGACTATCTCCAAAACTAAACTGATATCAAGTCATGTTGTGTGAAATAACGTGAAAGGAGCGACTTTTATCCCAAAAAACACATATTTCCAACAGTTATTCCGACGATATCAGAAATATAATACTATGAGAAAAGTAAATAAACTCGAAAATTTCGAAATATGGGTATGATTACTTTTGGAAGCTCATGCGTCATTCATTCAGATTCAGATTATCCCATTTCTATATAGTCGATATTTTATTATTCATTTCGTGAATATTCTCTATTATAGATAGCACATTGTAACTGCGATAGAATGTTGATTGATTTTTTTCTCCTATTATTGAAGATTAGTGAAGATGGAAAAGAATTGATCTCCTTTCATAGTTACGAAAAGACCAAAATGTGATGGATGCTAGCCTCTCTAAACATTTGTGGTATATGAATATCAATTCATTGAAAAAAAACATTCAGAAATGTTTGAAATGAAAGTACTTAGTTGCTGTAGAATATTTTTTCCTATGCGAGATAACATCGTATGCATGAAAAAAAACATTTTCTTTCCTGAATGTACCCAGACGAATAATATCGTGACTGCCGTTGTTATTTTCGTGCATTTCTCGATACCCGAGTGTACATCGCGTGCAACGTTACCGACTTTGACCATTTTTCTTTGCTCAGTGTGTCAGGTTTCTAAGAATCGTGGGGTTCTGTGAGAAAGTCCGATTTTTTATTCCCATCATGTAAACATACGTCATGGCCTAGCTGCCACTCTATTGCTGCACTATCATTTGAATGTTTTTTCTTCCGTTGCTCTCTATATGCTCTACGATTTCTGTAATTGTCCGCTTTTCCCTTTTTTGCGATTCCAGTTTTCGATTTTCCGTGCATGCCACGCGGCACCGATAACATCCTGTATACGTGCTCGGTGCCATTCGGATGGCGTGTATCAGATGACACGCCTCTGTACAGACCGCATTGATGATGATTGATGCTATTGTCATCTCGATTCAAGGATGAGAAGGCGATGCACGTTACATGAGTTTTTCATAAACGAGCATTTCTTGTTATAGAAGTGATTGAAAACTATCAATGTAAAGCAATTTTTATTCAGCGTTGTATGAGTTCATAGTTTTCCATCCTAAACATTCAACCCAAAAATAAACTCTCGAATGAAAATGGCATACATTGAAACTGCCTTAAAATATCATTGATTAAAGTTATATTCGTAAGGGAGAATTTATAAAGCAAATGATACCAAAATAGTATTGAATAATACCAAATAAGGAACAAAAAGTAGTAGCTGTTCGGATTTATTTTATAATATTTTATTATTTCTTTACATTTTTCAATTGAATATTTAAGTTCTTTCCGTTATTTTATTTCTATTCAATATGTATACAGGGAGTTCTTTCATGAGTTTACGCGATTTATATATGTAAGAAGAACTAGTAGTAGCATTATTTCGTAAATTTTTATTGTCAAGATATACATTTTTCAAAATCCAATTCAGTTAAACCAAATGCAATCTCATTCTTATTGTAAACAAAGCACTTCTGTTTACAGCCCACAATAAAAGATTCCGCTGATGTTGCTGATCTATAATCATATATTTGTGGGTCAGAAGATTTGATATAGATTATTGAAGACCGAGTCTTGAATTATTAGTCTTAATAGAGTCCTGAGAGAGTTCCGAGTTAGTCCTGAATTATTTCCCCTCACTCCTTGATTTTCCCACAATCCTCCTGAATACTGGGTTTCCGACATTATTGTGTGTTCAGGGGTAAGCAATTATATTTTTTGTTTATATCATTGAATCTCTCTTAAAGAATGTACCATCAAAATTATCATAAAATCATGTTTGTATTTCATTCAGTAATTTATATTTCCTGAGTACGACCCCAAAGACACCCCCTGGATGCGACAGTATATTATCCAAAATATTTTAGTTATTCATGCATAACCTCAAGATTCGAAGAATAAGATTAAACTAACAAGTTTCCTTGTTTCGATTTTTCTTCAATCGTTGAACCTCAAATAACAAAATGTATGCTTCGAATAGATCAAACACAAGTCGCATAAATAATGCATCTTAATAAGCACATTCCTTCAGAGGTACATAATTTTTAACGACTCTAATTCATACTCTTCTCGCTATCGATGAATTGCATTAGAACTATTGAAATATTGCTGGTTAATCGTCGTTTCTCACGCTACATTATATTCCCATTATAATTAAACACTTATGGAAATTAATTACCAGACACCCGACTATTGTTTTACGCTTTGGATTTCCCTGATAAGGAATGGGAATCCGTTCTATGGTGCTCGAGGGGTTGTCCATTTGTAATTTTATTGTTATTGATATCGCCATTATTCATTTCGAAATCCGCTCACCACAATTTCATTCGTGTCGAACAGAAGAAGGTAACAGGAATCAGCAACTTTTATAAACGATTCTAACAGCGTAGTGGTCATCGAACATTAGTCCGGTGTCATCAAACAGGATCAGGCGTCATACTTACAAGATGATTTTCAAGTTAATGGAGTTAATAGAATCCACCAGATCAATACGCAATAGAACTTTTGGCATTGGATACACAAACAATGAGAGCAAAAACATCTCTTTCTCAATGTCATCTTCATCTTTGCTTCTGTTAGATTCCTTACTTTACCATTAAGAAGACGAAAACGTTGGAATTCGAGAAAAGGGTGATAGGTAAACTATAAGAGATATAAGTTCACTGGCGAAAACAAAAATTAGCAGTCATCTTTTCTTTTCGAGCTATAAACAATACAATGATACGTGACTCGGCTTGTTGAATGATTAGATTTTTTTTCTAATTCTTCATTATAATATTATATATATAATCACAATAGTTATTATGTCAAATGAGATATTCTAATATTTAATGCTCCTCGTAATTTTTTTGCGATATCATCACTTTAAACGAACAAAAAAAGCAAATTGAAATGGAGTTAAGTGTCATTTTTGATTAAATGGAAGAAAAATAACCCTCAGCCAACTATGATTTTCATTGAAAAATACAACTTCAGTTCTAATTCCAAATTGAACAGTTTCTTTGGAATTTCTTCTACACCACTGGATTAAACAGACAAAAGTGGCATGAGAATGGTACAGTTATTTTCTCGTAATCCCACCAACAACCATGATAATAATAAATAATAATAATAATATTTATTTCACTGGTTAAAAAGTACATTGCAGAAGCAAAAACAATTATAGTGTACAATGACTAGGAAAAAGTCTCTGAGAGTTAAAAGTAAGAAAGGTTTTTGTCAATTCGTAAGATAGAAAGTGAAAGGTACAGTTGTGTAAATAAAAAAATATATATACCCCATACGACACGGTCTTTGTAAACCAAACTACTGACTATTTCGGAAATTTCTCCTTTTCATTATCTGTATATTCATCGAGGCTGCAAAAGAAAATTATTTTGGAGTCTACAGGGTGGCTCAAAAAATGTGACATATCAAAGTTGTGTTTTTTAAAATGGAATACCTTGTATTTTTTCAATCTGGACAATACGGAATTCAATTATCTTTCAATTACTATTGCAGTTCCCCATACCTAGCTTGAATGGTTTTCAAGATATTGGCATTTTCAAATAGTAGTTTTCATTTCAATGCATTATTTGAATCGAGAGAACTTTTGCTCACAGAATTCTCATTGACAGTTATTATACTTCACTATTTGAAAATGCGAATATCTCGACAAAAGAATACAGTGACAATGAATTTTGAACGTCCTGTATGATATTGAGAAACGGGTCCTATCGGAATCAATAGCCTGAAACCTCTCTGATGCTTGGTAGGAATTGGAATGTTATTCGGTTTCCAATTGTACCCCGCATTTAAAAAAAAAAAACAATAACTCGAAAACGGTTATAGTTGGGTACATAGTACCTCCTATGAAATCATATCATTTTCTCCTGATCTATTCAAAAATGTAACATATTACAGGGTGTTCCATTTGAAAAAAAACAACTTTGATATGTCACACATTTTTGAGCCACACTGTAAACTCCAAAATAATTTTCTTTTACAGCCTCAATGAATATACAGATAATAAATAGGAGAAATTTCCGAAATAATCAGTAGTTTGGTTTACAAAGACCGTGTCGTATGGGGTGCCCCACCCTGTATATTATAATTGACTATTGTATTGTATTGCAGTTCAGCTTGAAAATTCGTCGATGGTGTGTCAATTTTTCTTGGCAAGACTTCTTTTTCAGAGCAGAATTAAAAATATTTGTTTGGTGAGAGTTTAACTGCTTCGTCAATTTTTGTATTCGCCGGTGATCTAATCTAGAAAAAAGCGATTTAGAATGCGATCTCAATTGTTTTGTATCTCCTACTTTGTTACCGAGTTGCACGATACAAATATCGAAATTCGTTCACCCTGTTCAATTCCCTTCAATTTGTCAATACCCGCCGCTGGTTTTATCATTCGCATGGGTGGATCATCTGAGCTTGGGTCGGCCCTTATTCTTACCTCTGGCCCCCGAGCAGCCAATGAACTCACCAAACGATTTACATGAGAAATAAGCTTCGTCTAGAATGAGTGATACGCACTTGAACGAGAAAAAAAAATCGCGAGAGCACTGGAGAATCTTAATCTCCATTGGTTGTGGTCATAGACATATTACCTAAAGAGACAGAACTATTTACATTTGTACGCGAGCACACATTACCCAAATCTGGTCCACTGTAGGTTCCTACTATGACCTACTGTGATGTAATGTTGCCAATTCTGGATTAGGAAATGGTGTTCATTATCATTATAGACATTCATATGAAGCTTGTTCGTGATAAACATAAACAGATTTAAGTTAATGCTGACTATTATAACATTGGTTGTGAAACTTTCATTGAATTGACCAAATTTTCGAGTAATTTAATGGACATATTCCATAGAACTATTTAATTTTTATGTATCAAGGAAATTCCTTACTTGACAACCGACAACAATGCTTGTGTTTTATGAATGAGATTGTAGCGTGGTTGTAACCACCGTATATTTTTTGTTGCGACGTTGCGAAGGGTGTGACTAGCTATTTTAAGGAAATTTCTGCTTATTCTCAATATTTTATTGTGTTTTTCGGTGATTAAAAGCGAAAATATGGTTCGTAAGTGTCAAGCATGTGGAAAATGTGATGATTCTAGCCCTGATGTTTCATTTCACAGGTAAGTACCCTAACCTATAAATGCGTATATTGTTGATGCATACAGTGGCGTGGATATGAGAATATATCAATACGACTTCTTGCAAAATGATTCATTGTATCTTTATATTTACCCAGATTTCCACTTAATGAGGAGAAGAGAAAGATTTGGGTATCTCTCATTGGTTGGCAGGAAGATAATCGTTCAACCAAGTTCCTTTATTTATGTTCGAAACATTTCCATCCAAAAGATATCATCACAGATAGAAGAGGTGTGAAATACTTGAAGACAGATACGAATCCATTACCATGCCATTCAGCATTTCAGTTCACATCTGATAGGTAATATTATATGTCCATCACCAATTGAGAATAACAACTTCTAAACTATCCTTCTTTTACAGCTCTGATTCATCAGTTCAAAATAGTCCATGGAGAACATCAATGGGGTAGGAATTTTTTCAGATCATTAACAAAAACCTGTCTTTGTAATCAAGAAGATATTATTTCCTTCGAACAAATTGAAGATTATATTTAATAAATTCGTGATTTTTCTCAACTTTCACAGATTACCAGAATTGTCAATCGTGGAAGAAGTTGAATATCCAGAATTACCTTCAATTCATTCATCTTCTTCGAGTACAGCCACTGCCTCAGAAAGAAAGGAAGAAATGTTGAAATTGATCGAAGAAAAATCTACACAAATTGCAGACTACTGTCAGAAGACTAAAGTTAAGAATAAAATCTTTGAGTAGTTTGTTTGCATATATGAGAGAGAAATGTCTCATATCTGAATCATCTGAGCCTACCATATCAGTAAGTAAACCACTGTAAAATTTGTGTGAAGATAATTTATCTATAATGAAAAACAAGTATTATATCATTTGGTTATACACAATGTTTGTCTGGCTATAATACTATCATAATATAATATTTTTTCTAGACATCAACCTCAGGAATTGCTGGAAGTTTCTTCAGAAGATTTTTGAAGGGACCCTCAAAACAAAAATATGATCCTTGTTTAAGATCCTTTGCTCTAACATTGGCGTTTTACTCACCAAAAGCATATGATTTTGTGAGGAGGACGTTTAATCGAAGTTTGCCTCATTTAGGGACAATATGTAAATGGTACAGATCTGTTGATGGTAGCCCAGGATTCACCAAAGAAGCTCTGAATGCCTTATGTTTAAAACAAAAGAACTCATCGACACCTATTCTTTGTAACTTAGTGATGGATGAAATGTCAATAAGAAGACAGGTGGAATGGACTGGGAGCAAATTCACTGGATATGTGGACATTGGTACCAATTTAGATTACGATCTCATAATACAAAAATGATTCTATTCAGGAATGAATAGTAAATTAAGAACCGTTTTGCCACTAACAAATATTTTAACCTGAACTTTTTTGTAACAAGTTTTGAGAGAAGGTATCAAATAAAAATTCATCCAATTCTTCAACTAGTACCGTCATTGCACCTCATACCTCAATCATTGTTCACCCATTGTTCATTGTCACCTAGTAACCTTCATAAAAATTCATTGGATTTTTTAATAATACTGAAATAACTCTTAATTTTATAAAAACCTGAACTTGGGAGTGATTCAATATTGCCCTCTATTTTGTATAGTTGCGAGAGGAATGTCTATAAAAAAATTAGAATGAAATTTTGTCTATGTATAGTCCCCTGTTAATTATTGGACGGCACGCCTATGTTCGAAGTCTTGGTGTTAGAGAACATAAACACTCACATTGTTGCCAAAACTGTAGCCGCAACAAAGAGTTCCGATGGGTAGTCTTTGTCATACACATTAACGTCTCTATCAATCATTGCAACAAAACAAACCCAGATTTATGAATGAGATGTTCTGTCTCCTTAGGATAATAGGTCTTTGGTTGTGGTCCTTCAAAAGGAGCCGATTGAGATGATTTTGATGATGATGATGATGAAGTTCGGTTACCTTCGGATTGATGTTTTCAAAAGACAATTGAAGACTATACCGACGGTGGTCTTAGACCAAAAAATATCCGTCGTAGACTATCCGTCTGGTATTATAAATTCATTTAGTGAATATTAAAAGGAATCCAGTTATAGTCTGTTTATTTGAGGAAAATGGTTCTGACAGAAAAATGTTTATACACAAATATTGTAAAATACTGTTCAATGGTCAGTAGTTATCCCACTTTGTGTATGCATTTTATAAATCGAAAAACGAATCATAACGATTTCAATGATATATCTACTATCTGTTTCGGAGTATCGTTCAGAAAAAAGACAAACAGCAACATATATGAAGATATATTGAAGACGTATCATTGAAAACAAAATGAGATTCTTCCAAAATGAACACATTTAAAAGTACCACTGTATCCGTTTTCAGAAATGCAACATCATTCATTATCTCGCTATCAGGAATAATACAATCTTAGTCTACTGAATCTTCCCAATATAAATTTCATTGATTACAATTTTCTATCAAATTCTAACGAATTTCTGAATTTCTATGATAAACATAGTATTGAACTTGGGCGTTTCATTTTGAAAATCAAACATTTTCACCGATGAAGATGTGGACTACACTCAAGCTCAATAAGTAGTGGCTTTATAAATATACCAAATTCTCAGATAAACAAATAGATATACAGTGCGTCCATAAAGTAACGCATAAATTCATTATTGGCCATAAATTCATTTTTGCCCACCCTGTACCAATATGAAGCAACATATTATATATTTTTGGAATCAGCTCAGCAAAGGCAATTTGGAACTTGAAAAAAAAAGGCGGATTCCATTTGAAAAAAAAATGGTGATGACGTCATTACACGAAATTGGTTCACCCTGTATATTAGATTATGATTTGAAACAATAGTAAATTGAAATCAAAAATCGACCTGTTTTGGGAATTCCTAATTTTATTGTTCATTCAGCCAATAATGAATTTATGCGTTACTTTATGGACGCACTGTATACGATATTTCATCATACACAGTGTGCCTGACTCGATAACCATGCACAAGGACATATTTCTTGGACAATTTCAAGTCAAAGTTGCTTTATAAACATAATATAAACATAAATGTCCTGTACAACAAGAACTTGCCGAAGGGGGATCTATTTTTAATGTGATGGCAAATAGTCCCTTTTCGTCGGAGGAATATCTAATCGTGTTCATGTTGGTCGAATGAAAGTGTACAGAACATTTTGGTTTGTATCGATAACACATACAATCTGTGCAGACTAAATAGCGCGTATTGTGGACGAATTATGTTTACGATTAAAGCCACGTTTACTTGAGATGGAATTACGAGTACTAGAAACTCCCATTCGTGGGCTCTTGATAACCCTTCCGAAACTAGAGAAACCCGTTTAGGTTGAGTTGTGCATGGGAACAGTCAACCAATCTTTTCTCCTGATGTTTAGGTTGTGAACGTCGGTTGTGGATTTTATTTTTATTCACTGGCGTATTGGAAAAGGTAGTCCAGTTGCTTGGCCACTGAGGTCACCTGACTTAACGCCTCTTGACTCTTATCTCCGGGGACACATGAAAAGTCTAGTGCATGCAAATAAACCACAAACTAGAGATAAGCTAATTTAAAAATCCACGAGTGCAGTAGCATCCATACGAGACGGTCCAGATACTTTTCAGACAGCAAACCCTTTAACAGTTAGAAGAACAAGAATGTGTTGTGAAGCAGTAAGGGGCCTTATGAATAACTTTCATTAAATATGTATGAAAATCGGATTATTTTGCCATATTTTGTATAAGATAGCTATGAAATGTCATGGAAACATGTCATTATTAAGATTGGAAACGTTCGCGCGTTCATTTACGATAATCTGATTTGAAAATAATCCGATTTTTATACATATGTATGAACTTCTCGAAAACCTGAATATTTAGGTATATGGTGCATAATGTACCATTTGGAAGGAACTCTAATTGTCTTTCAGGATATTGAATGATATACAGGGCATTCCATTTGAAAAAATGCACTTTTCACCATTTTTGTATCTATCGTCAAAGTCATCAAAATAGAACGACCCTGTACAATGGAGAACGAATTTCCTCAGATATAATTGATACACAGGACATTGGTAAACTACTCCCAAAAGTTCAGCTTTCCACAAATCCAAGAATCGCAATAATGAACATTTATTTGAAGTTATGTTTTGCTCGAAAAATAAGGAAATCAATCAATTTTTCGAAAACCTTTCGAGATAGGTAAAGGGAAGTATAAGAGATTAATTGAAAAGTATCAGAGGAACGAAAAGTGGAATGAAATAACAAAGTTGTTGCTACTTTTCGATAGAAACGACAACGCCACAACGCTGAAAATAATTCAAATAGAACGATACTGATTACTCAAGAAACCAAATTTTCAGAATAATCCTACGTCCCTTTCTCCATATACGTCTAACCTACCATTGACCGTGAGTGACCCTGTATAGTCACTGCACGAAATTATTTTCTAATAATTTGTGCATAAATGTCTAGGAATTTCTGATGAATTCTATAAGGTAGAATGACATTTTTTGATTACTGTATCTTCATCGCATAAAACAAAAGCTTCCACAAGCTTTCACAAAACAGCCTGTCCAACTGCCCTGTAATTATCATTATGAGAGACAAAGAGTTGCGTGATGACACCACAAAGGATACCAGAAACAAACGAACGTCGACTGTTCCGAAAGACATCTGCCATCGCATCACGAGATCTTCAGTCGTCAAAATGGCGTTTTTCAATGGACATTCGTTATTTCCATTCTACAACTAATGTGTACCTATAATTAATGATTGAGCTGGTCGTAACATATTCACGTTATCCACAAGAATCTTGAAAGTTACACTTTGAAATGAAAAAAATCTTGACATGTCCTCCGTCCCTTTCAATACACAATGTCGATTAACTTGACGGTGCGGAATTACCAAGCTGCCTCATCGTAGCCAAGTGTAAAACAGTTTTTCCGACTTTTGTGATCCATTTGTAGAAATCGAAAGCCATTTGAATGATTGAATCATTTATGGAAGGTATTTTGCCAGAAAAGTACCGAGCAAAAAATTCACTTACGAACGAATTCTATAAAATGCAAGGAACAATCGACAGTTTTCAATGGTTTTCATCGCTGAGGTCGTCCCAAAAAATGGAGTTTTCCTATCAATTCCTGTTATACGATATTTGTAATTAATAGATTTTTTTATTTTTCTCGCCTTCACATTGTCCAATGAGCTTCAACAAAGATGTTCTTGAAGAATTCCATCCAGAATATTACTTATTTTTCGAGAAATATAACTTTTAAGATATTTCTAATTTTTCAATGTTTTTTTTTATTTTTATAAAAAAACACAAATAAAGATGTTTTCGATTTGTTATACACTCATGAAAAAATTTTATGGGGAATAATTCGTCACTCCAGTTCAGATAATTAAAACTCATTCGTTCTATTGAAACTTTGTTAGAGAAGTGCAATTTGGTACAAATATTATACAGGTAGGGGAAATAACAACCACCATATTTTAGTTATATAGGGTTACCTAGTCACCCCTTGGGCCCGATGCACCACAACCCCGAAAATTTTAAATGGCACTTCCTTTTTAATGATAACTCAAATTAAAGGTCTTTTGAAGCAGAATTCATCTGCAATAACATGAACTGTTTCATAAACTGCTATTTTATATAATTACATGCTCAAAATGCATCACATTTTGGGCTGAACAAAAGTACAATCTATTCTCAAACTCTTTTCTCATGTTTTGAACACTTCTCTTGGAATAGACGCAGTGTTTTATAAACACAACCGCTTCAGTCGATGATCTTCGACAACGGGTTATTACAGAATGTGCATACCAAATTGCGCTTATCTAACTTTTTTAGTTTCAGATATACATGGTTTCCCGTGAAGACCACGTCAAACCGAAAGAGAATGTAGATCAATGGATAACCCACCTGTTATGACAAAGTTCACAGAAAAAAATTATGAGCCTGATATCAATCACTCCTGATGATTGACCATGCATTCATTACCATGATGTATTTTTCATTGGTACAATGACAAAAATTGATGAAAATTAATGAAAATCCGTGATTAGTCAATCAATAATTTGGTTGATATAATGAACTCTAGGACATTATGATAATGTAATTATATCATGAAACTGATGAAAAAAGTCATCAATATCATGGAATTTACATTACAACAATGTATAAAATACATTGAATCAATGACTACATGATAATCAATACTATGTACCTTTGATTATCACGACGCATTGCGATAATGCCTATTTTAATGAAGTTATGATCAATAGACATTACGTCAAGGTTTAAGCCACATAGGTTGATCAAGAATTGTTTCATTTTAAATGCTCGAAAACATTAACCAATGCATAAGAATACCTAGTTCATTATAATAATGCACTGCTTACATTGAATAATTCATTAGTTGATTGTGTTAATGTCTCAGAGCATTGAGACAATGTTATAAGAATCATTGGTTGATTAAAGTTTATCATAACAATACACTGCGTACATCACCTAATGTATTTGGTCATTGCGTTAATGTCTGAGAGCATTGAGACGATGCTAAGAATTATCGTTTTTCCTGGATCCCCACCGCTTCGACAATTTGCCTCCTATTTCTCCATACGAATATTTACTGCCAAACGGAGAGTCTTTGTTTTGTTTTTAAGTCGGTTCTTGTGGTAGGTGCTTGTTCAGGAAGTTGTAAGGTTAGTATAATATACAGTATCCCGTGTAAGTATTATTTCTAGATGTATTATTTCTGTTTTGTGAGCTTTTTGCAACGGATGATTGAAAGATTTTCTGTGAAATAATAAATATGTCGATGACTTTTTCAAATACATTTTTTGCGAAAACATAATTCTAAACGTTTATAAGACCCGTTCATCCATCGTTTTTCGTGATATACCTACCTACTTTATTGTCTAGACTGAAACAATTTTGAAAAATAATTATTTTTATTGCAGGCAGTGACAATACTGAACTTGTGACTTTGATCTGGATCTGAGATCGGAGTAGAAACCCAAAAACCACTCATATCACATAATTCTTTCAACTTCAAATGATATTATTCTAAAAATGCAGTGTTTTCTGTGTAAAAGAAAATGTCACGTTTTGAAATTGTTAATTACACATCTGAAACATAATCATGATATGAGTACGAATTCAATGGTTAGGTGTCAGTTTTCCAGTTAGCCCTTCTTTTTCACAGGATCTTACTGATAATCACATTGATATGCAACCCTTAGATGCAGCAGCAGATATAGATTAAATGAAATAAATACCCTAGAATCTACTTCCACAATTTTAGAAAAATGGCCTTTCTACAAACAACCTTCAGGATTCAGACTGGTAATTCGAATTGCATCACTTTATTATAATTATAATGTAATTGTAATATATTCTAGATTGATATGGACTCCACCATGGAACATGTAAACGGTGATGGTCTCCTTAAAAATTGGGAAAAAGAAGCACCAAGAATTGCTTTTTTATTGAATGGCAATGTCGAAGATAGAACCACTGAGGTGTTATTGGAACGGTTAAAAGTTGAGAATATCTAGGAAAGTAAGTATTTAAATTTCAGTGAAAAGTGTTCCACGTCGAATTATTGTACAGAGTGGGAAAATTTCGATGTTTATATGAAGTAACTCGGTAACTATTCAGAGTGAATCGAACTGAACGCATTGGACTTTTACTCGGACTTATATGGCCGTACAGTGACAGATTGGCTCAATATGATCATCACCATACCGCCATATATGAGGACATATAACTCCAATGCGTTCAGTTTGACTCACCCTGTCGATACAAAAAAATGGAGGTCGCCTTCTCGACCTCTTTTTTCGACATTAAATCATGTTATAAGTATTTCACATGAAGATCATCACAGTAGCTATTAGCTAGTAGTTATTTTTTGAAAACAGGAGTAGTTTTCGAATTCATGAAATTCCACATTATTTATTCTCGACCGTAATACATGTATAATGATTATTCTAGATGGGCGAGATGCGGCAGTATTGTGGGCACTGCATGGTCATTTCGTGCCAACCTACAAAGTCGTGAAGAAAGATATCACCGGGAAATCTCAAACTACAAAATTTACTATAAGGGATTCTCAGCAATCTTTTTTATACATTGCAAAAACGCCCCGAGAAATTGAGAAGTGAATTCATTTCTTGAATTCGAAAAAGACAGCCATTCAACCCTTTGTGTTCGCAATAGGCGAAGACATCACAAAAATTCAAGAAGTGTATACATTTTTCGATGGAATCAGATATAAATAAGAAAAATATTTTTTCAATTTTGAACCAGGTATTATATATAGTAAAACACATACATTATGTGAATTTTTGAAAAATCACGAATAAACCTTTTTCATACCAATGGATCTTTCATTTGTGTTGTTGGCATAACTTCCCGTTGAAATTGGTTCGAGAAAGTGACAAATCGACTAAGCTTTCATTAACACATCACTAGTTGATATTTTGTTTGTGCCTCTAACTGCCTCAGCCCTCAAACTTCCAAGAAAACATGAATTGATTTTACCCGTTCATCGTTACTGTTGATTGTTTGGAACATGAAAATTATTAACTAACTGCCTTCATTTGATATGGAATAGAAATCCAAGAAGCAGTATTTCAGTCTACTTTGATCGTCGACAACAAACATGTAATTCGTTGATATCTGTGGAATCAGAAAAAAAAAACTATCGACCTTACAAAATTTATACACATATTATCTCGCATAGCATTATCTATTTGGGAAATCAATATTAGTGACGATTTCGGAAAAACTGAAAAACCACGTTGACTAGAAATTAAAATTCAAGTTTTCAACCAAATTTTCTGTTCAATTTTTTCATATCTTCAATAACTAAAAAGTTAAAAGGGGATTCAATTTTGAGTGGCTCACCCTGTAAAGCATTATTTCAGATTGATGTTTGTTGGTGATCATACTGATGTCTTCTAATATTGAATGAATGCGGTGGGTTGATTGATCGATGCTAAGAAAGCATCAAGAATCAATGTCCAGATGGTGATTGAATCAATGTCCTGAATTCGTCAATATAATGACTGCAAATGATTGTTCGATGTAGAGAAAACATTAATATCATAATTGATATTCATGTACTCATGAGATTGTATTGATGAAAATGTTGATTGACTCATACACTATAGTCATTAGTAGAATGTATTTCGTTTTGGAATCCTGGTGATGGAATTAATGTCTTTCAAGGATTGATATAATCACTTGAACATCAGGCAATCAACAACAATACATTGAATCGATGAATTCGAGCATCGGCTGAAAATTGATGACCAAATACATCATCGCAATGACTTTTTTCATTATATTTACGTACCTTTTTGGTTCTGTGTTCCCACCATAAAAGTCTTGCCGTTTTCGGGATATGTTTTTTTTTAATAATTAATTTTTGCTTCTTTCAATAGTTTTGTCTTTACGTGTTGGTACAATTTCGCACCTTTTTGGTTATTTTTTTCAGTAAAATATTGCTGTAGAATGATTTTAACGTTTACATCAAAACATTATCCGAACATTTCAAAGGGGGACTGTGAGGAATATTTTCATTGAATATTTTGGTAGTGGATTCTTTTGTTCATGAAGTTTAGTCCATCGTAATGGAACCAAAATGTACTGAGCTACTGCTGCACATTACACCAATAAATTATCTATTTTATAGTGATTTCTCACAGCCCTGCTTTAAAATGTTCGGAGAATGTTTCTAATGTAAACGTAAAAATCATTCTTCAGCAATGTTACACTGAAAAAAAAAATAACCAAAAAGGTGTGAAACTGTACCGACCGTAAAGAAGCAAAAATCAATTGTTTTCAAAAAAAATCTCGAAAACGGTAAGACTCTTATAGTGGGAATTTTGTCATAACAAGTGGGTTATCCTTTGATCTACATTCTCCCTCGGTTTGACGTGGTCTTTACGGGACACCCTGTATTGGCATTGAGTTACTTGAAAGTGAAAAATTATATATTCTTGAAATTTTTCTTCGATTCATCGAGATACAGAGAGAAACTCTCGATTTTGGTTAGACTCAGTTCATCGATGCTATACCAAAAAAATCAACATTGAAATTCAGTGCATTATATTTATTTTTGGCAAATCCTCAATCACCTGAATTATTATCATCATCATTGAAACAACACATTCTGCCCTATACAATTAACCAAACCTACAGAAACAAACCCCTACAAGTGTGCCCCCATTACCCTCCTTTTTTCGTTTCTGTTCCGAAATCGGCGCCACAGTCAAAAGGAAGCCGACCGTCCGTGAGGAAATGATAGGGCCCGCAGCCAAATTCGACCTTTCCGACTCTTTTCTCTGCGAGCATAGACGGATAATTAGGGGGTTGGGGGTAGGAGACGGCGACTAGCCACGTCGAGAGCAACGCGTCCGTGTTATTAGGCGTTTTTTTTTTAGTCTTTTCGGTGCCGGAAACGGCGGTCCGCAAGTCCAAGGCGGCTTTGTTTTTGGATATGTCAAATCGGCAGGCAGATGGCTCAGCAGGCTTCACTCTTGGTCAATCGAGATGCCCTTCGCTGTCTAAATATTCAAATGTTGTCTATCATCATGGGTATTATACCTAAACACACACATTTTACGTAACGATGTACAGGGTGGCCCATTAGTGTGTGGAACTAGAATTACTCACTTAGGAATAGGAATACAAAAAATATTTCAAATAGATGTTGTTATATTTGCAGAAATATATAATCCTAAACTATTTTGAGATATACATGATGATCAGCCAGATCGGGGCAACATAAAGTCTGCTCTTTTCAAATAGAAGGATACTTGTTGAAAATACGGATATATTCATTTCATTGTTTGGTAGGGATAATTTTTTGAATTTTTTCAACACCCTATTCATTTCATCTCAGTTTCCACTTATGGAACACGAATAGTTCGATGTATCTACAATAAATGATCGAAAATACAATTAATTTGATATTCAAAGGTTGCTTGATTGAAACATGAAAATTTTCGAATCGTAAACTAAAAATCCAATTTCTTCAAAAACAATCGATTTCAGAGGTTCATACAGACAAAATTTGAAGGCATCAAATAGACCTACAAGATGGTGGAATAACATACTGGGTGTTCCATTTGAAAAAATGAAGTTATCGTTGATTGAAATCTCCTGAATTAACGTTTCTTCGAAAATACCCTGTATCATAAACTGGACTTGTACTTCATTCAGACATTTCAACCATCCTTCATCTCCGTATTCACCATATATAGGCATTTTTGACACCATTTATAGTGCACAAATTATCGTCGAATTTTCATAATTCAAGATCGTATTGAATGCAGATTTTCGCGATGAGTTTTATGGTAAACAAATAAATAGGGTGTTCTATTAAAAAAAAAACACACTTTATGTTGCCCTGCTCTGGCTGATCATCCTGTATATCTCGAATATATTTTAGGATTGTATTTCTGTTTTGACATTTGAATGAAACATTTTTTTGTATTTTCATTCCTGAATAAGTTATTCTACTTCCACACACTAATGGTTTGGTTTGTATGCAGGGTGAGTCGAAATGTGTATCTAGCTTTCTGAAGGTGATAATACATTGAGAAGGAGTATAATTAGATTAATAAACTCATGACACGAAATGGATACTTCCGAAGTTGATAAAATTTAAATAATTTTCCCACCTAATTTCTAAACGGTGGAAGCCACCAAATTGAAAATTTCTGTATAAATGTGTGTTAGTATATTACATTCTTTAAATACACTTCTACATTTCTACATTACATCAAAAGGTGTTTCTAGAGGGTGAGTTGTGGTTTTTTTATATATCTTTTTTTCATATCTTTATATTCGTTACAGATAAAAAATACAAGCATTCGATAGAGGAAAGGAAATTACATTAAGACGCTCTTGTCAATATACAAAAAAGTTAACCGTTTTCGAGATAGTTAAGTTTTTATAGTCACATGATCAATTCATCGCAAAATCAATCGGTAACGATATTTTAGAAAGCCATTATTATTTTTGTTCTGAATTTTGAAGATGTTATCACAAAATTTTATACGTTTTTAGTTACTCTAAAATTTATTATTTTCAATGTGAATGTATCTGAATATGTAGAATTTGAGAGAATATGCAAGAACCTACCAGAGTTTGTAATCTTGGTTTGATTTTAAAAAATAATCTCATCCTAAGGCTTTGAAGGGAACGTTGGTAGTGAGAATTCTGGATTAAGAAAACACATGAAGTTAGCTTATATCGTTCCGTTATTTCGTTCACAACAAATTATATACCAGTGAATTTATTGAAATATTGTCTTTCGAATTTCAGAAAATTATGTAGGGTGCATCATTAGGAATAATGAAGATGACAACAAACAACGTAAGGAAGAAAATCCTCGAAAAACTGTTTCTTTTATAAATCTCTCCTTACAGTGACAATACTTATACAATTTTCTGTAATGTACAAAAATCATTATGGGTTTTTAGAACGTTGGTATTTTTTGTTCTCCATACATTCACTTTGACTTTGAATAACAATAAATTATATTGATAGATCATAATTCAATTCATAATATCGAAATCTATGTGAGTATGTAATATCGAGGGATATGGAAAAATGGAGCTACTCAGGTATACTCTGAATATTGAAGAATGCCGAACAGTTTGTGATAGGCATTGGAGCAAAAAAAACCATAAGTAACGTAACGATAAGTAAACTCACCCATTTTTCGGTGGCATTATTATTTCATAAACTAAGTTCAAATTGCTATACTTAGACTCGATAACACGATAAAACATGTTATTTTCCACATATTTGCGACCTTTTATTATACCTCAACTCTTTTTTACTTTTTTCCTCTCTCGACGTCCCACTGTATCCAGTAAGTTTGGACAGACAATAAATTTTCTTAATATATTTCCTCCACGCCCTCTTTGATTAAAATCGGGCAAGTATGCGATGAGCTGGTCCAACACGATTTCGCGTCCAGTATTCGTTTGGTCTGATGGAGAGATTTCATATCGTATTTATGAGAAGTACCCACCGAAGATTTATTAGATACGTGTCAAACTGTGTCTAATTTATACGAAAAAATGAATAATTTTCTGCTTTAATACTGATTTCACATTATAATTATACGTTATTTGAATTTCTCTGTGACGTGCACCGATGTGGCTTTTTTGGTTTCTGGAATCTCGTTAAAATTTTGGTAGCTCAGATGGACGATAAAATACATACCTATGAATAAAGGAATGCATGGTAGACCGAAAAATTCTGAGAAAAATAAACTACTACATCGATCAGTTCACGCCTACACAGTGCTCGTTATTCATCGATTTTTCTGACAAAAATAAAGGATGTTTCATTTGGTCACAGAAACAAGTAGAGTCCACCAAAGTTACTCTGGATATATCACATTTGTTAGGGTTCTATGATCTCTATAGAATGCTTTATTTTTTTTTTTTGGGAGATCATAACTAACAAACTACCCAGTATATTCCTTCGATATTTGTAATACACGTCAGAAAAAAAACAGGTCCAGACTAAACATATATTTTCATTGGATCAGAAACAGACCCAGTATTTTCGTAGAACCTATCACCCAAAAAAAAAACTGAAAAATCAATCGAATCCTTCATAGTTTGAGTTTTCTATGTGACAGAAATATGAACCATAAACATCCATTGTAATTTTCGACAATCCAATGTAAGAAACCTGAAACATTCCATATTCTAAATTCAAATTGTGAAAGTTATCATGTATCATGGATCAGGTTGGATCAGATTAATGATTTTTTCGAGTATGTAAGCAGTATGAGAATTCTGCAATAAATATTGAAAATTCAATATTTGTGAAAAAACAGTGACTGCATCTGTAATTTTCTGGGAACGTAAAATTGATCAGTTGACCTAGTTTGGCATTCGTGAATACATAATGGAATAATCGAAGTTTTCAATGACTATTTCACATCATATTAACTGAGGGTATTCAAAGTATTCAGCGTAGATTGAATCGAATACATTCCACATTTCAACTAAGTACACCATATTCAGGAATTAGTTTATTGGTAAATCTATATTATACTCAAATGGAAGGAATCAATGTCACTTTCACATTCCTCTTCAAAATAAAAATATTTAATATTCAATTCATTTCATTTGGGAAGTTGTTGAAATACTTGATATTTTTTTATTATCCACGAATGACTAATGCAGAATCGTCTATGAAAATAACTCTGATACCTAAATAATTAACATTGTGAGGATTCGAAAAGAAATATAAGACGCTATATTGATGATTTTTTTCATAAAGTCTACTGTAGGTAATACAAAATTTCAATTCAGTATCCGATAAAACTCCACACTCCTAATTATAATGCACACCGACAGACCAGAATTTTCGACAATAGATAATTAAAGATGCACCAGTCGAAAGTAACAATTAAAAATTACCCTAAAACATATTTTAGTGAATTATATAGCTCCGGGGATAAGCGGTAGCTTATGCTCGGATAACCAACAATTAAAAAGCCGAGGTTTCGCGTTTGCACTAATCATTAGTTCATTGTTGGTACCACTAGAGGGCATACCGGTCGTCTTTGAACAAGAGAGATTGCCAAACCGAAACGGTAGGCATATAGTTGGATATTCTTGAAAAAAAATTGTCAATGTTACGTTAAATAAGAAACGTATAGAATTTTGAAAAAAAAATAGTTTTTTAATAATAACTGAGATAATATTTTAGAAATCTTCATAAAATTTGGTACATGTCTTCTATACATCAAGGTGCAATTTGAAATTTCCCATTTTCTCTACCAGTGGCGTCCGTACGGGTTTTGCATTGAATATTTTTGGAGAATAAAATACTACGCCATTGCTTACTTTCAAAATAAAAATTACTTTTGAGATCCTCATTCATTATTGAGCAAATTCTAAAAATCGTTTTACTTCAGGGTCTATTCCTCAAAAATCTGATGCAGCGTGAAAATGTTTGTGCATCGACTGAAATCAAAGTAAGAGATCAGATTCATTCCAAAATGAATGAGTATCCAAAAAATATATTTTTCTGGTCAGATGCTCTGTTCTTGATTAAAATGATTAAATTAAAATTGCTTCATATCGCAGTACCAACCGTTTAATAATCTATCACTCTGTATCTAAAGAGTTAATACTTTTAGGACATACGTTTATGGGAAGTTTTTTCCTTGAAATGTGTAAAAGAATAACCCCTTCAAATATTATGATGTGGATACGAAATGATGTAATTCTTCGGCTCACTCCATGATCAGAAGTTTGATGAATGTAAATTTTTGAAAAAGTTTCTGTGATGATTTGCTCGAATTCAGAATACGTTATAAAGTTGTATGGAATCATCTATAAATCAGGAACGACTTCAAAACTGGGGAGTTTCATATGTCGAAAAATAATATTCTCTTACTCATCCCAAATAAATTTATTGCCAGCAATAATTCAATCTTACAAATCAAAATCCACACACTCCACTTCACTGCCGACGATCATCCGGCAACACTGCCGCCACTCTTTGTTTTGTTTTTGGCGCCATCTTGCTGCGGGCACAATCGGTAACCGACAATTATAGTCGCTCGACTCGTAGATATATTACTCCTTATACTTCTACATTCGGCATTATCCCAGAGAGGAATTCATCTCTTCGTATATCATTAAAACGAGATTAAGAAATACACAGACACAATTCACCTAGCTATTTTCACGTAACTACGCGCACCTAACCTCAAAACGATTCGTGACAGTGGCGGGAAAAATGGGCGCATGGAATGTTTGTCACTTGTTTTGGAGCACGACAGGCCGGGCGTCCTTTCGGTGTGAAAAGCGATTGGTTGTTCTCGTCGCAGAAGTTTCGATTAAACTAAGAGTAGACTGGTTTACATGCTCCCAAAGCGTAATTTGTGACGAAATAAGGGGAAAATTATAAAATTACATTGCTCGACTTAACTACACTATTTACTGCAGGCTGTGTGCCAACAAACCTGCCACCTCTTGGGATCTAGTTTCAGCTTTTTCGAAGTGTTTTCGTTGCTGATGGTATCTTCATTCATTTGACAGGGACAGAAAGAATTTCTCAGGTGATACACAATATTCCATGAGCTTCCAATCATTGCTAGAATATGTATAAGTATATAATCTTTAGCTCTTATACCCTATGGGTATCGAGATTTTATTTCATCTGTCATTCTATGATCTTCCACAACCTTCTGTTTCGCGCCAATGTCTTTGCTGTCTTCCATGTTTTCTCCTTCTCTTCTTTCCTCTTCCTTTTTTTCTTGAATTCTTGCTTAATCCGTCAGTTTCACCCATCTCTTATTTGTCATCCTCTGCAAACGTCCCCACCATTCCTATTGTCTCCTCTTGATGAATATAACAATATCCTCTATATTCATTTGAATATTCCTCATTTTGTCTCTTCTTGTGACTGTATTTCTGTTGCTTCTTCAGTCTGCTTTTCATTTTAGCCGTCAATGTCCACGATTCGCACTCATATGTCAATGCAGGTTTATGCAGGGTGTTTCAGAATTGCACGGCAAATATTTCAGGTACGTATCCTCTGGTACAAAATAAGGAAACAAGTTCCTATGAACTTGTGTCCGATCTCGATTATTAGCGCAGTTACAGGGTGTTGAAGGATGAAAAAAATATAGGTTTTTATTTTTTTGTGCTTGATCTGATGCAAATGGAGCTTTCAAATTTTGTATGAGTATCAAGCAATAGGTGCTGCTTGATAAGAAAGTAAATGTTCTTCAAATACCATACAGAGTGTTACATTTTCCAAGGTCTCGATCCATAAAAGCCTTAAGAAAAACTTACTCGTAAGCCACTGATGAATTTCAATATATTTTTCATGTTCTTCAACCTATTACCTAAATTTTGTCCTTCTTGACTTTTGGTCGAATTCCGTTCAGTTTCCTCAAAAATTAATTAATTTGTAAATTGGGGCAAAGTAACATACTCTGAAATGTTTATACTATTTTGACATTTGATATTGATTGAAGCATCAAAATTAAATGAAAAAGAAATGTATCAACAAATGTTCAGAGGAATTGTTCAAAGTGGCCTCCGTTTTGTTGAATGCAACATTGAGCACGACGAATCCATGATTCCTTGGCACTTCGTATCAACACCCTGGAACCCCGCTAATAATCGAGATCGGACACATGTTCATAGGAACTATTCTCCTTATTTTATACCAGAGAATACTCACGAGAAAGTACCAATCACACATCATGTTTCCTTCAGAGCTATACCTGATATCTCTGTTTTTCTAATCAAATCACTAAGAAACATTTCCTATACACCGTGTGTCCTATAATTAGTGTTATCGATATACAATTCGATGTGATCAATCTAAAATATTCAAAATCAAACGTCCCTCATACGTTGCACAGGTCGTCTATCGTCAATAATAGATCAAAGGGAAACTATTTACCGCCATTTTATTTATGGATGTGCACGCTACCACTAGCTTGTACGCATTTTTAATCGAGTACAATCTTTCATTCATTCATGTGTCTGTATGGAGTAAATTCAATTGCATCAATTTTGTATTTATCACTAATTCATGAGCTTAAATCAGATTATACTTCAAGATAGATGAATTCGATGGATGCTGAGAATATTATTTCGAAGAAGTCCAAGAATTTCGATATATTGTATAAAGTTGTTGGTACACAGCCATCAGTTCTGAATTGACTTTTTTCCAAGCGGTCAAGATAATTTGGCTCAATTACGCCATTATAATAATCGAGAATGCGAAGAAGGGATATAGATAATAACCTATACCGAAAAGTAGTAGGTTAGGTCTTTTGTTTTGGAGAGGAATATCGCGATGATGGCGTCGTCAAACTTTCGAAATTTCCACATGAAGAAATATTTACGAGTTATATTCATTTAGTTTCTGCTGTGTCCCAACGTCAGGAAAATTGATATTTATACACTGACAGAGCAAAAGTAAGACACCTAGCAACATTATTTTCTCTGCTGCCATCATATCTAATGTCGATTATACCGATCTAAAATTTTTTGTGCCACTAATCAATAATAATAAAAATAATGATAATAATACATGATTATTCACTGAAAAACACAGAAATGTATGTATAGTCACTTGAATTTTTCGGATATGGTTATGTAAATAAACTTGTTCAGATCTACAGAAACTGATAAAAAGTCAGCTTGTACGTGGATTTTGAACATATTGAAACACAGTACAATTGAGTATTTAAATAAGTTGGTATATGAGAATATTAAACTATGAAACTATGAAAACATAAAATATAAAAATATTCTAAAATGTCAGAATGTGAAGATGCAAAAATGTTGGAATGTTATTTTTATTTGATTATGAGAATGTTATAATGCAAATATATACCGGGTGATTCTTCAAGGTGGCTCGCCCCTATAACTTTTTTATTATTGGAGATAGAAGAACAAAATTCGGGGGTTGTGTATTTTATGTCAATTCGCATTATTTGACGTATTCACTTGCTTTGCAGTACTTCCAGTTTGACCGGAAATGACCTCAACTTTCGATTTTCAAATGGAACTTCCTATATATTTTTACTTATTTCGATCGAGGATGACATTATCTATCCAACAAAACTTTGTTTGAGAATATTCGACGTATGAAAGAATTTTTATTTCAATTCAGGTATTGGGCTTCTTGCAATTATTGAGAAAGATAGTGAAAATAAAGTGGAAGTATGTGGTATCAAATTGTTCGTAAGAAAATGATCTTTCACAAAAACCCGACGAGCCACCCTCTTTCCATTTGAAAAAATCGAGTTAACTGGAAAAAATTATATTTGTGACATTGAAAAAATTATTGAAACGACTCTGAAGTCATATGCCTCAAAGTTGTATTTTTCCCATGTCACTTGATCAAAAAGGAAGCGTTTCAATCGATCCATGGCACGCTAGATCGAAAAATCGAAATTGAAATAAAAATTCTTTCATACGTCGAATATTCTCAAACAAAGTTTTGTTGGATAGATCATGTCATCCTCGATCGAAATAAGTAAAAATATATAGGGTGTTCCATTTGAAAATCGAAAGTTGAGGTCATTTCCGGTCAAACCGGAAGTACTGCAAAGCAAGTGAATACGTCAAATAATGCGAATTGACATATAATACACAACCTTCGAATTTTGTTCTTCTATATCCAATAATGAAAAAGTTATAGGGGCGAGCCACCTTGAAGAATCACCCGGTATGAATTCAATGTAATTCTATTGATATTTAGTTAATAAGCTCGCAAGATGTCCCGCAAAGCTGATAAAATCTTGAAGCCACGATCGTTAATTATTCAAAAATGTACTTATTACTTTCCTTAATCAATAATATAGATATACCGTCATCATGAAGGTGTTGTATTATGATCCAAATACATTTTGTTACATTTGTTTGTTTCCATCTAAAAAAAAAGAGTTTGTAACGTTTAACATAATTTGTAATCGAATGTAAGTAAACGCTTCAAATTAAATGTTCTTTTATTTCTCAATGAATTGATTGAATGCTTTTAAATTCTTATAAACCTCTATTATTTCAATCTGAATGATATTATTGTTAAATCAAGTGAAAACCTTGTACATAATTTAAAAATAATTTCCTATGTTTCTACTGCATTCAATTAAAAAGAGAAAAGTCACTTTCAGTTACCCATTGAAGATCATCATTATGAAAATACATTTTTCATTTTTGAGAAATCATCAACTCTGACAGATTGCAGATCCAATTATAACGTACGATATGTCTTGTCTTACAAAAAAATACATTGTGAAAACCACATTCAACTCGTAATTCATTGATATTCATTTCGAGCCAAATCTGATGACACTCGATTTACATTTCGGTGTACAAGTCCCGATTTTCGTGACTCCCATTTGTACGACAACCTTGTTCAGGAAAAAAAAAACTACCGTCGAAAGAACGCAGAGAGTGGCACAACATGTAATATGGAAATGTCTGTAGGCGATGTAATATTTCAGAAGGCGAAGCTCTCCGTTCATTTTGATTCAGCGTACAGAAACAAAAATCATTACTGGGGGCTACTTACAGACGAACGGCCCACACATTTACATACAGACGGTAGTGTATACTGTACAGACCGAACGTGGGAAAAGTTTAATTTCCACTCAACAGGAATTTCTGGAACATCGTAATTGTTAAGAATTTTCATTTCGTGAAATATTCCTCAAAGTATCCCCATTACAATGGTACAATTTCGATTATACAGGGTGGCCCAAGGAAAATGTCCGGAAGGTTGAGATGGAAAAAATAATCATTTTCAACTAAACCATAGCCAACAATGATTTCTATTGAAATATGCCCACTCTATACAGAATTGTCAATATTCAATTGATTTAATTTCGTTCCTTTGATACTTACTTTCTTGATTAGATTCGGATTCATAAAGAAACACTCACAGATTGATATTTATTGTGAACGAAATATATATACACTTTTCTGAATAAAAAATTGAATGTGATACAATGTTTTGATGCAATTGAAATGTGAAAATGGACCACTCTCACATAATACACCCCGTGTACAAGTTTCTGTTGAAAAAATGCACAGCTTTTTTTTATAAAACTTCCCACGAAAGGAGACATCCTGTAATGTTCAGGAAAAGGAGGTAGGAACTGGTGTTCTTTTTAAATTTGTGAAGGTCATATGCCTCGGGGAACATCTCCCTGGGCAATGTGTTCCAGAGCCTCGCTGTTCGTTGGATGAACGAATCTTTGAAAATAGATGTTCTGCAGGTCACCAAATTAACAACAAAGGGGTGTGAAGACTGGACTTGATGGATTAACCTCGAAGAGACCGCCAAAGGAGGAACGATTGTTGATATTTCAGAAGAGCATCGCCCATGAAAATATCTATAGAATAGAGAAAGATCGCTAACCCTTTTACGGTGTTCCAGAGAAGCAATCGAGTTAGTAAGCGAAGCATCACCGACGAGACGAATTGGAGGAACTATGAATAAGCGCTGTATGAATAAGATACGATAGATTTTCTCACATTTAATTAGTTATTGAATGAAAAATGTCCTTCTCTTAATAATATCTTGTAAAAAAAAATCTGGAACCGGTGATAATTCACGATTTAAAAAAACTCACAGTGCGTTTCTTTCAAAGGAAATAGCCTGTATAAAAATCTAGTATTCCCGATAGAGATTCATCAAGTCAAGTAGCTTGATATTTCGAGAAACTACCTGACTTGACTTGAAAATCAAGCTCGTAAAAATGTATATGCCTGACTTGACTTGATTTGAGATATTCATTACTTGACTTGAAATCAAGCTACTTGATATTACTTCATCTTGATACGGACGTGTCGAACGGCATATATTTCTGCAAGCTCGCGGGCGCTCAGACTTAATACGGGGGTTCCCCGACTTCCGAGCTGACTGAATCCATTTTAAAATTTCTGTTTTTTTATATGATAAGTTTCATAAACAAAAGTTTTTTTCGCAACTTCCATTTTCATTTCATCATTTATTGAAACGCAATAAAACTGCTAAAAGTCAAGTAGCTTGATAAAAGCACTTGATTTTTCAAGTCAAGTCAAGTCAAGTAGCTTGAAAATCAAGTCAAGCCGTGAATCTCTAATTCCCGACCGGTCTGTACACTATCCACCGATTCAAATGCACTCGGCATGAGAAAGATTATTATGCAAGCAGATTCTATATCTCCGCACAGTAGCATGTATAATATAAGAAATATTCCGAAGGCTTATAATTATATATTTGAAATTACAATGTTTAAGAAAGGAAAAACAAAAACGGACGAGAGTCGCCGCGAGGTGGCGTAGAATATTCGTGCCAATGACAAATGAATTATCGATCTGGCGATAGAAATTCTTATCGCGACCGATAAATTCTGTAATAGATTTATTAAGTTTGTATTTCAATAAATAAAGCATTCACATGTGTTGATTCGATCGTCGATAATTTTCCACGCGAAGGTGGGCCGGATACATTCTTTCAGGAACGTCGAAAGAAGGAGAATATTCGTTGAACGGTGTTGTCAAAATACGAAAATGCTGTTAAACTATGTAGGTGAATTTTTGTGCATGGTATCGACTCTAATTTACTTTTATTCGGTCATTTATGAGTGATTCCCAGCTCATTAGAAAGATATCTTCTTCCTAACACCAAACAATAAAAGTAAATCAATTATAACGATTCGCAGTTCGTTCAATATATAATATCTAATAACAACTGTCGCAATAATTTAGATCGCAAATTGTGAAAATTGAAGACTGTCTGAGTGAACCAATTTATATCAAAATTGAAGTTCCGCAAGGAACAGTATTGGGCCAGGTAGTTTTTTTGGTTTACATCAATAGCATGGCTTCTATAAAAATTTTCAAAGGGAGTATAATTTCTTATGCTGACGACACAGCATTATTATATAGGCGAGACTCGTGGCAGCAACTAAAGGCTCATCCAGAAATGGATCTACGAAATCTACAAATATGGCTTAACCATAATCTTTTGAGTCTTAACGTAAGCAAAACTAAGTTTAGATTATTTTCGATATATAAATCCGAACAGCCTCTCTACAACTATCTAACAATACATGACTGTAATGACGCAAACAAGTGCACTTGCCCAACTATAGAAAAAACACCCAATATGAAATATCTCGGTATTATACTGGATCAACATCTACGGTGGGATGATCACGTGACCCATGTAACAAAAAGGATCAGACAACTGATCCATAAATTTTGCAGTATCAGAGAGATCTTGAACAAAAAAATCTTTTAATATTATACAACTCCCTGGTTGAATCAGTTATTAGATATTGCATAACAGTGTGGGGAGGTCTGTACGATAATGCATTGGGTAAACTTCAATCAACACAAAATTGCTTACTAAAAATAATATTGAAAAAAAATAAACTTTTTTCCACCGATCAGCTCTATGAGGATATTGAAATACTTGATACAAGAGGGTTATATATTTATCAGTCTTTGATCTGGATGTTCCATAATAAACAAAAATATATGACTCCTAAGACTAAACAGTCTAGATTCGCTGTAAATAAGTCTTAAATATTACCAATTTCCCGGAAAGCGCACACACACAACGATATATATTTTTTTAAGGACCAAAACTAAACAATATGCTGCCACATGACATAAAAACTATAAACTCCTTGCCAAAGTACAAATACACTGAAAAAATCACCACGAAATCATGATGAAACATTTGAACCACTTCAAATACAATTCAAGGCCACAACACAAGCATTTGAGTTGCATAGGTGGGTTGATTGGTTTTGAAGTGGAATATAACATTTATTTATTATAACATTTGAATTCTGTAAATTATGTGAATAAATTATTATTATTATAAAAAAAATCATTATTGTCAATTAACTAAATGTTCGAACTGTTCACCACCCATTTAAAAAAGACTTGAAACGCAAATACAAAAGTACAGTACATATTTCAGTTTTTATACTTGAATACTTTTTGGGTATTCTGTATTCTACTCGAAATATTTTATGACATGTATTTTGTATATGTAAAATATGAAATACGTTTTCACTCAGACCACTTCTAACTTTTGAAAGTATTGCCACTCTTTTCAACTGAATAGATCAGCAATTCGGCACATGACCACTAGGGGCACTGCAACTTTGATAGTTTTTCCACAGTAAAAGGTTTCTATAATTTTCTTAATGATTATTTTGTCAGTTGTTTAATTGCAATACCTAGGTTGTTATATTCAACTGATGAAATTCCTTTAATTTTTTCAAGTCCGTACCTGTATTATTAGTTTCATCCATTCGGTATTCGGTAGCATACAGGATAATGAGTTTATGTTGTGAAAATGAATAAAATATACAATGCGGATCGTAAGTTATTTGCCATTGAAGAAATGGGAGAAATACATAAAACACTCTGTATCTCTGTTATAATGGGCGCTAGACCCATCATATGGGGGTTTTTCAGAACCAGCTTGGCGACCTACAGTATGTCCATTTCCCAATGAATCACCCTGTATGATGGTGCACCATATTTGTTTCTTTTAACGTTTGCAATCAATTAATGTTCATATTATCCGTCAAATATGAAATTTAGAACCATCCAAAGCACACTTGTGAAAATACACATGAGACGAATGAGCGTATTTCCACAATTTTGTTGATATTTCTGTAAATATCAGTTTTAACAATATAGTATACTTATACAAATCGATAGGAAATGAAATTTTGCGTAGGATGGTATAAAAATGCTATGGTCATTTTATTTGAAATAAGGAATTCATTACGATTTGAAATTTCCAAAAAGTAAACTGAAATATCAAACACTTTGTTGAATATTTTGGAACACTTTGAAAGATACCTGATAAAACACTCGTTCATTGATGTGTGAACGGAAATTGAACCTTAAATCTTGAAAATTGAAGATAATATGGACATTTTAGTTAGTCAGTCCATCTGTTGAAATTTTTCGTCAAAATTGAATATCTTGAAAAGAAATCACGATAGGAAGCAAATTCAGAAGGCAACAGGTCCAGAATTTTTCGTAGAATTCAAAAATCCAGAAATGAACAGGATATTCCATTTGTAGAAACAAAGTTGATGTCACTTCCGGTTTGCCCGGAAGTAACAGTGTATTAAAAATATTTTAGGAAAATGGAACACATTGAGTAGTAGCATCCACCAAAATTTTAAGTTGATATCTCTTTAGAGGAGAAGAAGGTGCGTGGCAAATAATACGAAGCACGAGTCGGTATTTCCTCTGTATATTTTTAACAAAATAAAGTTGTATAATAAACAATAACTTCGGGATCGCGTGGCGGAGCGAGAGTCGTTCTCTCGTGGTGGTCTCCGTAGAACTGGCCGAGATGATCCGAAGTCTGGGCCAAGTTCGGTGCTGGAAGTCTGGGCAGCACGGAAGTCGCCGATGCTGCCCGAGTCGGATTCGGTCGTAGAGTCGGGTCTGCTCGGTGGTGCCACATCGAGAGTGGACGGAACGGATGACGTTCTGTGGTGCAGCCGTGGGAATCGAGGGTTGCCGAGGCTTCAGAATTCAGCCCTCGGCTGAAGCAGTTGTTTCCTACGGCTGACACGAGATGGCGGTGGCTGCTGCCTGCTCTCGACCACCACAGGTACTCCCTCCTCAATGACCTTCGCGGGGAGCGAAGGGAGTGAAAAGGTCACAGTCTTCTTCTTCTTCGGAGGTATATCCACGGTCGGTTCTGAAAAAGACTGGGGTTTCGAGGTCTCGTTTCTGGCGAAGTGCTCATGTTGGTCATCTCGATGTGGGTTTGTGGGTTCCACTCCTGGTTGTTGCGCAGGAGTGGATGTCGTTGGCGTCTCCGGGTCTGACGTGTCCTGGTGGGCTGGGATGAGGGCGTCGGTGGTGACGGTCTTCTCTGCTCCATTGACCAGGATGACATAGACCTTGTTGTTAAGTCTCCTGACTACCTTGAAGGGGCCTACGTAGGGGGGATCCAGTGGTTTCCTCACTGCGTCTACCCGCTGGTAGACATGTGAGCACGTGCCCAGACCCTTGAGACGGAAGGGGCGGTGAACAGCGTGGTTGGAGGCGGGTACAGGTCTGATTATGTTGAAGAGCTCCCTGAGTTTGCCCACGAAGGACGACGGGTCTGCCGTAACGTTGTTCGCCACGAAGAAGTCTCCTGGTATACGTAGGGTCCTTCCGTATAGCATCTCCGCTGGTGATGCTTGAAGGTCTTCCTTGAGGCAGGAGCGCAGTCCCAGCAGTACGGTGGGAAGTCGTTCGGGCCACGGGATGTGCGCTTCGCACATCAAGGCGGCCTTGAGGGTCCTGTGGAACCGCTCGATGAGACCGTTGGCCTGGGGATGGTATGGGGTTGTGTGGATTCGCTGGGAGCCTATCAGCTGAGCCAGGGCAGCGAAGAGAGCCGACTCGAACTGAGTTCCCTGGTCTGAGGTGATGTACAGGGGCGAGCCGTAGTGAGCGATCCAGTGGTCGAAAAATTGTTTGGCGACAGTCTCTGCTCTTATGTCTGCCATGGGGACGACAACCGGCCATCTGGAGAATCTGTCTATCAGCGTGAGGCAGTAGCGCCATCTTCCGACCAGGGGCATGGTGATGATGTCTACGTGGACGTGATCGAATCGGTTGTCGGGTTCTGCGAACGCAGCTAGGGCTTCTCTGTTGTGACGGTTCACCTTGGAACGCTGGCAGGCGTCACATGACCTGGCCCACGTGTTGGTGTCTTTTCGAATGCCGGGCCAGACGTACTTCTCGGTCAGCATCCGTACCGAGGCGCGCACACTCGGGTGAGCTTGGCGGTGGAGTGTCTCGAACGCCAAGCGACGGAGGTTCTTGGGCAGGTATGGTCGCACAACGTTGTTGTTGGTGTTGACGTGAAGTCGGTGTCCCTGGCTGTTCAGAAGCTGCAGTTGCAGGATATTTGCTTCGAGCAAGTGCGGAAGCTCCATGTCCTCAGCTTGAGCAGCTGCAATTGTGGCTGGGTCCAGAACCGCCGGAAAGGTGATGACGTCGCAAGGCCGGGAGAGGGCATCAGCAACGACGTTTTCTTCACCCTTTACGTGCTGAAATTTAGCGTTGAACTGCAGCACGTACTCCAGCTGGCGCTGTTGTCTGGGAGATGCCTTGTCTGCGGACTGGGCTGGTGCAAAGATTAGAGGTTTGTGATCTGTGCGGATGACAAACTCTCTACCTTCCAGGATCCTCCGGAAGTATCTCGTGGCCTCGTAGACAGCCAGCAGCTCCCTGTCGTAGGTGCTGTAACGGGTTTGTGCTGGAGTGAGCTTTTTTGAGAAGAAGCCCACAGGTTCCCAGCCGCTTCTTGTCTTCTGCTCCAGAGCTGCGCCGATCGCAACGTCAGAGGCGTCGGTGGACAGGGCTAGTTGCGTGGCTGGGTGCAGGAAGGTCGCCCCCGAGGCGTCAGCCAGGCTGGCTTTGGCCGCCTCGAATGCGGCGTCGGCTTCCGGTGTCCAGGTCAGCTTAAGTCGACTACCCTTCCGAAACCCCTTGAGCATTTCGTTGAGGGGGGCCTGTTGCTGAGCAGCGTGAGGAAGACAGCGCCTGTAAAAATTCAACATGCCGAGGAAACGTCGTAGGGCCTTCGGAGTTGCCGGTTTCGGAAACTGCTGGATTGCGTCGACTTTCCTCGCTGGAGGCCGGTAGCCGCGACCAGAGACAGTGAAGCCAAGAAAGTCCACTTCGTCTCTCCCCAGGACACACTTCCGAAGCTTTATGGAAAGGCGTGCTTGGCGTAGGCGGTCGAAGAGTGCGCGCAGGTGCTGCAGGTGCTCCTGATGATCCCTGGACATGATGATTATGTCATCTATGTAGGCCCGCACGAACGGCAGGTCTCGAAGCAGGTTGTCCATGAAACGCTGGAAGGTCTGCGTGGCATTGCGTAGCCCCAGGGACAGCACCTGAAACTCGAAGAGCCCGAAAGGAGTCGTGACGGCAGTCTTGCAGGCGTCTTCTGGTGCCATGGGAACCTGGTAGTAGGCGTTCTCCAGGTCGATGACCGAGAAGACTGCGCAGTCCCTGCAGTCCTGGATCAAGTCCTCGATCAGAGGAAGGGGGTAGCGGTCGGGTGTCGTGACGGCGTTGAGTGCCCTGTAGTCCCCAGTGCAGCGCAAGCCTCCGTCTGGCTTGAGCACGAGGTGAAGAGGGCTGGACCATTGTCCAGATCCGGGGCGTACGATACCCGCCTCTAGCATCCGGTCGAATGCTGCTTTGGCGGCGGCCAGGCGCTCGCCATAGAGGGGCCGAGGGCGCGCATGCACCGGCGGTCCTCTGGTGTGGATGCCGTGCGTCACTGGCTCTCCACACAGGGTAGCGCGGCCATCGTTGGGCCTGGTCAGGTCCTCAAATTCGGCTAGCAGGCGATGGTACTGATCTAGATGCGACGTGCAATTGGAGTCCTCGATGACTGCTAGGCCGTGGACGGAGGCCACGCCGACATCCGCGGGTGTCGATAGGCCAGTGACCGGGTCACTGAGGCGCCGGTGTTGGATGTCCACCAGAAGGCCCGTGTAGTTGAGGAAGTCCGCCCCCAGAATCGCCACAGGCACGTCTGCCACGACGAATGGCCACAGGTAGACTCGGCGAAGTCCTAAATTTAGATCGACCATGCGTCGACCATAGGTACTCACCGGCGTGCCGTTGGCTGCCACCAGACGTAGCGGCTGTGGGGGAAGCGGTTTTCCTTTCACCGCCGACCGAGGCAGGAGGGACAGGACGGAGCCTGAATCTACGAGGAGGCGAGTGTTGCTGTTCCTGTCGTAGACGTGTAGGCGGTTTTCAGCATGGGGGCTGTCGGTGACCGCCATGGCTTCCGACAGCCGTTTTAGTTTCCCTGAGGGGGACGGTAAGTGCAGGGCTGCCTGCAATTCGTCGCCTGTGGCCCAAACCTTTGGTGATAATAGCAGTGGCTCCGATTAGCCACCGACGAGGGGCCTCCTGAACGAGAGCGTCCACGCTGCTCACTGCGTGACCGCCATCGGCTGTCATTCTGCAGAGCCACGACCACGTCAAGTGTTCTGGCCGAGGTAGCAGCTAGCTGGGCCACGGTGACGCGCAGGGCGGCGAGTTCTGCGACGAGCACGGAATCAGTCGAGGCTGGGGCGCGAACGGCATCGCTGCGGACAGGCGACGGACTGTCTCGTCGTCTGGACGCCCCCACGGCAAAGGTGACGGGTCCCGTCTCGATTATCCCGTCTGCGACCTCGGCGAGGTCGTCAAGGGAATTGTTGCGCAGAATGCGCAGCATCTTCGAGACGTTCGCCGGCAGTAGATCCAACCACCGCACGCGGAGAGCCTCATCGTCGACGCTGCCTCCCGCCAGGGCCCGCATATGCCGCAGGAGCTGCGACGGGGTTCGAGAGCCGAGCTCCAAGCCAGTGAGGAGCTTTTGGAGTTTCTTCTGCGCTGAATCACCGTAGCGCGAGAGAACGTGCCCTTTCACGAACGGATACTTGCCTGAGTCCGGAAGTGTCTGCAGAACGTCAAGCATGTCCTGGACGGTCTCCGAATCCAGGCTGGAAACGAGGGTGTTATATCGCTGCAGGTCCGAGTTTATATGGTTGGTCGCGAAAATGCTCTCCAACTGAATGAACCACGCCTGCGGACAGTGTCTCCAGAATGGGGGCGTGCGGACCGCCACGTGGCGTAACGCGCTGAGCGTGCTCACTGCATCCTCAGCTTCCCCGTGAGGCAGAATAGGAGGCGTAGGCGTCTGCGGGAGTGGATTCGCATGAGCGCCGGCACCACGAGCTTCAGGGGTTTGCGGTGCGCTCATCATGGTCCTCCAGGTCAACTCGGGGCTTCGCTGAGCAGGCCTTTTGTTGCAGGGCAGCGGTTCGTCGCTGTCGGTCCTCTTCTTCCGAAACCGTGCTCCGAGAGAAGAGATGGGCTACTCACCAGGCTTCACGAGTACCGCACCGACCACGTGGTTCGGAATGCGACACAACGACTGTGCAACTCGGAAAAATTAATCCGCCGCGATCACGTCGGGGTCACCAATTTAGAGGAGAAGAAGGTGCGTGGCAAATAATACGAAGCACGAGTCGGTATTTCCTCTGTATATTTTTAACAAAATAAAGTTGTATAATAAACAATAACTTCGGGATCGCGTGGCGGAGCGAGAGTCGTTCTCTCGTGGTGGTCTCCGTAGAACTGGCCGAGATGATCCGAAGTCTGGGCCAAGTTCGGTGCTGGAAGTCTGGGCAGCACGGAAGTCGCCGATGCTGCCCGAGTCGGATTCGGTCGTAGAGTCGGGTCTGCTCGGTGGTGCCACATCGAGAGTGGACGGAACGGATGACGTTCTGTGGTGCAGCCGTGGGAATCGAGGGTTGCCGAGGCTTCAGAATTCAGCCCTCGGCTGAAGCAGTTGTTTCCTACGGCTGACACGAGATGGCGGTGGCTGCTGCCTGCTCTCGACCACCACATCTCTATTAGTTCTCCATAAACCTCTAATGAACCAGTTAGGTGAATCATCCTGTATATTTGAATAAGTTTTTTGTACATCTCTGACCATTCGTCCCTATTCATAAGTACAAGTTATGTCCAAAATGAGATCACATTTCCACATTATCCAATAATAATAATAATAATACAGGAACTTTATTGAACTGAAACAAATTCAATTCAACAGGCTATTGACCGAAGTCCTTCTGCCTACATTATCCAATAACTCTAATTGTAAGTTTAAAGACAAAAATTCCAGGTTGGCATTGAAATATTCTGGTCCCAAAAATAATGGCCTGAATGTGGAGTTTTCAGTCAGATTCAAAATTTGACAGTCTCAAACTACTAGGCACATTGTATTCCTAATGTCGTAGTAGCAACGAAACATTTCTATTCATATCGAACATTAATCACACCGGATTTTTCCGAATCTGGCTCCCATGCTGACTGATGTTGTACTACCTATACAGTGTACATCAACCTGACGAACGTAAAACTTCAAACATCCTGTATATAGCGCGAAACGTACAACGTGACCGGTCCTTCCGTTCGACCGTCTCGCCGAGACGACCGTGGGGTGCCTCAGGGCACCGCTAACATGGCCGTTCGCGTGGTGCTGCGTGTGTCTCGCCCTCGCCCCAAGCGTATGGGTGGTACCTACGTCGCGGTACTACCAACGGTGCTGCTTCGCTCCCGCCGATACCGTGATATCGATGGTAGGTACCTTTCTAACCTGCATATGTTTTGTTGGGTATCATAGCATACAGTTTTCGAACGTCATTTGGTTTTATTTAGAAAATAAGGAATTTTTTACTGTGTAAATTAAACATTTTGAAGCACATTCAATCGACCTATAGGCCGGTCCAGACACAACGTCTTATCGAATCAGACAAGTCGTATCAAGTATAACGGCGCGTCTGGACCACAAAACGTACGTCTTGTACAGGGTGGGCAAATTTCGATGTTTGTATAAGGCAACTCGGTTACTATAGGAGATACGAAAAAATGGAGGTCGCAACCTTGATCGCTTTTTTCGAGATAAGTTCACTGGTGAAAACGAAAATTGGCTATCGTCTTTCGTTTTTGAGTTATAAACAAAAGTTCGATTTTTCGACTTCACGACATAGTCGTCAAAAGCGAAAATAACATTTCACTGCATTCCTCTTTGAATTTTACAACATTTATACCAAGTAGGCGGATGTCATGTATTACGGTTTATCCATTTGTTTTTCTCATAAAAGATATCAATAAAGTCATTTGATCGCGAAAGTGAAAATGTCGTACGAAAATTCGGAGGAATACGATATGTATTCCAGTATATCTATGATTGGAATGACGATTGCAAAACCTTCGATTCCAAGTCGTCAAATCGAAGATGAATCTGGAATTTCAAGGCATCGAGCTTTGGGTATACTTGGGTGTATGTCTTTGTTGTAATAAATACTATTGTATTGTGTTCTCGATCATTTTCAGGAGAATTAATTGAACTGTATCGTAGTTATCCTTTGTTTGAGGCAAGTCAAACGTGCCGAGTATAATGATCGCAATGAGAAGCATATAAAATAATGGTTGAAAATGCAAGCAGCATAGAGCGACCAAAGCAGCGCTTCTTCCATGTCTGAAAACGTCGCGAAATTGGACCGATTAATTGGAAACGTGTGGACGCGCTTATTTTGTACGTTTTGTCGAACGATTTGTCTGTACGTTTTATCGTCCGATAAGACGTTATGTCTGAACCGGCCTTATCACACTTTTGTACCTATGAATAACGTATTACCCTCTCTTTAGTCGAAAGATCATGAAGTTATACATACATTATTTTCTTATATCCTATAAAAGTCATGACAAAATAATTGTTTATTATTATCTATGATAACGAACCTGAAATGTGTAAGTGAATTCTCAATTAACACTGCTAATTCAGAAAAACCTCGAAAAATATCACAAGTCCGATCACGAAGACTAGAACAACTACTTAATAATAATCCAAAACATATCTAATCAATCACAACTACAAAATTAAAGATTGAATAGATGTGTCTACACACCCTACAAAGATAATCAGCAATCTTATCTCGGTTTGTATTCGGATGGACATGATATTTGAAGATTTCCAAAGAATGTTTGTGTGTATACCTTAGACGTACCAGAAAATATGGTTACTTCAATTTGCGCCTGTGATCTATCGATTGAAAATATTTTCACTAAAAGAAGCAAAATATTCGTTATTCCAAATAGAACACCCTGTTTATCACAGATGTATCTGCTTTGTTATTTCTTTCTCAACATTCAACATCCCTATAATACTATCTTCAACTGTCTTTGAGTTGATAAGTATTTTCTAAAATTCTTGTTATTTGTGATCATAACTGTGTTTCTACGAATGTAGAATCTTTATATTTGGGTTGGGGCAGAGCAAATGTCTGTGTAACAGTTTTGTATAGAGAGTTTGTTCTACATTATGAATGGTCGAATTCGAATAAGAAAGTTATCTTTATTTGCCAAAATAATCTCTGTACCAATTCAATTCATACCTACCATACTAATTAATACCTACAATTTTCTTATTTCATTTGTATTTTCGATTAATAAACTCAACAATAAATAACGACAGAAAAACGGTTCAAAACATGCACGTATTGAAATTTTTCCTTGACTTCAAAAATACGTAATTTACAGGGTGTCCCATTCTTATGTGGTCAAACCGGATGCATGCAATCGATGCGATAAACAGCACTTTGTACTTGAGCTTCGAAATGTCAAAGACTTTCAATATTTCCACAAACCCCATTGTTTATTGTTTTTACACAAAACTGACACGTTCCGACCCGCTTACGAAGTAAATTATAACCTGGAGCACTATGCCATAATTGTGTGAGGACTTCCACTATCACGAAACCTTTTTCCACAATGGGATTACCCTGCCGGGCAAAATAATTGGTATTTTTCATCAAGAGTATCGCTCGTGACGATCTTACAGAATCCACGACAATTTTCTCTCTGAGAATTATAATATAGTCACAATATGCCAGGCTAAACGAAGTAAAAATGTATGAATCTTGTTGAGCTCAATTCTTAATAGATGAATGAAAATAACATGAAATTATTTCACGAATGATATTGTTAATTTAGTTTTACTGCCATTCGTAAATTATCTTCCTTATTTCGTTAGATTTCGGTTAGCTTACGTTCCTTTTTCAGCACCTGTTAAATAAGGCGACGCTAACAAAATAGGGAAAAGTAAGAATTTGAGGAGTGGGCATACCCAGATGTTCGATTAAATCCGTTAAATTTCGTGGAACTGCTTCAACTCTCTTGTTTCCGGTCACGATCATATACATAGGTCTGGAATCTACGGCATTCTTGAGTGGTGGGGGGTAGCACCATTTTTGAAGAAAAAGTTGCCATAACTATCCGCTAAGAGGATGTAGGGGTATAATCACGTGGTTATTCTTTGACAGTTCGTATTGTAAACAAAACGAACGGTTAGGACTTGAATGGTAAATAAAATCAATGACACAAATATTATATCATGCAAAATTCTCTGAAATGAATAAAATTCATTCCTACTTTCAGAAAGCTGATAGGATCTGATTTGTGATTGGCTGGACAAAGTGACAATAGAGGACAGTGCTGCAGGTGGCGAAACGTGGGAACCACAAAAATTTCCTCAATGTTTGGGCCACCCCCACCATACGAGTTGCCAGACCTATGTATATGATCGTATTTCCGGTCTATTTACGCACATTATTGCCGTATCATTGTTGTGTCAGTTGTCAATTCAGTGTCAGTATCAATACCGAGAAGTGAAGTCTAGTACAATATGACGTAGTTTTATGGTATTGAAAATCTTGGGATGAGATAGAGAAGGAGAATTGAACGTCGTCGAAATAAAACTATATATTTCTTCTATTACAAGTCATGCACTTCTAGAAAGTTCCGTACCAACTCTATGAGTTTTCCTGCCGTATTAAAATACAATTATTTTAGATTCAATTTATAATAACATAATCATGTGTTATCACCAAAAACTTGATAAAGATGCCATTTCAGGGGAAAGTTTATAATCTCATTTATAGTCTCATCGTCAGTGGCTCTCTGAATTTCCACAAAAATACAGTGTTATATACACTTTGTCCAAGATAAGGATGTCTATCATGGGGATCTGCTGTTGAATGCAGGGTATTTTTTCACGGTCCATATGAAAAAATTGAGTTGATGGTGGTTTCCCCTAAACGAAACGTCGTACGGAAAATATCTCAAAGTTATTTTATAGGGATTGAAAAATGGCAATGAGAAAATGTCTATTGTTTTCTCATATCTCTTCAAATAATGTCAAAAAAAATTGAAACGAAATCGGCAACTTTCGTTTTTTTCAGGCATATCTCCAAAACTAATCGGCATTTGAAAATTTTCTGAACGGCACATTGTTAGACTTGCGCAACTTTTCTCTGATTTAATTACCTCCGTATCCCTTATGGTTTCCGAGATCCCCATGATAGACATCCTTATCTTTGACACCCTGTATATTGTTTCAATTCATCAACTTTAGATCACTTATTTAAGCAAACAATTGAACTCAAATTACCCCAATCCAAATATGCTTCTCAAGTGAGCTACAGCCCTTTGAAGAAGATATCATCATACGAGTTTCCTTCGAACTATTCAAAAATGCTGATGATTGAAAATTTCAAATTTTGTATGATCAATAAATAACAAACCCGTTCTCCACTGTAATTATTTTTTTACAACCACTACAAGAATATCAGTAGGTAGGACCAACGGGTAATTTTATTAAAAATGTTTTATTTTTCACATATTTTTGTATCCGACACCAAATTTGATAAATTCAAGATAATTTCCGTGAAAAAAGTCCCCTCTTTTGATAACGCTAACATTAACAATTTTGGAGATGAGTAAATTCGGACTTTTTGTATTTCTAGAATAACATCATGTTGTACCTATTATAAAATTAAATCTGTAATAGAAATGGACAAAATCTACAAATATCGACGGTGAATGTATACTAAAGGTCCGTAGCTCACTGTACACCTTTCCCAAACACCTTATATTGAAGTTATCAAATGATTGGTAAATAGATGTAGGAAAATATTGAAGTTAATGATAAAAAATAATGTGAATCGAAATATTGAGAGAAGTCCAAATTCTAAAATGTAACGCCTCCTTAAGTTTGCTACTGTTAAAAAATTCCTGAGCCTCATCAGGATAATCGAAAAAAAAATGCTTCGATTCACAATATCCCTCCCGAGCACAAATTGTTTATGCAAACAACGTTCATTATAGCAACCGAATCGGTGAAGGATATGCGAATTAAACAGCTAATGTGCTTTGCTCGATAAAGCATCAACCTCATTACATTACACTTCGTCCAGCTTATCTAACGATTATCTAGAAAACTCGCCCGAGAAAAAAAGATGATGTGTTGAAAGGAAGATCACGGAAAATTGCCGTACATTATTTCGTAATTTATACGCCTCATACTTATTGCGCTTTCAAAACACGTACTCGAATGCATTGTTTTCATCCGAGGTTTTGGTTAGTTCATACAGCAAATGAGAATGACACAAAGTGAAATAAAAAAATACGAATATTCATATCTATATGGGAGTGTTCTTATTTTAGCTTATTTCTTGTATTATTGAGAGCGTGTTGGACACGTCGATTCGTATTTTTCGATGCGCATTTAAAAAAAATTATATAGGATGTGTCATGTGGCAGTGGCCGATACCAACTTTCTTATTTCAAATACAACCCCCTGTATATTATTAGTTTTTTGGATTCTTCAGAAAATTCTAGACATAATTCATGTACAATGTCCCATACCCATCTTCAACTGTTTCGGAAGTGTTTTCAGATGTATTACAAAAATTACCATTAAAAAAAGAAAATTCACAAATAATGTGAAGAAACAAAAAAACAATCATTTCAATGTAAGAGATGTTCAAAATGTTCGCCGCGAAATAAACAAAACTGTTTTTTTTATTTCATATCAATAAAAAGGAACCGAAAGTACCGAAATAGTTGAAGATGGGTATCGAACATTGTACGTGAATTATGTCAAGAATTTTCTGAATAATCTGAAAAACTAATAATATACGGTGGTTTGTATTTGAAATAAGAAAGTTGATATCGGCCACTGTCACATGACACACCCTATATAATTATTTTTTCCTGAAAAAAATGCGCATCTGAAAATACGAATCGACGTGTCCAAGCGTTTTTCCCAACACGCTCTCATTTATTCGTTTTCGAATTTATTCCATTTCGGTGCTCCACACTCTATAGATGTGTATGATGAATATTTTTCATTTTATTTTGTTTTATTCATATTTTCCTCACAATTTCTAGCTATTTTCAGTTTTATCATTCTGTGTATCATAGTACAGATACTTCGAATTTTATTGGAACAATAAGCACATAGCCAGTCTGAGACTTAACACAAGTTCGGTAAATTCACAATAATTCAGGAAAAAAAAAATATTCCTGAAAGCTGTGAAAATGCTTTCGCGCATCAAAACATAAAATGACATTTTATCTGCTTCTATTTCATAGTAAAGAAGACAAATAAATCCAGCAAATAAAATTTCGAGTCTACTACTACATATGTAGTCAACATGAATCATATCATAATCAACGAAATATGTCTTTCAACTATTATACAACCATTTACTACCAGGAAAAGGTTTCAAAAACATATATTTGACAATTACATATTAGAATTTCACATCAGAATAAACAACTCCACATTAACTTATTAGAAAGATATCTACTCTAATAATCATCAAATCTATCACAATTCTTTCTTGGATGAGTTTTCGAGATATTTCAAGATCTATTTCTCTGTAGTGCGATACAAACATTCATGCATAATAAAACGCCTGCTTTTAATTCTCAATAGTTCATATTGTGAACGAAATGATTACGAACCAAGTAAGTTGACAATGTTACAGAAATAATCGAATATGTTTGTAACAAATCATATTAAATTATATTCTCCAAATATGTTTGTGTATCCAAATTGATCTTATTTTTCAATTCGATATAAAAATTGTAACAAGTCTGGGTAAATACAAGAAAAGTTATTTGTTGATTTTTTCGAAAGTAGTTGGAAATCCATTCACACGAATTGTTCGTCTTCAAATTGAACTTGGCCTGTTTAAAAAATACGAACACATGATATGTTGAAGTCAACCTATGTATTTTAAGCGGGTGTTTAGTTTTTATGTGTCGCATATTTTCTCATATCTACAGTGAACTAACAAATCGCTGGTTGACTCGAAAGCATCAAAACTAGACCATCGACGCTCATTTGTCCTTGTCGCGAAATTAACTATAAAATTCAAAGACCATGTAATTAAGCCTCATTGAAAATCAAACGACTTCAATCAATATTAATTATACCACTGTGGACAGGTGTGCTTGAAAACTGGTCTAGTTATAAGGTTCAATATACCTATATACTTCCGATGGCGATCAACCTATGTTGATTCGGTAGATAACACATCAGACTGATTGAAAAAGTCAATTTTTCCATCTTCCAAAAATATCACTGCAATTGTTTTCGAATTATTATTCAGAATAAGATCAAAATAATCGTATTTTGAATGTTTTTCCAATGTGTATAGTTGATATTGCATAATGATAAATCATTTCATATGCATCAGTTCATTTATGGTTCATTTATAAAATCAATTTTAGATGATGGTAATCTTTGAAACTCCTGAAATCGTCAATACAGCGCTATCTGTATCTCACTACTGAAACTATCATTGCAAACATGAGGATGAGATAATGTAATTTCCTATCAATGTGCTTCAACCTGATTATAGATTTCATTTCAATCTAGGCACAACTTAGTTTAGTGGATAATACATAGATGACACTATAAGCATAATTCAGGATTCGAAACAAGCTCACATAACCTATGAAAATTTGTTTCTTTGTAAAGTATCCAAAATCAAAAGAACCCACAATAGTGCAAAAATGTTTTCAACCAGTACTCAATACAAATATTGGATGTTCAGTAATGAAGATGAGCTCAATAAACTCAGAGACCGTGCCAATCAAAAACACATACAAATTTATGGCAAACAAGTCAATGTAAAACACTCTGAATATCTACAGTGTTGATCATTCAATGCTTGTGTTCCAGGATTCAACAAAATTCGAATATTTCCTCACTCCCGAAGAAGAAAAGCTAATGGTGAAAAAATATGAACTTCACCTACGAGATTTTTGCAAAAGGTTTCAACCCCCAATGCCCAGATATGTGATAGGAACTTCTTTTCATTATTTTAAACGTTTCTACATTAATAATTCGGTTATGAATTATCATCCCAAAGAAATAATGTGAGTTTAATAAAAAACAAACAGTAAGTCCCATTAACAATGTTGATTTCAGGGTTACATGTATTTATTTGGCATGTAAAGTAGAAGAATTCAATGTATCTATACAGCAGTTTGTAGCAAACATAAAGGGTGATAGGGAGAAAGCAACTGATATCATCCTAAACAATGAATTGTTGCTTATGGAACAACTCAATTTCCATTTATCGATACATAACCCATTTCGTCCTGTGGAAGGGTTATTGATTGATATTAAGGTAAGACTTGCCAAATACAGCTTCAATGATGAAGAATATTAAATCTTCTGATAACAAATGAAAGAAGTACTTACATTATTCGTTGTTTTGTTCAATGGACTGGATTTCAGTTGTTTTATGAGCAATAAATTTTCACAAAATAGTCAGACACACTAGACTGTTGACATAATAATTGCCTTACAGAAAATCACACTCTTTTTTTTTCTTCTTATTTGTAACTATGAATTGAATAACTGATTTTATTGAATACCAATGCATGAAATAGTACCTTCCATAATTTGTAGACAAGAGGTTCCCTTCAAGATCCAGAGAGACTAAGATCAGGCATTGAGCACTTTCTAGAAAGATCTCTTCTCACAGATGTCTTGTTGCTATATTCACCTAGTCAAGTTGCTCTGGCAGCAGTGCTACATGCTGCTTCGAAGATACAAGAAAACTTAGATTCCTATGTGACTGATATTTTGTTTGGTGAAGATGGTAAAAAAAAATTGGCTGATTTAATAGATGCAGTAAGGGGTAAGGAGTATCATGTTCAGTATCACTGTCTTGTTTAGCTAAAAATTGGTAATATTCCAGCTATTAGATCGATGGTTAAAATGGCAGATTCAGTTACTGATAAGAGTCAACAGAAAATCCTTGATAAAAAGTTGGATAGATGTAGGAATCCTGATAATAATCCTGATAGTGAAATGTAAGTACAATATTCATAAAACTTATATTGTTGATTTTCTTCTCCTTGATGTTGCTGGATTTTCTAATTCCTCTTTATATTCTGGTACAAGAAACACAAATTTAGCAATATTATCATGGGGAAATTGATACTTTTCAAGATACATTCTAAGGTACAAAATTTCATCCTTCATTCTTTTTTAATATATAAAACATGATGTTGATGTTGCATACAAGAAATTGTTGAATGAAACTGAGAAAGAGATACACATGAATATATCAATCTTCAGTTTTGCAAAGGTCTTTGAGATTCTGCTTTAGCGAGATATACAGGGTAGTGGGGCACCACATACGACACGGTCTCTGTAAACCAAACCATTGAATATTTCGGAAATTCCTTCTTTTCATTATCTGTAAATTCATTGAGGCTGCAAAAGGAAATTATTTTGGAGTATACAGGGTGGCTCATAAAAGTGTGACCTATCAAAGTTGGGTTTTTTTAAATGGAACACCCGGTATTTTGTTGCAGTTTTGGATAGTTCAGGGGAAAATAATACGATTTCATATCAGGTACCATGTACCTAACTATAACCGTTTTCGAGTTATTGTTTTCTTTTTGAAAATGTAGGGTTCAATTGGAGACTGAATAACAGCGAAATGTATGGAAACCATACCTTTCAATTCTGACCAAGTATTGAAGAGGTTTCAGGCTATTAATTCCGATACAACTTGTTTCCCAATATTATACAGGACGTTCAAAATTCATCACTTTTTTATAAGTTCAAACGGAGATAACTTTGTTAGCAAGTTTAAGACGGATTATATCGGGTGTTTCACAGTGGATGGAACATTAGAAGTATCTGGAGAACAAAAAGACAGATCATTTAAAAAATTTGTAGTAGTGGATAATCAAACTTGCTCTATCCGTCTAAAATATTTTTATCAATACAGTGTTGCCGCTTGTATCAGAAAGTAGTAGCTAGTTTGTTATTTCAAATGAAACACCTCGTATATTATACCATTTTTGGAATCCTTATAAGATTCTTCACAACTTTCCCACATAATTCCCTATACCTATATGTGACGATTTTCGAGATGAAAATTATTTCGTCCAATTTTTGTGCAAAACCTGACCATTGAAAAATATCAATTTCTTCCCAATACAAACTTACAAAATATTGCAATTTGGGTTATAGCTGCATAAGACCATCAAGTATTCTGTCGATGAACTGGATCTCAGTTTCAGCATAGAGGGAGGCTCAGAAAATGACTGAAACTCCGTTTTTTTAAATGGAACACCTTGTATATTATTTTTTATTCGAAAAGCTATAACATTTTTCAATTCAATTGAATATACTTTCCCTATACCTATCTCGTACAGTTTTTTAGTTATGATCACTAGTTCTATGAATTCGTCTTCAATAAAATAAATTTGAATAATGATTCAGATAGTAGGCTATAAACTCATTCTGACAAAGAACTAACATGTCATTGTCATCCTGTATTCAAGTTGCATGGGTGTAAAAATACTATGTCAGAAAATAATTACTTGAATGTGGTTTTGATGTATTTATAGTCAATGTAACAAGAATATTAGTAGAACATGCCGAGAGTTTAATGAAGAGTATGCTGATTTACCTCGACTGATTTTCAGAAAATTCATTAGATTGAAGAGAAATTTCAAAATGTTTTGAAATTTTTCTAGATTCATTAATACGCTAGACTTTGATACTTTTAGCTTTTCATGAATATTTAAGCATTTCAAAATTTCCTTCAATCTAATAAATTTTCTCAATTTCATTCGAAGTAAATCAGTATACTTTTCATTAAATTCTTTGCATGTTCTACTGATATTCTTGTTACATTGACCATAAATAATGAATAAATCCATCAAAACCATATTCAAATGATTATTTTCTGCCATAGTATTTTACCACCCATGCAACTTGAATACAGGATGACAATGACATGTTAGTTCTTTGTCAGAATGAGTTTATAGCCTACTATCTAAATCATTATCCAAATTTATTTCATTGAAGACGAATTCATAACATAAAAGTGATCATAACTAAAAAATTGTACGAGATAGGTATAGGGAAAGTATACTCAATTAAATTGAAAAATGTTACAGTTTTTCGAATGAAAAATAATACACAAGGGGTTCTATTTAAAAAAATGGAATTTCGGTCATTTTCATGAGTCCCCGAAAGACACTCACTTCTGAGCCTCCCTGTATGCTGAAACTGAGATCCAGTTCATCGACAGAATACTTGATGGTCTTATGAAGCTATAACCCAAATTGCAAGATTTTGTGAATTTGCATTGGGAAAAAATTGATATTTTTCAATATTCAGATTTTGCACAAAAATTTGACAAAATAATTTTTATCTCGGAAATCGTCACAGATAGGTATAGGGAATTATGTGGGAAAGTTGTGAGGAATCTTATGAGGATTCCAAAAATCATATAATATACGAGGTGTTCCATTTGAAATAGCAAAGTAGCTACTACTTTCTGATACAAGCGGCAACACTGATTGATGAAAATATTTTAGACGGATAGAGCAAGTTTGATAATCCACGCTCACAAATTTTTGAAATGAACTGTCTTTCTGTTCTCCAGATACTTCTAATGTTCCATCCACTGTGAAACACCCTGTAGAATGGTGTCATCGAAACAATTTGTCACTAAATCTGGATAAATGTTATGTTATATCCTACAGTTTAAAAACGAATATCCTAATCTTTGATTGTGTGGAGTCTCTTTTACCAATGTGATATATGTCGAATAGAAGCAATCCAAAGACGATTTTTAAAATGGCTGAACCTAATAGCTGATGGCACCTATCCACCAATAGGAACACCTCACACTGATTTACTACGAAAACATAACTTTTTTTAGTCTCGAACGAAGGCGTGATTATTATAGTGTAGTAATAACCTATAAAATTGTCAATAGTATTGTTGGAAAAGCTTAGTATTTGTATTCCCAGAATCTCTTCCAGATACCCAATTACCTTTTATATAAATACATCTCGCACAAATGTTCTGGAGAATTATCCGTTTCATAGCATGTGTAAAGTCGACAAATTCAGCAACGATCTAGATGTATTTAACTGCAAGTTGTCGGATATAAAATCCCACTTTCTACATTACCCATTTTGTTACCTCCTCTGATGTGTATGTATGTATGTAAAATTCTGTTAATTCCTGCTCTGTAATTGGGTTTATGACCTGTGTATTACAAATAAATGAATATAATGTGTCACGTTATCGAAGAAATTTGCTAGGAAGCTGTAAAATCTTCGACTTTGAAGTGGAATATCTAAAAGTATTACTTTCCCCACGATAATATTGCCAAATTTGTGTTTCTTGGACCAAAATAGGATGGTACAAGAAATATTCATCGAAATCCAAATCGTTCAATATGTAGACTTTTACCTTATTTCCTTGCAGATACAAAAAGAGGATGCAAGCTATGTTAAATGAGGATGACGATCTATTCCATGCGATAAATGTCCAAAATTGTTCGATGGATAACTCTGCACTGAATATGTCTATTACATCTCCATAGTTCCTTAGTTAAATTTTATTTCATAGCATAATTTTTTTTCAAGTCTTAACAATACTGATTTCGTTCATAAGATATGAAAATGATATTGTTGAATTTTTTTCGGCTATCAAGATGTATTTTTTACCTTCGTTATTCGACACCAAACACTGTTCTCAATAAAATGTTACAAAAATACTTTATTAACGCTATACAACTCTTAAAAATAACAACTACACCTAAGAATTTTCGAAGTGTCTGCCAAAATTCTGCAACTGCAGCATAGGCGACACTTCTGGCTGTTGATGATGAAGACTTTCTGGATGTGGAGGATATTCCACATAATTCCTGATGTTCGGTCTTTGAGGTGGCAGAGGTACTGGCATCTGAGGGGTACCTGGAGGCAGGGGCAACATGTTGGGCATCATAGAGGGTGCTGACGAGAGGCCTGGTTGACCAGGATAATTGAAAAACCTAAAACAAAAGAATTCGTGAGTTCGAGAATTGTAGTCCAGAGTGGTTCAGGCATTGTTATAGAATAATTAAATGAGATGTTTCACTTCTTACCATAGTCTGTCGCCCAAAAATATTGGCCTGGGCGTCAGAATTCCCATCGAGTTGTAATACTGCTGGGCCAAAACTTCGATGTCGTTTGTATATTTTCTCTTCCATTTCGTCCTTCTATTTTGAAACCATATCTTGATCTGTAACGATGTTAGAAAGAAGAAATGAAGAATTTACTATTTATTCAAGTCAGTGATGGGAAACCTTTTTTTGAGACGGGCCATTTGTAATAACTAGACAATCGTAGCAGGCCAAAGAATAATGCTTAATCGTTAACTAATGTATGTGTTTTATAAACATATACATACACATATTGTTACTTACTCTCATTATTTTAATAGTAAAAGAGCAAAAGGTAAGAAAAATATATGTGAAGTATTATCACTTTGTTTTCTGGTCTGATCAAAATTTCATCATAGTCCGATTCCATTCGCGAAGCAGAAATTCTTAAAACTCAAGAAAGGTGCTCATCTGTAATTCTGTTTCTCAAAGAAGTTTTCCTAAGCTACATTGTTGAAAAGATTTGTTGATTGTCATTATCTTCATTGCATGAGTAATTAGATTTGGGAAAGTATCTGGACTTTAATTTTTATAAAATTCTATGGTAGTGGTACTATATGAAAAGTTTGTTTCAATTTTGCATCATGTGTACGAGGAGGTCTGTGAAAAAAAATGAAATCAGAAAGCCACGTTTCGTTTTCTAAGACGTCAAATTGATTATAAATATCTTTATCAAGAAGAAAATTCATTATATTTTCCAGCACTTGACCAACGAACTTTTGAATAATACAGGATATCGGAATGCTCAGCATGTACGGACGGATTTGTCATCTGTTTAGGTCGGATGAATTTGTTCAGAATACTATTTTGTTTTTAATATCGCCACAGGTAGTTTTTATGCGGATCGTCACATTACGAAGTAAGAACGCGTTCAAACATTCTCACGACGGCACTCTTGAACGGGACGTACTTGGCCCGCGGGCCGTAGTTTCCCCGTCACTGATTCAAGCAGTGTTATCTTACCTGAGTTTCAGTAAGTTTTAATGTTTTTGACAGCTGACATCTCTTTGCCACTGACAAGTACTTGTTTCTCTCGAATTCTCCTTCTAATGATTTGATTTGGGCTGCTGTGAACGCCGTTCTAGGTCGTTTCTTTCGTTCATCTTCTAATTTACCATCCGAATAGGAATAATCTAGAACAAAAGGTTTGTCTCAACAAACATATCTGTATGGTTTCGAAACTGTTTTGTGGCCGTTTCGATTTCGTTTAGTTCGCATGCGCGAACTTCGCATAGTTTCGTCACAGTATAATTCTAAAAAGAACCAGTAGTCTCAGTCTCCCAATTTTGTGGTTTGAAATTCTAGTGCGCATGATCCACTCCTAGCGGGAAGTATTTGGATGCGCCGTAAATTGCCTTGATAAATTACAACGTTTCCAGGTCAATCCATTTTTCTTGGAATTTACCACTATCAATGCACCGACTGAACAGATGGAGAATTTGTGGCATGTGTAATACTAAGAAAGACAAATTTTGTGTGAACCAGTATCACTAATCCACCTGAAATCTTCCATATATTGCTATTTTATCTCGTACAGTACATTATTGTCACGATTACCTGAATAATCATTCAACTGGCAGTTGAAATGCCGGAAGCCAAATAAAAAAGAAAAAAAAAAACAAAAACTAGTCAATTCGCAACATTTATAATGTCTTACAATATGATTGCAAAACATACCTAATACAATCTACTATATATGTATTTATCAACTAGATTTCACATCTTGTTTTCAATATACTTCATACAGACAAAAAAATACATATTTATTTATTCCTTGAGAATAACTCATACATAAAATTAACAGATGAAGAAGGTTTTGTATTTTTTGATTTTTTTCTTTCGTTCTGCAAGTATATAATTTTTAAAATACTATTGATGAACTAAATTGAATAATAAATTCTCACTCTAACATAAAATGATAATAAATAATCAATTGGAAAATGTAAGCATGGATGAAAAAAAAGCACTTCTTGGAGTTTACTTTTTATGCTTCCACCAACCCCGGTTTCACTGGAAATAGTTTCAAAAATGTCCAAATACTTAATGAAATTTTTATTTGGAGTTTGTAAGTTTTCAAAAGTAACCTTTTTTGCATTCTGATATGCTCTGAAATGTGTGTACAAATTTTCTGCACTTAGAAGTTCATTTTCTATTGCATACTTAATGCAAATGTCACATTTGTGTTTTCCAGACATTTTTTTATAAAATATCCACTTATGTAATTGAAAGAGTTTTGCTCAGGCAACTCTAGATTTGACTAATCATTGGTATCTAGGAAAAGATATTGATTTATTGTATTTGGCACTAGTACGACCTCATACTCCTTGAAAGTTTCAGGTTTGAGCGAGGTCAGTATTTCATCGAAATCTTCTATACAATTAGTTTCCATGTCCATAAAACTGGCACAGCCGTTTTGGCACAACCAAATGAAAATTATGCAGTATTTAATAACTATTTTCTAACACGAAAAAAAAAATTTCTAACTCAAACGGTTTTCGAAAAAACGTGGTTGTGCCAGCTTTACTCAAAGTAGCTACGAAGTTGATTCAAATGCTCAATTTTCTAACTCTTTAATAACTCTCGACTGGTATATACAAAATTTGATTTCGAACAAATTTGAAGATTCTACGGGGGCCGGACTTGCATACATTTCATGAAATCTCGGTAATAAGTTTTCTCATAAGAATTGATAGATAATTTATGATAATGAAGAGATTAACTAACAGGAAAGGCTTATTTTATCCCATTAGAGTAAATGTTTCGAAAAACTGTACAATACAGTTATATGAAATCAGGAAAAAATAAACAACACGAGAAGCCTTTTCGTCTACTAATATTTTCTAACTCCAGCACAATCACTTATTTTGGCAAGATTTCGATTCATTATGATGAAAACTAACGTAGTACAATATTTTCGATTTTGATTTTCAGAATATGTAGTTCTGGAATTCTTCAGTTGTGCTGGAGTTAGAAAATATTCGAAGACGAAAACGTTTCTCGTATGGTCTGTTTATCATATTTCGTGAAGTAAATAATTTTTCTTTCTGAAATTTTCAATCAAAAATACTGTACTACGTTAGTTTCCATCGTAATGAATCGAAATCTTGCCAAAATAAGTGATTGTGCTGGAGTTAGAAAATATTAGAAGACGAAAACGTTTCTGGTATGGTCTGTTTATCATGTTTCGTGAAATGAAAAATTTTTCTTTTTGGAATTCTCATTCAAAAATACTGTACTACGTTAGTTTCCATCGTAATGAATCGAAATCTTGCCGAAATAAATGATTGTGCTGGAGTTAGAAAATATTAGCAGACGAAAACGCCTCTCGTGTTGTTTACTTTTTCCTGATTTCATATAACTGTATTGTACAGTTTTTCGAAACATTTACTCTAATGGGATAAAATAAGCCTTTCCTGTTAGTTAATCTCTTCATTATCATAAATTATCTATCAATTCTTATGAGAAAACTTATTACCGAGATTTCATGAAATGTATGCAAGTCCGGCCCCCGTAGAATCTTCAAATTTGTTCGAAATCAAATTTTGTATACACCAGTCCAGAGTTATCAAAAAGTTAGAAAATTGAGCATTTGAATCAACTTTGTATCTAATTTGAGTAAAAAGTTACAACGCGGCTGTGCCAGCTTTACGTAAAGCTGGCACAACCACGTTTCGAAAACCGTTTGAGTTAGAAAAATTTTTTTCGTGTTAGAAAATAGTTATTAAATAGTTATTAAATACTGCATGATTTTCATTTAGTTGTGCCAAAACAGCTGTGCCAGTTTTATGGACATTTAGTTTCCTCACTAATGAATTGTGTTGAAAAATATTCAACCCCACATATGCCACTTTTCAATAGAATCAAGAAATATATATACTTCCATATCACTTACTATATAAACATTATAAACCCTTTAGTTTTGTACTGAATATCAAAATCGTCTTCACTTGTTTCGTATCTCGTATTGTTTCATGTCAGTATCTCCATCGACATTCATCTTTATTTTTTCTTATTTAATTCTTATTCGAACGGAAGAAATTATTGACACAAATGAAAGTAATTAAATACCCAAACAAAAAGCTAGGTGCACGATCTGTCTGGCAACTCGTATGGTGGGGGTGGCCCAAACATTGAGGAAATTTTTGTGGTTCTCATGTTTCGCTCCTGCAGCACAGTCCTCTATTGTCACTTTGTCAGCCAATCACAAATCAGATCCGATCAGCTTTTTGAAAGTAGGATTGATTTTTATTTATTCGAGAGAATTTTACAAGATATAATATTTCTGTCATTGATTTTATTCACAATTCAAGTCCTAACCGTTTGTTTTGTTGTCAAAGATTAATCACGTGATTATACCCCTATGTCCTCCTAGCGGATAATTATGGCAACTTTTTCTTCAAAACTGGTGCCACCCCCCACCACTCAAAAAATGCCATAATCTCCAGACCTTATGTGTGGCTAGGTGTTAGCTAACCTTTTGGCAAAGAGATTCTTAATGTGCAAGTCAATACTCATGAATCAAAACAGTTTTCAATTTTGAGCATGTACCGAAGTCAGAAATTACCGTCCTGAAACCATGCTCCCTCCGGACGGTCACGAGTTTGGTTGGAACAAAAAGATGATGGTCAGATTACGATCACTTCTCCGTTGGAACAGATTAAATCAATTAATTGCGCATGAGCGTGACCATATGGTGACGGTTTCAAGACGTGTTGGACCTAAAAAATCAGTAAGGCTAATTTTCAAGTTCAGTTTTTCATGAAATGATCGAAAAAATATATATGTTTCAAGTTGTTTATGTTCGAATTGACCATTGAATTTACCAAGTAAAGGTAGCTCAAGTTATCGTCAGATGAAATGCTTGAATATTTTCAATACCCTTTCATGTTTTTTCCGTGATTTCAGGAAAATGCCTGACTTGGCTCGAATCTTCAATCATCATGAAATTATTTCTGGAATATTTCCTTCTCGAACGTTTAGAGGTGTGCTAGTGACATTAATTCCAGTAATAAACGACATATGTGAATTTCGAGCTACTAAATCCGATAGATTTATGGTGGTTCCCGAATTTACAGCGCTTTAATTGGTTTGTGACATTTCCAGAATATCTTGTCAACGAGAAAAGGAGCTGTTTTTATATGAAATGTATCGTCACAAATTAGTTTCTTGCTTTGATCTTATTTCTGGAATTGTTGTGTGTAACATGAAATGAACTAGATTAACCGTTAAACAGTGATATAGTTTCCATGAGATTCGCATTCATTTCAATTACAGTGTTTTCACATTGAGTACTTTTCAGTTTTCATTCGTATTTGTTGCTAAAAATAAGAAAATTCATCGAAGGAATACATTTATTTTTGCTATCGCGCATGAGAAATCAGAATAACTGCTAATAGTATTTGAATGGTCAAATTGATAAGTTCACCAAAACTATGCACCACTTTTTTTATTTATTTTGTACTAACATTCAATAAATATAGAAAGTTTTGACACCTATCTCCAGAACATTGAATATAACAATTTAAAATTTCGTGTAAAATTGCTTCATTTCCTCAAACTCAAAGAATAAATAAAAAATGAAATAGATCCCGCTGTCCATGTTTGTGGTTACCTCTGTCACTTATATCGGTAATATATCGCCATCTGAATAGCGGCGTTAGTTGGCGTTTTTGTTTTTTGCTGTCATTTTTCAACGCTTTCTGGATCGTTAGCCGTTTAAAATCTAATTTTGTCGCTGCCAGCGCAAATTAGTCTCTCCTTTAACGTGTCTGCACTTCCCGACCTGTACCGAGGGTTCATAAATTTCGCCACGGCAAATTGAAAACAACTGTTGGGTGTTAGTTGCATTCTGTCGGTGATTATAGAGACCTCACTTGTCTCCCGTCTTTAATAAACAATATCCGGTAGCCACTTATCTCCTGATTTATCGACAATGCAGTTTCTCTAATTCTGAAACTTTTTTGTCTCAACATTGTTACTCAGTAGGTAGTCAATTTTAAATTGAAAATAATTAATTACAGATTTCAGAAACGTATTTATTCGGTAGTTCAGAGAAGAAGAGAATGCTTTTTTAAATAAATATCAATATTCTCTCATCATTCGAAAAAATATTGAGTTACGTGTGACAATAATAAACGATATTAAATTTGAAAACTCCAATCTTGGTTAATCTGGAAGGATAACCCATGCAACATACAACGTACAATGGACATCCCATTTAGGTCCAAATGATGTGCAAACGTCCTTAGACCTAATATAGACAACCAATGGATGTACAGAACTGGTTCTACATTTCCAGTTTCTGAAATTGTGCGTTTATATACGTCCACAGGATGTAAAATATTGGAACAACTCGGACATCATGATTGTACATTTTTGAGCCAACGAAATGAAGGGAGCTTAGTGTTTTTCAAGTTTGTTTGTTGCATATTCGAAGTTTTTGGTTGAATGATGATTATTCATGAAATTTATTTGGCATTGCTATTTTTAATGTTCTTCATTTTTTCAATTCGTCCATTTTACATCTTGTAGGTACGTTCATAAAACGTTAAATCCACTGAGCTGTAAACAAATTCTAGACATCTCATTGTATATAGATAATTGGATATACAGTGAACGTCTTTGATGTCCATTTTGTACGTCCATTGAACATTCAATAGAAAAGATTTAATCACGGAAACTTTAACATTTTCAAAATTGATGACACCATAAACTCAAAAGTGAAATTGACCGATCGACTTCAAATGGAAACAGTATGACTCACGATCTTTGTTGTCAATTGTCAATTTGGCATTAAAAAACAACCAATTTTCAGCCCAAAAAATCACATTTTCTTCATTACTGGGCCATAGGAAATACTATTGATTGACTAATAACCTTTTTTGATATTTTTGTTTGAGGTACTCATTCGGCAAAAATCATTTCAGCATTTGGAGAATTTTTTTGCACCTCCAAAGAGAGCACATAACTCCGTCATTGTTCAATATTTTTGTAGGAAAAAATCTCAGAATATAGCTGAGAAAATACATTGTTATGTCCGAAAATTATATCGCCTAATTTTTCATGGGTACTGGTACGTGCTTTCGACATCTTGTATCTCAAGGAAGAGGCATTTTAGGACATACGTTAGGAGGAACTATTTCCTCCAAAATGAGATACCGAATCTGTATACGCAGTTTGTCGCTGTTATTCTAGTCCAGCCCCTATATAAAGCAATTTCGATCAATCAAATTGAAGAGCTATCACTAATTTCCTCCCAATACTCGACTATAACCGATAAAAGACTGAAGATAATTGAGCAGTTGCAAGTTACAAACAGCAAATGCTATTAAAATAAATAAATTATCTTTCAGTTTATAACTAGAAATATGTCTCATTTCATAAATAATGTTTGTGTTGTTCTTAAAAAAACTCAGTCATATTTGCCCAAAAGTAAAGTAAAACTACTATTACTGTAGCTGTAATGATTCTTACCTTCAAATATCAATGAATTTCTGATTTATGTTGTTTAAAAACGTACAAATAAACACGCTTATAACACGAATCGTTCTGTATATCACTTTAGATAATCTCAATCCAGGGTCCTCAATTAATCGTGTTTGAGTTAAGATAACGTGTAGGACGAAAAAAATGATTCGAGAATCCCAATTCTCCGTGTAAGATTTCCATCAGACATTAAGTGGAAGCCAGTAATATTTTATTTTTGTATTTTTCTGTTAGGAACCGTCGTAAATGTTATCGAATGCAATACATCCCGTCGACTAATTGCCGCTACACGACACTCCTGTCTAAACAGAGATTAATATATTAGGCCATTCATTAACTGTGACTTTCGGATGATGTTTATTCCCCCGTTGAAATACTACGCTTCGAAATTGAGATAACGAAAAGAAAAAGTTGGGAGTATTAGTGACGTTATGACATGCCGGATAGCACACGTGATTATCATTTCTATACGCAGACGGGAACACGATTCATATTCTCGCAATTGATATACAGGGTGTCCCCTAAAGACCACGTCAAACCGAGGGAGAATGTAGATCAAAGGATAACCTACCTGCTATGACAAAATTCCCACCATAAAAGTTTTACCGTTTACGAGATATTTCGCCTCTTTCAATAGTCTTGTTTTTACGGTTGGTACAATTTTTGACATTTTTGGTTAATTCGCCGAACATTTCAAGGGTGGGTTGTGAGAAATATTTTTATGAGCTACTGCTGCACATTACACCAATGAATTGTCTATTTCATAGCGATTTTTCACAGCCCCCCTTTAAAATGTTCGGAGAATGTTTTTAATGTAAACGTTAAAATCTGCGAGCCTGCATGTAAGAAGACAATTTTGCTGTATTCTGATCCTATATAAGGTTGTTAACAATGCAATAGACTGTAGAGATTTATTAACAAAATTAAAATTTACTGTCCCGAGACTATCATCTATAAATTGTAATACATTTTACTTAGATTTTCCACGAACCAACATATAAAAAAACTCACCTTTGTATAAAATGTGTTGTGCACATAACTCAGTGTGTGAGAACATAGATCTGTTTAATTGTGGAATAGCTCATATTGAATCTCATCTTTTTTTTTGTGTATAACTAGACAGCCATGATAGGATAACAGTGTTTCGTATTGTTTCGTTCATTCATTAAGCTTATGCAAAAAGTAATGCATATGTTTGTGTTTTGTCTTCTTTCCCTGTTCTGTAAATGGGGCAGCCTGTTGAACAGTGTAATAATAAATAAATAAATAAATATTTTACTGAAAACTAAAAAGGTTGAAAATTGTACCACCGTAGAGACAAAACTTCTGAAAGGGACAAAAACTCATTATTTTCAAAAAAATTAAAAATATCTTATTGAAAACGGTGAGACTTTTATAGTGGGAATTTTGTCATAGCAGGTGGATTATCGTTTGATCTATATTCTCCCTCAGTTTGACGTGGTCTTTACAGGACACCCTGTATAGGATAGGGATGATGATCATGAATTACTCGGAAAATAGAACTCTGAAATTGATGATACTCATTCGATTGAAATATTCCATTATTCGATTCGTATCAAACGTAAGCATTGTTTTCTTTTATAATTTTTATTTGACGTCTGAGACAACCATTAGAAATACACGTTCGACGTACCGTTACGTTTTTTTGTACATTCGAATCGTGAACGTATCTATGCAACGTATCCACGATACAAACACGTTTCTCTTCGCTACTGAAACGTTCAGGCAACTTAAGTTTGGAAAAGTAACTTGTCTATAGAATGCCAGAATGGCCTAGATTGAATTCGACAGTTTGATAAATACCATACCATTATTTGTCATTTATGAATTAATCAGTCAGTAATTATACTTGGTTCAATTAATAGAAATCATTTTGGGCATAGTTGTGATCTAGATTCGCATGGTCATAGATGATGCATAAGTTTCACACAATATTTATGACCGATTGATACTATCAACTACATTGATTAAAAATAATGATTTCTCAAATGATTGATACACAAATCTCACATCCCGTTATTCGAATAAGGATTTTGTTCAATCAATATTCACACTATCTCAGAAGAGTCGTCTTCCTTGATGAAATGCATTCGTTCAGCAATTGGAAGATAGTTTTTCCGACAATTGAAATCTTCCTCACTATACCCACTGATAAACTATACCTGTCTTACCACAATTTTGAATCTTCTATAACATCAGTATTTGCGGTATTTTAGAATAACAATCAGAAGAATAGCGATATCACAAATTGCATAGTTCGACTTTGGTTGGCTTCTATCAGAGGAAAAATACTGCGTTTTGAGTGTACGTAGAAAACCGTATCTATACGTATCACGTATCTCGTAACGTGGAGGAAATCTGAACGTCATAAAAACTCAATCAGCTCATAATTTCAAAATCTTTCATAAGAACCATCTTTTGGAACTGCAGAATCGAAATCTGGAATGAAAACTGTTGTTGTATACTTATTATGTACAACTTACTTATGAATAATTGTATTAACAGGCTATGTTTGGGGTTAAGTGGAGGAATATTTTTTGCATATCAAGAAGTAAACTTCCACCTTTACTGCCAAACACTTATAATTTTCAATTATATTGTGAATCTTTTTGTTTTTTGAGAATAATAAAGACGATTATTATTATTATTATCAAAATTGCGCATGCTCAGCCCTCATAAGTTAAGTTCACATACGTTGTCGATCATTTCGGCGTGTTTTAAGCCGCCATTTCCCAGGCAGCAAGCTGACGTCATAATGACGTCTCTTTTTGGTATTTATTGGTCCGCAACGTCATATTACCAAAAAATGACGTGAAAACTGACGTCATTTTTTGAATGTACTGTAGACGTCATAACCAGGACGTTAGTTTGACGATATTTTTACGTCATTATAAAACGTCAACTCATTGTTTTATATTTTTGCATTTTGATGATTATTCCAATGATCCTTATAGGTTCCTAAATATTTTTCATCGAAATGCAAAAGTTAAACGAAAGTTTACCATAGATACCTTAAAGTGTGTATAGGCAAGTGTACATTGTAGGTACAGAATGGAATCAAATTTCTCTTTAGGCGAATAAACAGACGCAATATAGGTATTATTATTCAACCACAGCCCATCTTTTATGAGGTTCGTATGATTATCAACTCATTGAAAAACAGTTTGAATTTGGCGCTTCAAAACAAAACGTTCATTATTTGTTTGGCGTTCGGCAATCTCCGGAGTTATCGGTATCGGACAAGTTCGGCCACAAGCCAACACGCAACGTTGACGACGCACACGGCCACACGCCATAATCACAAAAATTTTGAGGTTGTTATGTATTCGATTTCGATTGAAATTTCCTATTTATTACAGAAGTCGATTTCCGACCGTCGGTTGTGAATTGTGCATTTCCTTTACTAGTGATTTGTAAGGTAAGTTTAATATTTGGTCTATTGCATGTATTGGATTTGATGTCATGTACTCACCACTTACTATGATTCCTGTACCTATATCATGATGCTACGTTATTTTAAGGCTTTTTCCTTTTCGTGAAAATAATTGTATCCTTAAGGTTAGTGTGCTGATTAAACTCACTAGGATTTTTTGTCGAGATACTGAAATAATTTGATGAAAAATCAAGAAACATGATGAGAGTCCAAATTAATGTGTTAATACTGGTGAAAAGAAGCTTCTTATCAGTGAATCTACCTATAGAAAAAGAAAGAATCTTAGTTATATATACACAATTCACTTATTTTGGTTAACTGTATAATAAATAGAGTCGACTCTTCTAAGCTATGAAAGATCTTGAGATGAGTCTGCACAAATAACTTTCTGTTCTGACAACTCAAGGTACTTCTTTCTTTCATACTTTTCCAATGGTTTTTTCCTACATATCTGTTATAACTGGTGGTAATCTAGAAGACAGAACTTTCAACAATTCGTTCGACCAAATGAAATTTTTAAAATACTATCACATCTGTATATTTTTGAAATTTGTTGTTTTAATAGTTTGTGAATAATAGTAGAGTTTTCATTTATCTATTGGTCATTAACCATTAAATTATATATATTTTTTAACAATAATTTTTTATTTCTAGAAAGTTCCTGTGCCTTGGGGATTTCTACTCTTCTCACATCCCCAACAAGTGGAGTCGACTCTTCTAAGCTATGAAAGATCTTGAGATGAGTCTGCACAAATGACTTTCTGTTCTGACAACTCAAGGTACTTCTTTCTTTCTTACTTTTCCAATGGTTTTTTCCTACATATCTGTTATAACTGATGGTAATCTAGAAGACAGAACTTTCAACAATTTGTTCGACCAAATGAAATTTTCAAAATACTATCACATCTGTATATTCTTGAAATTTGTTGTTTTAATAGTTTGTGAATAATAGTAGAGTTTTCATTTATCTATTGGTCATTAACCATTAAATTATATATATTTTTTAACAATAATTTTTTATTTCTAGAAAGTTCCTGTGCCTTGGGGATTTCTACTCTTCTCACATCCCCAACAAGTGGAACAAGTACCCCTACATCAACTATTCACAATAAAATTTGGCATTTTTTCTTCCTAATGAGCTAATCAATTTTTGGTTTAATTCAAATGTTCTGAGTTAACAATTTTACTCTTGATAATTGTGATCCTCATAGTTCAAAAAAATAACTCCCTCTACTCAAACTGTTATTTTATATATATAATATAAATATATATATTATATTTCATTATATCTTTATTATATCCTTTGATGCCGATGGAACATATAGATTTTCGTTCTCTAATTGTGATTTTATTTACAGACCTTATAACATCATAGATAGGATATTGATTTGTATATGCACTAACATCCAAATAATATGAGCTTGAGACTAGCAAGTGAATACAAATAATTTTGAACCAATATCAATATATATATATATAATAAATAGGGACGGCCCATTAACGTCGAAATATAACGTCATAATGACGTTACAGAATGACGTCTTTGGTCTGTGACATATTCACGTCATCCTACCGTCTTTATGGCGTCATTCTTTTCGTCAGCAGGACGTGTCTGGTGTCGAAAAAATGACGATAAAATCACGTCAGCTTGCTGCCTGGGTTGTTCAGAATTATCGTGGTAGGACTGCGAGTAATAATATTTTATAAGATTGAAAATCTTTGGAACATATTGAAGGATGTGGAGTGTTTAGGCAAAATCTTTATCAAAACAACGATTTGTGGAATTTTTACATTATATAAATAAGAAATTATTATATTTTATATTCCGAGCCCACTTCATCATAAAGATTCTGTAAAATTAATGCATTATATTGGGCATTATCGCTTTCCTCGTTTATGAAATATGCTATGTTCAAGAAGATTTCAAACTATCAAATCTTTCAATTAAAATTACTCATTGTGAAAGTAAAGTTTAAAGGAATTGCCGAATAATTAAATATGATAAAGATAAAGTGTATTTGATATAGTAATGTTGTTTTGCAAGATTACTCATAATTCCGTAAGAAATTCAATTTGAAAAAATGAAATTGTGTTATTGTTTTCGAAAGATTTCAAATATCTCGAAAACGGTTAGAAATCATAGTATGTTCACAATTATAAGAAGATACAATAAACAAGTTCCGTTACCATCTTTAAGATGATCTACCTAAGTAGCTCTCATTTTTACTATTTTGTTCATTGAAGAAACAAAAGAGTTGATTGTATCTGCAGATCCATCTTACACAAAATGTGATTTAACAAAACATATTAATTTGCCAAGAAACACATTGAGAATGAGAGTATGACATCTATGATCATCTGAAACTATCACATAAACGTTTATGAATAATGTAGTTCCTTTTCGTCACTTATATGCATCCCTTGAAGATAGCGGAACGTGAATTTCGCGCCTCTAAGAATACCAGCAGACAAATTGGGAAATTCCACGGATACCATCGGCCTGCTGGCAGGACAGATCTAACGCGACCATACATCAACGCCTAATTGGCAGGAAGCGCATGACAAAGCGACACTAAATGTTGTCTAATTACTGCTGAAAGTTTCATTCTTTTTACTTAGTTGTTTGTCTATTTAAAATCCATTTGCGACATTGTTTGCTTAGTTTTGTTTGCTTTAATGATTTAGAAATGGCGATTGATGGATTTGGTAGATTTCTCCTAAAAAATTAGTGCGCTTTATTTACTGAAACCAAAGATTGATATGAAATTACTGATCTATACTTTCGACTACCGGGGAAAACTGGTATGTAATCTACAGATCATTCAGTTTGCTTTCAATGTATCACTAGATTTTGCTAAAGTAAAATATCGTATAGAATTATGTTCTGATTTGACTCATGTGTTATTCAAGCAATAAAATACTGGCTTCAAAATAAAACCTTGGGACATACCTTACCCAATGTTGCACTGTGATTAGCTTTAAACTGATGTCTTAAATCACTTTCCGCAACCAGAGCATTTATTGATTGTTTTCTTTTTTTGGTCGACCTTATGAAGTGTACAAACGAAATAAAATGAATAACAGAATGGAATTACAAATTGAATGTGCACATCTTCATGAGATCGTTTATGCAAAAACAAGCTAAACTAAGAATTCATTCATTCTGACTAGAGATCCATCAAGTCAAGTAGCTTGATATTTTGAGAAACTACTTGACTTGAAAATCAAGCTCGTGAAAATTTATATACTTGACTTGACTTGATTTGAGATATTTATAACTTGACTTGAAATCAAGCTACTTGATATTACTTGATCTTGATACGGACGTGTCGAACGGCATATATTTCTGCAAGCTCGCGCGCGCTCAGACTTAATACGGGGGTTCCCCGACTTCCGAGCTGACTGAATCCATTTCAGAATAGTTTATATTTCTGTTTTTTTTTTATATAAAATAAGTTTCATAAACAAAAGTTTTTTTCGCAACTTCCATCCTCATTTCATCATTTATTGAAACACAATAAAACTACTGAAAATCAAGTAGATCGATAGAAGTACTTGATTTTTCAAGTACTTGATAAATACATACTTGAACTTGACTTGATATCAAAAACTACTACTTGACTTGAACCTGACTTGATTTCAAGTCAAGTCAAGTAGCTTGAATATCAAGTCAAGCCGTGAATCTCTAATTCTGACCAAAAATATAATTTGTTGTTAATATTTGAAAGAATTTATGATTATAAATATGAATCATCTCATTGTCAAAAATCTGTGATTTATGCTTTCTTATTATATGTTATTTGTACAAATCGTGTTTCTACTTCTGTTTTATTTTGTTTTTTATTTTATTTTGTTTACTGTATGAAATTGTTGTAAGTTGTAACTTCATGAATACCTCATTGATTAATATAATGTAGTGATTACACCTGTGACAATCAGTGGGAATCTATAAATCGGAATTTTATATACAGGGTGGCCCAACGAAAACGTAACGGAAGGTACAACTACCAGGAAGAGATTTTATCGAGATACTAGCTGGAATCAACAAAAAAAAGGCGAATTGTTTTTTAGAAAACATTCTCAACATTTACTTTAACAAAACGGTGAGGTTTTAAGCGAAATCGATATTTCAAAACTAAAAAAGCAATGTATAGGGAATCGAAAGGGCTTTTCAACGAGGTATTATTCCCATTTGAAAAAATTCAGGGGATGCTAGCCCCGCTTAGGAGGGTAAAGTTTGCGTTATACTTTTTGCGTCAAAAGTTGTCCTCCTCATATTCAAAGTTGACGTGTTTCAGGTTTTTCTCGATAAAATATCTTCCTGATAGTTATACCTTCCGGTACGTTGCCTCTCTGAATATTCATACCCATATTGAACTTAACGAGTATTTCTGACAGGATTCATAAAAAAAAATCGAGAATGTATCTTGGTATTTGAGAGAGCCTGCAGTTTTTTATAAAAAGTAATAATCTAATAAAATCTTGAATATTTTAAATAATTAAATTAACTCTCATTCACTCTTTTGTATTGCTCTTGTGACATTTTAACGATATTCAATTCCTGATGGGGGTTCGACCCGAAACCTCCGTGGATCCGCCCCTGGTGACAATAATTCGATATTGAATTCAAATTTCTATATGCTAAACTACGATGCAAACTTTAATGGAAGGGAAGATGACAATTAGAGCCGCAGTTGAAAATCAGAACTCAGTAAACCATTGAGGAATTAATTTTCGTCTCAACAAAACCCGCAGTTATTACAAACTCCAGACTTTTGACTCACCTCCGAAACTCCTACGGAAGAAATCATCAGTAGTGGACACCACATTGTCGCCGACTCCCCTGAAGTCCTCGGGAACAGTTTCGGTACTACCTCCAAATTCTCGACCACTCTCGGCGGTACCAGCAAGATTTTCGTCTGGTTTCTTCGCAGTAGCCAGCAGGGAATCGATGGAAAACTTCATCGGGTTCGAGCTACACTTTTTCCTCGATTCACTGGGGTTTTCCCCAAGGATAGCAGCTTCTGTCTCATCCATAACGAATGTTGCCGCGGGCAAAATTACAGTACTGAAATGCACTGAAAACTGTTCAGCTCCGAGATGTGGTCTGGCCAATGGGAGTGCAGTGGGCGTAGCCCGCTTGATTTGTGTGGCGGACGGGTAATTAAGATAGATGGGGCCGTAAGCACATGTTCAATCTAAACATATCTTGGATTAGTTTATTTTAATAAGCGGTTTGGTGACAATGTTGTTTGCGTGAAAATCGAAGGTCGAAGGATGAATTGCTTTATGTTGGTGCGGTGGGATCCAAAAAGAACTGTATTTTCTATTTTTTTGTAACTGGCACATAAGGAAGGAATAAAATTTATACTGAAATAAAATGAGGTCTAAAATGAAATGATTATTAGGTTTATACAGATGATTTGAATGAAGATGCACCAATCGAATCACAGAATTTTCAACAACGTTTTATGTTTTCTTTAAATTCGTAGATTTTATCAAAAAATATCAACCTTACATCACAATTTCAGGTATTATTTTTTGTTCTATTTTCTTATTTTACCTTTTTTCTATGCATTTTCAACTCCTATATTCCATTGCATTCTGTTCCTTATTTTATGTGATTTGTGTAAACACAAGTAAAATTTGGAAACTGAATATCTAGAGTTGTAAACTTCCCTACTAGTAATAGGTTCGTTACTATACGTCTTAAAACCGTCACAATATGGTCACGCTCATGCGCAATTAAGGAGTTCGGTCCAAGTTGCCAACCTTATTTATTCGTGAAAAAGTCTGCCTTTTTTTTCCTCATGATTTTGCGATTTCTAGAAAGATCGTGCAATAATTAGTACACCTCAATCATTTTTTTGAGTCCTATCGTAGTTATTTTGCTGAAAATTTTTGAACTGTCATATTTAGTTACTTTTAGTTCTCTAAGGTTAGAAACTAACTCTATGGTTACAAGTGCCCGCCATTTACGAATATTTGTATATCTAGAATCAAATGAATAGAATGACGAATTGTCACTATAAAAACTGTAAGAGTGATTCAAGGTATTCCGGAAATCTCAAAAAGTTGAAATTTTACCCTTTCCCCAAAATGAGTAATCCTAAAAGGTGTTTTGAATGGATAAAACGCTGTGGGAAAATTAACATTGGAAAATATCACCAAAAATACCTATATATATATAATAAACATTTTTGTTAAAGTATAGCAAGAAGTCGTTACCAAATGCTTTCGAATCAGAAATTCAAAACTCGAATTTCACAAATACTCAACAAATAATAACAGAAACAGATAATATCAAAGTAGAAGTAGGTACCATATATAAAATAGAGACCGAATACCAAGTAGATAAACATGTTGATTGTGAAGAAATTTCGAATCGATCTGTGGATAGTAGTACCCAAACTTTCTCAGGACTATCTCAGAATATTTTTTCCTACGAAAATTTGTCAAGAACTTCAAATCGTTTCAAATTCTTCACAGGTATAAGTAATTGAAACTCTGTATGAATGTCTGGATGTGACTATAATGGATAAATTGAAATATCCATTTGAGAATTATGAGGAAGAATAAGGAACAATATGAATCATCATTATATGAATAATAAAGATCGATTGAGAAAAGGTACATCAGAAGAATTATTATATTTTACTACATGGATTCAATTCATGTACTATACCAGATAATTGGCATAAGGGGAAATATGTTTCGAGGTGGCAGAAATATGGAAACTATCTCAAAATGTTTTTGATGCCACAGAGGTTAATTTACAAATGCCATCAAATTTCCAACAACAGGGAAACACATATTCTTCTTATAAACATTCAAATACTGTGAAATTTTTAGTGGGTTTTTGTCCAAGTGGTGCAATAACTTGTTTGTTTCTGTTTCTGAAGGATTTGAAGGTTCGTGGTTCAACTTCTGATCGAGAACACATCGAGAAGTGTTTATAATAATATAAAGCACGGAACCACAAGGAACTAGTTGGTGTATAACCTTAGAAATGAAAAGTTACTAAATATGATCAAAAATTATTATTTATTTTCATCAAAATAACTACGATAGGACTCAAAAAAATGATTGGGGTGTACTAATTATTGCACGATCTTTCTAGAAATCGCAAAATCATGAGAAAAAAAAAGGCAGACTTTTTCACGAATAAATAAGGTTGGCAACTTGGACCGAACTCCTTAATTGATTTAATCTGTTCCAACCGAGAAGTGATCGTAATCTGACCATCATCTTTTTGTTTCAACCAAACTCGTGACCGTCCGCAGCATGATTTCAGGACGGTAACTTCGGTACATGCTCAAAATGTTTTGATTCATGAGTATTGACACGCGCATCAAGAAACTCTTTGCCAAAAGAATAGGTTAGCTAACCTAGCTTTTTGTTTGGGTATTGATTCACTTTCATTTGTGTAAATGATAATTTCTTCCGGTCGGATCAAATAAGAAAAAATGAATATGAGTGACGATGGAGATACTGATTATTTATACAAAACAATTGAAGACGATTCTGATAGTCAGTACAATAAAACGAGGGTCAAAAATTGTAGAATGTTACATTTTCATATTTTTTCAATTACTGTAACCAAAGATTATTCTTAAACAAAATAACACTAACCTCAATCTTGTAAAACGTGGGTAGCCAAAAACTGTTTCGAAACCATGCAGAAATGTTTGTTGGAACAAACCTATTGATAGATGACAGAATAGGCAAAGATGACGTCACAAGGTCATTGTGACTAATAATTTTAAATGGAACATTACGGCAAGCGACAAATCTTCCAAAAGGTATCGAAAAAACCTATTCAATTAAACAAATTTTGTTTGTGTTTATGGCAGTTTTAGAACCGTTAATCATTGAAATTTCGAGAGATAATCCAGATGAATTCGGTAATTTAGAAATAATATTCCAACAGGATGGTGCTTCTCCATACTTTTACGGTGCAGTAAGACAGTATTTGGATGGAGAGTATCATGGTAGATGAATTGGACGAGATTCAACGGAATATCCACCTCGATCACCGGACTTCACATCTTTGGTTGGTTTTGCTTGCCGTAAGGTTCCATTTAAAATAGGCCACAATGGCGATTTTGTCATCTATCATCACTAGTAGGAAAGTTTAGAATCTTTAATATTCAGTTTCCAAATATCACTTACGCATGTGTAATCGTTCCAAAGACAAGGAGAGGACTTTTAAGAAGCACTGTATAAAATGATTATCTCAATCCCTATAGAAAGGATTGTTTAAATATCATTAGTGAGGAGAGAAAAATGTAAGATGATGTATGCACGAATATGTAGAAAAATATTGTTTCGTTTTGGAAAATGTCTGAAAATAAGTATTTTCTTTTCAAAAGTAAAACACTATGGTATACAACATATCTACTTTTTTTATTTATATGAAAGAATACGAGTACTATTTAATTTTATTTGGTGTAAATTTTTCATTGGTAGTTATTGCTGTAAGCAATTGTTTTCGAGTTGTGATTAAATTATTTTGGTATTGAATCGATTGTAATTACTGTTATCATTATGAATATCAAATGATAGATGGAAGTGAAGAAAAATAAGCTCTTTCATTAGATTAAATTAAATTGGAATTCAAAAGATGGCATTAAAAATTGCTTACAATAATTACTTAATGAAACATCCTTGATTTATATACAGGGTGGCTCATGAGGTTTCTGAAGTACGATATTGAAATTTGGCAGGTGTGAACCGTTGGTAATATTACACATTTTAAGCAAGCTGCAACGTTGTTACAACCTCACATTTCGAATCACTTGGTATCATCTTTAGAATTTTCAAATAAGAAATCTACATAAAAATGTGTCAAAAAAAAAGTAATGGCTGAATGAGCATAAGAGGGACCTTTACAACAGTGAAAAAATATACAGGGTGTCCCATTGAAAATTCTAAAGATGATTCCACATGATCCAAAATGAGATGTTGTAACAACGTTGTAGCTTACCAACGGTTTCCAACTGCCAAATTTCAATATCGTACTCCCAATAGTTTTTGAGACTGCCCAAAACCACGTGGTCCACCCTATATTGATATTCCATTAATAAAGATACTTGTCCAGTGGCGTATCCACGGGGGGATTTTGGGTCCGGACCCCTCCAGCGGGTGAATAAAAGATGTTATTTGTAACATTTATCGGCACTTGATTTTCAAATTTCGTTGTAGAACGGAGAGTTTATATTATTATATTATTTTAAGAAATTAAAAATTTTCCTTAATCATCATTACATTTCAAAGAAAACAGAGAGCAGACACCAGTAAATTTGATGTCTGCAACAGTATGGTTTTTTCAAAATTCTTGACATATCGTTGTCAGTACCTCACCCTGTATAGTGGTGGCGCCAACTCGCCTCCACCATCGTGTGAATAAGATTTCCCATCCGTCAGTGCCCAGATTCCCGAAAACATCTGCGACCGATGGAAATGGGCAGAGCCTTCTGCAATGCTAATCATGCGCGACCTTTCGAAGCGACGCATCTTTTGCCAAACGGCTGTCGAGAAAAATTTTAATTGATGATTGATGGCGAAAAAACTATTTGCTAAATGGTGTCTTCACTATAATTGGGTGTTGAGTTCGATAGCATAGTGTTACTGTGAGTTTTGTCGCTTGTTTTTTTATCGGTCTCGGTTGTCACCCAATTGGTTTTTTGTAGTTTCATCTGGTCTTCGAAAAGCTTCTTGTGGATACATTTCTTCATATTTATATGAGGAAAAAGATATTTGATGATGATTGATTTCATTTTGTAATTAGTTGAATTGAAGGTTCGAAAGGAAAAATGTTTTTGTCTGGGATCAAGATACATTGATACACTAAATGGTTTCCAGTAAATCACAGTTTTTCGTAGGTACAGAGCGAGTCCTCGGCTATTTTTTTGAAGTCATGACGAGTCAAATGATTAGAGGCGATGATCATCGATAAAGGAAAAAAAAATACTAAAGGATTCTTATTCAATGAAATACACATTACTAACATAACTAGAATGTATTAGAAAATACTAACAGGAATCATTGATCCAACAAAATTAATGAAGTGGCAAATAAAAAATATATATACCAATAGGAGGATATACATAATCGATTCTGAAATAGGCATATTTCAAAAACCGACGTTGAACGGATTCGAGTTCAGAAATATGCACGTTATAGTAAGGAGACCAAATAACAGAGGCATATTCAAGTTTAGATCTGACGTAGGAATTGTACAGTAATTTAAATGTATCAAATTCACTAAATATTTTTGAATTGCGTGTTACAAAACCCAACGATTTATAAGCTTCATTTGTTTTTTTCTGAATATGTTCGGAAAAAGAAAGCTTAGAATCGAACCAGACTCCAAGATCCTTCATCAATTCAGATCTTGGTAAAGTTATACCATCTAGAGTGCAATTACATTGAATACGTGTTCGTTTCAGGGAGTAAATAACCACATAGCACTTCTCAGGGTTTAATAAAAACTGATTTTGTTTACACTACTCAGTCAACTTGTTCAAATCTCGTTGAATTTTGTTAGAATCGTGTGTTTTTTTCACTTTATAGTATAACTTGAGATCATCTGCATATAGTAGCAATTGACTTCAATATCCGAAATGATATCATTGATAAAAATGATAAAAAATAATGGCCCAAGAACCGACCCTTGAGGTACTCCTGAGGTTGCTGTGAACTCAATGGATCTACGCCCACAACATATAACTGTCTATCCGATAGATAGGATGCAAAAAAATTTGTTAAGAAGAATGTGGTGATTCAGTTTATCGAAAGCCTTTGAGAAGTCCGTATAGAATATATTCACCTGGGAGCAAGCATTGATAGTGTCAGATATAAACTGAGTAATGCAAAACAGATTAGTTATTGTTGATCTATTTTTGATAAAGCCGTGTTGAAATTCAGATAGCTGCCTACTAAAGTGATTGTGAATGGGTTCAAACAAACAAAACTTAAATACCTTCGAAAAATTATTATTTATAATTGGTATTATAGGCCTGGTGCACGATTGTTATCAAACCTTAAATCGCCTGGCCGAAGTCGGACCTGTAACCTTCATGTGGCTGCCGGGTCACAAAGGGATAAAGGGCAACGAGATCGCAGACGAATTGGCCAGACTAGCGCGATTAGAGAGGTTCATAGGGGACCAGAACCGGCAACTGGAATTTGCAACACAGTCATCAGGAAGAAGATTGATAACGCGGACTGCGGCAAAGCACAGGGAGGCATGGAGAAATGCCCCTGGATGCAGAATAGCCAAGATCTTCATTAGACCAGATCAAATGAAGAAATGGGAAGAACAACTACTCACGCTGAGTAGGAAAAACGCAAAAGTGATCATCGGTATTCTGACCGATCACGGCACTCTGCGGAAGCACAGACACAGAATGGGATTGGAAGAAAACCCATTATGTAGATTCTGTGAACTAGAAGATGAAACCTCACTGCACATCATCTTCCAATGCCCTGCAGTAATGGAAAAGAGGCGCCTTCACCTAGGCGACCCAGATTCACAGGGATATTCCAATGCGAGGAAGGTACTATCAGGAATATCCTGACCTTTTGGGAGGAGATCTTCGATTAGAGCCACCAGCTATCTGAGGGACGTCAAGGGATTACCCATACGTCTGGAGGCGCTACGTGCCCCAACTCCACAGTCGACACTCGAGGTCGACAATAATAATAAAAAATATATGAAAATTATCGAAAGCAATATCAACATCAGCATAATCATTCAAAACGTCCCAATTAATATTTTACAGATCTTGGTATAACCTACCAAAGTCATCCTTTTTGAAATCGTGAAAAAACGAGCCAGAATTCAATTTTAAGTTCCTTTCATGTCTATATTTCATCAAAAGTAGAAGTGCAGGATGGTGTTGCTGATGCTCATTTAATAATATGTCAGGTGCTGCAATAACCTCACAATCCACATTTGAATAAACCAAATCTGATAATCTGTTGTTATTATTTATCACATAATTATATTGTTGGAGATTTAAAAAACTGGAAAAACTGTTCAAACTACAGCCTTAGGAGTATTCAATGATCGCGATGGTATATAGATACATATTCTGCTACATTAAAATCACCTACAAAAACGGTACTATCATGAAAATGCATAAGAGAACTTAAAGCCTCAAAAAACGTTTAAAATAAATGTATGCTTATGGCAGGGGAATATAAATCTAAATCAAATTGATACCTATACTTATATTCCAGCTTCATTTTAACTCCTACTATGTCCAATAGACAAAAATCTTTCAGCATATAATTTGTTTTCAAATTCAAATCTACCGGAGACAGCGCAGAATCAATAGCTAGGGTAACCCCACTACCCCTAGAACGACCTGTATTTTGAAAATCTCTGAAACAGTGGAAAACAGAATATCGACTAAGATCAAATAAATCGGCGTCATGCATGGATCCGTCCAACCAAGTTTCGGTAAAAACTATACAAGAATAATCACTTGCCCTACCAGAGTCAAACAATTCATGTGTTTTACTGTTTAAACCACGCACATTCTGATAATATACCGATAATTTGGACGAATCCGCACAAGAGCCATCACTTAATGATTGCTATTTATTACCGGTAGTACCAAACAAATCATTTTCAATATTTTGAACAGCTCTTTTATATGCATTGCACTGTTCATAATCCCAAGCAGCGTGATTAACGTTAATGTTTAATTTTAGAGTTTTGTTCAAATGTGAACAATTAATGCATTGTTTAGCACTTCCCCTAGGACAATCTTCCAGATTATGATTTTTTGAACAAATTGGATAGGAAACTTGATTCTTACATGTCTTGTTAGTATGAAAGGAACTATTGCAATTAAAACATCGGGGAACATGAATTGCTTCGTAAATAGCACAACTGTCAAAGCCAACCAGTATATGTATCCCTGTTTAACAGATCTATTGTAGGAATCCAACTGCAATGTTGCTCGGTAAACAGTCACATTTTTCTTCGTCGGTCCTTGATGAAGTACCTTGATTTCAGAAGAAGTAATAAATACAGAGGTAGTTTGTTTCAATAAGTAGTGACGCATCACATTTGGAATCTACACCTGAACAATTGCGATACTTCCACTGTATTCCTGGCACCGAAGATAATTTATTTATTAGATCACCCGGTATTTTTACACAGTCACCATGAAAAAGTTGCAAGCAAGGTCCACCACAAAAAACACCTTGTCCTCTGCCTACTGATTTTTGGCATGAGGAGCCACACTTCGACATGATTTTATCAATTAACAGTTTCTAACAAAAACAAATTCATACTTCCTCAAGCCAACTTAGAAACCACTTATCAAGCTGTATGATGTTAAGTTTTCTATAAATGTTGCACGATTATTTATCACAAAAACTCGTATATGAACAGGAGCTCACAGAAAACACGTGTTCACCGTTCACCATTCGCTTTATATTTAATAATACTGTAATAAAATAAATATAATATAATACTTCATTCATCCAAGATATCATACATCATAATATACAGGGTGGCCCATTACTGTGTGGAAGTAAAATTACTCACTTAGGAATGAGAATAAAAAAGAATACTTCGAATAAATGTCGTTATATTTGCGCAGATATACAATCCTAAAATATTTTGAGATATACAGGGTGATCAGCCAGAGCGGGGCAACATTAGGTTTGCTTTTTTCAAATAGAATACCCCATATATTTGTTCACCATCAAACTCAGCGTGAAATTCTACATCCAATACCATCTTTGTTTTTCCAATGATTCGCAACGATGTCAAACTGGGGCGAAAATCATGAAAATTCGTGCTCTATAAATGCTCTATAAATGATGTCAAAAAAACGTTCACAGTGATAAATGGGATATTTGGTGAATACGAAAATAAAGGATGGTTGAAATGTCTGAATGAAGTAGAAGTCCAGTTGATGATACAGGGTGTTTTCAGGAAAAACGGTAATTCAGGAGATTTCAGTTGACGATAACTTAATTTTTTTCAAATGGAACACCATCCACCATCTTGTAGTACTTATTTATTCCTTCAAATTTTGTCCACATGATATACCCTCTAAAATCGATTGTTCTTGAGGAAATTGAATTTTTAGTTTTCGATTCAAACATTTTGATGTTTTCATCAAGCAACCTTTGAATAAATTAATTGTATTTTTGATAATTTCTTGTAGATACTTCGAACTATTCATAATCCATAATTGAAAACTGTGATGAAATAAATAGGGTTTTTTCAAAATATTATCCTTACCAACGAATGAAATGAATATATCCATATTTTCAACAAATATCCTTTGGATTATTCCGTAACTAACACTGCCAATTGTGGCACACATTTTGTATAGTCTCCTTTATAACATTTATTCGATTTATTCGACACACTTATGGGTCACCCTGTAGAACAATTTCACATGAATTTAAGCAATATACAAATATCACTATTAAATATTATTATGGTACTCCTCAACACGATTGAATACATTATTAAGTAAAAAGATTTTATCACCAACTAAAGGAATATACAGGGTGTAGAGAGGACCAAAATATGACGATTGAGTACAACATCGCTTATAAAAATGTTGATGGTTAAAAAGATACAGTGCGTTCGAAGATTAAATTTTATTTGCAAATTTCTTAATAGCTTCGACAGTTTTCATGATCGTAAGACCATATTCCTGGGAATTCCACGAACTGCTTCCTCTCATTGTCGAATACTTTTGAGAGATATAGAACAAATAATGCCAAAAGTTTGGTTTGTTTTCCAAAATTTTATAAACATAATTCACTATGTGCAAGATAGCTATTGTAGTTGATATAATTTCACGAAAACCGCGTTGAGGGGACTGAGAGGAGGATAGAGCAATCTGTTGAACTTTAATGGTCCTCGCATGATTTCATCACTTGAATAATTCATACACATTCTTGTGTCTCCGGGATGAATAAGATATATGATATATCCCTCTAGAGCTGTAATTCTTCAATGTTAATAGGAAACGCACTACTGCAGGACAGATATCGATAGACGTTTATACAGAGTGGCCACTTTTTTAATGGGATTGTATTGGTAACTTTTGAACCATAAGAGTTAGGTCAGTCGAATAGAGAAGAGGTTGCATTCATAGAAGCATTGTCAAGCAGTTCAAACAAATCGAGATTATCAGGGCCGGTTATTGAGATATCATAAGAAAAGTTAATTCTGTCATTTATTTCAAATATTATCAAAAAATGTTACAAGAATTTTTGATCTGACATTAAATTATACTCAAATTGATATAATCAGATTTCGTATCCAACGTTTCGTACTTTCTGGGCCAACTCAAAGCACAAAAATCACAATAAAAAGCATAGCGTAGGAACACGACAATTGGGTGAATGTAAATTCAAGCAATTAGTAAGGTGTTACATACTAAACAATTATGGATAATTGAGGTCTGATGTATTTTATATCTACAGAGGTGTCTTTTATATCGGCCAGAGCTGTAACTTCTGAATCATTCGAGATCGAAATTTGAAATTTGGTGGGTAGCAAATATATCATATTGTTAATTTTTTAGAAAAGAAAAATTATATTCCATCACTTCCGGTCTTACAGGAAATGACCCCAACTTCTGATTTTCAAATGGAACCCCCTCTGTATGTTTTTCCCGATCAAAATGTCAAATAAATTTCCTCAATATGTTTCAATGTTTAATTGGTAATAGTAATCAGGATCAAGGTAGCCTTGTAAGTCAATTTCAATGTGACAGTAACATCCAATAATAAGTTTCAATACAGGTGATGATATTTTCTATTTTATAAACATGAATAATAATAACGAGTTAACCGATATGTCACAAGTTTATTTTGAATGTTTGAAAAATTCCCACGATGCTGCTCGTGTTTATAGAAACAGATATGAATACGAAATCATCTTACTCATCAGAAATTTGGCAGATTGAAAGCTAATCTACGTCAATTTGGTAGTTTCAAAAAACCAAATAAACAACAGCGAGAGTTTGATGCAGAATTGGAATTGAATGTTTTACTCAGTGTACAAGAAATGCCCAGGACATCTACAATTGAGGTTGCAAATGTTTTTGGTACGTCACGAAAAACAGTTCTTTCTATTTTGAAAAAACATAAGTACACGCCATACGTTCCCCGCAAAATTCACGCTTTGGAGCACGATAATGTCAGAGAACGTAGGACACATTCCTACAATTTTTTTTTGAATAGGTTTCATCAAGATTCTGCATTTTATAGAAAAATAATGTGTTCAGATGAATGCATATTCGGGCGAAATGGTATTTTTAATAGACGAACTTCCATACAGCTTGAATGTATGGTGCGGAATTCTTGATGACAGGTTGGTAGGCCCGTTTTTCATCGACGGGTCTTTAGACCAGTATAAGTATTTCGAATTGCTTACTGGTTATATTGGAAATTTTCTGGACCAACTTTCCCTCGCCAATCGTTATGAAGTCATTTTCCAACAAGATGGAGCACCGCCACACAATACGCGTTTGAATGTGACTTATTTGAATACACATTTTGGAGAAAGGTGGATAGGAACAAATGAACCGATTCGGTGGCCAGCTCGCAGTCTAGATTTGACAGTCATGGATTTCTTCCTTTGGGGTTACTTGAAGGATCAAGTTTATGTATTTCAGCCAGAGAATATAGAAATCCTTACGCATCCAACATTAGAGGCTTGCCGCAATATACCCCAAGCATTTTTACACAACGCAACTTTTAGTGTAGCTAGAAGGTGTCAGCAATGCATTATACAAAATGGGGGTCGATTTGAATATTTGTTCTAATTAATTTTTTATCGCCCCTCTTTCTATGCTACTGAAAATAATAAAGATTGATGTGGAGTTCATTTTGTTGTTCTTTCTGTTTCACACAAATTGATCCGGGAAAACTACTGGTGTATGTGAAATGATACCCTGAATCTGAAAATGGAAAAATATACAGGGGGTTCCATCTGAAAATAAAGAGTCGAGGTCACTTCCGGTTAGACCGGAAGTGATGGAATACAATTTTTCTCTTCAAAAATGAATCAGAATCAGTTTATTCATCACAGAAATATACATTTGAATTCAATCAATACCAAATACAAATGTACATTTATAGGACTAGTCAAAAGAATTAAAATGAGAATTCTCAAAATTGAATAAATTGTTCATTTGTATAGAATACATTTTCAATAAGAATTTTTTTTAGTTCATTCTCGAATGATGAATTACGGTTTTTATAATTCTTGTATATAAGTTTGAATTTGTTATACATTTTTGTTCCTACGTAGTTTGGCAGATTTTTAAACGAGAGTAAGTTTGGTGTATATTGTTTTTTAGTCTTGTATCGTACGAGTGCACATCCTCATTCTTCTCAAACCTATATTCGTCGGACCGAATGTACATAATTAGTTGATAGATATATAAGCTAGGTAATGTCATTATTTGTGCTCTATTAAACAGATTTTTACATGTATTGTTGGGTGAACATTGAACATAGTTCTTAAGATTTTTTCTGAGCAATAAAAGCCTTTTCGAGGTGCGATGATGATCCCCAGAATATCAGACCATATACTGTAAAACTGACTGTACCAAACCGAAGTACAGCATTCTCAGCACATCGAAAGACACAGTTTCTCTCAAATTCCTTATCATATAAGAGCATGTACTTAATTTGTTACATATTATTAGGCTCCCATGTTAGTTTTGGATCGAGTGTTACACCCAAAAATTTTATTGTGTCTGTAGCTTGAATTGATTTTCCTTGGATATGTAAATAAAGATCATAGTTTGGATTTACATTTCTTGGTGAAAATCGCATGAAATATGTTTTTGTAACATTTAATTGGAGTCCATTCTGACAACAGTACTCAGAACTCATCAGAAGCAGCATTGCTGTTTGTCACTAATTGGTCGATATCCTTATGCGACATCAGTATATTTGTGTCATCAGCATATAGTACTATTTGATCGGACAATTCGCATAACTTTTTTATATCGGCTGAGAATATAATGAAAAACAAGGGCCCCAAGATTGATCCCTGCGGCACTCCCAGATTGGTTTCTCTTGATAGTGATTTAATGTCATTAAACATCGATACTTGTGTGCGGTTAGACAGATATGATTTTGCCCAATCAAGGGGTACCTCACGGACACCTACAGCCTCCAGCTTATGAATCAGTAAATTCCTGTCTACTGTGTCAAAAGCGCGACTTAGATCATAGAATAGGCACAGTGAGTTTTTTTTGTCATTAAGAGAATTATATAAATACTCCAAAGTATCTTGAATAGCGGTTGTGGTAGACTTTGATTTGCTAAATCCATGCTGTGTATCGGGAAGTAGTTTGAAGTGATCTAGATATTTGGTCAATCTTTGACAGTAAGCTAATTCAAAAATTTTTAATATTTGATTTTGGATACAAATTAACCTGTAGTTTGTGATATCTCTGTCAGATCCCTTATTCTTAAAGATGGGTATACCTTTAGATTCTTTTATATTTGGAAAGGTCCCGGATACAAAAGATTCATTTATTAAGTGACTCAATGGTTGAGCAATTAATGGTGCAGCCACCTTGATTATTTTACCATCAATCTCATCAGTACCAGGCGATGTTTTATTAGATAACTAGTGGAGATGACCAATGCGAAATCAGAGGAAAGAGTAATTGTAAATAGACTCGCATTTACATTGGGATGCTCACATAAACAATATCACAAGAACACTGAGACCTTCAATTTATAAATTCAGATATTTACGTAATATTTTGAATATAAATTACCTTAAAACTCTTTATTTTTCCCTCGTGGAGAGTCATCTCAAATATGGAATATTGGCATGGGGTGGAACAACTGGAAATCATTTAAAAAAACTCGATGTGATACAAAAAAGAATAATAAAGACAATATACATGAAGAAAATCAGGTATTCCACCGATATGCTTTTTCAAGAGACCGGTCTCCTTGATATTTGGCAGATCTATTTTTGCGATCTTCTTATTTTCTCTTCCAAAAATCGGCAAACCCTCCTTAAACGAGTGGACCACATATATTGTACTCGCAGTAAACAACATCTGACAGTGAAAATTCCGCTCGCCCAGAAATCCATTGGTCAACGTGTATTTACCTACCTGTGTCTTAAAGTATATAATGCACTTCCTGATGTATACAAGGAGTATATTCTTACCATAAACTCACTGCCACTCGTTAAGAAGCAGATTAAGGGCTATCTAAAACAAACTCCTATACAGGATATACTAAACCTTATTGATTAATATTGACCTAACCTTTGAATTTCGCTAATATATTCTATAGACAATTGCTATTGATCCTGAGGATCACTCTTTGTGTATGCATTGGTTGCTTCTCTTTTGGTAATGTGAAAATCATCTTGATATTATTTCACATATCTGTAATTCATACCAGTTAACGTTTCTTGTTTATTTGATTTTTTTTTTTCATTTTATTTATTTTTGTTACCCTCAAGCAAAAATTTTATTTTAGTATTGTAACGAATAATTTCAATACTTCAATGTCATCTACAAGTAGGTTTGTTATATGTATACCAGCCCATCTCTGTATGTTCTACATACCTATTTATAATGTGAGCATACTCATCTGCCCATGCGCAACCCTCTAGGGTCTTAAATGGGCAACTATATGTTTGTTCAATGTAAATTGCTTTATGTAAAATGGTATTGTCATCTGCATTTCTGTTGAATAAACGTTATTATTATTATTATTATTATTATTATTGTTATTATTATGTTTTTCTTATTATTGATATGACCTCTTCTGGTGTTATCGGTGTCAAGAAAAAGCTTGTATGTGTCTTTTCAATATGCATATCATATTTGGTTGTTTTTGTTGTAATCTATAAAGAAATCATTTATGTGGTTAGCTTTTTCAGAAGGACTATGACCCTCCAAAAACCTAGAAACTGCAGTATTTGTTGACATATTATTTTTACTCTCATTAATAATTTTCCAACTCTCCTTCGTTTTATTGCCAGAGTTTGAAATTCGTTGGTTGTTCATTGGTCTTTTATGATATTTGACAAGTGTTTTGTGCCCTTTTTTATACTGCTTGTATCTTTCTGTATAACATACATCATTCATAGCTTTCCTTAGTTTAATTATTTCACAGAGATGGTTGTGCATCTGCTTGATTTCTGGAGAGAGCCATCTCCTTCTTTTTCTTTTTATACATGTGGTTTCAACAGGAAACGCATAATCGTAATTATAAAGAGAAGTATTGTAAAAATAAGAAAATGTATCTTCAAAATTTGTGGTCTGATACATTTCGCTCAATTCCTCTCTTGATAACAAACTTTGGAAAGTCTGAATGTTACAATCACTTAGTTGTCTTTTTGGAGCATATATATTATTTTTTATACAATCAAAGAATATATCATTGGAGACGCATACCTGGTATAGAATTTTCCATATTTGAGAAAATGTTATCAACACAAGTAGAAGATGTTTATGTTATTCTTGTGGCCTTCTCTACGTGATGTTTAATTTTTTTTATATAAAACTTCCCACGAAAGGAGACATCCTGTAATGTTCAGTTAATTAATGAATTAGTTTGTGTTTCTCGTCACAATTTTTTAGAAAATCTATATTAATATCTCCACATCCAACATAAAAATTGTCTTTTTTGTAAATATTGTGTAGCAAGGTATCAAGCTGGTCCAAGAATTTCTCTAGGTTTTTGTAATTGGGTGGTCGATAAATCACAATGGAATAGACATATCCCTTTTTGTTTGACAGTTTCAAATTCTCCTTCAACACTTACATTTATTTGTATAGGTTCCAGAGGTGTCCTGTCGTCTGTATACATGCATACTCCCCCACCTCACTTATGTACCCTTGCAAAGTGTGACAAAAGTTTTAAATCTTGAATGGGTGTAACACTGATTTGTTCATTTGTGAGCCAATGTTCGCAAATGCATAAGATATTTACTTTTTTCTCTTGCATTATGATATTAAGATCATCACCTTTTTTTGCAAGACCACCTTGAATATTTGGGTTCATAACTGTAAACCATTGGTTTTCTATATTGTTTGCTGTTAATTGAGTTTGAGAATCAGTTTTATCCGAATTATTATTTTCATTTATATTTTGGTAGTTGAGTAGACTGTTTTCTGAAAATCCTTGCTTCGAAAAGATGTTGGTCGAGAGTCATTGTTGTCCCGGCCCTTATATCTAAGAAGGTTGAAATTGTATCGCTTGAATACAATACCTTTTGGCCAGAACTGTCAATCATAGAATATATCCTTGTAGGATAAATCTGCAGCAACCTTATATTCCTTATAGTAGCCGTCGATCAGAAGGTCTTCCACAATAAAGCTATCACCAGAATTTATGGATCTTTTTTGCAAATATTCAATGATGTCTTCCTTTGTTACATCTGGTGCAATTCTCTGGAAATGCATCCAAACCTTGGGTTTAACAGCCTTGAATTTGCTATTTGTGTCTGCTTGACCTATTTGCTTTCAACTATTGTTTTTTTTCCATGCCCATCTTGAGATTCTGTTGAATGCGAAGTTGAGGAGTTCACTTCACTAGCTTTCTTGTTGTTTGTTAGATTTATTATTTCCTCGAATTTTTTCCGGGTTTGAATTGCTGAAATTTCTTCTGACACTGTGTCAATTGTTATTGATCCCCCCTGTAGTGTGGAAACACCCGATGCATGATTCATATCTCTGGTTTTGCCTTTCAGTTCACGATAGTTTTTGATATCCTTATTTGGCTGGGTATAATTTTACTGTTTTGAGTATTTACAATAGACTCGTTTTTTGCGATTGCCGTCTTTTCAGGTGTGCCCAGACTTTTTGTTGTATTTAATACCTGCGCACTGCTCTGAATCATGACCTCGTCACACTTTCTAGTTAGTTTATTCTCCAAGGTAATAATTTTTTCGTTAAGTAGTGAGATGATACTTTCCTTGTCACTAATTATTATGTCCTTATCCGCCACTATTTGCTTTAATAATTTATTTTCTTTCTTTAAATATGCGTCTTCTGTCAAGAATGAGTCATTGGTATCAGATTGAATGTTCTCCCTCAATTTTACTTCACAACAAAGTTGGACTCTTTTGGCACAACTAGGGTGGTATGATGTATTGCACTTTACACATTCTGGTCCATTCACTACATTACTTCTACAGTATTTACACAATTTCTTTGTCTTATCTGACACTGCACTTTCAGATGCGGCCATCTTGATTCCTATAGTTGTTACCCACCAAATTTCAAATTTCGATCTCGAATGATTTAGAAGTTACAACTCCACGTCAAACCGAGGGAGAATGTAGATCCAAGATATTTTTTTGAAAATAATGAATTTTTGCCCCTTTCAATAGTTTTGTCTTTACGGTTGGTACAATTTCACACCTTTTCGGTTAATTTTTTCACTAAAATATTGCTGAGGAATGATTTTAACGTTTACATTGAAAACATTCTTTGAACATTTTCAAGGGGGACTGTGAGAAATATTTTTGTTGAAAATTTTGGTAGCTCCCCTAAGAGCCGTAGCACTTTGTCGTTGGTGGGGGGGCTTAACCAAAGGCAGGCGGGCAGCTCAGTGCCGAGGAGGAAGCCCGGCAACGACAGCTCTCGCCTGATCCCGTAAAGGGCTCCCGGGGCGTAGGGTGGGTAGGTGCTGGGGGGAATCCTTGGCGCGGAGCACGGCCTGCTGGCTGGAGGGAACTAAGAAACGGCTCCCCGGTCTCAAGGTGTTACGCGACCCGTGCTGAAGAGGCTCGTGGCCCATGGGTTAATGAGGGTCCCGAACGGAGCCCAAGGGGCACCTGGTGCGACCCCTTGATAAGTAAGTCGCCTTACCGGCTCAGGCGGGGCTCTGAGTCGGTGGACCTTTATTTCCCCGCCACTCGTGGGATTCATATGGATACACACACACACACACACGAAAAAAACAAAATGAACCCTTCACTGTGGTGACGGGAGATGGGACGGAGGAGTCCTCTCGGATTCCCCTCCCGTTGACTGTTGCCGCAGATCAAAAAGCAGCTGGACAGGAGGCAGTGGGCCCCAATGTAACATTGGCGAGCCCACAGACCCCTGGACAGCTGCAACCAAGCGGGGGGGAAGGGGACCTACACGGCCCGTTCCTACCAAAGAGGAAAAGCGGGGCATACCGCAAGAAGCTGGCAAAGCTAAGGAGGAGGTAGGCAGGAGGTGACTCCAGACCCCTGCTCCAAGCTAGCCAGCATAAAGAGCCAACCCCGGGAACGTCGAAGAGGAAGAAGGGGCCCAACGCGACCCCGCCCTCGACCTCCAGGGTTGACAAAAGGCCGCGACGAATGCCTCCAAAGGAAGGAAGCGCCAGCGGTAAAAGCCACGATCCCGCTGTCGGGGGGGACCGAAGGGAAGAAGGGGGTAGTGGCCCCTCGGGCGCAGCCGGTAGAGGCGTGCCTGGGGGGGGTGGGACTCACCGCCGCCCAAAGGACCGATCCTCTGACGGTCATCGCCACAGCCAGGGAGTACCCTGAGGCTTTATTGTCTCAGGAAGACTTCACCCGGTTCAGGGCGGTGTTCAGGAATCTGGCGAAAAAGACACCCCCTTCAGAGATGCCCCGATTGGAGGCGTCATTCAACAAAGGCGGGGTGTTTGTGGCCTCCGACGAAAAGTCGAAGGAGTAGTTGGTGTCTAAAGTAGCCACTCTTGAGACTGGAGGCCGAACGCTTAAAGTGGGAGGAGTGGAGCTCCTGCAAAGGCGTTATAAAGCCACGGTATGGCTCCCCGGACCACCGGAAGAGCCAGCCGAAGTGCTTAGCCGGCTAGGGGCCTACAACCCTACTTTAAACACGAGTGCTTGGCGGGTGGTCATTCAGCCGACACTCAGAACAGACTCCAGAAGGCAGGGAGAGGTGGGCAAATATGTCCAAATCTACCAGCTGCCGGAGTCAAGGCTCTCAACGGCCTTGACAACAGGCCCTGGTTGTAGCTGGGAAAGGTCACCTTTAAGGTGACACTTCCGACCAACCAGGACGATAAGGAGGTAAGGGAGATGGAGGCGGAATAGTCCAGATGGCTCCGCATCCACTCAAAATTACTCAGATCAACTAGCACAACAGTAAAGGCGCCTCTGCTGTAGTGCAGAGGGGCATGACTGCGGGGCACACAGGCCTAACACTAGCCCAAGAACCTTGGGTAGTGAAAGGCACTATAAAGGGAATGGGAGGGCTTTTATGTTTCAGAGACACCAAGTCAACCAGACCCACAGCTGCATCATCGCCAAAGAAATCAATCTTGTGCCACTGTGGGAACTCTGCACGGGGGACCCAATGGTGGTCATCACTGAATTCGACAACATAGGGAGAGTAGTGATAGCATCAGCATACTTTCCACATGATAATCCAAACGTACCACCTCGGGAGGTGATACAACTGGAAGGTAAGGAAGCTTCCCCTACTGATAGGGTGCGATGCCAACTCGCATCATGGGGCACCAACCAAAGGGACAACGACCTTTTGGAATACCTGGCAGCAACGGACTTACCTATATATCCTCAATGTCGGCAACACACCGACCTTTCACAATGCTCGGAGAGAGGAAGTACTGGACTTAACCCTGTGTACTAGAAATCTCTGCGACAAGATCACCAACTGGAGGGTCTCTGAGGAGCCGTCGCTGTCGGACCATGAGCAAATCAGATTGGAAATAGCGACGGACATCCGAATAGAAACCCAGTGGAAAGGAAATCCTAGACTTACCAACTGAGAAAGATATGCAGAAGAACTCCAAGGGGCACTCATGGAATGCCCTAAGGAAATTGACGATATACCTACATTGGATAGGGCCGCCAAGTTTCTAAAAGAGGGACTGCGAACAGCCTATGAAGGCAACTGCCCACTAAGGAGCATGAGACCTAGAGGTCAAGTTCACTGGTGGAATGATAAGCTGGCAAGTATGAGGCAGAAAATTATCTACATCAGGCAAGAAGCCAGGAAACGTAAAGATCCAGCGAGATGGGAACATCTCAGACAAATGAGGGATCAATACAGAACAGAAATTAGGAAGGCCCAACAGACTAGTTGGACCTCCTTCTGTGAAGAGATTAGTGAAAGGACTGAGGCAGCCAGGCTGGATAAAATACTCTCAAAAAATCCAGAGGCTATACTCGGCTCCCTTAAACTACCCAATGGCAGGTTCTCCACCTCAGACGAAGAGACCCTGGAATGCCTGATGAAGACACACTTTCCCAGCTTCCTAGAGAATCGGGAAGGGAGTCACAATGATCAGCGAGAAGAAAGGAGGACAAGAGCGAGCTCAGTCAGAGTGAAGGCACAAGTCTGGCGCCGCAATCGTGAGCTCGCTAACAAAATTGTTACTCCCGACAAGGTAAGATAAGCAATTAGATCCTTCAAACCATACAAGTCACCAGGGCCAGACGGAATATACCCTGTGCTTCTGAGGAAGGCGGGTCAGTCCATTGTAGGGCCCCTGACCAGAGTGGTAAGGGCTAGCCTTATACTTGGACACGTACCTGCTGCCTGGCAAGGAGCAAGGGTTGTGTTTATTCCAAAACCAGGCAGAGGCGGATACACTTCTACGAAGGATTTCCGCCCAATAAGCCTGACATCATTTATGCTGAAGACGGCCGAGAGACTCGTCGATAGATCACAGACGAGGTACTCCACATGAACCAATTTGCCTATAGAGCGGGACTCTCCACCGAGACTGCTCTATTGAAGGTCAAACAGCTGATACAACCCCAACTCGAGAATGGAGGCTTTTCTATCAGCATTTTCATGGACATAGAGGGTGCGTTCAATCATACGGCCAGTGGCGTCATCAAAGATGCCATGGAGAAGTTTGACGCACCTACAATGCTAGTTGATTGGGTAAGCCACATGCTGAGAAACTTGGAAAAGGAAATGTTTCCTCCACTTGTTGTGGAGCCTGGTAGTCTGGTCTAGCCTGACAACCTATTGGTGGGACTCAGCCGAGGGGGCACACAGGTAGTGGGATACGCTGATGACATAATGATCATAAGGCGCGGACCCTTTCTGGGCACACTCATGGAGACCACACAGGAAGCAATAGGGACTGTAGAAAGCTGGTGCAGGAAAACCGGACTGTCAACCTCAGTAAAACGGAGGTTATGGTTTTTACCAGAAAATATAAATGGAACAGACAATGTTCGTTGACACTGAGTGGAAAGGCTCTTGAGCTAGCCAGAGAAGTGAAATATCTGGGAGTCGCCCTAGATAGTAAGCTAACATGGGGAAGACACCTAGAGAATAAGAGCCGCAAATTTGTGGCTGCCCTATGGCAATTTAGGAGGGCCATGGGCAGCAGTGGGGCATCAAACCAAGCACAATGAAATGGCTTTACGAGGCAATTCTAAAACCCAGACTCATGTACGCCTCTGTAGTCTGGTGGGATAGAACGAAGCTAAAAACGGCGGCGAAACAATTGGAGAGGTTGAGAGGTCTGGTAACGAGGTGCGCTGTGAGCGCAAGTGCGTCAGCGCCTACAGCAGCCCTTGGGGCAGCCCATAGGGATAGGACCGATTCAACTGGACATTGAAGCCGCTGCCGCAAAAGCGATGCAAAGGGCTAAAGATATCCTCTCAGAAGGGAAATACAAGGAGAAGAAACCGGAGATCATGAGACAAGGAGGCATCTTCGAAATATCCACTGACAAGATGGTCACGAGGTATCTCTTTGATAAAAAATACCGCATCAGTCTCACAAGTAAAATTGAGTGGATTGAAGAACGGGCGAAACTATACCTACCAGTGGGGACATCTGGTACACGGATGGCTCCAAGGCAGGAGACGAAACAGGTGCCGGAGTGTATTGGCGCCGAGGAGGGGAGAAACACATCTTTCCGCTCGGGAGCCATACCACGGTTCTACAAACCGAACTGGTGGCAGTGCTGAACAGCGCGCTTCAGGCATTGGATGTCAGAAGCCAGGAGCACCTGTACATCTGTACGGACAGCAAGAGCGCCTTAAAAGTTCTTGAAGGGTACACCACAACATCAAAACTGGTGTACGATTGTTATCAAACCTTAAATCGCCTGGCCGAAGTCGGACCTGTAACCTTGATGTGGCTGCCGGGTCACAAAAGGATAAAGGGCAACGAGATCGCAGACAAACTGGCCAGACTAGCGCGATTAGAGAGGTTTATAGGACCAGAACCGGCAACTGGGATTTGCAACACAGTCATCAGGAAGAAGATTGATGACTGGACTGCAGCAAAGCGCAGGGAGGCATGGAGAAATGCCCCTGGATGCAGAATAGCCAAGATCTTCATTGGACCAGATCAAATGAAGAAATGGGAAGATTAACTACTCACGCTGAGTAGGAAAAACGCAAAAGTGATCATCGGTATACTGACCGATCACAGTACTCTGCGGAAGCACAGACACAGAATGGAATTGGAAGAAAACCCATTATGTAGACTCTGTGAACTAGAAGATGAAACCTCACTGCATATCATCTTCCAATGCCCTGCAGTAATGGAAAAGAGGCGCCTTCACCTAGGCGACCCAGATTCACAGGGATATTCCAATGCGAGGAAGGCACTATCAGGAATATCCTGACCTTTTGGGGGGAGATCTTCGATTAGAGCCACCAGCTATCTGAGGGACGTCAAGGGATTACCCATACGTCTGGAGGCGCTACGTGCCTCAACTCCACAGTCGACAAACGAGGTCGACAATAATAATAATAATAAAATTGGTAGTGGATTTTTTTGTTCATGAAGTTTAGCCCATCATTGTGGAACCAAAATGTGCTGAGCTACTGCTGCACATTACACCAATAAATTGTATATTTCATAGTGATCTCCAACAGCCCCCCTTCAAAATGTTTTTAATGTGAACGTTAAAATCATTATTCAGCAATATTTTACTGAAAAAATTAACCAAAAAGGTGTGAAATTGTACCAACCGTAAAGACAAAACTATTGAAAGAGAAAAAAATGCATTGTTTAAAAAAAAATCTCGAAAACGTTGAAACTTTTATAATGGGAATTTTGTCATAGCAGGTGGTATATCCTTTGATCAACATTCTCCCTCGGTCTGACGTATTCTTTACGCGACACCCTGTAAAATATTTTTTCTTTCGTATTCATTTTCATGGGCTATTTTAAAATCGAAAATGTTTTTTTTTCCGATTTGCAGGTTTGGTATATTTCAGGATTAGGCTTTCTTCATACAGCATCCTTTTTTCCATAATAAAAAAAAAGTTTTTGGTTTGCTATGTTTAAATGGTGATTGTCACAAGTTTTCTTTTCTTGTTATACACTGTGTCCAAGATAAGAATGAACAGCATGGGGATATCGGAAACCATAAGAGATACGGAGATGGTTAAATCAGAGAAAAGTTGCGCATTTCCTAGTCCAACAATGTGCCGTTCAGAAAGTTTCGAAATTCCAATTAGTTCCGGAGATATGCCTGAAAAAACGAAAATCGCCGATTTCGTTTTATTTTTTTTCTGAAGTTATTTGAAGAGATACAAGAAAACAAAAGACACTTTCTCATTACCATTTTTCAATCTCTACAAAACAGCGTTGAGCGATTTTCCGTACGACGTTTCGTTCCGGAGAAACCATCATCAACTTTATTTTTTCATATGGCTCGTGAAAAAAAAATACCCTGTATTGAATAGCATATTTTATTACCAATACAACGATGTATAACAAGATATGATTCTGCGATATTTAAAACGGAAAAAAATTGTTTTTATCAAAGATCGAACGTTTTGGTGTAGTATGCGGTGAAATGATGACTGAGTATGGTATAGTAGGCTATGAATACCTATTTATTACACAATGCCCTAATAGTGCGCGAGTTTCTATCGAATAGATTTCCGGGAAAATGGATAGGTACGCACAAATTTAGCAGTTTCGTGACCTCCTCGTTCGCCGGACATCACTCCGCTAGATTTTTTTTTTCTCTGGGGTATTGCAAAAATTATGTTTACCGGTGTTTTTTTGAATCTGAGGATCAGTTTAGGAAACTAATTCTTGAAGCGTGCGAGTGCATCACACCTGATATGTTGAGAAGTGTTTTTAATTCAACATTTAGAAGGTGTTATCTATGTTTAGAGAATAATGGTAATTTGTTTGAACATTCTCTATAATAGAGATTAGTTTTTTTAAGTTTCTAGTCAGAAATTCTTAACTAATAAGTTTCATTGATTAACATATGATGAGACCTACCTACTTATACGAATGAAGTTCTCAAATCTCCAATAACGTGATTTTAATTCAATATTTCGAAACATGAGTAATCATAGCCTACTATACCATACTCAGGGTCATCATTTCACCGCACACTACACCAAAACGTTCGATCTTTAATGAAAACAATTTTTTTCCGTTTTAAATATCGCAGAATCATATCGTGTTATACATCGTTGTATTGGTAATGAAATATAATATTCAATACAGGGTATTTTTTTTTCTCGGGCCATATGAAAAAATAAAGTTGATGATGGTTTCTCCGGAACGAAACGTCGTACGGAAAATCTCTCAACCCTGTTTTGTAGAGATTGAAAAATGGCAATGAGAAAGTGTCTTTTGTTTTCTTGTATCTCTTTAAATAACTTCGGAAAAAAATTAAAACGAAATCGGCGAATTTCGTTTTTTCAGGCATATCTCCGGAACTAATTGGAATTTCGAAAATTTCTGAACGGCACATTGTTATACTTGAAGATGCCCAACTTTTCTCTCATTCAACCATCTCCGTATCTCTTATGGTTTCCGAGATCCCCATGCTGTTCATTCTTATCTTGACACAGTGTATTTTTGTCACAATTGAGTTTATCTCAGGTGTAAAACAATATTGTATTGATCTGTAAAATTTTGTAGTGTTACAGTGAGTAAATAAATAAATATGATAGATGGCGATCTGATCTAAAATGTTTTCATAATTATCAGCACAAAATGTCCAAATATATATTGAATTTTTCTTGAATGATTTCGGAATATTTCGAATATTGTTGTAATAGTGGTAAAGGCATCGGCATATTTGGTATCAAGTGGTCAACATATTCGACCCGAAATACATAAATCATACAGAGAGAAACCTGATGCCTCTCCTCTAACATAACGAGTGTATATTTCTTCTGTTCAACATGCCCAAGGTGGGTACTTACAGATAGAAGACCTGTCCATGTGTCCCACTGAATAGAACTATCTATAAATCAACGACAATGGTGCCGAATCGTAAAGGAATTTGCGAAATTTCGGATATGGCGGTGATTTAAATATTTTAATCATCTGATAATTTGACTTCCTGCATTTCAAAATATCAAATGATATATAGGGTGTTCCAATGATAAAAACATTAGCTTATTTCGAAAATCTGACTATGCCACTGGGTTTCACGTTAAGATTCATTTTCACTTTTCCTTCAACTATATTTTGTTTGTTACTATTTGTTATTTGAGGTACAATAAAAACTTGGAAACCTTAACGGATATGTTTCGTAAATATGTAATGAGCCAAGAAAATGATATCTATATAAAATCAGGATATCAACTATGGTTTTTCAGAAGGAACACCCTGTTTATTATTACATTTTCGAATTCTATGTAGAACTGATGAAATTTTTTTGATTTTTTCAAGTCCATACCTGGATTATCAGTTTCATTCATTCGGTATTCGGTAGCATACAGGATAATGAATTTGTCTTGTGAAAATGAATAAAATATACAATGCGGATCGTAAGTTATGAGCCATTGAAGAAATAGGAGAAATACATGAACCACTCTGAATCTCCCTTATACAGGGAGCTAAACCCATCATATGGGAGTTTTTCAGAACCAGCAAGGCGACCTCTATCTACCCTTACAGTATGCCCATTTCCCAATGAATCACCCTGTATGTTGGTGAATATTGTAAAAATTTTGGAAATAACTGTGAAAACTTTCAAGGAGAGCTGTGGTTGCTACCAAAATTTCAAGTTGATATCTCTATTCTTAATGAATCCCTAATAAATCAGTTAGGTGAATCACCCATTATACGTTGAAATATGAAAATTATAGATTAGGTTCAAAACACATTTTTAGAAAATACTCACAATCGCATTTAAAAAATATTTCAAATTCTGGGTACAAATCTTTTCATTTCTAGGATTCAACAAATAACCAAACATGCTGTCTTTTCATAGTTTATTAAAAAAATAGCTACTTATAATATTGTACGAAAACACCCTGTATTAAAGACACAGTTTCGGAGAAAATGGTAACATTTAACAGAAATGAACAATGGGAATGTCCCATTACTAATGAAATCATCGATCAAGTAATCAGTCTCCAACAACATATGATCTTTGATATTGATTTCCGTACATCCACAGATTTGTATTTCATCAAATAGTAAAAGAAAATACCAACAGGATAAAAAGGCACCATCACAAAATCAACAGTCTACAAGTATGTGGAAATTTCTACTTTTTCACAAACAACATAGTAGAGTAGAATATTGAAGTCTGTCATAATTGTTGCAAGTGTCATCGATAGCTCCCTAACCATATAATTTTGTTTTGTTCTTGATTTCTCCATACACTATTATGAAAATGTTGTGCGCATTCACTGATACTTATCTTTTTAAAATTATAATAAGAAACAAATGAAATTCGTTGATTATCGTTCTACACCGAACGAAAAAATATAAAAAGGAAAGTAAGGCTCGCATTCCGAAGCAATACGCAACTAGCAACAGGCAACAAGCAATAAGGGATAATATTGTCGATACGTATTTCACATTTATTCAAAACGGGGTTGGTACTCCGACACAACGTGATATCGTTATCGCTTTGAATAAATGGAAATACGTATCGACAATATTATCCCTTATTGCTGGTTGCCTGTTGCTAGTTGCGTATTGCTTCGGTATACTAGCCGCCTAACACAATAAAAAATATCATCAACAACATCTAGAATGCACTGAATTGCCGTGTGCAATGCTTCCTATACTCAAGTTGACGTTTTCTTCTGTACCAACGTCAGTGGCTTCCAGTTCACTAGATTTCGCCAGAAAATCGGTATCGAACACTTTGAGGGTGGAGGTACTGGAGTCTTGTCCGGAGAGTTTCAGGAGTTCCTGGGCAATTTTCTCGAAAATCAAACCCGTACCCTAGATGATTAACAAAAAAAACATGTGAGAATGGTTGTGGGAAGTGTTTCTGATCTACACGTACCTGATCAGTCATGGCAGAGCTTTCCAAATATAAAGCACCTATGCTTCTAGAATATTCTAAGGCTTCCTCCCTAGAAACCTAAAATGCACAACAAAAAAATCAAATCATTTTCGATCAATTCGAGCATTCGAAAAAAGTGCGTAATCAGATAAACATATTGCTGATTCTCTTTTTTCAATGATACTACGAGAAATAGAAATTTATTCATCATCATTGAAAATTCTACAACTGTATTGAATACATTTAGAAAACTTTATCAGACTAGTCAAGAATACAGACACACAAACAGTTTGGAACATTTTTAAAATTTGATTATTGTTTTATTTATTTATTCTGTGGGTACACACCCAATTATAGCAAAAATACAATATATGAATACTCACAAAAGATAATTCTAAATATAGATAAAATACTCCAGGAAAAGAAATTTTCGCACTGGAAAAGACTTATGAATATAAGAAATATAAAAATCCTAGGAACAACCATTTATGTAGGTATATTGAAAAGTTATTGGAATAGTAAAAAAGAGTAAAAAGCACTCTGTATGAGATGATTGTATAGAGCTGATTTGAAGCTTTCAAAGGTCCATGTAGTTTGAGTGCATGGTAAATCAGATTATTTTTGGTATAGTAGACATCTTATTACTTTTTTTGTTGTTTAAAAACTTTTATTATATGGGCTGAGTTACCCCAGAAAGGTAGTCCATAGGATAGAATGGATTGTACAAGTCCAAAGTAGGTCAGCTCAAGTCTATAGTCAGGTCTAGATACTTGAACAGATTCACTTGCTCTATGGATTTGTGATTAACTTTTATTAGGGGACAGTAATCATAAGAAATGTTTTTCTTGTTGGAAAACCATGAAGACTGTTTTACTGTTGTTAATTACTAAACCCCATTTTTTTCACACCATCTGGCGAATTCTCTTGCAGCTGAATTTGCTACTCTTATAGAGAGCAGGAGCTTATTTTGTGCCAATATTTTACTAGTATCATCTGCATAGAAGATCATTTTCTGCTGAACCACACTCGAGAGCTTCAAGTCACTCATGAATATTATGAAGAAAAGTGTAGCCAAAGTTGAACCTTAAGGAAAGGTTTATGATCCAAATTATTTTGAAGAATGTTTTCAATTTATAAACTATATACACTAAAATTGGGTACCTATTAACCGTTGAACAGTTTTGTAAAGGAATCGACTAGAATTAACTAACTTTATTAGAATCAAAGATTTCTCTCCAAATCAATATGGTATCGTTGTGAAGTCACTGTGAAGTGTTGCCATAATTATTGATGCCTAAATGTTTCAAGCTATGTCTCAACCAATCTGTACTTCAGTGGTTAACTAAATACTTTTTATTTCATAATAATGATACTGATGATATATTCCTCAAATAGATAGAACAAAGAAATATTATCATAATTAAATTGTCAGTCTTATCCAAAGCATACTTCATTTGAAAAATATACACATTGTCATAATGTCATGGAGAATGGGGTTGAGGTAATATAAATTTCAAATGGTTCTGCACATTTCGTCATCATATTCGTTTCTTTTTCTTTCGTTATTTTAAGAACACTAAGTAATGGCTTGGTGTCATTTTGCTTCAGGTTCAATAGAGATGAAAATATTTCCTTGCCTGCCTTTGATCACTGAGATCAGTTTTGTTGCCGACCACGCAAAGCACCATCGCTTCCTCAACGTTTCGTTTCACCTCCTGCACCCACATCTTCATTCCCTCGAAAGACGTGGTAGAGGTTATGTCGAAGACCAGCAAAGCAGCATTAGCGTTTCTATAGAACATCGGGGCCATGGCCTTGAAACGCTCCTGGCCTGCTGTATCCCATATCTGGAAACGAGATTGATTTACTGCGGGCCTACAGAAGACAGAAAGTCATGCAAAGCCTACCTGTAATGTGACATAATTGTCATCGAGTTTAATCTTGCAACTGAAAAACGAAGCGCCGACGGTGGGTGAGACGTGTTGATTGAAAGTATTTTCCACGTATCTTGTGACAGTTGACGTTTTGCCCACTCCTGGAACGCAAAAAATACATTTTGCTCAGTACAGACCTGTCCTATATCCGAAAAATTTAGGGACAATGCCAGTGTGACACTTTGAAAAATCGATTTTTTTACTTATTCAATAGTTTATACTCTCTAAAGAGCGACCGCTCGCAGGTCCAAAACCTTTGAACGCGTTTTTCTCGAAACAATTTTTTTTTAAATTGCTGGTCATCTTAGGTCATTGTATAGGAAATACCTTCAATAAGCTTTATGCTTTTTTCGTTTCAGCTACTCATTCGGCCGGAATCATGTCAGCAATTTTGGGTAACTTTTTTTGGCACCTCCGAAGATAGCACATAACCTTTTTCTAGACAAAAATCTCAAAAAATAGCTGAAAATATAACTTTTCATGTCCAGAAACCTTCAAAATATTCTATAGAGTACTTTCATTTACAAAAATTTGCGAAAATCATTGGTATAGCCATTTAATCGGGTACGGGCATACGAATACAAATGTGAATGTGATTTTGGGAATTTATGAAATGTTGATGAGTCACTCTTAAAACAGCAGAAATAAAGAATAATAATACAATTTCATTCGATGTCCCTGAATACATATAAATTACCTATATACAAATTTCATCCTCTGTTCAGAACATGGAACTGTTTATTATTCATTTCAGTTATGAAAATAGCTTTCATAAATTAATTAAATATATGAATACATAGCTGTTTAGAGAGTAAAAGACAATTTGAATAATTTCATGAAACCAGATCAAATAATTGATATTATTGATTTCATTGACGCCTCAGTAATATTTTATTTTGTTATTTCTGGTGGTTATCCTTTTTTGAATATGTATAGGTATGAGATATAATTTATAAAGTCATAATTCATTTTTAGAATTGAAACGATCATTTTATATTGGTTCCCATATATCGCTTGACATCATTCTTCATTATAGTAAACAGAAAAACGTGTGGGAATAGCTTTAGATGGCTTTTAGAAATAAAAATAATTTTATTAAGTTATTCTCACAATCTCGCATAAAGATATGCACCTATAGATACTTATTAATGAAAAAAAATAAGAGGATTTATCTTATCTTTTTCTTTGAAGTGGTATATTAAATTCTTGTAATGTAAGAAATATTTTTTTACAGGAAAACAATGTATGAGAGAGAATCAAATATCAATCGATAACCTCAAATTGAACGTATTCAAACGATGAATAGTTCAATGAGGAATGCCATAAACAAAAATAATGGCTGTTACACCATAATTGTATTGGAGAGCGTGCAATAAACAATAAAGACAGATTAGATTCGAAAAATATGATATTTAATTACCTTGATAACCCAATAGCACTACTTTACCCACGATATGTTTCATAATTCACTAGTAACATTCAATTAATGGTGATTCATATCACACTTTTCATTCAAAACCTGTGAATTACAAAATATTTACACTCTTTGTTTATTATCTCGATCATATGGTGTGAATGTGTGATTAACTGGTAATGGTTTTCTTTTGTGTACATTGACATTGACGTAGGTTTCCAGTGCCATCTTTAGGCCAGTTCTCCAAACGATAACAGCTACGCAGGTTACTTTCCACTGTCTAGACTTCAGTCGTGCTAGAAGAAGTTGCAGCTTAGCCTTCGGTAAATAGGTGGCAGCTATCATTTGTTGTGGCGATTCTAGCGACCATAATGTGAACTTCCCGAAACGCGTATTGTTTCTTTGTTTTGTTTCGATATCCTGTGTGATTTGTACAGTTATTTCGATTTTAAATCCAATTATAAAATGTCTGAAGGAATTATAAATGAAAACGCCAATTGTTGTGTTGTTGGGTGCAACAGAAAATAGTAATAAAGTATATGTAACCAACAAAATGGGAATTATTGAGGAAATTGGTGAACGAAAGGCATGTGATAATAATTTTTTGTGCTTGGTTTTATACATACTGATGTTTATTTATATTAGCATCTCCATAGAGCTAATATTAATCCTGAAACCCAGACCCAAAACTTAACAATAAATTTGATACTAGGATCAGTAAAATTGCCAGGGCACGATAATTCGCCATTGTAGTAAATACAACCTTGCACAGTTCAATAATAATGCTGCAAATTTCAGATAAGCCTGATTTGCATGTGCACTCCATCTTGGTGATTTTCAAACCTTCCATTATAGAAAATGTACCCTCGATCTAATGGGCTGTCCTCATAGAGCAGACATTTGTAGACAGATACTTGCAATGTTATTAATATCCTTCATACTCGACTTCTTACCAGATCAAATTAAGCTATTGGCATGAAGTATTCGCTCTTCCTTCACAATACATCAACTGTCGGTTGTTGCTTGTAAATATTTAAAAATTTCTGATAGTTTTAGGAAGATCTTGCTAGACGATCTAAAATATGAAATATGGCTTGATTATGCTTAAAAGTAAGTTATTTCTGTGCTTACATAAGAAATCCAATTAATAAAGAAAATCCACCACAAAAAAAGTCTTTTTACACATAATTTCGAATATTAACAACCTCTATAAACACGTAAGAACCATATGAAACTGCTGAAGAATACGCGTTTCGGGAACAGCTGATGCAGCGAATGCAGCGCTACCATCGGTAAATATTTTGCTCAATAAATGCATTAAAAAATTTCGTATGAATATTCCTTCTTTCCAGATCTAGAGTTATAATAGTTATGAATAATAGTTATGAATAATCTCATTAGGTTCCAGATGAAGGTATAATGAACTACAGTGAATGTGGACATAAATATCTACTGAAGATCCCTTGAAAGCAGAGCATCTACGACCGTATAACACATTCTTTCATTGCAAATCGACTCGAAACGTTCAAGGCATTCATCTGGGATCGCAGCAACCCGTGGTCATTGTTATTCCGAGGGAGTGAATCTAGAGTGCCGTTTTCCGCACCACTTCGTCCGCCCGTTGATTGGGCGTCTCGGGAAACAATTACCAATCAACCTATGCCACGGGCCACTAGATCCTGACGACGCTTGTTATATCAGAAAGCGACCGAAACGGCACGACGGGAAAAAGGAAAATGGGGATTTTTCAATAGCAAAAAAAGGTCTATATTCGCTTTCGAAGAAAGTTTCCACGGGCAAGTTTGCGTTTATGGGGAGTTTGCCTACTTTTACCTTTTTCGCAATTCAGTTTCGTTGAATTAGGGAAATGTGCTCGACTATCCCCTGATGCTTTCTATCGTATCATATAGATTTGATGGAAGAGGAATGCCGGGAAAATTGGTGTGTTCAAATATCGGCCACAAAAATTTCAAAACGATGATCAGCGAAAAGGTTCATTGTGAATATAAAATAATACATATCGGTTGAAAACACTTCGATGTAAAGTTCTGTGTATGTTGATAATTTTGAGTATGTTCGTCGGGGCGAAAATATTCATAAAATATCAAATTTATAAATGAAAAAATGTTAGTTGAGTTCATCGTTTGGAAATGTGATGCAAATTCAAATTATTATAAGTGTGCATCTTAAATTCTACAGTGATCTTCTGTATATTACATAACAAGAGATGTAAGAAGCATATCACGCACGACTAGAAAAAATTACTAGTAATTCTAGAAGTGCGTAATTATCTTACAACTCGAGTTGTGTACTATACTTTTTCTACGACCACATTCATTCCCATCAAAAATTAGGATTCCATTAAATGAAAATATGTTTTGCTACAACTGCTATGAAAAGTGGCGAGTTTTATAAATTTCCTCATTTTCTGTAGGAGGAGTGGAAAAAATTAATAAATACAAAAGGAATTCAATGAAAATATATGTCTCGCAAAAATTGAAGTAACCATTATAATTTCAGAATTTTTGAGAATGTTTGAGAATTTTCAACAAGCTGTATTTTACTGGGAAAAAGTTGTACAGGAAATAAAAAAACACTTAGTTTTCAGATATTTTTACTAAAACTTGCGAGTCATAAATGAAGGAAAGAGGTGAAGAAAACATGTTTTTTACATTTTGTTTATAATTCTACGGACGGTCGCATAGCCTGTTTATTCTACTTCAAGTTGCTGTTTTTGGTACCCTAATATGATATTATATTCTCAGAGAAATCGAGTCTTGTATTCTGAAGAATCCTTTTCCATTCAAGTACCGATATTATTTTAACGACTGGTCGCACAACGAACGAGCAAAGAATTCCCTACGACATTGGTGGTGAATTAGTGGAGGAATTTTTCTTCATCTCCTACCTAAATTCAGCTGAAGAAATTGAAAACAAACGACTTTTTCCCAATTTTTGATCAACTGACTGTATCTTTGTTGATATGGACGGGAAGGCTGAGGTTGAGGTGAAATGGACCCAAAATAACCCCCTGTATTTTTTAATCGATTGGGTCAGTGGTTTTTCTGGGCGATTCGATACAGTCAATTTTTTTTTATATATAAAACTTCTCACGAAAGGGGAAAAGTCGTTTGTTTTCACTTTTTCAGTAGAAAAAAAATCGTAGGGAATTTACTAGAAATTCAAAATTCGATATCTCGTACAAAAACTATCGTATCAGGACTCAAAAAAAGGAACTTGAAGATGAATAACCATGCAACCTATGCTTTGACGTAGCATTAAAAAAACTTAATGCCCGTACACTCAAAAACAAAAATCTAAGAAATAAAAAAAACTACGTTATCTATGTAATGCGAGGAAACAGAACTTGTGAAAACTTTTACCCAATAATCTGAAAACTAGAATGTTCATGCTTCAAGTGTCTTTTTTTATTTTCTGTATGACAATTTCTCACGAAATACACCCTGTTGAAACTCACCCGAAAATTTCGAAATTAGTATAGTTCTCATTGATCAAAATTATGTTATATTTTGATATACTTATTCACGAAATAACAATCAACAAATAATGAATAGAAACAGATTCAGCCTTATAAATCATCAATTGAAAAATTGTGTTTTGACATTTCCACCATTCGTCATTTATGACATTGAAGTAGATATAATACCTTTTTTTCATTGGTGCCCCATCAGCGTGTTTAAATTGAACTTCAAAAAACGCGTGCTCTTTAAAGTTACCATGGCAACATCAACAAAGATACGAGAAATGAATATCTGTTTTTCTCATTTCCGGCTGCGCCGTCGCGATCTAGAAATCGCGTGTGTTTCAAAGACCTTTTTATTGACTTATAGAATAGAATAGAATAATGTTTATTCGCAGTAATATGAAGTATATAAAGGTATAATATAAAACATAAACGGAGGTAAAATTAAAATATAGATAACTAACATATGGATGAACAATTACAGTTTTTTTTTTTCAAATACAGTGGGAAAATTCGCAGAATAAACATAGTAATCACAGAAGTGGTGGTGCCAGCTTGTACGCGATATGAATATGTGTTGTGTGCTTCATTCTTTTTTCTTTTTTTAATTATTGAAATTTATTTTTGAATCGAAAGGAGGGACAGAAGAGAAAAGAGTTAAAATATTTGAAATAGGACACGTTAAAAAAACATAGTCTCAAAATAAGCACAATCAATTGTAATGAAAGCACATATTCATCACGCAAAGCTGTGATGAATTAAATCAGTTAATACTGAAATTCAAAATTCGAGCTCCGCCTCTGGGTAGTTGTCATATTAACTGACGTTTTTGTTAGTCTCCCTAATTCGACGTTTTTGTAATTGTCCAAGTTTTTGTACATTTAATAATTTGTGTATTGTTGATCGAACGTTCAACTGTTTCAGCAACTTTTGGTATTTTTCATATGTTTATACATTTTAATAATTTGTTAAACTGTTGTGAGCCGAAAGTGCTTCAAGAAGCGAAATGGTACGTGCTTTAGGTGATACAGAAGCAGCGATCCTAATTCTTGGTGAAACTGGACAAAATACTCATGCAGCAGAACGCATTTTTAATGAGAGGTTTCCCGATCTCTCCGTTTCGAGGACTTATTTAAGGGAGCTTCTTCACAAGTTCGAAACAACGGGTAGTATTAATGATGCGAAACGATCTGGCAGACCACAAATTTCTGACGAGAAAATATTGATATACTGGCAGAAGTAATAGTTAATCCTACTTCTTCAACAACTCACGTTACATCTACCTGTGAAGTCAGTCGAAGTACAGTGCACAGGGTGTTTAAAAAAAACAAATTTCATCCATATTGTAATGTTATTCGTGGGTTCCAGTGAGAACAGACTGATTTCCAACTGATGAACTATTTATTTTCACGTACAAACACCAACAAACTATTTATTTCAACTATTTATAGACAACGATGTAACTACGTCGCGTTCTATTCTTCAACTAACTAACGTTGTTTGGAAGCTCGATATTTATATGTTTTACATCTGTTCTGGAATGTTCTAAAACTGTCAGTCTTCTGTCACATCTTCTCATCTCTCTTCATCAGACTGCTCGCAGGATCTTCCATCTTCTTCTATTCTAGAATATTCGAGAGCTTCCAAACATGTGATACAGGGGGATTATCCAAGTTCTCCTGGATTCCATTACATTGCCCCCTCCTTAAGAGACATTCCTCCTGGAATGCATTTTGCTCGTTATGATGGAGAAAGGAGCAATTGGTTCCGATTCGGCAGTGTGAAGTCTGATTGAAGTAGCATGGTACCGTTTTCTGTCTTGGATTTGCCCTAAGATTCCAGCAACATATCAGAATTTCAACTTCGGTAAACCTGAATATGATTTCCAACATATTCCTGACAATTCTCCAATCCAGGCCATCCAAACCGCAAGCCAGCTTTGGTACAGCTATTTTCTGTATTCCTCTTCTTAGTAAGGTGTTTCTAAGAACAACTAATGCGTCCCATGAGTCCTTGTAAGATGGTTTGTGGAAATGTCTTTCTTTGATGATCAGATAAAAGATTGATCTGACTCCTCCAGGACTACCATCTTCAATTTGCAAGGTTCGACCGATAGATGAGCATTGTTCTTGAAGCTTTTCCAGTTTACCAAACTTTTTCCGGAACACATTGCCTATCCCTCGGAACATCTGAAGGTCTTGAGTGATGCAGTGAGCCAATGTATACTCTACAGGAGTAGTGAACAAGTCGCGGCTTTCTTCTTTGGTCACGTCAAATCTTGCTTTCGACGAACCACCATAAGTTTTCATGAAATTTTCGTAAGTGGGTTCGTCCTCGTCTTGTACTTGAATCTGCCTTACTGATTGATCTGAAGTTCCTTCAAACGGTGCCAGTCTATTGAAGTGGACGACTTTGGGTTTGCCGTTGAGTACCTTACTGATGCGGTAGATAACGTCGTTGATTTTCTTTTTCACGCAATAGGGTCCTTCCCATGATTTCTGCAGTTTAGGACACAGCCCTCGTTTCCTCTGTAGATTATGTAGCCACACTAAATCACCTTCTGTGTAGGAGTTTTCTTCAGCCCGGATATCATAACGGTCCTTCATTCGTTCACTGGATATTTGGATCTTAGAACGAACCAATTCATGAATATCGTTCAACTTTCTTCTCAGGTTCGTTATGTAGTCTTCACCTGCTACGTCCTCGCCAGGTCTGCATCCAAATACCAGGTCACAAGGGAGCCTTATTTCTCGCCCAAACAGTACCTTTGCTGGAGTCTGTCCTGTAGATTCTTGTACTGCTGATCGGTAGGCCATCAAGAAGAAGGGTAGATGTTGGTCCCAGTCACGTTGGTGTTGATCAACAATTTTGCAGAGGTACCTTCCAACGGTTCTATTCATCCGTTCCCCCATTCCATCCGATTGGGGGTGTAATGGCGTCGTTCTGGTCTTCCTGATTCCTAACCTATCACTCATTGTTCGAAATACTTCACTCTCAAAGTTTCGGCCTTGGTCAGAATGGAGCTCCAGCAACGGTTACGGCTTCTTGGTTAGGAATCGCGTATGCCTCTACCCATTTCGTGAAGTAATCCATGCAAACCAGGATATATCGATTTCCATCATCAGTAACCGGAAATGGACCTGCGATGTCTAGGGCGATTCTTTCAAAAGGGCTACCTACGTTGTACTGTCTCATAGGAGCTCTTGGTTTCCGGTGCGGTCCATTACTGGCAAAACAGACGGTGCATTTACGGCACCAATCTCGAACGTCATCACTGTAGTTCGCCCAGTAAAACCGCTCACGAACCTTCTGTAGAGTCTTATTCACTCCCAGATGCCCTCCTGAAGTTCCATCGTGTATGTAGCGCAGCACCTCTGGAACTCGGCTCCTAGGAATCACTAGCTGCATTCGATGATCCGAACCATCATCGTTCTTCAGGTTCCTCTTCAGCAGGTCATCTTCCACAACCAGTCCCATTGACCCCAGTAGGCCTTCAAGGTTTGTGATAATGGTGCTACTTCTTGCCAATTGGGACGACGATTTGCTTTCTTCCATTCTCGGAGTTTCCGGACTTCTAGATCTTTCTCTTGTTCTTGTCGGACTGCTGCAAGTAACCAATCATCGCTCACAACAGTAGTTCTGTCTTTTCAACCTTCAAACGATCCTCAGAAAACTTCTTGGCTCGTTTGCTTACTCTTCGATTGTGTCCCAGCTCTCCACAGTTTCGCTGTCGAACCGTTCTCTTTGCCTTCATATCCAGGAGACCTTTTATGGCATCGAGTAAGCCTTCAGTAGATTCCTGAACTCTAGCAGATACACGGGAAGCTTCTGTTGCGGCTTCGAACTGCAACGCTGCTGCTAGTGCATCGGGGAGGTCTTTGGGTCGAGACAAACGTACGGTCCTCTGCATTTCCATGTCTCTCGACCCATCAACGAATGTCTGTACAGCTAGACATTCCATAACAGACTCCGGAGCTGACGGATATGCACAATGAAACAATCTGGCTACGTCGGCTTCAAACTCTTGTAGACTCTCGTCGGGTCTCTGTCGACGATTCTTCATCTGTGACTGGAATACCTGCTGTAGATGTTCTTGACCATATCGCATATTGGGGCGTTTGATGAGATGTTCGTAACTGTCAGCTTTACTTTCTGGGATGGTTTGCAAGATATTCAATGCATCCCCTATTAGAGCAACTATGAGCGCCACCGTCTTGTCCTTCAATGTCCATCCATTTGCTTTTGCAGCTGCTTCGAATTGCTTCAAGTAATTTGACCATGATGTTTTACCATCAAACGTAGGAGGCTTCACTCGATTCGTAGTGGTTAGGATGTCCGATACTATTTTCGTCACGTTTTGTTCACTGTTCTCACGTTTTTCTAGCCTTTGAACACCTTTTCCAACTTGTTGCTCCAAGTCTTGTAATTTTTTTGTTATGGTGTCTATTTCTTCTTTCTGGTGAGCAATTCGAGTCACCATTTTGTCTAGCTGTACCGAAAACTCTTCACGCAGTGCCGAAGATTGAGCCGATATCTGTTTGGCAATCTTGTGATACCAAGCCGCTGATTTGTCTTCTGGTTCTTCGAAGATGAAAGTCTCTGGGTCTTGACCAACGTCAATCAGATACTCTTTCAGACGAAGCTGTAGCACCGCTTTCGTCCCTGTGGTCTCGAGATCCCTTTCTTCCAACTCTCGTTTCAAGTCTGCCACCTTCAGTTCACTAAGTCTCTACATTGTCACTGTCTGTTTCCTTTGAAAGTCCAACTAAATTCACGAATATCCCACTTCTGACACCAATTGTAACGTTATTCGTGGGTTCCAGTGAGAACAGACTGATTTCCAACTGATGAACTATTTATTTTCACGTACAAACACCAACAAACAATTTATTTCAACTATTTATATTGACAACGATGTAACTACGTCGCATTCTATTCTTCAACTAACTAACGTTGTTTGGAAGCTCGATATTCATATGTTTTACATCTGTTCTGGAATTTTCTAGAACTGTCAGTCTTCTGTCACATCTTCTCATCTCTCTTCATCAGACTGCTCGCAGGATCTTCCATCTTCTTATATTCTAGAATATTCGAGAGATTCCAAACATGTGAAACAGGGGGATTATTCAAGTTCTCCTGGATTCCATTCCCAGTCAACCAGTTTTGGTTGCAGGGAAGTTGTAGGAAGTTAACATCGTGGAAATGCGACTTCACAATGTTGATATAAAAAACTGCAACCAGTACTTACTGGGGAGTGCTTAATGTCCGCAACATTGTATATCACTGGTAATTACCTAATACATCACAATGTGGATGTGTGGAAGGTACCATGAATAGCAACATTGCGACTTCGCATTTTAGCACTTATTGGAAAGATTATTGAACCAAATGAGCTTTCACATTACATCTTCCGTTGAAGTTATATTCATATGTAATTTGGTAATTACCATCGTGGCACTAAATTTGCTCTCTATAAGCGTCTTCTAATTTAATTGAAATAATGTTAATTCTGAAACACCCATGGAATTAGTACATACCTGGAAAGCAGAATAAATATATCTCAGCTGCCTTATATTTCAACCATTTTATAATGCCTAAGAAATGTGCATAGGCTAAGTCTATGAGATTTATATACAGAGTGGTACGACACCAGTAGGTATAATCAGGACCAGCAATAAAACACATCATATGCCTGCTCTTCATATTGAATCTATTTTTCATTCTTAAGGGGAAATAATTAAACAACTATTATAAAATACTGATCTGTATATTTTGAATATAACACAGGGTGAGTCAAGCTGTACGCATTTCTAGCCAGGCATATGGCTGAACAGAATCATCAGATATATATTAGTCCAATGCATTCAGCTTGACTCACCCGAAATACTTTATAAAAACTTCAACTCACATTGTAATATCATAGAATATAAAAACAAAAACATTATTTTCGAAACATAATGAAATAAAAATGTATTATTCACAAAACAAAAATAGTATGCTGTACAGACAAAATAAAATCAAAGGAAACAACAAAAACATTGATTGTTACCATATCAGATTATTATACTATGATGATCCAAATAATGGATTGCCACTGTCAACTGAAAATAATATTAATAGAAATTATTTTTTTTTATAGTTTAATACTGTTCCTGAACAGGTTGGGTACACTTATGTTGATGTTATCATGTTTTATTTCTAATCGAATTATTGAAAAATTCTATATTCAGCTTTTATTGTAGAGAAAGATGTTTCTGAGTATTGAAAACAGTGTATACATGTTTGACATTATAGAATATCATTCAATATTCTGATACTAAATTCCGATAATGATACGACAAAACGGTTGAGGAGTCCATCTTGTTAAAAAGCATTGCTTTTCAATGGGCATCACCTTCCCAATTGCACATTTATGAGCATCTTTTTGCCATTGGAAATGTATACTTACCGCATGCACCTCTAGAGCTGTCTTATATTCTTCTTAACAAACTTCTCAAAATACTGCACACAAAACCAACAATTCAACCAACCATTAAATACGCACCACACGGATCACAATATATTATTTTCATCTTCCCTTTGTTCCTTGACTTTCATTCGTGTGCACGTGTTGTTGCTATGCCCTGCGCAAGCGCCAATTCTATGTTCGAAATATATGAACAGAGATAAGTCGCAAAGTAATAGCAATGTGCACTTCATCTGAATCTCTCGATTAAATGTTCCACTCAATCATTAGGAAAGTTAACATGGGGACTTCGCAACGATAACAATATGTGGATGTTGATATCCACAAAGCGAAGTCCCATGTAAAACCCAGAGAGGTTTCCAAGATGATCTTCAATGTGATATTATTTGGTATTCCCTGCGACTTACTGTTACTTTTTTGGTTGACTGGGTTACGATACAAATTAAAAATGGTTCATCAACTCTTAGACGACGACCCAGACCGAAGACTAGAATTTTGTGAAAATATGGAAACTGAAATCAACCAACAGCCAGACTATGTCAAAACGATTTGTTTTAGTGACGAAAGTACTTTCTATCTAAATGGAAATGTGAGTACACAGAATGTGAGGTATTGGAGTGACGCAAATCCTCACCTGTTTCGTGAAACATACCAAATTTCCCCAGAAGGTGAATGTTTGGGCAGGTATCCTGAGAAACCACATCGTTGGGTCTCGTTTTTTAAATACTAATTTAACTGGTGAGGTTTATCTGGAGCTGTTGCAAAACGCAATAGAACCGTTAATCCTTGAAAATTTGGAAGATAATCCAGACGAATTCGGCAATTTGGAAATAACATTCCAACAGGATGATCCTTCTCCACACTTTTACGGTGCAGTGAGACGGTATTTGGATGAGGAGTATCGAGGTAGATGGATTGGACGACGAGGTTCAACGAAATGGCCACCTCGATCACCGGATCTCACACCTTTGGAATTTTTTCTATGGGGTTACCTTAAATCGAAGGTTTTTGTTTGAACCTGACAATATTGCCGTTTCAAAACAACGTATTGTTGCAGAATGTGAGGCTGTTTCCGCAGACACATTTGCAAAAGTACGAGAAGAGTTTAAAAATAGGATGTTTTACTGTCAGGAAGTAGATGGAGGTCACTTCGAGCAATTTGTTTGAGTAGATACTGATTCTTAAATCTGTAATTAATATCATACTGAATGGAATTAAAATTTTAATGTTTACTAATGAGCCATTAAAACTGCCATAAACACAAACAAAATTAGTATCATTGAATAGATGTTTTTTTTTGATACCTTTTAAAAGAGGTGTCGCTTGCCGTAGGGTTCCATTTAAAATTATTGCTCACAATGGCCTTGTGGCGTCATCTTTGACAATTTCGTCATCTATCATCCCTAGTAGGGCAGTTTACAACCTTTAATATTCAGTTTCCAAATTTCACTCGTTTATGTATAATCGTTCCAAAGATGGGGGAGGGGACTTTTGAGAAGCACTGTATATGCAGACACATACACATGCACAAGTACAATCATAAATCCATACAAATATATCTATGTGTCAATCATTTCCTAGATTTGAGTATTGTTGATGATTTTGCCAAAAATTGATCTTTCAGTGTTATGCAGCCATTGCTTGAGTTCATATTTGAAAGTGCCATGGTTGCTTATAGTTCTAAGCTATTTTGGTATGTAGTTGTATAATTTTGAACTTAAAAAAATGAAACTTCTCTGACCCACAGTCTTCTTACATTTGTGAATTTTAACATTTCGCTTTTTATGCCTGATGTGGCGATTATGTTCCACAGGTTGGAGTAGAATTTTTTTGTGGATATCAATATGTATAAGTCGTCACTAGGTGAACTTTTTTTTTCTTGTACATTATTTTCAGTATCCACTTTTTTATACTTTGATATACTAATATCTATCATTTATTTACTGAAAATATGATGCAAAAGTTTGATTGGTTGGACGGTCAGTAAAAGATACAGATTTTCCGGTCGATTTCCTTCCACAAATTGGGTGGTTTTTCCCAGAAGATAAGTGCCGGGGTGAGATGCTCCCGTATTTCTACATACATTTCCTCGAGAATGAATCGTATGTATTACAAGTCCATATCGCTCTCGATGTAATTCGCTAAAAGGTTTTGTCTAAAGTGGAGTTAGCGCTTAACTTAACAACTGATTCGATATCATGTTTAAATGCATGAGGTACAATCGGAGAAAGAAAAGATACGATAAAAGATTCCAGAAGAAAATACTTCAGAATGAAATTAATTAATCATATCACATATTTTTTGTCATACACAGAAATTTTGAAACAACCATAATTAGGTGTAAACTTTACAAAGTAATTATTTTTAACGGACCTTTGAAAGTATTCCAGAAACGAAAAAATGAAATGTTGAAATGGAGAAATCCAGTCAATGATAATATTTTCAAAATAGTAACGTCACCGGAAACACCAAAAATTGACCACAACTCCATTTTATATTTCGAATAGGATAACACAATTTTGTTTTCCATACCTAACTTTATCGCTAACTGTTATATGTATACAACAGTAAGTGATATTTTGTATTTTGATGAGAATTAGATGATGTATCGAAGGCCGAAGCTACTACTTCTACATAAAAACTATCGAAAATATTCTTCTATTTTTCATACCAGAAACTAGTAATCAATCTTGCAGTAGGCTGTGTACTTTCGGCGAAACAAAATATTCAACGAACGTTCTTGATTTTCATTTGTCTATGAGTTTTGTTTATGTAATGATAAATGAAATAATATAATATATACAACCAAAATTTGTTTAGAATCAGTTTGAAAAGTATAGAAAAATAAATAATATCAACACTAAAAACCGATAATCCTGATGAAGTACAAAAAATTTCAGAAGGAATATTTCTAAATCGAACATCGACAAGCATAGTACTTGTTACTCTTTTAATTTCGACTAATTCCCAAATATCAAATACCTACTCTGGAATTCTACCTTTTTTATTATCGATCAGACCACATTTTTGTACGTCTCCAGAGATTAACAGCAATTTGTGTCAAATCGGGAAACCTATCAGGCCAATCTCATGCATTGACCTGAACGTCTTAGCCATTTATTTCTGCACCTGCGCCTGACGTCACAGCCAATTACAGCCAATCCCAGCAATCAATGTCAAACGGTTTGGTGGTAAAACAATAAGTGAAACAATACCTCATTGCGTAGAGAATAATCTTTTCGATTATCCAATAAATTACCAGTGCGAAACAAAATGATGCCGACAGGTCCTTATTTGGGACTAAGTGCTATCTCAATAACCAGTTGCAAACACTCCGTATGTGTGATGTCCCAAGACTTATTTTACATCAAGGTTTTGATTCCAAATTCAGGATGTCATGAAATGGTTAGTGATTTATTGGTTGAAACTGAAAGGTTAGAGACGAAAAGGTATTTTTTTTTTATTTTTTGCCACCTTTTCATGGAAAAATTAATTTTGACTGAAATTAACTGGTTCAAGAATAGTATGCGGAAGTACCAAACAAATTCGTTTTGGAATATTACTTCTACTCTTTTTATATCTGCAAACGAATTCTCAAAACTTCATATAGGGTGTTGTATTGAACTGATAAAATTCCTTTATTTTTTTAAGTCCGTACCTGGATCATTATAATGAGTTTATGTTGTGAGACTTAATGAAATATACTATGCGGATCGTAAATTATGAGCCATTGAAGAAATAGGAGAAACAGATGAAACACTCTGTATCTCGCTTATACAAGGCGCTAGACCCATCATATGGAGGTTTTTCAGAACAAGCTAGGCGACCTCTACCTACCCTTACAGTATGCCAATTTTCCGATGAATCACCCTGTATGGTGCTGTTATAGTGATAGTGAGGTTATGTGTCCAGTGTGTGCATTAAATACCACGCTCTTTTGATAATCGTGTTTCTGTTTGCTCTATTGGAAAATGATGATCTATACATATATCGATTTCATGTCGGATACTGGATATTGGTTATTATTTTTTGAAGCCGAACATTTTACATTGACAGGAGTGCAGATCATTGGTTGAAGAGACCGATGACACCAACATTAGAGGATTCGACAGCAAGTGACCCAACTGTATCTGTAGTATTAAACTGTGGTTAGGATCATCTGTTATTTTTCTATTGTATTATTCCATTTAAGAATAATGATTTTTTATTGTTTTTATATCTTTTAGAAATCTCATTAATCTCATCATGATAAGTGACAATGTTTTTCAGGTGATTTTCAAGTACTGTAATACATTTATTCCTGTGTTTTTTTAGAGGATTCTTGAAATCGTGTTCAATTTTCTCGTGGTCCGTGCTCCGAAAAAGGTAAGAAATGCTGCCGTGGAACAACACGAAACTTGTGTCGCGGAATGTACACTCTCAGTCCCGAAACTCGAACCGAGCAATAAATTATGAGTTTCTCGACCAAAATTACAAAGATTGGAAGCAATCTGAAAGTTTTCAGCCAATCAGTGGGGGCCATTACCCCCTCCTCGCACGGCTATCACCCTCGATTCTCGATTGTTTTACGGGTGTTTTGTTCGTTGGCTGGACTGCGATGGCGCCACATGCAGGCGAAAGTGGCTTTTTCATCTGTTTTGATCTGTTGGGAAACGGACAACGGTTGCTTGATTAATTTCGGCTGATTGGACGCGATTGTCGTATGTTGTTTTTTCTCTTCGCTCGCTACCCACTCGGTCGATAATCGAAAAGGGAGCGGGAGTTTTAGATGTTTATATCTAGTCGCTTCACAAGGCAAGAAAATGTCATTTATTCTCGAAATATCTCTCAATGAAGGAAACTACTTTTTCCATACAGAATACTTGTCATTCAAATACATAAAAGCATTACTATTTTTATTATAGAATATAGTAATGGAATCCAGCAATGTCATTATGGATGCATCGTGGAACTGGCGAACTTGAATAATTCCCCTGTATCACATGTTTCCACTTAGATCTCGATTTTTTTGAAAGCCCTAGAATTTTATGGAATAGAAGTAGATTGAAGAATCTGTGAGCAGTTTGACGGAATGGGCGACTAGGTATTTTTTTTTCATTTGGGATTTCAGACCTATGCTTAATCAAACTTCCAATCAGATAATTTTTGGTATCTGAATCTTCAGATTGGCTGTATATCTATACAGCCAATTACTGTCATAAAATTTTCATCTGCGAAATTTCGAAAAATTCTCATGAAATCCTTCAGTTAATGTTTAATTATGATATTAGAACAATTCACTATAGAGGGATGGGCTATTCGTGATCCTTACTTCAAAAATCAAACCTAACCTTCGAACGTTCATCTTACTCCTTTCCATTTCCAGAAGTGAATTTTCCAGATCAAGAATAAGACAAGCTACAGGCTGTCCATTTGGAAACGACAGGTCTGAGGTCATCTTTCAATACCATTAGTACAAAATGAAAAGAATCAAGATGACCATCGAACTTCTAATTGGTTGAAATATAGCGGGGACTTTTAGCATCAATAATTATGGCAACACTTACAATAATACAATTGATTTGGAAATAAATCTTTGATCCGCTGATAAAGTTTGTTTATATTAGTCGAAATTTTTACAAATATCGAAAACTCTTTTCGATAGCTATCCAGAGTCAATAGTCATCCATTTTTGGTGAATATATTTCATTATATTTCATTAAGGGAGACTTCGTCCTTGGGGTGCCACGTGTGTTTACGTTTTATTTTATTTTTTTAAGGAAACAAGCTTTTTGAGTGCGGTATTTTTCCTGCTTCTATTCATGATACACAGAACGGCAAAAAATTTTTTGAAAGAAAAAAAAAAACAAAATGGCGGCCGTTGCAGCTCCGCGAAAACAAGTCCTTAAATCGCGGGAGGTAAACGGCTGATATTACTGCCCCCTCTTTGTTAATCCTAAACATAGATTCAAAGCATATTATCAATGTGGCCATGAATTGACGGATGGGTTTTTGGTTTAGTACAAATTTGTTTTTTGCATAAAAAGATAAATAATAAATGCAAAAATGTATCTATTGAAAAAACGATCCGTCATTCTGTGAAGACATATTTTCTGAGTATGCTCTCCAAATTTCAGGTCTATATGTCAATTACAGCGGTCAAGCGAGAATGTCAGCCATTTTTAAAAACACGAGTTTTCGATGTATGCAGAGCGCGCTGACGGTATCAACTTCAAACGCGTTTAAAATATCGTAAACGTTCGAAATCTGGGCATCGCTTCGACAGATTTATTTCCACTTATATATATATTGAAAATCTGTAATAAAAAAATAGATATTTTGAAAATTTCAAGGTCGAAGTCTCAACAAGGACAAGCAACAACATCGCCCATACTGGTGAGCTGTCACAACTATCTTGCTTATAAATAGACTATATTTAGGAAATTTTAAATTCAACATTACTTCTTTATCGTATCAATACCGAAAATAAAGTTCACTCTTCGGAGTTATTCGAAGATGAAAATACAGAGAATTGAAAAACAAACTATAGTGTTAAGGTAGGAGGACCACGTATTTAAAAAATGGTGGAAAACTGTTTAATTACTGGCGGATCATGTTGTAATGAATATGGCGAATGATTTCGAATACTTTCAAACTCCCAACCAACATCAGACACAACAATCAATGGACATTCTGTATATAATAAAAATGAAATAATCAATATTAACGAATCCCTAGGAATAGATCGAAGACATATATCTAATTGTATGTACAGAGTTGCCTGATTCAAGTTCACAAACAAGTGTTTTGTAACTCTGAAATGCCTTATACCAACTTATTGGGGTTCGATTAAATCGATTTTTTCGTGTGGTAAAAATTGAAGTATAGTCAGATTTTAAACCAAGCGCTTTGTATATTTTGATAGCTCATCAAAATTAATACACGCACACATACCTTGACGAAATCTGGGTACACGTCACCCATATATTTACTCCATTTGGAAATCAGATAATACCTTAATCCAACTGATTCAATCTTAGTTTCACCATACTTTTATCGAAAGATCAATCATAATCACATAATCCCTGCAATGAATGGAACAGGTCTACAATGTTGAAAAATAAAACAGAGAGATCCTCATCAAATTGTATTTATTTATCGACTTATCGGATACTTAGGAACTTCAAATATTTACAACGATGGAACACATAAAAAAGAATGAGGTAGAACTTACAAAGAAAAGATTCAAAGTCAACCTTATTACAGTAAAACACAATAATCTATCCGAATTTATTTACATATATTACAACATTCGACGGACTCTCGGATACGCCCACAATAATACGCAGTCTCACTCGAATTTTATTGGATGAAATAAACTCATTTCGATTATCTATGTGTGGCAAAGAAATTATACAATACAAATTTAGTCTTGAAAATTTGATGCAGCAAATCCAATCCATTAGAAAAAGTACAATCGAAAACTACGAATAGCGAATGTCTCGACCTGCAATAAGCAAATGATACAACACAAATTTTTCTTAAAAAATTTGGAGTAACAATTTCGAGATTATGGAATAAACATCAATCACCCCATTTATTTCCTTATTTCACTATAAACATTTCACTTGTAGAATCTACTACAGTTTGTGATTTTTGGTTTCCCTTTCTGAATTTTCGAAATACATATTCAGTTCCAACAATATCATACTAATTTTGAGAAGTGAAGTTTCATCATTATTCAGGGCGTATCTAAACCACCAAGATAACTCGGCAGCCATCTTTTTGAGCGAAATACGAACAGCACCGTCCTGAAATTCTCTTAAACCACGTACGGTCTGTAAAGAGATTCATTTTCCTGTATCTTCCTGACTTCCTGGGTAGTATCCCCGGAGGAAACTTGACTCTCAGTGCTTTCCGGACTCGGAATCGAGGATGTGGACTTGTATGTGGCGGGGGTGGAATTCAGAGAGGAGGGGGGAGTTTTCTGATCCGACTCCTTGGAGGATTTTGCTTCTTGGTGGGCTTTTTTGCTTCGCTTCCATTTCATTCTTCGATTTTGGAACCAGATTTTTACCTGAAAAGAATGAAATAATCATGAATAGATTCCGCAAATGACAATTTTTCTTTGTTTCAATTCAACCATGAATTGTTCAACAGCAGAAGTAAGTGGGAAAATAAAAATTAATATCAAGATTAGGGTGAAACCAGTCCCTGTCCCAGCCTATCACCAGCACCTCAAAACATTTACCATGTGTTCATTAATGTATGCAATTTGCAACGTTGGCAATTATACTCGAAAATGAAATAAAGTAGTAGTTTGTCTGCAAAATTTCGATTTACTATAATTTTTCGATGAAGTGTTAGGCGTTATGCACGTGCCTAGATAATAATGAAAGGGAATATTTTTTTCTACTCCCCCTAAAGAAAATGACGAAATTTGTATAACTCGCCAACTATGTAACTTTCTATTTAAGCACTGGGTGACGTAAATCTGAACTGTACGATTTAACTTTACCGTAAAAAGATCAACAACCAACTACCACGGTAGCATCTGTAAAGTAAATCGCACGACATATAACCAATGAGATGGAACCTTCAGTAGTTGTCATGGAAACGAATAACAAGCCGCATCGTCGATAACATTTTGACGTTTCATAACTGCTTCTTTTCATAGCAGTTGTAGGAAAACATATTTTCACCCTATGGAATCCTAATTTTTGATGGGAATTAATGCGGTCGTAACAAGAGTATAGTACACAACTCGAGTTGTAAGACAATTCTTGTTATGTAATAAACTATTATATTTCGTGCATAAAATTTTATTCGAAATTAGCATAGCGCTTTCGACGTTTAAGGCATCCTCAGTGCCTACCTATCAGGTGCACAAGAAACAAAGAAGAAGATATCAGATGAGATGTTTTTATGGTCTTCGTTTATTGAAAGCGCAAGGCTAATTTTAAATAAAATTTTATGCCCGAAATATAAAAATATTTTCTTTAATTATTACTTTTCAAGTCTTTGGAAATGGAATACAAAATTTGAATTTTGAAACTTCGACTCTTTGAGGACACCTTTTGTTTTGAGCAGAAAATGTTCATTTTTGATCATATAATCGGTAACTGTGCTCTTCAGTCAAGTGGTTTAGTTGTGCAGTAGAATGAAATGTGACGAATTTGAATATTTTCTTTTATTCGAATATACAGTCGGAAGATGGAACTGTGGCAGCAAAATAATATAAAACATTTTAACACCTGTGTTGTAATTTGCCTCATTACTCAAGAAATTTGTATTGTGAGTAATGAAGCCGTATTGACTACGGTCTAGAAACTGGTAGGGTGGGGGTTGCCCGAACATTGAGGAAAGTTTGGTGGTTTTCGTGTTTCAATACCTGCAGCGCTGCCTTCTCTTTGTCATCCTTTCATAAATCAGATCCGATCAGCTTTGTGAAAATACGAAGTTTTTTATTCGTTTGGGAGAATTTCGAAAGAAATAATATTTATCCAAGTCTACCTAACCGTACGAATTGTCAAAAATCAATTATACCCCAAGACAACTATGCTCCTAGCGGATAAGTATGGCGAATTATTCTTCAAATATGTTGACACCCCTCCCCCCACTCAAAAGTGCATTCGTTTCCAGAACTGTGTGTGAGACCGTGGATTAATCATAAGTTGCTATGGTGACCTCAAAATACGACAGATGTTTTTCGAATAAACAACATAAATACGTGCAAAATGAATTGAATAAGCCCATTCATGAGAAAAAACGGTGAAACCCCAAACGATATGTAGAAAAAATATTGAAAAATCCTTGCCAGGAAAACGTTCTCCACATAACAAATAGCCATCTTATATTCAATTTTCGCGATGGCCTTGTTCTCTCTTAAGAATTATTGCGGGTTTGAGAACAACTTCAAACAAACAGACAGGGGCCATATTTCAGGATCAGCAGAGTGACTAACCGCCCTGGAAATGACATCGATTTATCAAAATCTCGTCACATTAATACCTAACCAAACTCTTGATCTACAGGAGGATTATTGACATCGTTCGCAACTGCGCGTATACGCCAAGTTGCGAATGGTCTATTTGCGAACAATCGCACGATATCGTATATCGGCATAAGAACGATATCGTTCGCATGTTGGAATTAGGCAACATCGCTATTCGGACACTGAACCACATAAAAATTTTACATATGAAATCAGCTATATACCGATGCCATTTTTGTTATTCGTGAATATAGCAAATCACTAATTATTAATTATCAACACAGAAAAAAATTATGAGCCTGATATCAATCACTCCTGATGATTGACCATGCATTCATTACCATGATGTATTTTTCATTGGTACAATGACAAAAATTGATGAAAATTAATGAAAATCCGTGATTAGTCAATCAATAATTTGGTTGATATAATGAACTCTAGGACATTATGATAATGTAATTATATCATGAAACTGATGAAAAAAGTCATCAATATCATGGAATTTACATTACAACAATGTATAAAATACATTGAATCAATGACTACATGATAATCAATACTATGTACCTTTGATTATCACGACGCATTGCGATAATGCCTATTTTAATGAAGTTATGATCAATAGACATTACGTCAAGGTTTAAGCCACATAGGTTGATCAAGAATTGTTTCATTTTAAATGCTCGAAAACATTAACCAATGCATAAGAATACCTAGTTCATTATAATAATGCACTGCTTACATTGAATAATTCATTAGTTGATTGTGTTAATGTCTCAGAGCATTGAGACAATGTTATAAGAATCATTGGTTGATTAAAGTTTATCATAACAATACACTGCGTACATCACCTAATGTATTTGGTCATTGCGTTAATGTCTGAGAGCATTGAGACGATGCTAAGAATTATCGTTTTTCCTGGATCCCCACCGCTTCGACAATTTGCCTCCTATTTCTCCATACGAATATTTACTGCCAAACGGAGAGTCTTTGTTTTGTTTTTAAGTCGGTTCTTGTGGTAGGTGCTTGTTCAGGAAGTTGTAAGGTTAGTATAATATACAGTATCCCGTGTAAGTATTATTTCTAGATGTATTATTTCTGTTTTGTGAGCTTTTTGCAACGGATGATTGAAAGATTTTCTGTGAAATAATAAATATGTCGATGACTTTTTCAAATACATTTTTTGCGAAAACATAATTCTAAACGTTTATAAGACCCGTTCATCCATCGTTTTTCGTGATATACCTACCTACTTTATTGTCTAGACTGAAACAATTTTGAAAAATAATTATTTTTATTGCAGGCAGTGACAATACTGAACTTGTGACTTTGATCTGGATCTGAGATCGGAGTAGAAACCCAAAAACCACTCATATCACATAATTCTTTCAACTTCAAATGATATTATTCTAAAAATGCAGTGTTTTCTGTGTAAAAGAAAATGTCACGTTTTGAAATTGTTAATTACACATCTGAAACATAATCATGATATGAGTACGAATTCAATGGTTAGGTGTCAGTTTTCCAGTTAGCCCTTCTTTTTCACAGGATCTTACTGATAATCACATTGATATGCAACCCTTAGATGCAGCAGCAGATATAGATTAAATGAAATAAATACCCTAGAATCTACTTCCACAATTTTAGAAAAATGGCCTTTCTACAAACAACCTTCAGGATTCAGACTGGTAATTCGAATTGCATCACTTTATTATAATTATAATGTAATTGTAATATATTCTAGATTGATATGGACTCCACCATGGAACATGTAAACGGTGATGGTCTCCTTAAAAATTGGGAAAAAGAAGCACCAAGAATTGCTTTTTTATTGAATGGCAATGTCGAAGATAGAACCACTGAGGTGTTATTGGAACGGTTAAAAGTTGAGAATATCTAGGAAAGTAAGTATTTAAATTTCAGTGAAAAGTGTTCCACGTCGAATTATTGTACAGAGTGGGAAAATTTCGATGTTTATATGAAGTAACTCGGTAACTATTCAGAGTGAATCGAACTGAACGCATTGGACTTTTACTCGGACTTATATGGCCGTACAGTGACAGATTGGCTCAATATGATCATCACCATACCGCCATATATGAGGACATATAACTCCAATGCGTTCAGTTTGACTCACCCTGTCGATACAAAAAAATGGAGGTCGCCTTCTCGACCTCTTTTTTCGACATTAAATCATGTTATAAGTATTTCACATGAAGATCATCACAGTAGCTATTAGCTAGTAGTTATTTTTTGAAAACAGGAGTAGTTTTCGAATTCATGAAATTCCACATTATTTATTCTCGACCGTAATACATGTATAATGATTATTCTAGATGGGCGAGATGCGGCAGTATTGTGGGCACTGCATGGTCATTTCGTGCCAACCTACAAAGTCGTGAAGAAAGATATCACCGGGAAATCTCAAACTACAAAATTTACTATAAGGGATTCTCAGCAATCTTTTTTATACATTGCAAAAACGCCCCGAGAAATTGAGAAGTGAATTCATTTCTTGAATTCGAAAAAGACAGCCATTCAACCCTTTGTGTTCGCAATAGGCGAAGACATCACAAAAATTCAAGAAGTGTATACATTTTTCGATGGAATCAGATATAAATAAGAAAAATATTTTTTCAATTTTGAACCAGGTATTATATATAGTAAAACACATACATTATGTGAATTTTTGAAAAATCACGAATAAACCTTTTTCATACCAATGGATCTTTCATTTGTGTTGTTGGCATAACTTCCCGTTGAAATTGGTTCGAGAAAGTGACAAATCGACTAAGCTTTCATTAACACATCACTAGTTGATATTTTGTTTGTGCCTCTAACTGCCTCAGCCCTCAAACTTCCAAGAAAACATGAATTGATTTTACCCGTTCATCGTTACTGTTGATTGTTTGGAACATGAAAATTATTAACTAACTGCCTTCATTTGATATGGAATAGAAATCCAAGAAGCAGTATTTCAGTCTACTTTGATCGTCGACAACAAACATGTAATTCGTTGATATCTGTGGAATCAGAAAAAAAAAACTATCGACCTTACAAAATTTATACACATATTATCTCGCATAGCATTATCTATTTGGGAAATCAATATTAGTGACGATTTCGGAAAAACTGAAAAACCACGTTGACTAGAAATTAAAATTCAAGTTTTCAACCAAATTTTCTGTTCAATTTTTTCATATCTTCAATAACTAAAAAGTTAAAAGGGGATTCAATTTTGAGTGGCTCACCCTGTAAAGCATTATTTCAGATTGATGTTTGTTGGTGATCATACTGATGTCTTCTAATATTGAATGAATGCGGTGGGTTGATTGATCGATGCTAAGAAAGCATCAAGAATCAATGTCCAGATGGTGATTGAATCAATGTCCTGAATTCGTCAATATAATGACTGCAAATGATTGTTCGATGTAGAGAAAACATTAATATCATAATTGATATTCATGTACTCATGAGATTGTATTGATGAAAATGTTGATTGACTCATACACTATAGTCATTAGTAGAATGTATTTCGTTTTGGAATCCTGGTGATGGAATTAATGTCTTTCAAGGATTGATATAATCACTTGAACATCAGGCAATCAACAACAATACATTGAATCGATGAATTCGAGCATCGGCTGAAAATTGATGACCAAATACATCATCGCAATGACTTTTTTCATTATATTTACGTACCTTTTTGGTTCTGTGAATCTGAAAATTCAATTATGGATTCAGTGAAAAATACTCGAAAAACAAATTCCACCCTGGAGCAAACATTTTTTTCTGAGCGATATTTTCATTTCATTTCTTTTATGTGTTTTCATGTTGTTTTCTGAACTTTTATCGAAGAAATTTCAAAACAGAAGTAATGTTTTTATTGATGCAAATAATTCTGTTGTATAATAAAGTATACACAAATTCAGAATCATATTAAAATTTAGAATTAATAAATAAATTTGATGAACACAATATTACGTAATATAATTGTATACATTCTATAAATTCATCAACTTGAAAACAATGAATAAACATACAATGTGGCATAAAATCGGTGTTCTAAGACGTCTTAAAACCATTCGCAAGTAAGTTGCGAACGCCCAACCCCACTCGTTGTAAAATTCGCACGTTCCCAAACTTGCGAATGGTCAAGAATAACCGAAGTCAAATATCATTTGCAAATTCATGACATGCGAACGATCGTCACAGATGCGAATGGTCAAGAATAGTGCCCCTGATAACAATCTCTTACTGTACTGGGTGGGCATTTGCTCGAGTACAGCAATATACAGGGAGATGAGTCTGAGGATGAAACGATGTGACGAAATTTGGATAATTTTGACTGAAAATCTTGTTTGAACTCATGGATTTCGACTAGAAAAGTTTCATGATTTAGCAATTGACCCGATAAAGAAATTAAAATACTCACTTGGGTTTCCGTTAACATCAGATTGGTTGCTACTTCGAACCTTTTTGGCCTAGACAGATACTTGTTTTGTCGGAATTGCTTCTCTAGCTCTAACAATTGCTGGGAGGTAAATGCAGTCCTTGGTCTTCTTGTTTTACCGAGCAACGCATGTCCTGGACCACATCCTGTAACAATTAAAATCAGGATATATATTGATATCCTTCTTTCAAAATCTATAATATTGATGAAGACGAAGGATAATATGTTGAAATAGCGAGTCAATTATTAAGTTATTATTCATTAATTATATGATATGAACCACGAAACAGTTACTTGCGTAAATATGAACACTCGCTTGACTTTGTCAGCAAAAACTAAGAACTATCATTGACATTTCTGACAATAGGCGAGATCACATTATAAATTTGCTTCAAATCCGCTTTAAGATTACATATTATGATGAAAAAATCAATGTGTATGAAATATCTCTCGCCAGAACTGCTTATACCGGACGTATGCGTGCGTTGCCAGCTGTATTATTTTTTGGGGTTTCTGAGGATTTCAATCAATTTCGCCCAGGAATAAAGTTGTGGCAGTATGTACCCCAAATTTTATGGTTGTTACAAATTCACCTGAGCAGTTGTGACGTCAAAAAGTGAGTGATTTCTGAAAGCACCCCAATTCTGAGAATTTCTTCTGGCGAAACTACAGCAAAAAAACAAATAAACTAGATGTATTTTTTTATTCAAAAATTTTTCACGTATAATGGTTTGTATTAATCATAAATGAGGTGAATAGTAGGAAAATATGATCATTATTGAATCAAAGAAATAAATGATTCTGGGCTGAAATGAATAGGAATAAATTCCCTACGCCACTGGAATCTCCGCCCCGCGGTGTTTGTTTTGGAAATTTCATCGCCCCCTACGATGCGATGACGATGGTGTGATGCCTGTGTTTGGGCTACAGATCATTCTTTCTATTGGATTATGACTTGTAAAGTGTTCTTTGTGTTGGCGGCCCTTTTTACATGGTGTTTTCTGTTTCATAGCGTCAACACATTGAACAATGCAAATGAGGCAACTGCTTTGTCAATAAAATTATTCAACTCTATTTTTATGTAGTGAGTTTGCATAGTAAAAACAAGCGAATATGGGTTGCCAACTCAAGTTGGTGGGCGTATCTGAAGGGAGACTCACGCATTAAATAAAGTTGACAGAGTATTCTGTAGTATTTAGAAGCACTTTGGTGAATTTCAACCACTTATACAGGGTGTTCCGTCAAGACCACGTCAAACCGAGGGAGAATGTATATCAAATGATGAAAAGTTTTGTAACAAAAAAAACCTGCTATGACAAAATTCCCATCATAAAAGTATTACCGTATTCGAGATTTTTTTCGAAAATGATGAATTTTTGCCCCTTTTGGTAGTTTTGTCTTTACGGATGGTACAATTTTACAGCTTTTTGGTTGTTTTTTTCAGTAAAATATTTCCGAAGAATGATTTCAAAGTTTACATTAAAACATTCTCCGAGAAATCACTATGACATAGTGAAACGTTAAAATCATTCTTTAGCCATATTTTACTGCAAAAAAACAACAAAATATTATCGAGGTTTTATTGAAAAATGGTTGGTGGGATATTTTGAGAAATTTGAACTCTTGCACTCTGCCCAATTTGGCTTTCGCAGTAAAAGATCCACAACTAAGGCTCTGCTTGAGATCGTGGAAGGCATAGTCGGGGATCTGGAGGGGCACGAGCATTCGCTATTGACCATGTGTGACATCTCTAAGGCCTTCGACTGTGTTTCCCATGATCTTCTATTGGAAAAGATTTCATTTTATGGTCTAAGAGGCACCCCATTGAAGTTATTTGGATCTTATTTGGAGGGAAGACAGCAATATGTGCACTTGGATAATGATTCCAAATCTGAACTCAAAAATATCGTACACGGAGTCCCCCGAGGATTCGTTCTCGGTCCGCTGTTTTTCATTATATACATTAATGATCTGTGTTATCATATGCTAACAAAATGTCAGATTGTACTCTTTGCAGATGATACATCTTTCATTAGCTCAAATCAGAGATAAGCTATAATAAGATGTGCACGTCTTATGGAAGGTTTGGAAATATGGTCACGTGATTGATTTTCATTTCAACGTGATATCATAGATGTCGCATAATGCATGAATTTATATTTTAGGCAATGTGAAGTTAGCAGTTGGCAGCTAATTTTATGAACGTAATGATTTATTTTAGTGATTGGGAAAATAGTACTGAATATTTAAGTTATGAACTATTTATTTTAAGCTGGCTGTTTCAGACAAGAAGTAAAAAAGTGTTTATATAATTTCATTCGTTATATTATTCATTGACTAGTTTTATGAAATGAAGAAGGTTCCATATGTGGGAGAAAATACTAGGTTACCAGGACTCTACGAATTCTGATGAAAGTCACGAACTGAAAGTTTTAATAAAATATATTTGAAATTATTGTAACACTGGAATATAAGAATTGAAGATTCTGGAAAATGAGTACGAAAAAGGTTTTTTCTTTTATGAAGGGGTTCCCACTTATTTTTTATTTAATGGCAGGTAAAAATTCTACAATGAAAGTCCAATTAGTCATGAAAAGATAAATGGAACAAATAATTGCATGTGAGATTTCTGTTTGTCCAATAGAATTTCGAAATGTTCGCATCTTCGCAATAAAGGTTAACTTTCTGTTATATTGTTTGTGCAGACGTTATAAACAAATTCCCAAAGCAGCGAATCGATATCTCTTGCACGGGGGTTGCAAATCGCGAAAACAGCCCCTCATTGCTGTTTTTTTGGGCTCTACGCGAAAACTATTTACTATACGGAAAAATCTTCAGACAAAAGTTGCACAGTTTGTTTCTGCGTACTTTGATATCAAGTTTGTTCGATTTGATTGTAGGAGACATTTTCTGTGGGCCCGAAAAGACGCGTGTAGGGAGAGCGCGAGGACACGAGGAGTGGGACAAGGCGCGATGACGACGGCACTGTCTCACCCTTTGTTCTCGAGCCGACTGACCGACAAAGTGGACTTTTTCTTTCGATTTCTTCGAAATAATAATTGTTTATATTATTATAGTGAGTTTCGGTAATCATCTAATTGTAAGAATTTATTCCGAATGTAATGGGGGAGACCACTAATTTTTCAAAACAGCATAATCGTGTTCTGTATGTCCAAAAAGTACCATTCATTATTTTTTTAGTTTTTCATTCAGTCTATATCATGAATAAAATAATAAAATAAACGGAATTGATTTCAAACATACAATTTCATGCGCCATTTTCAAAGGTTGCTCTCATTGGTGTGACGCAGTGTGACGTGCTAGCCCGACAAGCTCATCGACCTTGAGCTGACCTATCATAGATAACTGTTCCATGTAAATCTTGCTGGGTTGCCGCACCAAAAATTACCAGCAACAAATATGATGAATATCTCAATAAATCAGCATATATCAGAAAACATGATCAAATGTACTTCTCCATGTCTTCCTCAGTAGTCGATAATGTACTGTTCTATATTCCTTTTCGACATATGATCCTATAAAAAAATTGTCTTCTTTGAAGTCGCATTCACAAAACGAGACTTTTGGTCAGTTCAGACATTTCTGCCATCCCTTACCTCGGCCAAAAATTTGGATTTTTTCAATCTGCGAGCGATGTCAATATCTGAAAATGAGAATCGTTTTGTCCGACTACGATGATTATTCTACATAATTAATCATGTTTATATAATATGTGATAATTTTCCGTAAATATCATAAAATCATTTCGTTCACAATTTCAATAATCTTTGTGGATTGAAATATGTCATAACATATACCGAGTGTCCCTACAGTGCGCATTTGTTCGATAAGGCTGATTTATTTGAAAAAAGTCTTATATAAAAGTTACGCGGCACCAAGGTTAAGTTTTGAAAATAATTCCAGATTGACAGGGTATTGCATTTTTCCGTAATAACAAAAGCAGTATATTTTTCAATGTAGCACCCTGTATATTTCATCACCATCGAAGTCAGCGTTGAATTCTGCGCCCAGTTTCATGTTTTTTTTTTCAAAAAATACGACGTTAAACCAAAACGAAAAATAATTTGACGAAAACTGGTGGACCATAAATGCTGCCTAAAAACCGTTATCCATGATAATTTGAGTGAATCCATTCGGTAGGTATGAAGGTCTCATTTTGTATACAATGTATTTTTTGGATAAGCATCAATTCGGGAGATTTCAATCAGATAAAACTTAATTTTTTCAAATGTATATTATTTCTTCATATTGTAGAGTTATTTCATGCCTTCCCTCATAATTTTATAATGTACTCTCTGAAATAGGTTGTTCCTGAGAAAATTGTATTTTCAGTTTTCGAGTAAAATTTTTTAATGTTTTTAACAAGCAAGCACTTTGGGACGTATATATTTCATGATATATAAAAAATGCTAAACAAAAATAATGTTTATCTTCAATATTCACTTATTTCATTTACCACATGTACCATTTTCATTACTTGAATTCTTTATTGATTTTTAGATCCATCAAAACTCATTTTGGATTTATATAGATTCGCTTTCTGGAGCTATAACCTATATGTGAATACTGTTTTGGGTCAGTCCCGTTTGTGTTCCCCATGTATAAATAAATAAATAAATAAATAAATATAATCTTGTGCAATGTAATCAAATAGATAACGCAACATTTCATTTACTTATCCCGTCTGATTCTATGATCCGACGAAGGGTGTGAGGAAAGAAGGCGCGCTCGAAACTCGTAAACAATTATGAATTTCGATGAAATAAAAAATAGTCCCTTTTGTCGGTCAGTCGGCTCGAGAACAAAGGGTGAGACGGTGCCGCCGTCTTCGCGCCTTGTCTGTCCCACTCCTCGTGTCGTCGCACTTTCCCAACACGCGTCTTTTCGGGCCCGCAGAAAATAACTCGTGCATCCAAATCGAACCAACTTGATTTCAAAGTACGCAGGAAAGAAAGCTCTACAACTTTTATTCGATTATTTTTTTCGTAAAGTACATAGTTTTCGCGTAAACGCCCAAAAACCAGCAATGAGGGGCTGTTTTTGCGATTTGCAAATTTGTTTATAACGTCTCCACAAACAATATATCAAAAAGTTAACCTTTATTGCGACAATGCGAACTTTTCGAAATTTTATTGGACTACAAGTAATTCAGGTCAAGCAATAATCATATGTACAATGTTGACCAAATTGAGCTCTAATACATCTAAAAAAAACTTTTCCTCTTCTTTCTTTATAATTCAAATGAATAGCGTGACAGCCAAATTAGCAGTAAAAAGAGCTAACTTCTTTGTTGTGGATGCAAAGATAGTAACTCCATCTGGTGGTTGATTCCAAAAGCATGATAAAAATATTTCCAAATTTTAACATTGACGTGCACATCTTATTATAGCTTATCTCTGGCTCAAATAGAGATGTCGAGCTTCTCCTTGACCAAGCAGAGAATTTGATATTCGAAGCGGAGGCTTGGTTTTCTGCAAACAATCTGCAAAAATATAGAGACAAGACAAAACAAATTCTGATTTCTAGTAACAACCAGGTCAGGGTTGGAGGACACTGTAAACTGCTTGGGATTGTTGTGGATGACTCTCTGGATTGGTCACACCACGTGGAAATGCTTAGTGCCAAACTTTCAAAAATTATTTTTTTGCTTAGGCAACTTACACAATGCCTCAATCCAAGTATGTCTAAATCTACATTTATGAAAAACATAGTCGTCTATTTTTTGTGGAATGACCCTCTAATATATCATAGAAAATATGAATTTTTTAACTTTCTTTCAGTCTTCTCTAACACGAAATATTCCATTTCGCATTTGTTGCAACTTACCTAGCAACCGATGCAGAAATGAAATTCTGTACAAAATGTGCTTGTTTATGATTGAAGTTACGGTAATAAAATGAACATTTATCGAGGTTGTCGTAGAAAGTCACCATGCTTATTTGAAACACTCTGTATAAATGAAACTCAAACCATTGAGGAGATCGAATGAAACCCTACAACTTATGTATTCAACATTTTTTTGTAATATGTAGAATAAAGAAGTTACAGGGGGGGCGACGGAATTTTGGTCCTCACTGTATATCTACAATTGAAAAACTAATTTCATTTCTATAGGAAAATCTTCACTCATCTCGATTTCTTGAAATAATCAGATCTTCCAAAAATATCATATGGGATAAACTGAAATGAGACACGTTTCCTCAAAACGATACAAATAATAAGTGAATTTCGAGAGATTATTGTCAATTTAGAAAAAAATATAATGTTTCGATTAGATCGATATACACTCATTTCAAGATTTTCAAGTTTCTTGTTTCGGACTAGTTGAGATCATTCAAGAAATATAAAGTATTAGGTTAAAACGAGATATGTATACTTAAATCAACTTGGTGATATTCTCCATAAGAAATATTTTATTTCTCACTTCGAAGAGGTAGCCAATTTCGAAATGACTATCGCTCAGCTTGTTTCAATATATTTTGGTTTCAGACAAGTTATTCGAGTATTCTATTTCAATAAATGATTCCTTCAGTTGAATTAGTGATTTTTTATCTGAAAAAATAATTTCTTCACCAGAAATAATATTTTCAAAGAAGATTGCTGTTTCTTTGAAAAATTTACTTTTTACTGTGTAGTAATTTATTGATGTTCAGTGACAGTTTAGTACTATAATATTTTTGGTATTCGTGAATATTCGATTGATTGCTTAGATTTAATTGGAAGTAGAAATGGAGTTAAGTGCAAAACAAAGAATTGAAATACTTATGATGATTGGGTATGGAGACAGATCGCGAACTCATGAGCTCATGACTTATGAGCACACACAAAACTATTGTATTTTTGTCCACCCTGTACCAATTGGAATCAACATGTGATACATTTTTGGAATCAGCTCAGCTAGAGTAATCCGAAAATTGAGACAAAGTGAGGGTGTTCCATTTAAAAAAATGACGGTGAAGTCATTACTCGAACGTAATTCACCCTGTATATTAGATTATCATTTTAAAATTCGGTAGATTAACATAAAAAATCGATGTCTTTCAGGATTATTTGTTAAAATGACCTGTTTAGCTAAAATTGAATTTGTTCCATACTTTACGGACAAAGTGTAGAAATATATATCCTACCATTCCACACGAAGAAATTAACTGCAACAATTTTGGTTATATAAATGTCAACAGAATTGGTCATGGCCTTCAAATTTCAAATATCTCGAAAACAGTTGGATTTGTTGTATTTCGAAAAGAGCATCTTTTTCATGTAATTTCCATCCCTCTATCGAATGCTTTCATTTTTTGAACCTAACGAATACAAGAAAATGACGTTTATACCAATATCAGAAATGTAGAAGTGTATTCAAGAAATATATTTCAACAACAAACATTGATTCAGAAAATGTCAATCTGGTGAATTGCACATTTGGAAGTTATGTAGAGAAATTATTTCAATTCTATCCACTTTGGAAGGATATATTTTTTCAGTATACTATCACCATTAGAAAGCTCGGTTCAAATTTTACACCCTGTATATTTATATTAAAATTTCGAAGTGAGTTTCCATCCAATGTAAATTGTTAGTTTTGCAAAAACTCTGTTTATTCGAGAACAGTGAATTTGGATAATAAATCATACCATAGATAGAAAATGTTCAACCAGACAACAAAGTGTGAATGTACTTTGGAGCTCTACAAACCAGAAAATAAGTGGGTTGTTCTTAGGTTCGAAAAATTTCTGGCACGAAGAAACAATCACAACTTTCTTCCTTAATTAAATTAGTATGATACCAATTGATTTTTGGAACCTATCCTGTTTTTTTGTTGCTACTTTTATCACCACAGGCAAAAGTGACAGTGGGCCCCAAAGCAGAACCGTGGGGTAGCCCACCGAGACCAGCAGCAATAAAACTAATAAGTGAGCGCGACCAACGTAAAAATCAGTCTCCCCTCACCCCCTCTAGGCTGTTATTCGCGTCGGGGGGTGAAATTAGGGTGTCGTTAAACGTATTAGGATATTAAATTATCATGACAATGGCACAATCAGGGGTGGACCGGGTGATAAATACACGACAAACATACGGCCTCTTTGGCCACAGGGTTTTATAAGCGCAATATGCCGACAAAATCGTCGAGATCATGAATAATTCGGTGGAGGAATCATCGATAATGAAAGAGGTGTTGCAACTGGAAAGCAAGTGGAAACATATCATCATATTTATTAGACAAAGTGGTTTGCGGCCACTCTCTATTTATTTTCATTATTATTAATTAAAATTGATGGTGCCTAACTGGGAAAACAAAGATATATCAAGTATAAAAACAAAAAGAACAAAATGTAGTTTTATTTCCTTCGAAGAGATATTCTGAATAAGTATATTTCATGATTAGAATGAATCAATTCATAATGAATCAACTTAAATACTAGGTAAGATTGGAAATTTTTGATGAACGTATAGGTTTTTAACCTCTGGTACCAAATTCTAGTCTAGAAAAGTCTCAAAATTCTTATTCTTGCATATATTTGATACAAGTATTTGCTAAGAAATTAACGAAGAAGGAATATGCATTTTTATTTTATTTCAGTCTTATATAGTCTATTGAGGAATATAATTCTGATAGCTTTGGTTGCTCCTTAACACCATTAGTACAAAATAAAAAGCATCTAGCTAACCTTTGAACTTCTAATTGGTTGAGACATTGCTGGGAATATTTTGGCATCAATAATTATGGCAACACTGCACTTTCCAAAGATGCCAATTTTAGTTGGAGAGAAATTTTTGATCCGCTAATAAAATTTGTTAATTCTACTTGAAATCTTTACGAATATAAAAAAAAAACTATTATCCCCAGTCAATAGTTATCCAATTTTGTTGTATATATTTTGAAATTCGAAAACATTTTTGAAAACAATTCGAATGATCAAGTTAACCGTACTTTCTATTTCGGAGTATCATTGAAAAAATAGACAAGCAGCAACACCGCACTTCTGACGAGCTGTCACAACTATCTTGAGTAAATAAGTAGGCTATATTTGAACCAGTATTTCATTCAATTCGCTACATAATATATTTTCAATTCATTGTGTTAAAATGTGATCTTCTGATCTGATTTTTGTTTTCTTGAAAGCTAGTCCTGATATCTAGATACTATTTACAGATATTTGAAGAAATGTGTTTTCCAATTCCACGTCATGCCTTTTCATGGTAGAATATGAAGAATTAAAGAGCATGAGTCTCCACTTAAAAACATTGGTCCGTATTATTTTGGAACCCCTCGTATACCCAATTCGTATTTACCCAATTTGGCTCGATCTGTACACAAGAATTATGACGAATATTTTCACAAGCAATTAGTTTTTATGTATTTCTATCGAAGGGGACACACTTCATGCAATTACAGAAATGAAGTTGTTTCTCTTTATGGGACTACTTATATATATCGTGTATGGAAGGTCGTGTTCCGGAATAAACTAACCGGATTATTAGGGGGTAGTGTTTCGGTCACACAGAAGTTTTATTCAAGTCTAATGGCAATGATTTTTCCGAGTAATATAGACCATTTCCACTCTTTAGTGAATTGAAACGTTGCCTTTGCTCAAATAAGTTCATTCCAAACAAATACGACAATAATCATTTCTGTCGACTGTCAAAGTTTACATTTCGGACAGATGACAGTTGACAACTGACCTCAGGTAATCGACAGGTGGCTCAATTTTCTCTCTTCGCCGCCGCTGTGGATGCCGCGACGCGTGACGTATCGCCGTCGCGACGCACACACACATGTGTCGTCGGGGGCATAAATTAAGCGCGGAAAATCCGAGTTAACCGCATCGGAGGTGGCGGCCGCTACCCCCGCAATTTGCCTACGTTGATGGGCACTTCTGCACCCCCATAAATTACTTTGAATGATGCCGTTTACGACTATAATGTCCTGCTGTTTCGTAACGGATCGGACCGGAGGTTAATACGCAGGCAGAGTGAAGAGATTTAGTCGAGTCCGTTTAGTCGAATGTAGATTGGGCATGAAGTTTTGGAACTGCCAGATATTTTTATAGACAGCAGAAGATAATTTCTACGGAAACACTACATCAAGAAAAATATACAGTGTGGAACAGCCAAATGGAATAAATTCGATAACGAATAAATGAGAGCGTGTTGGGAAAAACGCTTGGACACGTCGATTTGTATTTTCAGATGCGCATTTAAAAGAATGGAGAAGTTTCCTTATGACGAATTCTCATCAAATAAGTACTCAACTATTTAGTTTGATATCTCTACTTTCTAGAATGACAATACAAATCATTCAACTCCATTCTATTTTCAAAATAAACCAATTTATAAATTTTGAGGCGTGAAACTGTGACGTACTTAGTGAGTTTAGAGTGAATATAGCTATCTTAAGTTTCATAACCCATAACACATAACCACATTTAGCTGTCAACGTGTTATGTTATGGTGTAATCCGGATGATCGCGGACGAAATCTACGAATGCATTTGCGGCGCGCAATTGCCAGATCTACCTTTCTATTTTCATGAAAATAAATTGAGCGCTGTTCCGACAATTCAAACACAAAATTATATTGAAATAATTCACTTCAAGAACAAATTCGATTCATTCATTTATTTTCTATTCAGCCATAGCCCTCAATTATATCATCGCATTCATATATTTTTGCGTGTTATGTGCTAGTTATATTTCATAAGACATAATATATGATATTATATCACGAAAGGTGAACAATCCATGATTTGGTATTGCAAAATCCACGACATATTTTACCAAGATATTCTGGTCAGTTTTTCCGAATATTTAGAATAAATTAGAAGCAGGGCAACACTGTACTTCCGCACGCAAAATCTCAATTTGTTCCTGTGTGAACCCGGTTTTTCACTTGGTACGTCATCAGAATGGTGGAGGAGCCAAAACTAGTTTTTCAAAACGAAATTCTGGAATCAAATTCGATCGCACAAAAAAAAGAAAAAATACGGGTGTAATAATTTTTCATATATTTTATGGAAAAAATAAAATCTCAATATTGGAAACTTCCTCATTATATGTATAATGTGTGTCATGTGACAGTGGCCGATATCAACTTTCTTATTTCAAATACAACCCCCTGTATATTATTAGTTTTTTGGATTCTTCAGAAAATTCTAGACATGTACAATCATTGTTCATGTACAATCTCCCATACCCATTTTCAATTGTTTCGGTTCCTTTCTACTGATATGAAAAAAAGAAAAATACAAAAACAGTTTTGTTTATTCTCGTATTCATTGAAATTGATGTATTTTTTGCTTTTTTCACATTGGTTGTGAAATAAAATAATGTTCTTCTTTCAATGTTATTTTTTGTAATACATCTGAAAACACTTAATATTTCCGAAACAGTAGAAGATAGGTACATGAATTATGTCTAGAGTTTTCTGAAGAAAAATAATTATTTTTTTCTTTATGCGAATCTTAAAATACAAATGGACGTGTCCAAGCGTTTTTCCCAACACGCTCTCATTTATTCGTTATCGAATTTATTTCATTTGGCTGTTCCACACTGTAGAAAGTAGTTGGCATGTTGTGTATACTGGATGTCCCAAATCTCACCAGTAACTGCTATAAACGAAGAAAGAATGTCCGTGCTAATAAAAAAATTGTTTCACCTCTAGACCTGAAAAAAACGTCCATTTTGTGACGCACCGCAGATGCTCTATCAAGTATCAGGTAATGTTTGTTAGTTTCGTAAATATTTAAGATCCGAAACTTTCATCAAAACGCAGAATATTGCCTATTGCGATAAATTAATGACACTCTGTATAGGGTTCTGTAGAATTTCTCATTGATATTCCTGAAATGTATGGCACATGGAATCAGTTACAAAAATCACTCTGTTTCCCCTGCCGAGACCGCAATCTCCATCATTATACGTATATTATTCATTAGGGTATCCCATGACGTCACGTGGGCCTTCCAACCAATGCAAAACCCCGTTTACCGTTTACCGAAATCACATCTTCAAATTGTTCCATGCCGAAAAGGAGCATCGAGCCGTTTAGCTCGCATTATATGTGATAATCAAATGCAAATTGCAACAAATCTAAGCGGCATAGCCGAAAACAGCGCACTCTTGATGAGGCCAAATCAAATTAGAGCTAACAACGAGCGGATATCCAGAATTACGGACTCGAACTCAGGTTGGCAGCGCGCAGAATTGTTATACAGAGCGAATATAACTACTACGATCAACCAGTCAATTGAAAACAGACTCGTGTGAGTCCACTAGTATCCATTTCAACTTCTTTATTTTTTCGATTCTTCATTCAACTTCTTGGTTCCACAAAGAAATTTTTCAAGGGCGGAAACTGTCGAATTACTATTTGTTGTTAGTAATTTCATAATTTCTTTGGTTTCAGAAAGGTTCTTTTCGAGATTGTTGGTTCTATATTATTCTTGAGGACTGCAAGAAAGTGAGGTGACATTTGCGAATATTTCTGATTGATGGCAAACTGTGTGAGAATTCATATTGTTTATTCATTTATTTTTCTACTCCCCCTACAGAAAATGAGGAAACTTGTACAACTCGCCAGCTATGTAACTGTCTATTTAAGCACTGGGCGACGTAAAACTGTACGATTTAACTTTACCGTAAAAAGAGAGCACGATCAACAACCAATACGGTAGCATCTGTAAAATGAATCGCCCGACATATCACCAGAGCTTTCAGCCATGAAAACAAATGACAAGCCGCGTCGCCGATAACATTATGACATTTCAAAGTGCTATGAAAAATACACTACTTTGCATGTTGCAGTTGTAGGAAAACATATTTTTCACTAAATGAATCCTAATTTTTGATGGGAAAGAATGCGGTCGTAGAAAAAGTACAGTACACAACTCGAGTTATAAGACAATGAAGCACTTCTAGAATTACTTTTTCTAGTCGTGCGTAATATGCTTCTTGCATCTCTTGTTATGTAATATACTATTATTGATTCGCCCCTTTATACAATGTGGTGGAATGAGTAATACCCCCCTTCAATCTCCGACAGGAGTTTTTCAAAATGTTCTCCATTCACGTAGTAGCAGAATTGAGTTGTTAATTAGAATATTTTGTCCTGTTGAAGATCAAATTTAATATTATTCGTAAAAAATTAAAAATTATGATTTTTGAATTGTAATTTTGAAATCCCTTTTAATGATGTATCGCATACTATTTAAAAATATCGAGGGGGGACTGTCAAGGGGAAAGGGCGATAGAGGTGACAAATCTTTCTTCGTTGAAACACCCCGTTTAAAATGAAAATTGACGTGTCCGTGAGTTTTTCAATTTTGTCTTGAGGATTGGGAATTGAAGGGGGTAACAATTATTACACCGCATTGTATATCGAACAAATATCATGATGTATTAGGAAATATTATTCTTCCTAATTGTATACAATACATAAATAAACACTCATATATTACAAAAAAGATAAATCAAAATATATTATATTCCCACATAATATTTGAATAGAGAAAAAAGTGACCTTTCAAACGATATATTCTCGCATACAGGGGGTGTTTTTTGGGGGTCACCCCTGTCGCTTGGGTCGTACTCAGGAAATATAAATTAAATGATTTCAATTACAACATTGAATACAAAACAAAACTTATAATTTAATGATAATTTTGATGGTACATTCTTTAGGAGAGATTCAATTCAATTAATACAGAAATATAAATGCTTACCCTAAGATACACAAGGATGTCGAGAACTCAGTCTTCAGGAGGAGACCCCCGAAGACTCTCCGAAAAAACCGTCTTCAATTACTTTTATCAAATCTATGATTATAAATCAGCAACATCAGCAGAATTGCATTAGTTATTCTCTTTCTTATGATAACACACTTTTCATAATATAATTTGTACTGACCTACTTTAATCATGGACTTGTAAACAGAAGTGATTTGTTTATAACAATAATGAAATTGAATTTAGAATATAATTATACTCGGTGTTTTACTGGATTGGATTTTGAAAAATATATATCTTGACAATATCAATAGCCTATTCTTCCTGTTGGAAAAATTTGGGCTTGTATCTGTCATTCGAAGAGGGTTGAAGGTAGGGATTGCATTTTTACTTTGAAGAAAGTCAATCTATAATTTGAATTCGACCTGTTTTGGGATTTTTCATAAGTGCAGTATCCGAAATAATGTTTCTATTCCATTTGACTTTCACACTGTATATTGGATACAAATGATTGCGTATCTAGTCGTTGGAAAATTATTCATTTTGTTGATTACTTTGGGGATATTTCAATTATATCATCAGTTGTCTTGGAGCAAAATGATTGAGTGTTCCCAAAAGTTTCATGTGGAAGAAAATATGTTTGTTTTCATTTTACGACAAGAAAAATATTTTCGTCGATAAACTTGGCCGATTTTGACGAATAGTCTGAAACTATTATTGGAAGTCCGAACCCATGAAAACCAATCATGAAATCGAGAGAAGTAGAATCAAACTCATACATGGCCGTGGCTAATCGACTTTCTTTCCAAAACAACGATAAAAACGATCGAGTGTAATAGTGGGCGAACGCGAAATTCTGGCTGTAAATCTTTGCCCAAACGATCATCGTAATGTTTTAAAGGCCTCCTGCGAGATTCAGACGATTGCTTTCTGATATATGGCGATATGGGCCACCCCACGACTATAAATTGCTCGCATTAGAACGCTCAATCGGACTTCTAGAGAGAAGATTTTCCGGGTACGGAGGAGTCGTATTTTCTCCGGCTTGACGGTCGATTTGTATCGGTGAGGCAGTTAGCTAATGAGATATTTCTCTTCAGCCATATCTTTTAACTCTTTGTATCTGTGGCCATTGGCAAGTGGATAATATTATTTGAGTATTTTTTGAGGCATTTCGAGGCCACATAAAAATTCTGCCAAAGTCGTAGCTACTTTCGAACGCTCCAATTTTTTTCCATCATTAAATACTGTCGTTACGACTTTATGAGTAGAAATCTCTCATCTCATAGATGGAGTATGCTAAAATTCATCAAATCATTGATGATTGTCAATATCGATGTGGATGGAGGTGACAGGGTGGGTGAATTTCGAAATTCGTATGGGACAACTCTATGAAGTTTTCCAAATATGGAGATAGCATCCTAGTTCTTTTCTTCGAGTTCAGTTCACCAGAAAAAACAATACGTTTCAAGTGATAATTCCATAAGAAAATTACGAGAAGCATGATGTGTTGGAATTTCCTCATTGAAAGTAATTATTAGCGAATGAATTTAAGATTGCAGCGCCAATGTGGCCAGTCACAGAACCACAAAAGTTTATATTTGATAGTTTCATTGCATTAGGTTATGTGTGTTTTTTTGTTGATAAAATGTGAGTTCATAATGAAAATAAAGACATTCCAGACTTTTGCAGTGAGCTAGGGCGTCCATGTGTATGCATTTTCTTTTTTTTTTTCAAGTGGTAAGCATTATCATTTGTTTCATTCATTGTATTATATTGAAAATAATACGAGGTTAGAATACTGTTTTAGATTCGAATGGCAATATTTAGTTTGGGGTACTTTAAAGGCACAAACACTTTCAGAAGTGTTCATGAATTTGAAGAAGTTTTAAATGCTGGACATGTAATATCGTGAAGAAAATTGAATTCTTCCACTGCTGACAAGATAATGGTTTATGTTATGGAATGAATCCTGTAACTCCGCTAATAATCGAGATCGGACACATGTTCATAGGAATTTCTTCCCTTATTTTGTACCAGAGAATACGTACCTGATATATTGCCGTGCAGTTCTGAAACATCCTGTATACCGTGAGTCGAAAGAGAATACCGAGTTTTCTGAGGATGGTAGTATATATAAAAGTATAGTTTGATGAATGAAAATAAGGCCCAAAATTCGTACTGAGGAAGATATATTCTTTCGAAGTTAATGAAATTATAATAATTTCTCCGTCACTTCTAAACGGTGAAAGCCACCAGATTAAAATTTTCTGAATGAATGTTTGTTATTGCATTTCACTTGTATTCGTCATGAAAAGAGTAAAAACAGTCGATACAGGGGAGAGAATCACATGAAAGAGATGCTCTTATCGAAATCCAAAAAAATCACCATTTTCGGAATATTTTATACTCACATGATGTCAACAGACCATTTCGTCGGTAACGATATTTTGAAAGGGCATCACCAATTTATTTTTCAATCACAACTCACCCTCTAAAAACACCTTTAATAGTATTCAACTTTGAAAGAATAGTATGCATTTTGGGTCATGAGTTCATTCATCAAAGTAAACTTCTTTTTAATGCTCTATCACCCTCAAAAAGCTCGGTACACATTTTTGACTCACCCTGTATATTATCTGTCATCTCTTCACTTATAATGATATCGCCCAATTTCCTCCTGAACATGTTCCGTTTGTTCTCCAAAAATCAACAATGAAAACATGTCTCAATTCAATTTGTACCGCTCAAAACATTCATCCCCGAACATTTCATTTGAAACCCTGATTTTCTTGTAACTGGTTTTTTTGCACCTGGCAAAGTGGTCACGCCGTGTAACCACATAATAAACAAGAATAAATAAATATATTTGAGTAAATTTTTATTTTATTCCCTTCAAATAGCGCTCATAATATAAATTTGGCGATTTACCTTAGCGAAATTTTTTTTTTTTTAATCTGTGCTTCAAAGGGTTAATTAGCTCATACAGGGTCCTAAATGAAGCGACAGCAAACAGTCGCAAACATCGGCAATAATTCAAATCCCCTTTCCTCCTCGTTGTGTGCCGCCTGTCCCATTAAAATTCAATGGTTTGTTGATATTGGACCCGGTTGAAATCACCCTGTATTTATATAAGTTATATTAGCAGGTGGCCATCTGTCGCCTAGCGAGAGCATTGTGACAAATGACAATGGATCTATCACTGTGGGTGCGCTGTTTATTTTCGACTTGAGCTAATTTATGTATTATCATCGACGAATTGCCAAATGGCCGTTTGCCTTTCGGTCTACTTGATATATACAGGGCGACAAGTGATTAGCATGATTAATCAGACGACTAGGAAATCAGTAAGTGATAACAGTACGTAAGCCTTTGAAAAATGCCAACCGGTAACGTATGGAATGTTCACGTAAAATGAACATCGACAGTTGAGGCTGTGCTCGTCAAATAAAAATTTTTATAGAAGTACTATTTCATATTATTGATTCATGAACACACTTTCATTGATCAAACTTCTGGGAAGGGGGGAATTTTCTTGGGATTTGGATTCAGTCGAGACTTTTTTCTATACCGTTATATTTCTTTCATGAGACGTTTCGCTCAATGTGGATGTGGTTCTGCTTATTTATATTTTTCATCTTATTTTTAATGTTGACATGATTGATAAAGCTCATAACAATGAGCGAAACGTCTCATGAAAAAAATATAACGGTATAGAAAAAAGTCTTGACTGAATCCAAATCCCAAGCAAATTCCCTCCTTCCCAGAAGTTTGAAAGATAGCATTGGTTCAAGAAATTGCAAGAAATATACTTTCATCGATGATAGCTATAAACCAATTCAGTTCAACGTAATTTTCAGTTTTCGCCACATTTTTCAGATTATATGTTAATTTGCGTCACAACTTGAAGTATATCATTTTTTAGCACCCGTTAAAGATTAGAGAGTTGAGTACGTAAGCCATCCTAGATACGTTAACGTAGGAAAAATAACGTTCACGATGTTCACCCAAAATGGTTTTGAAGTAGTTTATCACGTTAGCACAGAACTAGCTTAGGCAGAGAAAGTATTTAGAATTCCTAATTTCCATTATGTTTCATGTAGATCTACATTATGTCCAATGTCATTCGTGAATTATCGACCTCATTTCATTAATAACACGAGTTCACGTGAGCCCACAAAACACGAAAACGTGGGAGCTTGAGGAGTGCGCATGCCCAGATGTCAGACTGAATCTTTACGTTAATATTTGTGGAACTACTTTAACTCTCTAACATGATTCTGAGTATACACGTAAAGCCACAGTGACGACGTGAACGTGGTATCTCGACAATGCGTTTACGTACATTTCAGATTACAAAAAATATAATAAAATATTGGGAAGTCTTAATGAATAGTTATCACTGAAATCGCATTAAGAATTCAACGGAGTTTTGTTTACACTTATCGAAATCCACATAGCACAAGACGTCTTAAAGACGTACGTTCTATATCTTATCTTGGTCTGAACGTCTTAGTCGCTGGATAATACGTCTTAAAGATGTCTTTCTTCAGACGTCTTAAAGACATCCGATTCTCACGTCTTAAATACGTCTTAGAGACATCGTATTGTGTCCAAATATATAAAAAAAATAACATATTACGTGTGTAGTATATAGCATGGTATAGTAGTAGGAGTCGGTATTATCCATGATTCATTTCAATAATACGATCATTATAGTTGAAAGAAATTATGGACGCACTCGACAATGCTCGTGCGCTTGTGTTGTGTCAACCAACCAACGTCCTCTTCACCCTCCTTGCTCTTCAACAACTAGTATGCTGTATTTTGATCTGATCAATCATAGATCATGATATGACACTGTGATCGTTTGTTATTTCCATTGAACTGAAATAGTATATTGTGTATCTAGTGCGTGAAGTATACTTTTTTACGCGAATGTGGAAGTTTGTGGAACGAGCCGCAGGCGAGTTTCACAATTCGCACGAGCGTAAAAAAGTCTTCACGCACGTGGTGCACACTATACTTTTTCTACGACCTTTTACTTAGAGATTGATCTAAAGGAAAATTTCACTAATTTTCTTTATTACAATAATAAACTGGAACTGTCACATTTGTCAATTTCTTTCGCCACCGCTACCTAGACCAGCGACCGGTATGTGAATTTGTATTGACTCTTATGGCCCCGGTGCGTGAAATAAATCCCATAAGAAAAGCATGGCATTTCACACACCGATTCGTGAAATAAAGCTTTACACATTTTTACCGATGTGTGACGTTAGTAATTCACATACGGGAGTAGAAAAAAGTATATTCAGTTATTTCTCAACCTATCTGTAGCCTGTGCTAGTGTGCTGTGAGTGTCACTTCTGTCAACTTCTTTCGTGTATTAGATCATACGGTTCTACAAACGGGTAAGTCGTCGAATCTATTTATTTTCCTCCCATGGGGATTTTTTACTTGAAGAATACCTAATTTCCAATAATATCAACGTCCCCATGATATTTCATTATCAATTATATTTTTAGATGCTGCAGAAAGAGCTAACATGTTCCAAAATAGAACAGACACTGAAACAGCTATGCAAACGTGGCTTAAGCGAGCAAGTGACAGAAAAAACAGCAGACTGAATAAAACATAAAATTATAAACAACAGTTTATTTCATTGGATTACGTATTCCTTTTGAGTAAATATTTTTCTCAAATTAAAATATATTTTTATTCAAAGACATCACTTCAACCAATTCCCATAGATAAGATAGATGAATATGAAACCCAGCTACGAATAACGTATTTTTCATGTCTTTTGTAAGCCTGTACAAGACCAGAAATGGACCTTATGAAGACGTCTCAAATACGTCGTGATTTTTAACATCCGGCCTAAAAAAGACGTCTTATAGACGACTCTAAGGCGTATATGGACGTCTTTGAGACATCGTGAACGTCTGAAAAAGACATCTTTAAGACGTCTCGAAGATGTCTTTGTGCTATCTGGGAAGGTTGAAATAACATTATAATACAGTAGCTTAATGAATTATCGATTATCAACTAAACTTCATTGAACACATAAATACAGTCTGCACCAAGTCATCCAAAGTATTGGGATTTTTATTAAGAAACTGCCGGGACTTTTCTGCACCCTTAATCAAAACTGTTCACTGTGTTATTGTTAGATCACATCTTGAGTATGCGAATATGGTCTGATCTCCTATTTATTTAGTTCATGAAATTACATTAGAGATGATTCAAAATAAATTTTTGAGATTTTGTTCTTACAAACTATTTCAACTGATAGAAGATTATAATTCCTCTTCCTTACTTCTTAATCTGAGTTTATCTACACTAGACAAAAGAAGAACTATTTCTGATTTGTGCTTCATCTTCAATTTACTGAACGGATTGATTGTGTGCAATGAGCTTCTGGAACTTGTTGAGCTGAATGTACCTTTTAAACATATAAGAAATCCTATATATTCCTGGTAAATGCTCACAGAACTAATTATGGTAAAATTACTCCTCTAGATAGAACATTAGACACGGTAAATAAGCACAAAATCAATGTATTTGGTATTAGTCTAACACAATTCAAATCTTCCATAAATATAAATCTGTTCTCTATGCTTAACCTTCAATTTCTGTTTCATTATTAGGAGCTATGTAAACTTTTATATTCACAATTTTAATTGTAATATAAATGTAGGACCTTATTCATGATGTATATATAAACTGTAATGGGGTTTTTCCCGTATGTTAAATGAAGAAATAAATGAATTTTTTTTTCAATTTCGTCTAGAGAATTATGAATGATACTTATGGCATTTTTATTCGATGATGTTTCATACTGTTGAATCTGATTTCTTTTTAACTAAATTGAAATCGAAACATATTCATATAGTATACGTCCCAGGATAACTTCAGAATAGCATTTGTAGAATTCATACTTCACTACCAACAATATCATTGTTGTGTAATTTCATTTCTGTGACACGAGATGCGTTTCCAATATTAAGTCACCAAATTGGGTACAGAAGTTCCTGTGGCCTACGACCATATACTTTGATTTTATAGAACGTCATCCACATCGATTTTCTTTAGTTCAGTGACTGTCATGAAGTTTGTCGAAACGAGTTTTTTAATGAAGAATGATGAAGGTTATGATTTCATATTTATCACCAAAATCAAATGTTTGCATTATCGAGATAGCAAAGACTTCAGAAAAATCTGATTCGATGCTACAACAATAATCAATTCCCGTTATCATTCCACATCTAATCCCAGTGACTTTTCATTATTGCTGTTGTGAATAGCGAGTCCAAAATTCAATTAAATAGGCGATTGGCTAAGCCGTGATAATGACACTATTTCCAAATTATTATCTCAATCCAAGACATATGGCGGATAGAATTATCGAAATAATTTGGAAAATTTCATATTATATATGATGCGAATGACAATAGATGTTCTAGTCTGTTTATCTATATAATAAATTGTTAATTATCGTGAAATTTGTGCCATCGATAATGGAATAATTAATATTTGCCCGTGGCAAATAACGAAAAAGAGGATTAGGAGTGAGATACAGTATCGGATAGAATATATCTTGGGTATAGACGGATTAACATGGAACGCAATTATTATAATACCATATGATCGAAACAGACGAGCATATAAAAGCTACACTTGTATGCACGTATGTTTGTTAATGAATAACTCTGGACCATTTGCCGAACGAGTAAAGGCGCAAGTTTTAGTCAACGCGAAACGCCGGTGTCTTCGAGCCCACTAGGGGGGCGGGAGGTTGATGTAAGGGGGGCATGCAGCTGTTTCCGAATTGTGGTATTGATTATATATTCACATTTTTGTAGTTTTGTATTTTTATACGATTCGTTTTCATCAAATTTAAAATTATAATTTCTCATCAAAAATAATTATTTTCTCATGTATATTTTTACATAATATTGTATATTACTGGATAGCCCATTGAATGAATCAGTGGAATATCCATGAAATTAGATTGCTAGAAAAACTAAGAGGACACTGGTACAAAAAGATATCATCTCGTAAAGTGGTCGTTTCGAAAAGAAATCGTAATGCTCTTCAAAAGAGACAATTATTCATATCCACCCATTCACCCCATACACACAAATAATGTAAAAAAAAAAACAAAAAAAAACATCAATTTCAATGTTATAGATGTTCAAAATGTGAAATTTGTGAAATAAAAAAATATTCTTTTTTTATGTTAATTTTTGTAATACATTTGAAAACACTTAATATTTTCGAAACAGTTGAAGATAGGTATGAAACATTGCACATGAATTATGTCTAGAATTATCGGAATAATCCAAAAAACTAATAATATACAGGGGGTTGTATTTGAAATAAAAAAGTTGGTATCGGCCACTGTCACATGACACACCCTATATATATATATTTTTTTTTGAAAAATGCGCATCTAAAAATACAAATCGACGTGCATAAGCATTTTTCTCAACATGCTCTCATTTATTCGTTATTGAATTTATTCCATTTGGCTGTTCCACACTGTATAAAAAATGCTTATTCCTTTTCAAATATTGAAATGATTTAGGACATTCAGTTCACGATGGTGATGGAAATAAAATTCTAGAATATTCTCATATTTTCATATGGAACCAAGTTTCATCAATGATGAATTTGATTCAAAATTCGTGAAATCTGGACAAATCTCCGATAACCGATTTGCAGTGTTTCCGGTATCCAGTTCTCCAGAAACACCTCCATTCCGACCAGTTAATCCACAGATAGAGAGAGAGAGAGAGGAGAGTCTGGGGAAAACGAGGGAGTAACAGAGCCGCCCCAGCTTAATGTAGTGCTGATCATGTTAGAATGTGTTTACAAGCCCAATTTACAATCGTCCTGCTCGCCGCCTGCGACGTTCGTCAGTCGTCCATCTGTGTGTTTGTCTTGCGAATAAGATGACGCAACTCTCTTCTCCTATATCGATCTCTCTCCATTCCTCTTTCTTTCTACAGTTCAGAAAAACATATCTGAGGTACAAGCAGAAATCCATGAAAGTAACAAGGAGTGTATGGGTTTCTTCTCACATACCACATCCCTCCAACTCCTTGTCAAGTGACCACGTCACAGCAGAGGGCTATTAGGGAAGAAATCGTAATAATCTCTGAATTTTGTGCAACTTATTCTTTATACTCTCAGTATTGAACTTGAGGTTGTATTATACGACAGATCTTCGTCTGATGGCAATTAGGATGGGTTCAAAACTACCTTTTTATGTTTTGTATCTGTTCAATTGTCAGTATTCAAATGGAAATTGATGAAATGGTGGGCATCATCAATGGAATGAGAAAATAAAAAATCATCTCAAAATGATTGCGAGGACAGGTAAGAGACAACAACGCGAATTTTATGCCGACGTCTCGTCTATATATTCAGACTTCTTCAGGAGTTGTCGACCACAAAGAACCATTTGAAATTTTCGCATCTCAACTATTGTATATTCCTATTATACTACTACCACCACAACTCGATGAAATAATAAACAATTTATTTCGCTTAATACTGATTATCAGACATTGAAAGCTTCTAAGAGACAATAATCGAAATGCGAACATTCCAAATAGTTCTTTGCGGTTGACAACTTTCGTAACTTTTTGTCCTGAAGAAGTCTGAATATATATAGACGAAACGTCGGCATAAAATTTGCATTGTTGTCTCGTACCTGTCCTCTAACCCACGAAATTATTATGAGATATCAATCCAAGGACAAGGAACCTCATCAACATAATAAATTATTGGGAAATTTTTACAAAAACTTATAGTCTATCCAAATAAAAGAGGCCATCGTAAACGAACGTACTAATGCGTGATCGTGTTTTAATTCCTATTGGTCGGAATACCATCTGCAGAACCATATTAGAGTCACGAGCTATCATTGTGTGTTATGTTGATTGAATCATTAAAAGAAAGATTTCTTGAACGAAACTTTGATGTTAAAATGAGATGAACGATATAGGATGAGTGGGTAGTTGAATAAAAAACCAAAGGTAAATTCTTGAACTTGCATCAAGTTTTTTGTGGAACAAATATTCTTGTGTGGACACATTGGAAATGTAGCAGAAGGCCTTTGGTGATCAAACTATGACAAAAAAAACCGTTTATAAATGGTAAAACAAGTTTTAAAAGGGCCGAGAACGCGTTAAGGACGAACCGCGCTCTGACGCCATCAACGTCTACTGAAGAGGGCCATCCAAAAAATAAAAGATTTGGAGCTTGAAAATCGTCGATTAACAATTAGAGATCTAACTGTTGGAACATCATTTGGCTCAACCCAAATCATTTTCTCGGGCGAGCAACTATCACGATAATGCACCATGTCGTACTCCATTGATTCTTTATGACTTTATTGCCAAAAACTTGACTCATATCCTTCCGCAAACACCGTGTTCGCCTGATTTGACTCCCAGCGACTTATAGCTTCATCATCATTCATTCATCAAACTCAAAAGGCCAATACGGAGACGCCGTTTTGACACGATTGAGGAGATAAAAACCGAATCGAAGAAGGTCTTACCGGAAACAGATTATTCCAACTGTTGGAAAAAGTTTTATCAAACAGGAACAACTTTAAAGGAGATTGAATTGATTAACAAATTTTTAAACAGTGGTATTTTAATCGTTTTATATAAGGTTTGTTCCAACACATCTTAAAACCGTCCCAATATGGTCACGCTCATGCGCAATTTATTTAATCTGTTCCAACCGAGAAGTGATCGTAATCTGACCATCAACTTTTTGTTCCAACCAAAATCGTGACCGTCCGAAGCATGGTTTCAGGGCGGTAATTTCGGTACATGCTCAAAATTGAAAACTGTTTTGATTCATGAGTATTGACACGCGCATCAAGAAACTCTTTGCCAAAACAATAGGTTAGCTAACCTAGCTTTCTGTTTGGGTATTCATTTACTTTCATTTGTGTTAATGATAATTTCTTCCGTTCGAATCAAATAGGAAAAATTGAATATGAGTGACGATGGAGATACTGATTATACGAAACAAGTGACGACGATTTTGATATTCAGTACAATGAAACGAGGGTAAAAAATCGTAGAATGTTCCATTTTCATATTATTTTAATTATTGTAACCAAAGATTATTCCTAAACAAAAGAACAATAACCTCAATCTTGTAGAACGTGGGTAGCCAAAAACCGCCAATAAAACCGATCCAACCCTCGAACGTTTCTGTACCGTCACGAAACTATGCGAAGTTCGCGCATGCGAATTAAACGAATCCGAAACGGCCACAAGACAGTTTCGAAACCATACAGAAATGTTTGTTGGAACGAACCTAATATATCTATGTAAAACTATACCAATTTGGTACAACTAATCAACATTGTTTTCTCCCAAAAACGAGTTTCATCGATTGCCGCGTGTCTAACCAGAAAAACATTTTCCCCGTGTAGCGTACCAGCGGGCAGTAGTTAATTCCAGCCCAACCGATCCCATCTCATAAAGGTTCATTCGAAATCTTTTCCGGGCCTGAGAATGAAAATGATCACCCTGTAACCTCTCCGCCGCATCTCTAATTCAAATCGCGTGTACCCCGCTTAAAACAAAGCCGAATTTCGGGGGGACCAAATCGAATTACCGTTGCGAGGAGAGACAGAGACAAAGATAATGTATAGAGCGAGAGAAGGATAAAAAACATTCTACAACACATCCCGAGCTCTCCGGAAAGGGATCTCCCAAATCAAGTTAGCTAATTGCAGGGGGCATCGGAGAGTGGAGAGAAAAGGGGGAAGGGAATAGTCCCCCAAATCGCCTGATGGATATGCCTTTAATTTGGCTACGCAAGGCGAGTAATGTTTTTGGGATGGCGGGAGTTTTTGTGCCTGCTTGCCGGAGGTCTGGCAATAGATTATTGTGGGGGGTACGGTGGGGCTTATGTCCCCAAAATAGAAGATACACACATGGAAAAAGTTACTTTATTCGCTGGAATCTAGTATGGTTTCAAAACCTTCATGATCTGAAACTAAATAATTATGTAAATTGAAATAATTGTGAAGAAGAATAGTTTGTGAGAATAATAAAGTACTACCGATAGAAAATATTACCATATAGTATTTCAGTTAATTTGTTCCATACTGTTCGTATTCAATTTGTTGCTTGTTAATGTACATTCATCACATTTATTTTTCTTGAAAGGATACATTGTACTATTTTTTTTATATTTTGAATGATTATAATAAGAAAATACATCGACTTACTCGTTACGAAAATATAAGATGATTTCATGTTCCTAGAAATTCATCATCATAAATCATTTATTCAAAACATGCCATCTGAGTGGTTGGATTCATCATTTGATGACATCACATCAACTTCTAGTATTCAGTATGGTTATTATCTCTTCTTTATTTAAAAAAATCAAATCAAAGACGACCATCAATGAATGACATTATCATAATTATCAAAAAGTACAAAGAATGATCGATCTCCATTCTACTTCAGCATTCTCATAAAGACATAACCAATTTTACGTATACAGGTTGTCCGTTTTTTGAGTGCCACTATGGGGATCTCGCTTATCTTAAGAGATACGAAGTTGCGTATTTTTGTGCTGAATAATGATATGTAAAGACATTCTGAAGACGCTAAAAAAACAATTTCTTTTTAAACTTCTTCAAGATGAATTAATTGTACAGGACATTTTTAACTAAAACCTGTATTCAGTTTTCCATGGGGTTTTTCATTATGGCATTGTCATTTTAGTGATTCCCAAAATGGCAGAGTGATGCCTGTCAACTTCATTTTTTTTATGAACGCCAATCTGAATTTCAACATTTTCAGATAATGTTTTCGATTCTCTCCATAACGAAGAATGATACATGGTGGTTCAATATCACAAAATCATTAAAAATTTTAAATATATTTTTGAAAAATTCGTGATATTGAGAATTGTAAGGAAAATTCAAGATACTAAAGTTTACAGGTGTTTCTTCGCCATTTTGGGAATCACTGAAAAGGTAATACCACATTCAAAAACTCCACAAAAAATTGTCAGAATGAAGTTAAAGTTGAAAATGTACACAAAATCAGGAATTTTCGTTTTTTCGCAATATCTTTTCAGATTATTTTTCAGTACAATAATGAGCAGATTTGTCCAAATTTAACCAACTTCGACCTACTTGAGATAAGACAGCCTGTTTCCCTAATTTACTGGAAGTGTTAAAATACATTTCAGTTTAATTTGTATAGTGTCAAGTTGAATAGATGTTTGTCGGTTTTTATCGATCAGAAACGATCAATTTAAAATGAATCAATTCAATGTATATGGAACTGGACACAAATGTGGAATGGATATGTGATGTGAATCCGATTGTGTTTTCATAGGGTCTGTTGTCATCCTATTGACATGATGTATAGCGAACATACATAATTTTTCATGGCAGAAAAGCTAATGTAAATATTTTTCAATCAGATAAGGCCTCAAGAATCAATATTTATTTTCGGCATGTTTTCCAATACTAGTCAATCATTATTGCGAATTCCAAAGTTGTAGAACAGTTATTCAATGAGGAGCCTTCATTATAATCATGTAAGTTCTTTATTTCTGCAAATAATATTCCAATAAAAAATTTAGTTTAAGATTGATTAATATCGATAGTAGTTACTGATTGGAAAAAGCATCATGGAATCGTCCTAGAAAAACCATAACAGTTAGTAATTCCAATTGAAATTTGAATGTCTCGAATGATTTTTATCAGTTGAATTTTACCATAACAATTGAGGAAACTGGAAATGAGAACGCAATGAGATCTGTTCAGTTCCATGAAACCTGTAGATAGTGTATCAAAAATTGGTTTCCGTGGTTTTTGTGGCTGTTATTCTAGAATCAAATATTCTGCGACGAAAAGATTAAAAAAATCCCATGAGAACGAAACTTATCACGTCCACTATATGGTAAATGGTTCAGAACTGAATTTAAAATCAATGATAAATAATAATAAGTATGACTATATCATTAGCTGATATAACTCAATGGAAGCACACAGGGTGTCCTAAATACATATCAAAACACATAAACATACAAACAAAAATAGATAAAATTCACTATTTCAATATTTAAAATCTCATGGTTTATTTTCCTCTCACTTATGATGAGTTATGATTACTTTTTTTCCATTACTCATTCAGAATGTCGATACCATTAGGAATGATCGATTATCTAGTACGAATTATCCAATATTCGTCGAATAAATTCCAGAAATGTATTTCATGTAATTCGAAGAAAACGAATGTGATCACTTCACTGATGTAACGCATCCACCAAAATTTTGAATTTCTGTACTCTTGGAATACTATGTTAAAAAAATACATGAATACATTGAATAAAAAAGCAATGGATCACTAAGTTTTTCAATATTCTATGAAACGTATAAAATATTCGATAGTACATTCAAACGAATTCATGATGAAATAATAAATGGAAGTAATCACAATTCATGAACTGTGGCATTGAATTGATCATCGGTTCATAAAGTTCTGAAAATATACTGGAATATGTTATTCTGAAAGCTACTGTGAACTGAAAGGGTTTATTTAATTTTCAAGAAAAATTTTCTAGGAATATGAACAAATTCAAATAGAGACTGAATTTATCGACATAAAAATGTATTAATTCTTACTGATCAAATATAGAAGAAAAAGTACAAAAGCAACAAATGAAAAAAAGAATTGTCTTCAACTCAGGCTTGTCTTGAAATCAACTTAGCCCCTATCAGATATACTGAGTGATTTTCGATCTCTTCGGAAATTGCCTTTTGCAAAATCGAAAAGAAGTTGGAAGTTGTATTCTTCATAAAATAAATAGCGTTTTGTATGACATCTCAACGTGTCTTCCATTCTTTTCATTGCACAAGATGGTTCGTACATGCATTTCCATTGAAATATTCCTTAACATAATTAGCGAAATTTTGCAGCACATTATTTTATTGCAAAACAGTTTCTCTGATTTTTGTTATAATAATTCATTTGCAAAAATCGATCGGGAATTTTTAAGTCATTTGAATGAGAATCACACAGTTATGAAAGGTGTTTTACCAACGAAATCCTCTTACAAACGAATTCAATGAAATATAAAGAATAATTGATAGTTTTGTCAATCGCTGAGGTGATCCTAAAAAACAGACAGTGTTTTCAAATCCATTCCTGATATTTGTAATCAATTGAAGGAATTGGAAAAATTGGTTATAGTGAGTTTTTTCTCACATTCACGATGTTCATTGAGCTTCAACAAAAATATTTTTGGAGAATTTCATCCAGAATGTTACTTATATTTCAAGATATATAACTTTCAACATTTTTTTAATATTGGAGAAGGTAATTTTAAAGAAACTGAAAATCACCCAGTCTATATGATGGGGCTAAGACGAGTTTATGACAATTCTTGTTCTTTCAAAAAAAATACAAAGATTTTTTGATTCGTTGCGTACTTCATGAATGTCACTGTATTTTTTTTGGTATCGTATACCACAATTTTGTATTTCAGCAAGAAATATATACAGGGTGTTTCAGAATTGCACGGCAATATTTCGGGTACGTATTCTCTGGTACAAAATGAGGAAAACATTTCTTATGAACATGTGTTCGATTTCGATTATTGGCAGAGATACAAGGTGTTAATACGAAGTGCCAATAAATCATGGATTCGTCGTGCTCAATATTGCTTTCAACAAAACGGAGGCCACTTTGAACAATTCCTCTAAACATTTGTTAACAATTTTTTTTTCTATTCAATGTTGATGCTTTAATTAATGTCAAATATCAAAATAGTATAAACATTTCAGAGTATGTAACTTTAATTTACAAATTAATTAATTCCTGAACGGAATTCGACCAGAAGTCAGGAGAGACAAAATTTAGGTAATAGGTTGAGGAACATGAGAAATATATTGAAATTCACCAGTGGCGTACGAGTAAGTTTTTCTTAAGGCTTTTATGTATCGATACCTCGGAAAAGGCAACACCCTGTATGGTATTTGGAAAACATTCACTTTCATATTTAGCAACACCTATTGTTTGATACTCGTACAGAATTTGAAAGCTTTATCTGCAGTAGATCAAGCCCAATAAAATGAAATACTTATTATTCTTCAACTTTCAACACCCTGTGACTGCGCTAATAATCGAGATCGGACACATGTTCATAGGAATGTTTCTCCTCATTTTGTACCAGAGATTACGTACCTGGAATATTGCCGTGCAATTCCGAAACACCCTATTTAATATTTCCCGCAGCAGTGAAGCAAACAAGAACCCATCTCAAAACTTACGAACCAAAAACCACCCAACTCACCTGTCAAATCCGGTAACCTCGGATAAAACATTCCCGTCCTGGCGAACCACTCGAGCTGCATCTGGTGCAAGTGATTCTGGTTGTGGTGGCCGACTGGTAAATGCACCTTTTGCACCTCCAACGAGTGGAACGCAGATCCCTGTCCTTGGTGATGCCCCTGGTACCCGTAGAACCCACCGCTGTTGGGGTATATGTGGTTCATAAGCCCGGGCCGAGGCACGAAGGCTGCTGGGGGCAGTTCCTCGCTCCCCGGCGATATGGGGGGACTCCTGGAGCGCGTGGAGCTGGGGGACATGCTCCTGGAGGTGGCAGGCGAAGGAGGCTCGTTCCTGGAGAGCAGGGCCTCGATGCAGAAGGAGGGCTTCATCTCTTGCGGCAGCTTAGTGTCCATGTTCAACGGCTTGGTTTGGTATTCCATGTCTCAGCCACCTGTCACTCGCGAACTAACACCGACGCATCAAGTGCGCGACAACAGTGTGCGATTCGAAACGTATTAATGCGGAGCATTACAACGACATTAAAGTGTGCGCGTGGCGCGACGACAGCGATTGGTCGGAGAGAGTGACGGCCACGCCTCCTACCCTAATGTTGGCAGTTAGTTGCGTGGCAACGGTGGGGCACTTTTGATAGGATTCCGGGCTTTTTGATTGTCGGATTGGAGTGTTGATTGCGAGCGGCGAGAGCTTCTTTTTAGACGATTTGTTTGGATTGCCGAGGCGATATGGATCGCGATTTCGGTGGTGTTTCGAATAAGGGAGGTACGTACGTACGGGGGACGGTCCAAAAGTGGAATTCACACAGATAATGAAGACAAATAACGAATCAGTTGAGATTTAAAAGTTGAAAACTCGGTTGTGAATCGACATTTTGACAGACAAGACATATCGGATCGCTTTTATGCAGAATTAGCTAAAATAACTGGACTTCTTACTCGTTCAACTTAATTCATACAGGGTGATTCATGGGAAAATGGGCATAAAGGTATTTTTTTGAATTTTGTTCCACCTTTTCATTGAAAAAATTTATTTAGACTCAAATCAACAGGTACAAGAATGGTATGCGGAAGTACCAAACGTATAAAGGAATATTTTTAGAATACCTTTCGCCTTGTCTTTCTTGAATAAAAGTCACACCTTTGCGGAATGTGATTTCTTCTCATATCATCATTTGTAGCATGATGAATAAATGCAATCTTCATCATACATACGGGGTGTTAGTAACTGGTTATTGAAATAGCACTTTGTCCCAAATAAGAACTGTTGAATTATTTTACATCAAGATTGTGATCCAAAATTTAGGATATCATGAAATGGTTAGTAATTTGATTGATTAAAAGTGAAAGATCAGTATTTAGAGACATAGAAGTTTTTGAAATTTGGTACCACCTTTTCATTAAAGAAAATTAATTTCGAATCAAATTAACAGGTACAAGAATGGCATGCGGAAGTACCAAACACATTTGTTTGGGAATATTTTTTCTGCTATTTTCATATCTGCAAACGAATTTCCGAAATTTCGTCATACAGGGTGTTGTATTGAACTGATGAAATTCCTTTAATTTTTTCAAGTCCGTACCTGGATTATCAGTTTCATTCATTCGGTATTCGGTAGCATACAGGATAATGAGTTTATGTGGTGAAAATGAATAAAATATACAATGCGGATCGTAAATTGTAAGCCATTGAAAAAATAGGAGGAATACATGAAACACTCTGTATCTTGCTTATACAGGGTGCTAGACCCATCATATGGAGGTTTTCCAGAATAATCTGCGACCTCTACCTACCCATGCCCATTTCCCAATGAATCACCCTGTATAATCCGTCATCGTATTCATCTGGACAGAAAATGTTATAATTTTAAGTCTGTGAAAAAGCTAGTATAAAACTGAGCTCGTTCAACTTTATTATTGTGTTAAATTTTATTCTTTGTTCAATATTATCTGCTGTATAACTTCGTCGATGGTAAGGAAAAAAAATATAGCACTTTATAAAAAAAATATTTAAAAATGTGAAAATAAATTCCTAAAATTTCGGTGTTTGGGAGAAATACTTTGGTGTAACTCTTTCAAACGCATATTGATAGTAAAAAATTTTGCTTGAATTTGAAACTTCAAGTACAGTATAGTTAACAAGCTTTTGTTTATTCTTCAAACATTTCTATTTGTCAGAAGCATTGTAAAAATATAAGTAGAAGTTCGGTCAGTACTCCCTAATTCAATCAAAACTTCAAATTGAAAGTTGAGATATTTCAGAAATATACATCAAAAATCAATATTTTCGTACCATCAAAGCATAGACGTAACATCAATGAAATGAAATATTGTGATTTCGATTCAATGTTCAATCGATACATTGCCTTTAAACGCAAAATATAAGGATATAATTCAATGAAGAATATTTTCTTAATATTTTGCTAAGATTTTGGTTCTCCATAAAGACATAATGTCTAAGGATTCACGGAGAATCAAAATAATACTGAAAAATAGGAGAAATTGAAAAGTAAATATATTTTTGTGTGAACAAAATTTGAACAAGGTGAAGATGCAACAAAAATTCGAAGATTTATGCCTTGAACTACTCTAAAAGTATTCTATTATTTCACAATTTTTGAAGAATTCTTTCGTTTCGAAGATTCCTACTGCATGTTTTCCGAAAACCTTATATATCCGGAATATTACGATCTGAATATGTTTTCCCGATACTTTTTTGATCCACAATAAATTCACCTTCAATTCCATTACATCTTGCATTCTCTAATCCAAAGAACCGTATATCTTATGACTTCATAAACGTATATATTAATCTTCGAGAACCTGATATACCAAATACGGATACTTTAGGTTATACACTACGGTAATATTTCAATTTTCAATACAAAATTTATCACTGTTCAGCGATATCAAGCTATATCTAAATATCTTAGGTTATAAATTTATAAATGATGTAACGAATTATGTGTCACTTAAATCGGATACCAACCTGATTAAAATTTATCTCGATTATAATATAAAAACGCAAGTCCATCCTGTGATATGCCTAGGAAATTTCTGAACTTTGTTTATTCAATTATTTGGAAATTGGCGGTCTTGAAAACCGTACAATCCACATCCTATAATAAGTAAATAATCCATTACTTGATTGATAATCGCGGTGAGTTGTACCAATTCCTGTCTTGGATATATTTGAATAATAATCAACGAACCGAAGAAACTCGAATAAAAATGTAAAATCCTAAGAATCATTATTTATATAAAACCAGTGTCGTCCATTCAAGACTTTTCACTTTGTGTCATGCGTTAAAGTTCAGAATGATTGTGGTGAGGATACAACAAAATGCACATTTTGTGGTTGGTATGAAAATATTAAATCTGATGTAATATCAATGTAAAAACGAAAGAACCAAATAATTCATCTTTCCTCAAATTTCATGACATCCAAGATGAAGTAGCCTGAATAGATAATAATTAATCTGATAGACCTCCATTTGATTCACTTTTCATCACTACCAAGACCATTCGAAAAGTAAGTTACACGATATTACAATATATGGTTTGAATTTCACTCCACCATTGACGTTTTCTAATAGTATATTACATAACAAGAGTTGTAGAAAAAGCATATTACGCACGACTAGAAAAAGTAATTCTAGAAGTGCGTAATTGTCTTTGCAACTGGAGTTGTGTACTGTAATTTTTCTACGACCGCATTCATTCCCATCAAAAATTAGGATTCCATTAAGTGAAAATATGTTTTCCTACAACTGATGCTATGAAAAGTAGCGTAATTTTCATCGTAGTTACGCCACTGGGAGCTCGTTAAAGAAAAATTTACCAGTTTAATTGTATGTCAATACACCCGATGACTCGCAGAGTATTTTGTTATTCAAATACGTTTAAAATCGAATCAATTAACTCGGTGTATTTACTCTTTGCCCAAGAAGAAGCTATTAGCTGGATCGAGCCTGTTTTTCTTCAGTCGAAAATCGTGTCCAAGTGGACGTCAGCGAAACCTATGCCAGCTTATTTTTCGAGAGAAGAGCATCAGTAGGCCGTGACCATTGACTGTCAGGAAAACACTCATTCAACTTTTTCTCTGGTTGTGTTTTTTCTAGAATTTTATATCTAACCTAACATTTTGATTATTCAATTCAATAGACTCTAGACAGAGGATGAACAAATTTCGATGTTTGTAACTCGGTAACTATAGGTGATAATGATCGTCTTTGTTGACTATCGTCTTTTGTTTTCAGGTTATAAACAGAAGATCGATTTGTCAAAATTTCTAGTATACGAATAAGATGGTTGTGAGTGAAGTTAGGAGAAAATATCTTTATTTTTGAGTCACTTTTTAATGTTCAATCCAGTGGCGTTGATAAAATTCCAGAAAACCGAGTTATGACCTGAAATTGTATTTTTCTAATAGAAATCCTAGTTGGATATGGTTGATTGAAACCATTGTTTTTCATAATTTTTACCTAACATCACATGTTGAGTCGCTTTTGATATGCGAGTTTGTTATAGCGAAAATAATACTTTACTGCATTCCTATTTGCGATTTCTATTCAGTTCAAGTGCCGGGAAGGAAAATACGAGAAGCATTTTATATCAAAATGTCTAATTCAAAGTTATAACAATTGTAATATGAAAATCGAAGTTTTATTCTCGAAAACAAAAGATATAGCCAATTTTTGTTTTCGCCAGTGAACTCATCTTCATTCCATTTCTTCGTATCTCTTGAAGTTACCGAGTTACCCCAAACAAACATAAATATTTGAAAACCCTTTACAGGGTGTCCAAGATAATTTGGAATATCAGTTTTACTTGGATAATCGAAGTAATCGATATAAATTGTTGATAAATCAATTCGAAAGATTCTTTGAAACATGTTCACCTTTCTAGGATTAAAATAAAAATACTTTGAGTAGGTTGAGTATAAAATTGTAAGACATTTCGTGAACTGAGTCTGTGTGAATGCTAGTCACCATGTATAATTTAATTTTTCCTAATCATCCTGCAATTTCCACGTCAGCATTTTCCGCAATTAGGTACTTTGAACGATACCTACATAATAATTTCCCACGAATCAAACCCATCAGTTATCAGTTATATCCACTATATGCACCATATTTGACAAGCTATAATCAGTATATTGAAACGTAAGTATTATTTAAACGCACTTTATCAATTATCTATACTTGCAGATGCCCAAGAGATTAACAAACACAAATGCATTACTAGTTGCCTAACATTTCGACTGGTCCGCTGTGTGTGCACAGTAGCATATGATGTGTTGTTGACAATAGGAGGTATCCATCTGTCACATTTAAATTATTTCGACCTGTTAATTTGGGGCACTCGAAAATTTGTCTGTTACAGCAATCGTTTTGTTTGCTTTCACGAGCGATGAAACACCCTGTATAGATATGAATTTATTTATAAAAATATTGTGGAAAAAGTGTGGGGCACTTTATGGGGCTTTGTAGTAATAATTATTTCTAAATCTATAGTTGATCATCTGAGCGCCATTTTTTCAAATCAACTTCTAATTATTTAGTTTAATTTTTTCGAAGATAGACGGGATTAGAACCGATACTCCGACGTTTCGCGTTGAGTAAAACTTGCGTCTTAACTTGCTTGGCCAATAATCGGAATATACAGGGTGTCTCAGAATGTTTTTCAATTTTCAATAACTCGCTGGAGCATCGCTCTTGGAATAGAGTTGATTTCTTCAGTGATTCTTTGCTTCAAAACATTCAGGTTGGGCGGCAATGGATTGTGAACTTTGCTTTTTAGGTAGCCCCATAGGAGGAAATCAGCAGGCGTTAAATCAGAGCTCCTCGATGGCCAATGGATGTCTCCTCGGCGACCTATCACTCTTCCAAGGAATAAATCGTGAAGACCAGCTAATGAGTCATTTTGTAACATGAAATGTGGCTCCATCTTGCTGGAAAATGGTGTTGCGGTTGTAGCCCTTTTGGTTTTGCACATCTGTAGCCGAAAAAGTCCGGATCATATGGCAATATCGGTCAGAATTAACGGTCTGAGTTCGGAAACGAAAATTATTCTGAGACACCCTTTACTAACAGTAAAATACGCCCCTCGCTGCTGTCCAAGAGAGAGTTACTCACAAACAACATACAAAGGAAACTAATATAAGCTTTCAAAAAATAGCGATGAGAACTCCACATACTTTTTGCATCAAATTAAAACTAATTGATGAGGTTTTGGATTTTGTAGAACAATACTTTCCCAGCTAGTGGTGTTAGTACGTTTTCGAGGCCACCCTGTATATTGTGAATTATTGCTTGATAAAATGCAAATCTTGTACTCAAATACGTGACACGTTCAATGATTCCAATCGTTCAATTTACTAATCAAACCCTATTCACATTTTATCATCAGAACATTATCAGAAAAGTCTTATGAATGAGATCCAATATATCTTTGATTGTGTGACATCTCAAAATCAATCTATCATAAGCAGCTAATCCTAGAATCATTATAAACAGCTTAAATCCTGATAAGCGCTAAAAATACTCCTTATCGTATTTTAAAATCGTGTAATTGTTAGTAATTACAAATAAATACTTGATGTCGTGGTTTTATCTATATAACATCAGCTGTAAAATACTAGTTTATTTTTGATTAAATAAGTTGTTATTTTCCTTATCATCTATGGGGCGTCATGAAAAAAAACACGATAAACAAATATTCGTAGAAATAAACTGCTCACCACTACATCCATATAAACTTTTCGAGATATCTCGTTCCTTGGAAGAAATTGTTAAGCCTTATTGCATCACACCACATCTTCAAACATAAGAAAGACAATAATTCAACTGTGACCACTTACTGATCAAGGTCGGAGATTGGTTGATTAATTTGGGGAAATGTATCACCCATTTCGCCTTGTGCTTGAATCAGCCTGTATATCAAATCAAAAATGTTTTATCAAACGACTGACATGTTTGGATCAATCTGGCTGTGAATGTGGCATGTGAACATAAACGTAAAACCTGGTCCGAGATAAAAGTATTGAAAATACGCTTCTGATTATGAAAGAACAAAATTTCTAATACATACTGAAGTGTGTAAACTTCGAAGGAATTAACAAAAAGTACAAGTGAGAATGAAGAAGGCGAAAAATATTATATCTAGTTAAATGTTTTTGAATTTGAATTGGTCTAGAGGACCCAACAATACACTCAATACGCTTTCGATGAAATCTCTTGCCGCTTTTCGACCTGTATCTGTATCGGTATCCAGAAGAGGTTCGAACAATTAATCCCATCAATTTTGCACGAGTATACACGGCTGGTCTAATGGCCGTTGAGGGACGATGCCAGTTTTAATCTGGGACTAATTCGGCTCGCAACGCCGTTTCGGCCAAAATGCTCGCTAAGTACTCTGTTGGGGAGAAATTTCTCTATCCCGAATTCATTTCGATGTACATCCTACAACGCACAAACCAGCATGTCTATACGAGGTGTAGCTGGAATACAGGACTCTTTGATTTATTCTAAGAGGAAAACTCCCAACGGATGTATGTCTTGATAGTTTCGACTTTTGAGCAGAGTAACGAAGATCATCAATCACGATATGAATCAATTTCAAATCAATTATCTCAATCAAGAACAGCGCATATGACAAGAAGAATATATTCTCTGCATTCTCATTCATTTTGGAAGTGATTTCTCAATTTGCTTCCAATCCATTAACGACGACGTGAACTATTTATATTTTTGCGTGGAAAAGCAAAATCTGAAGGAACAGAACCTATTCGAACTCCACTGGTAGAGAAAATAAAAAGAATGCAGTTGAATGTACAATAAAAGACATGCTCATGATACACTACATACAATATCATCTCAGAAATTAATAAAAAACTGTTTATTCTTCTTCAAATCTTCGTTACTTTTTATTTCAAGAGTTAAGACTTTCAAGACATAGATCAGGAACATCAGGAAGAATAGTTCAGCTAACCTAGCTTTTTGTTTGAGTATTTTTTACAATGAAACGAGGGTAAAAAATCGTAGAATATTACATTTGTAACCAAAGATTATTCTTGAACAAATCAATCTTGTAGAACGTGGGTAGCCAAAAACCGTCAATAAAACCGATCCAACCCTCGAACGTTTTTGTACCGTCACGAAACTATGCGAAGTTCGCGCATGCGAACTAAACGAAACCGAAACGGCCACAAAACAGTTTCGAAACCATACAGGAATGTTTGTTAGAACAAACCTATGAATTTCATTTCCTTTGAAATTCCGCGCATTCAATGAAAACCAAAAACAATGAATTTTAATGTCATTATTTTCTCGCATAATAGTTCAATAATAATTTCGAATTTGATTCTCGCAATTTGGAAATATACGAAAGTAGTTAAATAAGGGCAACATTGCCCTAATCTTCTGCGACCAAATATGCCGTTGAAAAAATTGCTTAGCAAATGGTGATAGCAAACGTAAAATGTAGCAGAGTGAAGTATAAAATGTAACTAATTGAAGGATAAAAATTATAATCCATTTCCGATTTATAGCTACGTTATCAAATTTGAAACACTCGATTTACATAATTGCGAATTTAGAAGAATCCCATCTTGTGGCCAGAAACGTCCAATTTCAAAAAATGTGTTCCAAGTGTAATGAATTTCTGCATCAATTGAATAAAAGAAACAAGCAGGAAGGAAAAGCAGCAATATTTTTTAAGACTTTTTTCCAAAAAACATCTTTCGTCGTATTGTTCAGTATACTCATTAATTCGTTTGAAAAATCAAGAAGACCTTAAAAACTAATGCAGCTCTGAGAATACTGTGAATTTATTTATTTGTCTCTTTTTTCCCAGACATGACGTGGCGAACATTTCGAGTGGGAATATCCCTGAAAAGCCCGGAGAGGCAATAAAAGATGATTTCAGTGCCTACTAATTAAGCTTAAATGAACAATCAGCACTTTTACGACGCCATCTTGCTCGAGTTACTTCCAGATTAATGAGTATGGTGTGCAAACTTTTTCCATTGTCCTATATTCCATTGCCAGGATTAATATATAGGAATTAGTTTCAGAATTGTTACATGTGCAACAGAATTAAATGTTCAGATATGGCGAAGGTGACTGGAAATGAATAGTCCACATTTAATAATGACAATTTCAACTTTCGATTAGGGAGCAATTCTATGAGAGATAATAAAATGTTTATTCCTACTAGAAATCCGTGATAATTTTGTGATTTATTGACAGGAAAACGAAAAAACGAAAAATATTTTAGTAATCCAAGAAAGTACAGTCATAAGCTTAATCAATTCTATTTTACAAAAATTAAGAGTCACAGTTCTTTTAATAGAGAATATATCTAGATCATTACAATATGTATTCAAAGAATAACATTCTGGAGACGGAAGAATTCCAGCCAATATTCGTATTAAAACTAAGATTGGTTAGAAACTAATTAAATTATAAGATGAAAGAATTTCGCTAAGGCCCACCGTTGAATAATTATTACTAACTCTGAAATAATGAAAATTTACAAATCTATTCTGAATTATCTCCAAACGAAATTTTCGAATAAAAGTAATGTAATAAATATTTTTGCTATAGCTGCCTCACCATTCAGTTGAGTACCCATTGAAAATTATAATTGAAAGTATTTCTTCTATCGAAATACCGAGTGTTACAGGATCATGGTACACCCCCCGTATCTCCGTTAGTTTTGATGAATGATTTCTTTACTTATAAAAAAATTCGACTTATGTGGTATCATTTGATTCAGAAAATTATGCAGATTTCAGAAATGAAATAATATACAGGGTGTTCTATTTAAAAATCGAAAGTTGGTATCACATCCCGCGAAACCGGAAGTGAAAAAAAATATTTATAGATCAAAAATAGTCGCTTCTTATGTATATGGGATATCCTTAATTTCAATATATTTTCTTTAGAACTAACGGAGAAAAGGGAAGGGGGGTACCATGATCCTGTTACACCCGGTATACACCAAAATCCTTATTCTGCTTCATTCCATTGACTCTATCATCATTCAGCAAATACAGGGTAAAAATTGCTACTAAAAGATATGCATATGCAATATTTCTGGATTTCCGAACAGTCTCTTAACGTCGAATTATTTGAAATATTTTCAAATTGTCAGAATAACTTTTAAGTGTAAAAGATCTCTAACAAATATTATGTCTAAGGCTCCGATTAATGTGATGTGTTGTAATGCTAATAAGCTATCAAGTATATGTGATATTTTTAATTGCAGTAGGTCTGAATTATGTAATAAAACTCGTGCATATTTATAGGTTGGTTTGGGATTTCTATGTAAAACTATGTTTTTTTTTGTACTACTTATCTGTCGTGTCGTCACTCGTCAATTATATTTATTCATTTTGTAATTCTTATATATATATATATTTATATCATTATATTGCCTTGTAAATGGTTTCTGTTGGGCAATAAATGCTTATTATTATTATTATTATTATTATTATTAGAATATAACAGTATCTCAAAAACTGTAGTTGGGGTAGTTGATAAAGACAGAAAACAATGAAGGATGCTACTCTCATACAGATTGTTTCAGAATTGCACGGCAATATTTCAGGTACGTATTTTCTGGTACAAAAAAGGAAAGAAGTTCCTATGAACATTTGTCCAATTTCGATTATAAGCGGAGTTACAAGGTGTTGAAAGTTAAAAAAGTTTTTATTTTATTGTACTTGATCTACTGCAGATAGAGCTTAAAAATTTTGTAAAAGAATCAAGCGATAAGTGCTGCTTAATATTAAAGTAAATGTTTTTCGAAAACCATACAGGGTGTTGCATTTTCCGAGGTCCCAATCCATAAAAGCCTTAAAAAAACTTGCTCGTATGCCAGTGGTGAATTTTAATATATTTTTTGAGTTCCACAACATATTAACTAAATTTTGTCGCTCTTGACTTTTGGTCGAATTCCGTTCAGTTTCCTCAGGAATCAATTGATTTGTAAATTGGCTCAAAGTTACATACTCTGAAATGTTTATACTATTTTGATATTTGTTATTATTAAAGCATCAAAATCAAATGAACAAGAAATTTATTAACAAATGTTTAGAGGAATTGTTCAGAGTGGCCTCCGTTTTGTTGAATGCATCATTGAGCACGACGAATCCATGATTCCTTGGCACTTCATATCAACACCCTGTAACTCCGCTAATAATCGAGATCGGACCCATGTTCATTGGAACTCTGGAACATTTTTCCTCATTTTGTATCAGAGAATACGTACCTGAGATATTGCCGTGCAATTCTGACATACCCTGTATATCTTTAGCTTTATTCAAAATATATTTTTTCCGGAACTGTATATGTCTTTGTATGCAAGAAGTCTCACCTAAAACTCAGTTAATCAGAAATTCAACTGAACTACCGCAAAATCTAACAATTTTTCTTTGAATCGTTGGAAAACGTTTTTCCTTCTTGCTATATCCACCTTACCCAAAACGATCATTACAATCAACAGCCCTTAACGCGCGGATGAAAACGAATTCTCGTCCTCCCTTCATCGGCCATTTTCCTCCAACCCCCCTCTCCGACCCCCTACCTCCCCTCTTCCTCTCTCCACACTTTTAATTAACAGGGCTAAATCGTTTAATGCGTCCCCTGACATTACTTTAATCTGGCGCTAATTATAACATCCCTTCTGCCGTTGCCCCACCACCCCCCACCGCTCGAACAACCCCCAACTCGACGGAAGCGGATGTGGCACAGTCGACTGTCTGATGTTTTTGTTCCTCTCTTGAGATCTGACTTATTATTTTCTATTATTATTGTCATTTATATAGGGTGGGGCACCCCATACGACACGGTATCTGTAAACCAAACCATTGCTTATTTCGGAAACTTCTTCTTTCCATTATTTGTATATTCAATGAGGCTGCAAAAGGAAATTATTTTAGAGTTTACAGGGTGGCTCAAAAAAGTGTGACAGCAAAGTTGTGATTTTTTGAATGAAACACATTTTTGAATAGGTCAGGAAAAAATAATAACTTTTTAATAATTTCGAACGAAGATAACTTTGTTATTTTGAATGGAACACATATTAAATTCAAACGAGGTGCTCGAAATGATGACCATCCTGTTGAATACAAAGAGCTACTCTTTCTATGAAAGGATGCTTAACATTTGATAACATTTGAGGCGTCACTCTCTGAAAACTAGCCCTTATTCTCTCCTTCATATTTTCGAATGTGTTTGAAGGAGTGTCATGAATCTCATTCTTCAAAAAAATCGAGGAAAGTTAGATCTGCCGATCTCGCTCGCCAATTTTGTGGTCCTCCCCTACCAATCCATCTATGCGGAAAGAACATATTCTAAAACTGTCGGAAAGTGAATTTGAAGAAGAAAGTGACAGTAAAAATATGCGTACAAAATAAATCTAGAGATTGAACATTTGGTCTCAACAAAAACCACTTTCAAAATGTATAGTTGAAACACAGCATTGATGGCCAAATATGCCAGCATGATCACTTCGTCAAATGTCAAAACGTCGTCAGAAGCTCCACATTGGACGTCAATGGAATAGAATAGACTACATTACATAATATTATATAATGCAATGTTTGTAGCAAGTCATAATCAATAACTTTTTCTAAAGGTGAAATATGAATGGTGTAGAAACAACAAAACTTCAGCAACAACATCACCTAATCGCATTCACAAAAATATGTATAATTCATCATCTACCAAATCGAACAGAAGTTGTGACATGTCTATAAGTAGAAAAATGGTTTCTGAATGTTCTCTTGAGAGCCTCTCGAAATCCTCAGGTATTATATTGCATAAAGAAGAATCTAGGGAATTTCTTTCTGGACGAAATCGTACAAGATGTATGTGGTGAGAGTTACGTGTGTTATGTTCGTCATGGTTGATTCCTTTTCGTGTATTTCAATCAAGACATAATATAGAAACATCCCAGATAGCACAAAGACATCTTTGAGACGTCTTGAAGATGTCTTTTTCAGACGTTCACGACGTCTCAAAGACGTTCATGTACGCCTTAGAGTCGTCTATAAGACGTCTTTTTTAGGCCGGATGTTAAAAATCACGACGTCTTTAAGACGTCTTCATAAGGTCCATTTCTGGTCTTGTACAGGCTTACAAAAGACATGAAAAATACATTATTCGTAGCTGGGTTTCATATTCATCCATCTTATCTATGGGAATTGGTTGAAGTGATGTCTTTGAATAAAAATATATTTTAATTTGAGAAAAATATTTACTCAAAAGGAATACGAAATCCAATGAAATAAACTGTTGTTTATAATTTTATGTTTTATTCAGTCTGCTGTTTTTGCTCGCTTAAGCCACGTTTGCATAGCTGTTTCCGTGTCTGTTCTATTTTGGACATGTTAGCTCTTTCTGCAGCATCTAAAAATATAATTGATAATGAAATATCATGGGGACGTTGATATTATTGGAAATTAGGTATTCGTCAAGTGAAAAATCCACAAGGGACGAAAATAAATAGATTCGACGACTTACCCGTTTGTAGAACCGTATATTTATCCACATAGCGTTCAATGGCGTTCAGCAGACGTACTCTGTGGTTCAGTCCCAGAATGCAGTGGTGAATAAATTATTTAAATTACACGAATTGGAATTTTTGCATCAATCAATACAACTTCAAACGGTGAAACAATTAAGATGAATATGGAAGCCGCGCCAAAAACATACAAAAGTAAAAACACAGTGAAACTAGTGAAAGTAATAAGGTACGCTAGTCGGTAAGCTCTATGATGATCTAATACACGAAACACAGTACACGAAAGAAGTTGACAGAAGTGACACTCACAGCACACTAGCACAGGCAACAGATAGGTTGAGAAATAACTGAATATACTTTCTCAGTTCAATGGAAATAACAAATGATCACAGTGTCACATCATGATCTATGATTGATTAGATCAAAATACAGCATACTAGTTGTTGAAGAGCAAGGAGGGTGAAGAGAACGTTGGTTGTTTACTTACCGTTTCCACAACGTCACACAACACAAGCGCACGCGCATTGTCGAGTGCTTCCATAATTCTTTCAACTATAAAATGATCGTATTATTGAAATGAATCTATACCATGCTATATACTACACACGTAATATGTTATTTATGTATATAAAGACACAATACGATGTCTCTAAGACGTATTTAAGACGTGAGAATCAGATGTCTTTAAGACGTCTGAAGAAAGACATCTTTAAGACGTCTTATCCAGGGACTAAGACGTTCAGACCAAGACATCCCATACAGCACATGTACATCCATTGAATGTACATTGGACGTACAACATGGACATCAAGGACGTCCATTGTACGTACAGTTACGTACAATGATATGTCCAGAATACGTCCGACCCTCACTGGATTTAACATCTTATGGACGTACATACGGGATGTACAATGGACGTACATACGGGATGTACAATGGACGTACATACGGGATGTACAATGGACGTACAGACAGGATGTACAATGGACGTATAGACAGGATGTACAATGTACGTACAGACAGGATGTACAATGGACGTACAGACAGGATGTACAATGGACGTACATAACAGTAGTTCATTGGATGTACATGGAGGACATCCAATGGATGTTCTTTAAAAAATTTGGGGAATTGGAATTCAAAAAAGACTCAATTTATATAAAATGTATTTATTCAACAAAAATATGAAAAAAGCCATATAAACAAACATAACAAATAAATAATATAATTATCGAAAAACGAAACTCAGAAGAAAAAAACTGAATATATAAAAAATATTATAAACCTAAGAACAAACAAATAATAAAAACTGATTGAAAACCAATGCAGAAACAATTGGATTCAATTTGTAAAATGTATTATAATATCGGAACTATTACATATACTTTTCTTAGAAAACTTATTTCATACATTTATGAGAAGTATCCCGAGAATGTATCAATTCAGGTATTCTTATTGAAGGACTAGCTGAATGTAGGATAAAATTATTACTAACTGATGAGTTTTCTGAAAGTCCACCATATTGTGAGCTAATATGCTGTAGTATAATTCGAGTCACATTTTATTCTCTTGAAGTACTTGTTTAGTATTCGTTTCCTGTTGAAATCTATGATAATGATAATAAAAAATGGATTCTTACCTTGAAACATTATTGAAATTTCTAGGCACAAATCACCGCAGCTTCCCACTATATGCATATAACCATTAAATTTACCACGACACCAGAAACGAAAGAACACGTGTTACATCATGCTTCTTGCTTGCCAGACGCCTCTACCGCAGAATACATAGGGGGAGAGGAAAAGCGGGAAATTTTGAATTCTGGTTATTTATTTTATGGATCGTGATCTCTGTTGTCAATGCCAACCTTCATTCAATGATAGTTTTACGAAGTATTGAATTAAGGTGTCTAGTTATTGTAGGCACCTTATATTGAATATATGTCAGAGTCAGATGACAACATAATTTTTTCATGTCCTTGTACCGACAGTACACATTTGGGACTAAATGGGACGTACCTAGTATGTCCTTGTGTTGTTTGGGATTCTTTGCATAGAAGACATGTACCAAATTTTCCGAAGATGTCTAAAATATTATCTCAGTTATTATCAAAAAACTGATTTTTTATTTCAAAATTCTATCACGCGGTATCTCAAAAGTTAAGACTTTCAGGACATACGTTTATAGGAAGTTTTTTTTTCTCAAAATGTGTCAAAGAATAACCCCTTCAAATATTAGCATGTCTTCAAGGAACACCCTGTATAGATAATCAAAACGTTCAATCATGGATGTCCGAGTTGTTCCAATATTTTACGTCCAATGGATGTACATATATGTACAATTTTTATACGTACAAATAGGGTCCAGGTATGTACGTCCATTGGATGTACGAATACGTACAATATTGGATGTCCGAGTTGTTCCAATATTGTACGTCCAATGGACGTACATATACGTACAATCCTTGTACGTACAAATAGGGTCCAGGTATGTACGTCCATTGGATGTACGAATACGTACAATATTGGATGTCCGAGTTGTTCTAATATTGTACGTCCAATGGACGTACATATACGTACAATTCTTGTACGTACAAATAGGGTCCAGGTATGTACGTCCATTGGATGTACGAATACGTACAATATTGGATGTCCAAGTTGTTCTAATATTGTACGTCCAATGGACGTACATATACGTACAATTCTTGTACGTACAAATAGGGTCCAGGTATATACGTCCATTGGATGTCCATATAAGGTCCATGGACGTTTGGACGTAATTTGGACATAAACTGGACGTCCATTGTACGTACTGTGCTGTATGGGATAGAACGTACGTCTTTAAGACGTCTTGTGCTATGTGGGATGGCTGGAAGTGAAAATTCCAAGTCTTCTGAATTCCTCTCGACAGCCAACCCCGCACCCAAGAGTGAAAAAAGCGAGAGTTGCCTATTCAGTTGGGAGACATGTAAAGACCAGTTAGGTGTGTTGTCCCAGTAATTGTAAAACTCATGTGAAAGTATTGAGTTCATCGCCAACTTTCGACTTGGGAAGAAATTAATGCAACGTGTTTTATGCATGTCAAGATTCCGAATGGATGGCGCATATCAACTGGAGTGAGCTGATAGTTAAACGTTTCCCTAGGGAGAAGGGAGAATAGAACAAGAGCGGTTTCAGACTGATTACCGGTTGCCACAGCGCTAATTGCCGCCATAACGCCGAAGCGTCGATCTGAATTCAAACTACTAATTAATTCATGGACGAATCACATCTACAATCCAGGAGAGTGTGAATTATATATAGTTGGGCGTAGTTTTTGAAAATTATATCGAGTTATGTTTTCTTCTTACAGCAATTGTAAGCATCGAAGAGAGAAATAACTCCCAAGCTGTTCGAAATGCTTCGAATAACGTCCATAGCAAACCAAATCTCCCACTACGTCAGTTCTCATCTGTGTCTCAGAATAAATTATAGTCTATTCATTCAAGAAGATAGTTTCTCCCTAAATAAATTTGGCATCGATGTGAAATCACTGTAAAGTGTTGCCATAATTATCGATAAAAAATGTTCCCAGCTATATCTCAACCACGATCATATAAACATGTCTGGCAACTCGTATGGTGGGGGTGGCCCAAACATTGAGGAAATTTTTGTGGTTCTCACGTTTCGCCACCTGCAGCGTTGTCCTCTATTGTCACTTTGTCCAGCCAATCACAAATCAGATCCGATCAGCTTTTTGAAAGTAGGAATGATTTTTATTTATTCGAGAGAATTTTGCGAGATATAATATTTCTGTCTTTGTTTTTTTTTACCATTCAAGTCCTAACCGTTTGTTTTGTTACAATACAAACTGTCAAAGATTAATTACGTGATTATACCCCTAAATCCTTCTAGCGGATAGCTATGCTTTTTCCTCAAAAATGGTCTTCAAATCATATACATGAAATGAGACAAGTCACACAGCAGTTTGGTTTAAAATAGTAATTAGTGGTATAAAATAAATAAGAGTAGAGTGCAAGACAATACAAATCAAAATATAACATGAAGGTACATGGATAGATGAAATTCTGTTTACATTGAAGGTCACAGTCGAGCATAGTATTGTTCAGGGATCCACAAAATTGAAACGAGATCTCACATTATCTATTTCATTTGGCACTTCCCAAATAACAGCAGAAAAAAACAAATACTATAAACTCATAATTCATTTCATAACATAAACTATATCTTGTCAGCAGTAAAAGAATTCAACTTTCTTCATGATATTACATGTCCAGCATTCCAAACTTCTTCACCTTCATGAACACTTCTGAAAGTATTCGTGTGCCTTCAAAGTAGGTACCCTAAACTAAATATTGCCATTCTAATCTAAAAATGAAACAAATGATCAGAATCCTGTATACATTTTGATCGAATCATTCTCATTCACTAGAGAATTCTAACCTCGTATTATTTTCAATATAATACAATCAATAAAGTGCTTACCACTTTTAGAAATATGAAAATACATACACATGGATGCCCTAGCTCACTACGAAAGTCTGAAATGTCTTTATTTTGATTATAAACTCACACTTTAATAATGAAAAAAAACATATGCAAGCAATGAAACTATCCAATAGACCATTCCAGGTTGACGTCATTGACAGGCGGCCATATTGTTTGTGGGGCACACAAATCTATAATCTCATTAGAAACAACGTAATCACAGGTCAAAATGAATTGTTTTTTTTTTAAATGCCAGCTTTTTGTGCAGTTGTTGGGTGTTCTAAAAGGGGGGAAAGGGATGAACTTCGTTTTTTTCGAATTCCTAGGGCGTACAAAGGCCGTGGAGAAAATTTAGATGCATTATCACAAGAACGTCGTATGGCATGGATTCGAGCACTAAAACGTGGAGAGTTGAATGAATCGTTTATAAACAATGCAAGAATATGTGAAAAACACTTTGTAACAGGTATGTAAGTTGTCTTTTTGAAGTAGGTGGACTAATAAGAGTATTTTTTCTGTTGCTAATTCGTTTTTTTTTTTTTTCATATATATTTCAATTTTAGTGGAGCCAGCTGGGCTTAGAGGATAAAAACAATCCTGATTGAGTACCCTCAGTGAACATGGGATACCAAAGTATTGAAAGTCAGGATGGAATAATTTATTTATTTAGTAATAAATAGTCTTAGTAGTATAGTGTACATTTTTGTTTCATCTCTTCTTGTTTTCAATAAACAAGGGAAAACTAACATAACTTGTGAATAGTATACTATAACTTCCATCTATTAAACAAGCTTTTGATAATATTCAGTTATATAATCTACCTTGGCAACAACAACAAAATGTGGATCAATTTTCTTTGCCAAAACTTCCAAAACAAATCCAGCCTCGTAAGTCGTAATACGTATAGGCTAACAAATACTTGTAAGCCTTCATCTGCTCCCCGCTATAAAAACTATGACTGGTAATTAAATAAGTCCATTTGGCCCACACTGGGCAGAAAACTCAAGTCTTCCGTAATCACTGAAGCATAGAGGTCTATATTGTTTATAAAAATCAAATTCTTTTCATATCGCACTTTAATGTCTTTCTCAAGCGAAAGATAATAATCACTACTATTCATTTTCAATAAAATCACTCGGGAAACACAAGAATAAACTTTGTAATCACCAAATTTGGCACAACAGGTCAGAACACCACTGTTCAATAAATGGAGATCGATTCTTTGTGGACTTTGTGTGCCCCACAAGCAATATGGCGGACATGTCAAAATCAGGTGACCTGGAATGGTCTATAGAGCACGGTCATACACATAGGTCTGGAGACTACAGCATTTTTGAGTGGTGGGGATAACACCAGTTTTGAAGCAAAATTTGCCATAATTATCCGCTAGGAGGACATAGGGGTATAATCACGTGATTAATCTTTGGCAACAAAACAAACGGTTAGGACTTGAATGGTAAATAAAATCAATGACAGAAATATTATATCTTGCAAAATTATCTCGAATAAATAAAAATCATTCCTACTTTCAAAAAGCTGATCGGATCTGATTTGTGATTGGTTGACAAAGTGACAATAGAGGACAGCGCGGCAGGTGGCGAAACATGAGAACCACAAAAATTTCCTCAATGTTTGGGTCACCCCCCACCATACGAGTTGCCAGACCTATGTATACGATCGTACAATAGAGATATCCAGAACACGTGGCCAAAATGACTGCTGGACCTGGAGGCAGGCATAGTTGTTTGTCATATATGTACATTGGAATAAAAACTCATTTTAACAGAAGAAGACCCTTTCTTCTTTATCTATGATGAAAGTAAGTAACTATTATCACCAGAGAGTGAAGATAAATATATTCTCTGCGTTACAAAGAAAAAATTGGAGTAATTCATGGTCATGATTTCATATGACTCTTCTTACCTTACTTGTATTGTATTTTTTAAAATTTTAAGAACCTTATTATTGTAGAATCAATGTTCAGAATGAGCATTACAAAAAGACATGCAAGATTTCACCTTTAAAAATGTTCACCACATACTGTGGAATACACTGTAGGCATTAAAATCGCGATTTCCTCGGTTTCCACACGGCAAGTAGTTGGCATGTTTTTCAGCCCTATTTTAGAAGATAACCCTCGAATAGCAAAATAGTTCATTTACTGACGATATTCAATTGAAATTCACAAATTAATTTCGGAAAATAATTGTAAAATTCCACTTATAACTTCGTTTATCTGTTCACAACTATATGCCAAGTCGGTATGTGTACCTACCAGCAGCCATTTTAATTTTCATCTGACAGCATCTTGGATATCTCTCTCAAAGAGTAAACCAGCTAACAAGAGGCGAAAGAAAGCCGTTTTGGCAATCTCAAATTTGTGAGCGCATGCGCGGTTTAACTAGTTTAACTGTCATGTCAATCATCACTTCCTATCTTCTGATTGTGTCGCAGTGTTGCCGGTTTGCAGTTAATTACTGGAAAATACTGATCCTTGAAATAAAGGGTGCGTTCCATTAAGCGCTCACAACGCCCAAAACACTAATTCAGACGTTCCACATGGCGACCACGATCGTTGGGGTGGTGGCGAAAATGTCATGAATAACGTCATGATTCATGCTCACGACGACCCATCTGAATAGGTGGGTCGGCGTGAGCGTTTCGATGACGCACAGAACCAAGTGGAACGACAAAATTCGTGGTCGTGAGCGTGATCGTTGTGAGCGCTTAATGGAACGCACCCATAGTGTATATGTACTCAATAGGTACATGCCAAAATAATAAACAAGTTCCTGGAAATTGCAAGGATTACTATACTAAGATTATAAATGCCATGAATGCAATCAAGTTCAATTATTATATTTTCTGTAACAGAAATTTCATAATACATTGTTATCGGAGTTATGAAAACTTGCCAAATTTCAAGGCAATCGGACAACTAGAAGTTGGTCAAATTTCGTTTTAAAAATTTGTATAGACTGAAGGACAAGAAAGCGAGTTAATAAAAATGTTGTCTGTTGTTGAAAAAAAAAATCCACTCCAATTTGAGAATTTTATGTCTAAGAAAATGGCTATTTTATATCAAAATTAACGTTTTGTGTTGAAATACTGGTAGATTTCAATAAAAATTACATTCACGAAATAAAATACTTGGTAAGTCAGTATTTCAGTCAGACAACTATTTTGTGGTCATAATGGGCAAGGATGTTCAACAACTTATTTTTCTTAGTGTAGTTCTGTCACTGTTAGTTTTCTCCGTGTACGAAGTAGTTTACAGTTCAGTGCTGTGACGTATTTCCTCGCAAAATCGTGTGTGTCGAACATTAAAGGAACCAACAAAGCTTTCGCCTCCTGTTAGCTGGTGTACTCTTTGATCTCTATAGACCATTCTAGGTCACGTGACTTTGACATTTCCGCCATATTGCTTGTGGGGCATACAAAGAATCGACCTTCATTTATTTAACAGTGGTGGTTCTGAACTGTTGTGCAAAATTTGGTGATTACAAAGTTTTATCTTGTGTTTCCCGAGTGATTTTATTAAGAACGAATCGTATAGTGATCATCATCTATCGCTTGAGAAAGACCTTAAAATGCGATATGAACAGAAGTTGACTTTTAATAAACAATATAGACCCCTACGCTTTTTAGTGCCAGAAGAAATTACCAAAGACTTAAGTCACAGTATAATGCTAAAGAACCAGTAGTCTCACTCTTGTCGGAACCTTTGATGTTTCTGTCTCACAGTTTCATTTTTTTTTTGGACCACTGCGCATCATGAATTTCCCGCTGGGAGTCGATTAGTCAGAGTTAGACATTTTATACACTGCTCAACAAGTCAATATTAGATATAAACTACTCAACAATGATGAAAATTTTATGGAAAACTAAAGGGTTCATATAGTGATATGGAAATATATATTTCTTGATTCTATTGAAAAGTGGTATGTGGAGTTGAATATATTTTCAAGGATGTGAAAAAGTTATTGTTGAACATTGCTTTACAATAATTTTTCCTACATTTTGCTTCACTGAGAGTTGCGGAAAGAGATGACTAAAATTATTCTCTAATGAATCAATAAACTGAACAAAAGATGTACTGTACACTGTAAGTTCCCAAATACATCCTGTTCAGCATTTGGATATGCTCTGAAATGAGAATAAATATTTTCCATATCGAGCTCATTATTTTCTTTTCCAAATTGTAAACTTATGCTTATCTAAACATTTTTTCATGAAATAATCACATATATAAGTGAAAGCATTTTTCTGAAATATTCCCATTGAATAATTATTCAGGTAATCGTGACAAATGTACTGTACTAGATAAAATAGCAATATATGGAAGATTTCAGGTGGATTAGTGATACTGGTTCACACAAAATTTGTCTTTCTTAGTATTACACATGCCACAAATTCTTCATCTGTTAAGTCGGTGCCTTGATAGTGGTAAATTCCAAGAAAAATGGATTGACCTGGAAACGTTGTCATTTATCAAGGCAATTTACGGCGCATCCAAATACTTCCCGCTAGGAGTGGATCACGCGCACTAGAATTGCAAACCACAAAATGGGGAGAGTGAGACTACTGGTTCTTTAGCATTATACTGTGCTTAAGTTTTCTGCCCAGTGTAGGCCAAATAGACTTATTTAATTACCAGTCATAGTTTTTATAGAGGGGAGCAGATGAAGGCTTACAAACAAGTCTTTGCAAGCCTATAAGTATTATGAGGCTGGATTTGTTTTGGAAGTTTTGGCAAAGAAAATTTATCCACATTTTGTTGTTGTTGCCAAGGTAGATTATATACCTAAATATTATCTGAAGCTTATAGTAAGTTATAATAATATTCATAAGTTTTGTTAGTTTTCCTTTGTTTATTGGAAACAAGAAGAGAGAAAACAAAATTGTACACTATACTACCGAGACTATTTATTACTAAATAAATTAATTATTCCATCCTGACTCTTGATACTTTGGTATCCCATGTTTACTGAGGGTATCCAATCAGGATTGTTTTTATCCTCTATAGCTTAGCTGGCTCCACTAAAATTAAAATTAAACAAATTACCAACAGGAAAAATACTCTTATTAGTTTACCCATTTTAAAAAGACAACTTACCTTACCTGTTACAAAGTGTTCTTCACATATTCTTGCATTGTTTACAAACGTTCCATTCAACTCTCCACGTTTTAGTTCTCGAATCCATGCCATACGACGTTCTTGTGATAATGCATCTAAATTTTCTCCACGCCCTTTGTACGCCCTAGGAATTCTAAAAAACGAAGTTTATCCTTTTCCCCCCTTTTAAAACACCCATCAACTGCACAAAAAGCTGACATTTTCAAGAAAAAACAACTAATTTTGACCTGTGATTACGTTGTTTCTAATGGGATTATAGATTTGTGTGCCCCACAAACAATATGGCCGCCTGTCAATTACGTCACCTTGGAATGTTTAATGTCAACATTTATGGTTCTATGACTGCCGACTGTGGCGCTGCAATCTTAAATTCATTCGTCAATGGACTACCTAAGTGTGACGTCAAAATGGGCGGAACCCAAAAAACCTTATTTCCAAACAAAGCAATATTGTATTTTCTCCATAAGACTTTTTATAAGAATGACTTCTAGAAGAATTTGATGTCACCATATACAAACAATTTTATTATTGGTTTCAACTGACAGAAGCAAAAACGTGAAATAAACGCTTTGTTTGGAAATGTTTCTAAGCTTGTGACGTCAAGACTTAGGCTGTCCATTGTTTTAGTTGTGAAAGTAATAATAGAGATTACTTCGAAAACTTCAATTCGCAAAGCTTGATAATATAGTTATAGATATAAGTTGTGAATCATTCTGCTTATTTCAAATAGTGAAAACGTGAAAACTACGAAATTCTTGAAATGTAACCAAAATATTCAACAGATTATCACTTGATCAATGTATATTATAATAAGATATTGATCATTCTTAATTTTTTGTAAAACAATATTCCAATATCGATTTCGAGTCGTTGGGCATACTATTTTTTTATGCCGAACCTGGTGGCATTTGAAATTGTGAAAATTTTAACGAGGGAATGGCCGATGCAGAATTTTCGCGTTTTCGAGTCGTGGTGAAAGGGGGACATCCTGTGACTTGGATGTGTCGTTTCTCATAATTCTCTTCCCGGTTTCATTAGACATCGTTAAAACTGATGACCCTCCAGTGGAGTCTGCTTCAGCCAGACAAAGGAAGAAATTTGTTTTCGTACACTAATTATTCCGCGTAATCAGGAGATACCTCTGGAAATGTTACACAAGACTAAAATTGTTTCAATAAGGTTGCTTCAACTCTTATTGCAGTAAGTATATTTCGAAATCATCGATTTTCGAGAAGTTGCATCATGCATAACTTCATCATTCATCAAATACCACCAGCAGGCGAACTCCCTAACTAAATAGACATAGAAATAGAAAGGAAATAAAATAGAAAGATTTTTTCTTTTTATTTACAATTCCTACTCCCTATGATTCTTTCTATTTAAATCGGATGTTATCGCCTATAGAAAAGTGTGTATTATCAAAACTAAAAATATCAACTTCTTTTAGTGGAAAATTTAGGGACTTAATTAATTTTTTAGTAGTTGGTAGCTTCTAGCTTTCTAGGTTTACTAGGACTGTTTCCTAAAAGTTTTATACTCATTTTTTAATGGATCCCGTTTTCATAAACTTTGTTCTGGAAGCAGAAGATGAAGATGAATTTCTAAGACTGGAACATTCACGAGACCACAGTAATGTTTGAGTTACCTGAACATGAATTCAGAAAATGCTTTCGTTTAAGTAAGGACTTGGCACGAAATTTGATTGATGAATTAACACCTCACATGAATATGGGACAAAGAAATACCAAGGTTTCAATCACTACTAGAATTATAGGGGCTTTAAGATTTTTTGCACAAGGTTCATACCAAAGAAGTGTAGGTAATGAAGTCAAAGTTGCAATGGCTCCAGCAGACTTTTAGTCGGGTATTGTCTGAAGTTTGTAACGCCTTCGAACAAATTGCTGATCATTGGATACGATTCCCAATAACTATTTTAATATTACGATTTGTTATTTTATGATTACGATATATCCTCTTTCAGTAAAAAAGTAAAGTCACAGAGTAAACTCAAGTCACAGAAAACGAAAGGTTAGTCTCAAATCTCCAAACAATCAAAGAGAGAATCGACAAAGACAAAAGGATTCGAAATTATTTATTGGAAAAGAGATGGGGCACATAGAAAGACCTATAAACAGCTCTTTCTATTTGACAAAACTTCGGCCGACCATTTCCAGGCACGAATCCCTGCGAATCTAACCGAATGGTCTTAGAGAGTACCGTTTTTTAGAATTCTCTAAATTGGAAAGAAATTTCCTGTCTATAAAATTAGAGAGTTCCCCTGCAGAAAATTTTGTGGAAAATAGCTCGCTCTTCTCTTTCAATGAAAAGAAAGAAGAAGAAACGTTAACCTAAAATAACCCGCTGCGATTGAAACGTCACTCAATTTCAAATAATTACCAATACATACATGAAATACGATATAAATCATTCCAGATCTCGTACTAATTCCATGACATAATTTACGGAAAAGTGGAAATAACCGAGTATAACCAACCAACAAGTGATAGAGCAGAACCATTTCCTGCAAAGATTGTAATGCATATAAATTAATCGCAGAAATAATGACGTTTCCTGTGCCGAGGAACAATCGTCATGAAGCGGTTCATAATTTTTGTACTTATTTTTGTGGGTTTGTGCTCGTGTCTTAGTGGTGAGTCACTTAGCTTTTTAACTACTTCTATCTTGAGAAGATTACAGCGAATAAAATAAAGTCGTATTTGTTACGTCTATGTGATTTCATTCTCAATTTTATTTTATTCGCTGTATAAACTCTACTTTATATCAGTGAATAATTTAACAGAGAACGAGTGCTCGATATCACGGTTTCAAAAAAAAATCGTTTCCGAGAGTCTTACGGTGAATTATATTTGGATCGTTGGAGCTGGCCCTCAAAGTGGATTGAATGTAACGAAAAAATACGGGCGAATAGTTTTTATGTCCCTTTATAAGACCCACCAACTTTTGTTTTTGGCCGGCAACTCTAAATATTGAAAAAAAAATCGTTTCCGAGAGACTTACGGTCAATTGTATTTGGATCCTTGGAGCTGACCCTCAAAGTGTATTGAATGTAACGAAAAAATAAGGAGGAATAGTTCCCATGTCCCTCTATTAGACCCACCAACTTTTGTTTTTGGCCGGCCACACCAAAAAATCAATCGGACAGACGAGAATCGGGTCTAGCTGAGTTCGTAAAATTATATTCGACCGTGGTGGAATTGCGCGGCTTGGAGCTGGCCGGCCGGGAGCTAACATCACCAACGTCCTTTTGAGATAATAAGTATCTGTAATATACAGGGTGTTTTATTAATATGGTAAAAAAGTTAAACTGAGAGTAGAGAGGTCAAAAATATGACGATTGAGTGCAACATGGGTTATACAAATGTTGATGGTTAAAAAGATACAGTGCGTTCAAAGTTGAAATTTTATTTGCAAATTTCGTAATAGTTTCGACAGTTTTTGGAGGGTGGTGTTCCCCGTAGAATGAATAAATAAATGAACAAATATTATTGTGTAAAACGGTTAAGATTTTTCATTCTAGATGCTACTCTATGCCAGCCCTACTCATGGTTCAAAGTTGACTGCAACAATTGCTTATGCAGCGCTGATGGAAGACACTATACTTGCTCCAATGAAATATGTCCAACAGTGGTAAGATATTATTTGCGGTGAAAGTCTAGATATTAGGCGGCATGGATTCAGGTGAATTTTATTTTTGGTAAATACGTATTATGGTCCAAGAAACACGAATTTGATATTATCGTGGGGAAAAAATAAATTTCGAAATATTTCACTTTCACTCTGAAATTTCATTAAAATTCATGCCGCCTAAAATCTGGACTTTTACCTTCATTGCATACATGCAAATAGGATTGCCAGGCGTTGAATTTAAATGTAAATACATTTTTCTACTCCCTGTACGATTCAACTTTACCGTGAAAAGAGAGCACGATCAACAACCAATACGGTAGCATCTGTAAAGTAAATCGCACGACATATAACCAATAAGATAGAGCCTTCAGTAGTTGACATGGAAACGAATAACAAGCCGTTTCATAACTGATATGAAAAGTACGCTACTTTTCATAGCAGTTGTAGGAAAGCATATTTTCACTTAATGGAATCCTAATATTTGATGGGAATGAATGCGGTCGTAGAAAAAGTATAGTACACAACTCGAGTTGTAAGACAATTACGCACTTCAAGAATTAACTTAATAACTTTTTTTAGTCGTGCTCAATATGCTTCTTACAACTCATGTTGTGTAATATACTATTTTCGTCGACATGGAACACAAAAACCAACTACCAAATGTCTGGCCTAACTAGCTACTGGTCTGTACGGGTATATAGTTTGGAAACTGGCAATCCTACATGCAAAGAATATCCATTGAATTTACGTCGGATATTTACTGAGAAAAATATATTTCAGAGCTATAACGAAAACTATGACGTAAAAATCATGAAAGATGGACACAGGCTTTTGGTACCTAAAAATCGTAATGTTGACTCGTCTCTCGAAAATGTACCGAGATATGCTCGGAATCCGGATGGCTTCCCCTACATCAATGACGAAATTCCATCGTCAGATGAAGGAAAAGACATTCAATTCAACGACATCGATGATATGAATGAAGAATCTGAAGACATCTCTGTTATTCGTAAATAAAATTCATCAAAGGAATAAAACATACGAATTGATTTAAATGCTACTTAATATATTCGTAGTTCTCTAGTTCTTATGGATGTTTTTTTATTATTCTACAAAACCGTAAAACCACAGAGTAAAACGTTAATTCGATATTTCTGAATTGCGACCAATTATTTATGCTTTCGTAGAAATCAAAGGTAATGATATAATAATGTGTTGATGTTAATTACGTGATGCCCTGAATCTATCAGACGTAATATGTTCGATAGTTTTTGTATATTTTTTTTCAATAAAACATTTCTGAAACAATCTTATCGTATCCTTCCTGTCTAGCTGAGATAATCTTGTGGGGGATGTGGTATTCCATGAAGTAGAATTGCTTTATTACACCATGTTAACAAATGACATACAACGTAATTGGAAGAGAGAAAATTTTAAAAAGGAGATCGATTACTTATATTTAGTTGACACTAGCTCATTCTATCGGCATCCTTTATTACTAAAATTCTGGCAATGTTAAATTACATTCGATACTGAGCAAAATATTTACCGATGGTGGCGCTGCATTCGCTGCATCAGCTGTTTCCGAAACACGTATTGTTCAGCAGTTTCATATGGTTATTACGTGTTTATAGTGGTTGTTAATATTCGAAATTTTGTGTGAAATGGCTTTTTGTGCTGGATTTTTTTCAGTAATTGGACTTTTTATGTAAGTACAGAGATAATTTACTTATAAGCATAATTAAGCCATATTGTTTCACATTTTAGATCGTCTAGCAAGATGTTCCTAAACTATCAGAATTTTTTAAATATTTACAAGCAACAGCCGACAGTCGATGTATTGTGAAGGAAGAACAAATACTTCATGCCAATCACTTAATTTGATCATTTGATGTGGTAAGAAGTCGAGTATGAAGGACAGTATTAACATTGCAGGTATCTGTCTACAAACGTCTGCTCTATAAGGACAGCCCCATCAGATCGAGGGTACATTTTCTAAAATGAAGATTTGAAAATCACCAAGATGGAGTGCATATTCAAATCAGGCTTATCTGAAATTTACAAGCATATTTCAGCATCATTATTGAACTGTGCAAAGTTGTATTTACTACAATACTCAAGTGGCGAATTATCGTGCCCTGGCAATTTTACTGATCCTAGTATCAAATTTATTGTTTAGTTTTGGGTCTGGGTTTCAGGATTATTGTTAGCTCTATGGTTATGCTATTATGAATAAACATTGATATGTATAAAACCAAGCACAATAAATTATTATCACATGCCTTTTGTTCATCAATTTCTTCGATCATTTTATAATTGGATTTGAAATCGAAATCTATACAAATCACACACGATAGCGAAACAAAACAAAGAAACAATACGCGTTTCGGGAAGTTCACATTATGGCCGCTAGAGTCGCATAAAGTTGTGTTTTGCTCAAATTGAGCTGAGGGGAAGAAGCTGTCTACACGCATGGGCATTACTAGAAAACTGTAGAAATGGTAGTTGTTCAATTTTCAGTTACTAGATGACGCTTTAGTGGTAGCAAAGTTTTCATTCAGTTTTAATCAGAACTTGGTCAGAACTATTAAATGGAAATCAAAAGGAATAATATTTCAATTGACTGTTATTGAAATATATTTTTATTCATATATCTACTACATTTCTAAAAATATGCATGTTGAGTAATCCAAATGATTGGATCACCTACATACATAATATTTATTATCTATTAATTTATTATTGTATAATTACACTATAATATACCTAACCATATCTAATACTTGCCTAACTTGTGATTTTCTGGTGAGAATATAACTCATCCATAATAATCATATATACACCGAGTATAGGTCTATCTTTATTTCAGATAAAGAATGAAGATTGTAATAGCATAAATCGGAGGTTTAGATCCATACTTCACAACAAAACAAAAAATAATTCTGGCAACTATAATTTTCGTGTTATCAGTTGGTGCGATTTAATTGAGAAACATCGAGCACTAGACTGTTGCCCTGTGCTATCGTCCCTTAGTTTATAAATAATTTCTTACAAGCGTAGCTGCTTTTCATCTCTTCTGCATAATATTAAGTCTAACAATGCAATAACGCGAAGCAGCTGTCCTAGTTCCGTTACTATAAAATTATCAATTATTATCCGATTACCCCACGTCGCTTCAACGACCAAAAGAGGGATGCTAGCGCAGCGCCCCTAGCGGAAAACAATACTTTCATAGAAAATGGCGATTTCGTTCCAGTCGCGTTCATTAGATCCTCAGCTGCAGAGTAGAGCGTTTCCAGGTAGAAACCCATAGGGCTAGTGCATAGTGAATTTTCGAGTGAAAGTACACAACCTTTGTTGAAATGAGTGAAATTTATCCCAATTTGGTGGATATGCAAGAAGATACCAAAATGGGCGAGGACATTACATCGGACATCCAAGATGACGTCGCCCAACAGGATGCGTGCGCACCTTTAGGTACGATTACAAACGATTCATGCACGAAGATGATCGAAGGAGAACATCCGGTGAAGAAGAGGAAAACAAGGCGCGGGAAATCCAAACGCAGGCATCCTTATTTGAAAAATGTAAGAAAGCCGAACAATCTTGTAAAACCAGAGGCGCCACATAACAATAACCAGTTTTTGCTTGAAGATCACGGTTTCATCGAGGAACTGGATAAAAACCTCAACAGAAACCGTGATTCTAGCTTCAGCATTGATTCAGATGGGGAATTTTACTATTCTTCTCCTGATGATGAAGGACAGTTTTTAATCAAAGATTTTGACGACCAATACGAAAGTGTGCAAGCAGAGCGCCTACAAGAACTATCAAAGGCCGAGCTTATAAAGGAGTACCTAATGCTTGAAAACAAATTGGAACAATTAACCAAGAGGGTTCAGTTACAAGAAGAAGTTGATTTGGAAGATCCCATGATGAAGCTGGAGCTTGATAGACTAACCATGGAAAACGAACGTCTGCGTAGAGAAAATGAGACATTACGTGCCAAGTTCACTTCTGATTCTGAAGACTCGGAAACAGACTCTAGTGATTCTTGCAGTGGCTCTTCTCGTACAGGTGGTAGCAACAGTTCAAGCTCTAGTCGATCAAGAAGTCCCTTTCCTCATAAAAGGGATGAGAGTAGCACAGTGGATACACAAGATTTGTAAATGTACCAGTTTTATCAATACCTATTTATTTTTTATATTTTTTGCACCCCCAATGTAAATAAGTGTAATATTTCAAATATTTCTGGCAAAGTAATGCATACACAGCTTTTCACTGTTAACACAATTTGTTCAATTAATGTTTATATGAAATACTGTAAATTAGACACCATTCTTGATTGATTGAATTTTCAAATTCATAAAATTCAATTCAGAAAAAAGCACCATTATTTGAATAGTATCTGTAATTTTTGAAGCATCAACAAGTGTTTCACATATCCTGATGTTAATTAATATTGAATATGCTCGGCCCCGAATACAAAATAATTCCATTTTATAGATACTGAACCCATATGTCTTTATCTGATAGATGACTGTTAACTGAATATCAAATATTCATAAATTTTATCATCAATATATCGATGGCTTAGTATGAAAACCTCGTATCTCACAAAATGTAAATTTTACAGGAGACACAAAAAACTGATTTTCTGCGCTATTTTGCCTAGAAAGATTTTAATTTTTTTACATGTTTTTGATTTGAACTAATTAGATAATTTTTTTTTAACAGCTGTTTTATATAAAATACGTGGTTTTCTATCTTAAACCACAAAAATGTCATTTTTGAAAAAAAATTGATATACGAGGTTTTCATACTAAGCCATCGATATATATATATATCGATATATATATATATATATATAGAATGCTACAACTTTCTGTATACCCTTTTGTAGATATGTAGAATAAAATATTTGGAAATAGTTGTAAAAATGAATGATATAAATACAAATTTTTTCAATAGTTCGTTTTTCATTATTTTTGTATATTATGTCATGAAAACAAATATTGAATGGACTTATTTGAAATAATGTATTTCATTAGATATTGACCACACCTAAAGCAATTGCTTCAAAAATAAGATTTTCATTGAACTGTGGCTATTTATGGTTTATACCTATGCATCTATTCTTTAGAAACATATATGGAAAATAAATTTTCACTGAATGTACACAGGGTATATGTGAAATAATATTTAATACAACTTATATATTGAAGTTATTCTGGATTCCAATTTTTTCAAGACCTTTCTTATCGACTCAACCATTTGCATGAAAAGCTTTTTAGAAATCATACAGGGAGTGATGATAATACACGTTCTGAAAAATATTTTTTATGTATTATTTGCTCCTTCATAAGTGAAGGCCATTTTAATGTTAGATATATTCTTTTAGTTTTCATTGTTCGTAAAGTCAAACCCAAAATGTTGTACTGAGAAAATGTGATTATTTTGTGATACTGGTATTGTTACATAAGTTATTTACAGGGAATACAGATCTTTAAAACAAGTTATAGTAGACTGATCCTCAAGCAGCAGTTCTGGCTTGTAGATTTACTTCATTTATATATATCTCGCCTCCACAGTGTTGGAAATTTAGATGTTTACATATAATGTATACAAATAAACCATACCTATATGTATAAATATATATATATATATATAGTATCGAGGAGAATAATGTATTCAGTTTATTATCATGCAATTAATCAACAGAAAGTTTATTAAATGTAATTGTTTCAATTGTCTTTTTGTCTTACTTCATCAAATACAATTATAACAAATATTAGCATTTTATATAAGCATTTGAAATAAGAAAATTCATTCAATCAATGTTCGATAACACTAATAGCCTATAGTCTATTTCTTCTGGGTTGATAGTTGTGTCAAATCGCCAGATTGAGCCGTGTTGCCACATGTTTTTCACTTTTTCAGCGATGCTCCGAACAAAAAACTTGACCGTTTGTTTTGAAATTATTTTCGATTGATGAAATATATTCATTATATTTGGATTACTATTGATTGTGAATAACCGTTGAATGGTTCAAATGATATAATGGACTGTTCACATGCTAGGAATCGAATATTCAAAGGAAGTACATAATAACTACATAATGATATCTAAAAATGTTCATCTTTCAGTATCAAATCTGTTCTTTCTTTCTCATTTGATGGTTCTATATTTCAGAACTAATTACTGTCCAACTCTAATAGATGTGTTTTAAAAGAAATCCAGAAGTTATAGATTCATTTATTTTTAGGTCAAAAATATTTGTGCATTCGCTCATTATGTAAATGCAGATACAGATTCAAATGTCTCTCAATTCACTATGTATCCAAGTCTTTACATCTCACATCGACTCAATTGGATAAAAAACACAAATGTAAAGTGGGAGTCAAAGATCTTGATATCCATATCTTTCTGCTATCATTTCTTAGGGCTGGTTTGTTTCTGAAAATCAAAGAATATATTACATGTATCATAAAGTCTATGGCCTACAATTGTACTGCTGCTTCAACATTCCATAATCAAAATAAATTACATTGTTAGTAAGTCATTCTTGAATTGCTGCCTTATTAAAAGCTGAGGTGGAAACTTTGTTAATGCCTGTGCTGTGATAAGTAGCATTATCCATACATAACAATTGTGGAAGGATTTTTTAATTTTGGCAGCAGTTGTGTATCGAATCAGTGGAGAATGTTATCCTGGTTAATTTCTCCATGGTAAACTTCTTTAGCAGTTTCAGGGATTAAAACAAATTTTGTCCCACTAATGAATCCATCTGAACAACCAGCATGCAAAACAATGAATCTTATAGATAACATAATTCCAATACACCATCTAACTCATATTATATATATATCATACAAATTCTAAATACCTTGAATCTCATATTCTTTGTATTTTCACACATACGACACTAGAATCTTAAAAAAAATATATACATTTATTGTCTAAACAGGACAAGTCCCAATTACAAGACAGATTAGGTGTTTCAGTTGAGAAATACATGTGCAGATAATACAGATAATCCAGCTACAAATTTTACAGATAATACGAGTAGAAATGGCATGAAAATATAGAAATCTCAACACAAATAGTACAGACAAAGCAAATACAAACAGTGCAACCATGTGCAGATAAAAAAAAAGAATATAGGATATGAGGATGATTTTAATGTAATAGTGATGCCATTATGATAGAGAAGATGGGGTTGATTGTTTAATATGCAATAATTGCTTCAATTTTTTCTTGAAAGAACCTATTGGTTCATTATGCATGTCGATTCCAGAACACACTTCGTTTACTATTTTACATGTTGCATATAACGGAGATTTTACGAGAATGTTGGTGTTGGGTTTAGGTAAGTAAAAGTACGGTTTCTGCCTGCAGTTGCTACGAGGGATATGAAAGTTTACTTGTTCCAGTAATTCAGGGCAGTCGATTAGGTAGTTCGTTAGTTTGAAGAGGAATAGGCAAGCACAATATGATCTGCGATTTTCTTGAGACAAAAAAGAGTATCTACTAAGCAGCAAGTTGTTGTCATAACCTTGAGGAGGATAGACCCCATCCAACTTGAATGACACGTATTTCAAGAAGAACCTTTGGACTGATTCTATTTGATCAACGTGACATACAGAGAGCAATATTCCAGCCTAGACCTGACAAATGAATCATACAAGGCAATGAAGCAGTCCTTGTTTTGGAAGTCTTTGCAAGTACGGAAAATCATACCTATCATTCTCTTAGCAGAAGAAGATATTTTGTTGTAGTGATTGGAGAAATTGAGTTTGGGGTCAAATTCAATCCCGAGATCTTTAATTTGTTGGTTGCACTCTAGGGTAATATTGTTGATAGAGTAGGAGAACTCGATAGCTGATTTTTTCAAGGAATACGTATTGGATTTGCATTTTTTGATATTTAATGGAAGTCTATTTTCAATACACCAAAGGTGAAGATTATGAATATCGTTTTGTAATGTATGACAATCATGGATTGATTCAATATTTCTAAAAATTTTTAAATCAACAGCAGCAACTTACTTGAAATGTTGTTCCCAATGTCGTTGATGAAGATCGAAAACAAGAGTGGGGCTAGATTACTGCCTTGAGGGGCACCACTTGACGCTAAGAATTGATGAGATACGTGGCCTCTAAATTCAACAAAGAGTTTACGATTTTTCAAGTAAGATTGGAATAGGATAAGAAGTTGTGTGTTAAACCCATACTGGTTAAGTTTGCTCAAGATTATTTGGTGATCGAGCTTGTCGAATGCCTTCGAGAAATCAGTGTAAATGGTGTCCACTTGAGAATGATTGTCGAGAGCGATGCTCACTGACTGGGTAAAACACATGAGGTTCGTAGCAGTAGATCGTTTGCTCATGAAACCGTGTTGTTCGAGTGAGATTATGTTTTTTAAGTTAGGGTATATTATGTGGTGGAGGCATATCTCAAAACCCTTTGCGAAGTTGGAGAGAAGTGTGATAGGTCGGTAATTTTCAACATTATTGATTGCCCCTGATTTGAAAATTGGACATATTTTGGCGATTTTCCATCTATCCGGAAAGCATCCGGTTTTCAAGGAAAGATTGAAAATGGACTGAAGAGGCTTGGCTAAGGCTGCAGCGCAGTCTCTAACAAAAAAGCTTGGGATAGAGTCATATCCGGATGTGTGTTTAGCTTTGAGTTTCTTTAGACCGTTTAGTACCTCCGTTTCTGTGAATGAGTTTACCGAGATGGTTGGATGATTGGTTGGTGTGTTAGGTTAGGACATAGGGGAGTAGGCACTTTCGAAAAACTCGGCAAATGCATTAACTACATATACTACGTGGATCGCTTAGTTCAATATCGTTCAAATATACAATACCAGGAATTCTTGATGTCCTCTTCTTGTTTTGAAAGTATGACCAAAAATTGGACGGATCATCCTTACTTAATTGAGTTCTCTGCTGCAGTTCTATACTGATCGTATGCAGTAGATATTTTTGATTTTATTGATTTCCGAAGGTTTTGGAATTGTTGTATGTCAGATTCATAGTGTCTTTCTTTCATTTTCTTGAATAGTTTGTGTTTTTGTTTTATTTCGTTTATGATTTCTTTGTTGAACCAGGGGGGGTATTTACTTGTGAAGTTGTTTCTAATGGGGACCCATGTGTTAAGTATTGAGTAAAAGATTGAGTAAAAGGTTTCTATGGCTGAGTTTACATCTCAGAACTGGTCTAAACATGACCAGTCGGTGTTAAGAATGGCAGAATATAATTCAGGAAAGTTTGCCCTGCGAAAATTATAACTCCTGTATTTCCTGTTGTGGGATATTGCCACGTTGGTTTTGGGAAGCGTAACAGTGACTTGTAGTGCTAGATGGTATCCATCTTCAAGGACAAAGGGTAGATCATCATGGCAAGTGATGCATTGCAGATTAGAAAAAGTCAGGTCTAGCAGACGCCCTGATTGGTTTTGAACTGTATTCAACTGATTTAGGTCATAGAAACTGCTGAATTGTTTTATGGTAGCTATGTTGATGTTGTCAATATTTGCGTCAATGTCAGAGAAATGTGGTTGGTTAAAATCCCCCATAATCAACAAATTGCTGCCGTACAGATAGTCAAGTGATTCTAGAGACGTGAATAGACTTTGGATGTGGAGGTTGCTAGCATTAGGAGGAATATAAATGACAAATATAAAATATGCCTTGTGCTTGAATATTACCTTGCTTCCTACAATATCGATAGAGGCAAAATTATCGCGATATTCTGAAAGGTCTAATTCTGCTGCTTCACAGTCTGATCCAATGCCCAACATAACTCCTCCTCCTCGCGAAACTGAATTTGCAACAAGACTTCTGTCACTTCGAAACAGTATAAAGTTGTTGGGGACTAATTCTGAGCTGGAGACGTTAGCTTGCAGCCAGGTTTTGGTGATTGCAATGATGTGATACTCAGAAGCTGATATGGATTTGAGGAATTCATGAGTTTTGGTGTTGAGACCCCTGACATTTTGGCAATAACATTGAAGGCCTGATAGTTCCTAGACGTCTCTACTAGTTTTTTACAATTTTCGGTTCACCATGTATATACTGGGGTCACGACGTCTGAAACCAGACATCGACTGAAGAGAGAGAGAGATGTATATACTTAATTTTCAGAATCTTGCCAAGAATGTGGTAGAGTTTCATTCTGAAATATGCAGGTCTCATCAATGAAAACATTTACCTCAAACCTTCATTTTTCAACAGGGAGTACTGTTGTAGGAATGTATTACGTTTCATAGCAATATTAGGTAACTCCATCAATGTTTTCCATTAAGATGTGAGGCAAATGTTGAGCAAGCTTTCATTTCAATGACTTCAATGTTATGTGTTCCTCTGCAATGAAGAATGTTCATCAACTGATAATATGTGATATGCACTAAATACTCACTGTTCTTGTACATATTGTAAGTACAGTTCCCTATTTGATATTGTTGAGGTTGATCAATATCCACAATTGGTTTCTTCCGTTGTGTAGTTCTTTAGAAGTCCTAGGACAGTTTAGTCCTTAGCTTACCTTCTGTGAAAGTATGCAGATATTCCCTACACAGTTCAATTCCTACATTCAAAGCAGCAATCACTCTCTGTAATAATCATATTTCATAAAAACTATTGAACCATTGTAAGATCGTGGTGAATGAATATTCATGAAGATTCTTTACTTACCTTTGAAATAAAATCCAATGAAAGTAAGGGGCATCTGTTATCCATTTCGTGTTTAAAATGTTCTAATAAAGATGCAACCATTTTCTGGGCATATCTACTCAATCCTCTCGACATTTTGATGAGAATACGATGATATTAAGTTCTCAAAAGAACCATTTTAAAAAATCGCAATAGAAGAAGAATTCATATGTAAACAAACGATTGTAGGGATTCGCTCCAAACAATTTGGCATCGTTGTGAACTCAGGTTGTGAAGTGAACGATGACAAATCCTTGGACTTGAATGATAAATAAAATCAATGACAGAAATATTATATCTTGCAAAATTCTCTCGAATAAATAAAAATCATTCCTACTTTCAAAAAGGCATTTGCCAGTATTTTCAGGTCTTGCCAGTAAAACTGCCAGTAATGGTTTTGATGCAAGTAATTGCCAGTAATATCACACTCCCAAAGAAATGAATCAGTTTTTCAACATTTTCGTAAGTAAATTGTGTTCAAAAATGTAGAACACTACGCGCTATCTACCGAAAAAAGTAACAACTCTTTCAGCATCTGGTGGTCAAAGTTTCAACAGGTTTCTCTTTATCCACCTCGGAAACACTGTAAACTGTAATATAATTAATTATCGATATTCGATGGTGACTAGTCAGGAATAATATTTTTATTCATTTTTCAGAATATTTTGAATATTTGTTTCTATTTTTGATGATTTTTCCAAATGAACTTTTCTAATAAATATAATAATAAACTACTTGTTTCACTTATTTATATTCTGATCAACTACCAAGATACATAAAGTGCTTTCATTTTCCGATTTGGCGGCAATTTCGAATATTTCACTGCTTCCTGTAAGATGACCTAGGTTACTCTGGGTGCGTTCCATTAAGCGCTCACAACGATCACGCTCACGACCACGAATTTTGTCGTTCCACTTGGTTCTGTGCGTCATCGAAACGCTCACACCAACCCACCTATTGAGATGGGTCGTCGTGAGCATGAATCATGACGTCATTCATGACATTTTCGCCACCACCCCAACGATCGTGGTCGCCATGTGAAACGTCTGAATGAGTGTTTTGGGCGTTGTGAGCGCTTAATGGAACGCACCCATAGAAGGGATGTGATGTTGGGGCCAAACAAATGTTTGTTGTTACTCATCTTGGTTAGATATTAAATCTATGGACGCAAGGGATCATCTAGAAGAGATATATTATTAGATCATTGGACCGAAACGACTCGCTAGCCACGGTTTTCACTCCATACCGTATTCGATTTCTCATACGTCAGTAACCGTGGCTAACTTCACACAAACTGCGGACGGTCACAAGTTTGGTTGGAACAAAAAGATGATGGTCAGATAACGATCACATCTTAAATCAATTGCGAATGAGCGTGACCATATTGTGACGGTTTTAAGACGTGTTGGAACAAACCTATTCATTGCGAATTAAATCTACCTGAAATTGGAAGAATTGGAGAGAAAGAAAAGAATAGGTGTCATCACTGTCAGTTGTCATTTATTTCTCCGTGGACAATGACATTCCTACTTGAATAATTCTTTCCTCCACTTTCTGTTCTGTTGCGAACAGGTTGTGAATTGGGAGTCTTCTTTGAGTGGAATATATTGCAGTCTAAGGCATGCTGTTCGTAGTATACTACAAAGATATAGTGAATCATATTGTTTGACATAAGGAGGAAGTGTTTTTCACACAACAGTATCCCCAAACACTCAAGATTCCTTCGAAAAACTCCATCGAACCCAGAGGGTGGCTACCAAAGGTATGAAAGAATTAAACATCATTTTCAACAACTTCTAAAGAATCTTATGTTCTTGCGATCTATCTTACTGGACCAAAGTTCCTGGTATTCTTTTTCCTCTGTGTTTTTGCTCTATTTTGCAAGTTTTTTTGACGCTATGTGAAACTACGTGACCTTGTCATTGATATCAACACAATCAGGTTGTTTTATGGCAAGATTGAAAATGGTTGCTAATCTGATAGCTCTATTAGTTAAAATTAGTTTTTGAGAAGATTCAAAAACATTATTGTGATATAAATAAATCAAAGAATCAAGTGACAATTGATACAGCAGCAAATTAAGGAAAGGCTGGGTGATCATCGTAATTAATGAAGAACCTACTGTGTTTTTTCAATACACAGTAGTTGATTTGTCAGTCCAACACCAAAATTGAAACACATTTTAGTGTGTTAAATTGTTTTAGTTCATTAATTTCAGGTTGGATATTTGCAAAAATAATAGAAAATGGCAAGGAATCAGGTTGCCCCAGAAAAACATCACAGAAGTGCTGAAAATGTTACTGAGAAACTAAACAATCAAAAACCCAAACTGAATGTGACAAAACGTGACAAATTCTTCAAATCTAGTGCAAGTAATTCTAGAAACTTTTCCAGAACTGGTAATGAACCAGATTTAACAAGTAATATAAAACATAAAGATTTCTTCTTGAAGCCAAACACAAAAGTTGAAAGGTCTAAAAATGTTAGTGAAAAAATTAAATCAGACAAACAGTCCAATGAATTGAATAAAGATAAAAAACATTTTGACAAAAAAAGATACCGACTAGAAAAATATAGCAAAAAATATAAATTGCAACAGTGGGAAGATAGAAGAAAGCATGCTATTATTCAAGAATATTACAGACAAACAAAAAATGATCAGCCAGTAGATGTCTCCAAAATTTATGAAGATTCTAGATACCAAGACCCAGAGGATGATAAGGTGGAAGAGGAAAACCAAAATAATTTGAATGCTAATATTACAGAAACACCAAGAGACTCAAGTCATTCAGGTGAAAAAACTAGTAAAATCAAGACCAAACCTTTCCAGAGGGCTCAACAAGAATTTCATAGGGTTAAAGAAGAAAAACTTAGGAAGAAAGAAGAATTCCTGAAAAACAAAGCTGAGAAACAAGAGGCTATAAAGAAATACAAGAAGCAAAAAGCAGAGAAGTACAAGAAATTGTCACGTAAAACCAAAAAAGGGCAGCCAATCATGAAGAATAGAATTGAAATGTTGCTTGAAAAAATACAGAATAGTGTGGAATAAATCTTGAATGATGATATCTTCAGTTTTAATGTTTAACCTAACATTGACCGTGAGTGACCTTGTATGTAATTTATTTAATTATAATGAAAATGTAATATCTTTTGAAATTTGTTTATCAATTTTTCATTGAATAAAGTAATCCATAGATGAACACTGCATATGTTTTTCAAATTGGAAAATTCTAAAAATCATAATGATTCTCTTTAATGCCCAAAATTTCATCGGAAATGAATACCAGGAACTAATAATGATATGATTCTTAATCCGTTCCACAAACATTTACAATGAGTAATATCTCTTAAAGTAAGCTATGAATGATAAACCCATATTTTATGCTGAAAATCCCCAGCAGAAAGTCTAAAATCTAAGGTAGCAAAATCATAATGGGAAAGGCAAAATTTTGAATGTGAATTGCCTAATTTGGAGCATGATTCGATTGTTTAATCATATATATTCAATGTATTCAAGCAAGATATTTCGCCACAAAATGTGGTGATGCTGCTTGTCTTTTTTTGATTCTTCAAAACAGAATTAAGTTGAGTTCATTGGTTAGTTTATACAGCGGATAAAATAAGAATGCACCAATGAAATTACACATGTCATGTTAAGTCGTTACAAATATGTGATTTCATTATTGCATTCTTATTATATTTTATTTTATTATTTGATGTATGAACTAATCTTATAATTCTAATTGTTAGAAAAAAAGTATCGTTTCTTAAAATATATACACCAAAATTCGATAACAAAACTGTGGATAACCATTGAACAGTTTTTTTCAATAGAATTAACAAACTTCATTATCGTATCAATGATTTTTTTTTAAATAAATTTGGCATTGTTTTGAAGTGCTGCCATAATTATTAAAGCTGTCTCAACCAATTCAGTGGTTTACTAGATACTTTTTATTTTGCATTAATGATAACCAAATCTGTCAGAACCTTCCTTTAATAAATAGAACATATCTGAGAAATTGTAATTGTAATAATTACCCTTCAGTTTTAATGAACAAAGTTCTCAGATATCTGAATTCTTTACGAAATTCCAAATGGAACACCCAGATCAAAAAAATTCATTTCACAAGTATGTTGGAACTTTAGATTTATCTTATCTATAATTCCTATTCCAGAATTCATAATTATTCACTCTTGATACGAAATATCTGATTCAAGAGGACCCACAATTTTTTTTAGAATCAATAAAAACATTTGAGTACTAATATATATAATTGGATTCCAATAAATGAAAAGTGATGCAACAATTGCTTACGGCCTCAAGTATTGTTATCAATTGGCTATAAGAGGATAGTAGGTAATTTATAACAGCATTTCTGGCAATATTTTTATTCATATCGTTTGCCTATTGAATAATTATTGTCAAGCATGTAACTCAAATTCAAAGTGAAATTCGAAATTTAGAGACCTGATACCGTATGGAATTTTTCAATTGAAACATGAATTGTCAATTGAAACTGCAAAAACTGAATAAGTATGTATATATATATATGCTCTCTAAGATGACACCACTGGAAAAAATTACTTTCAATATAATTCCTGGCCTTTTTGGAGAATATCTTCGATCAGAGTTGACTTATATTCAAAAGCGTAAATCTTATTATTTTAAAGAAATTTTTATTTTTCCTGAAATATTTGATTGTTGGTATAAGATATAATGCCTATAATTTGTGCAATAATATTGTATTCGGTATTTAACCTGAATTGTAAAATTAAATTAATTAGTATAGGTCGAATTATCTCGAGAATATACAGCGGATTGTAGAAGCCGAAGAGACGGTTAGAAGTAAAATAATAAAACAATCGAAACTTGCACAAGCTATAAGATGTTACCTTGAATATAGCCTGAATTTCGCACACTTCTCGTGTTAGTGTCAGGAAAGAATAGCCGGGCGCCTACGAAACGGTCTGTTAATGTTCCACTCAGCAATACCCGAAAAGACAACACTTACATAACAAATGGCATAAGGAACGCAACATGTGTGTATTTTAAATAATTGATATGAACTACCGGTTGAACCGGACTATTCGCCTAATATGAAATCCAAAATTATTATTCGAATGGTAACATCAAAAACTTTCAACAGATAGGTTATGTAAATAACTGTATGTGTATAACAATTTTATCAAAAAAAAGATTGAAATTTTCAAGAGATATTCTTTTCAAATTACAGTTTGGAGATATGTTCTATTGAAGGACCAAACTTATCAGAACTAAAACAAATTTCCATTCTTGAATTTCAGGTCATGTTAATGTGCATGCTTTACTTTATTATTTTATCTTCTTTTGTTTGGTGTGCCTTATAGATAACCTTTTTATCAAAAACAATATTAAAATTTTTGAGAAAAATTTTTTCAAATTAGTGTTTGGAGATAATATGGTCCATTGAAGAACCAGAATCATTAAAACTAAAATAAAGTTTTATTGTGGGTAATTAGATATCACTTTCTTTATCTCTTGTTTATCGAAAGTTCAAAACTAATATAGAAAATTCAAGTACGATAACGACATTTTGTCGATATTGCCATTTATTTTGTTCCTTCTTATCGGATAACTAATGGGTAAAGATCATTTTCCTTCCGATAACTCTCGAAAGTGGTGGGCACAGAAATATTTAAGGGAGTAGGGATAGGTAACTGGTGTCTTTCATCTTCTGTTATTCCGAGTAAATGGATGCTCCATTTAGTGCTCAGCTTTACTGTGCTTTGTGATATTGTGTTTCCTTATCTTTTGTTCCACCGGTGTATTCTACTGGTGCCTTTTTTACTGGACTAAAGGATTTTTCATGTGTTTATGTGTACTCGATACCATCTCTACCCTATTAACTCAGGTACCTATTTTAATTTCTTTCAAAGTTTGCTAATTGCTAATTAAATGCGAATATTTTTCATCAACTTGATGAAAGTTAATCTAATTTCTCATCGATATGCATTGATGTTCCCTGTACATATGGCTTTAGAGTAACAAAAAGAAATTTTGCATGGGGTGTTTAGGTAATGTATGTGTACCAAAATAAATGTTCCTAAAAATTTATCTAAATCAAGATATGGGTTAAGGATAAGGAACATTAGATCGATGCGGAATTGATTTATTGAGGAGAAAACATTGGATTTCCATTTGAAAATGGAGTAATATGCGTAAAACTAATACAGATCATCTCAAAAATATATGAGTAAATCAAGAAGTTATGAAAACATTAGGTTTCTTGTCTGAAATCATGAAGTCTGTTCACTTTCGGTGTGATCGGAAATGCTGTTGTAAGGTTCGAACGGATTATGCCGGCCCGCAGCGTGTCGGGGAGTAGTTATCACAAAGATGAATAACGAACTTTTCACAGGCAAAGAAATAGAAAGTTTCTCGAACTCATAGTGAACATTTTCGATGAAGACAATTGACATTTCTCAATCAAAATAACTTATTAGTTCTGCAAAGTTTATTCATTCAACAGAATGAAGATTCCTTATAATAATAATAATAATAATAAATTTATTCACTATCATGAGTACAATTTTATAAATTAGTGATGGAGTACACAGATTTTGTCCTATGGTTTCCCGTTGAAAAAAATGTATTTGTTCTTCTTTAGGGTCTTGACTTGGACAGCGACAGCCCAGACACAAGCAGCCTTCTAGTTCCTTACGACTGGAAAATCTACTTGGATAGCGAACCACCCTGGCTCTGCTAGCATTCCTATAGGAGAATCTAGAACATAAACACACATAACCAATAATCCTGTGTGATTCTGAGCACAGGCTGCCTCGTAAGTTTTATCAAGTGTTTTTTCAAAGTTACGAAAATATAATTACGAATATGCATGTTGATTTACACGTTCCTCGTTCGGTTTTGAGTTCGAAACTTTTGAACAACAAACTAATATCAATTTACTGGTACTGTCACTTTTTGAAACATGTAATATTGGGAACCTGAAAAATTACAATGAAAGTATAACAAAATAAGATGATGAGAGATAAGTGCTGTGAATCTGCTTTATTACAATATCTTGAAATTCTTGAACTTTTTCTAAATTCAACATTATCGCCTTCGGTTTGATAACATCTTGATAAAACTACCATAAAAGGTCGACTACAAACCACATTTGGGTCATAAACATTATCAATTTCCTCACAAAATAATATCAATTAAAATAAAATGATAAAAGTTGGCCAACTCTATCCGTATTGTCATTTCTTGAATAAATGCCCTCACTACAAAATATATCATCCATTTTTTGTCATGGACTGCAGAAAATGTAGATGAAGAATATATAAATGACGGTTTTTCTTCTTCAGCTATGTTTGGAACCAAAATAATCAATTCAAATGTATGAAAAATACAATATAAAGAGGTTGGAAAAAATTGCTAATGAATGAAAGAGAACTGAAAAAGCAGTCAATACACCAAGTGTGTTTGTACAATTCTTTTCAGAGATAATGAGAAATTTCATTATCCAAGTCTATAGTAGATATATTAACCTGCATAAAATTATTTAAAATAAAAATATTGTTATTTTTTCAGCTTGTTTACTTCACTGTATAATTTACTCAAACTTAAAAAAGACATCTCTATAATCGTAAGATCTTCAACGGAAAAGTAGGAAAAATGAAGTTTACTGCAAACGAAGAACGTATCCACTTATTGAAAGAAAACTCATCCGCGTGGTCTGTCATCCGCGATGTCATCAGCACCAACAATCAAGAAGATGCTTTTTACGTGTGCGACGTCGGAGATATTGTGCGCAAGCATAAAATCTGGACCACCAAGATGCCGAGAGTCCATCCTTATTACGGTGAGTCTCATAAAATGTATAGTTCAAGAAAAACTGCAACAAAAATAAGATAAATAATTACCCTGAATTATGTAAATGAATGATCGAGCTGCGGTTTTACTATGTCATACTTGAATATGTAGATGTTTCGATTTTTGAAATTAACAATTAATTGTCTTTTCTTCTTTCTAGCCGTAAAATGCAACGACGCTATGGTCGTCTTGGAGACCCTGAACGCCTTGGGCGCTTCCTTCGATTGCGCCTCCAAGGGCGAGATCGTCAAGGTTTTGTCAATGGGTGTCGATCCTAAGAACATCATCTTCGCTAATCCCGCCAAGATGGCCAGTCATATCAAATACGCTGAAGCCGTCGGCTTGCACACAATGACGTTCGACAACGAAACCGAGTTGTACAAGATCCATAAGCTGTTCCCATCTGCCAAGTGAGTGATACGCCTCAAACTATCTATGATGAAAGTGTTGCATCATTATCGTTATCACAGTATTAATAACAGTTTTTACTTCAGTAATAATCACGATCATATACACAGGTCTGGAATCTACGGCATTTTTGAGTGGTGGGGGGTGGCACCATTTTTAAAGAAAAAGTTGCCATAATTATCCGCTCGGGGTATTTAGGTATTTAGAAATATTATATCTTGCAAAATTCTCTCGAATAAATAGAAATCATTGCTACTTTCAAAAAGCTGATCGGATCTGATTTGTGATTGGCTAACAAAGTGACAATAGAGGACAGCGCTGCAGGTGGCGAAACATGAGAACCACAAAAATGTCCTCAATGTTTGGGCCACCCCCCACCATACGAGTTGCCAGACCTGTATGTACGATCGTGGTCATAATAGAGAGTTCAAGTGCTTATAGAAGTAACCATTCCGTCACTTTATGGATTACAATCTTTTTTGTCCTCCTTCTCTATTTCTGCCGAAGAAACTCAGATGTACTATGAGTAATCAAATAGGCCATTTATTCAAGCAACACAGTTATGACAGCTCGCCAGAAAATTCGGTGTTTCTGCTTGTGTTTTTTTTTCAACGATATTCCGAACTAGAAAGTTTATCAACGAAGTAAAGATTCCTCTCCAATTAATGTGGCATCGTCGTTAAGTCACTAAGTATTACCACAGCTTATACCTATTCTAGATACAGTTGGTTCACTGCACTTTTTATGTATGTCCAAATTTGGAGTGCGCATTCCACCGGGCGTCGGCAGGGCAGGCCTTTTGTATTTTGACCACTTTTCGAGTCGTACGAGAGAAGCTGTTACAGTGATAGATTGAAATGTACATTATCGTTATATTAAAATTAGATATTGATCAATCTTAATTTTTTGAAAAACACTATGTTTATATCGATTCAATTCGAAAGGCTTACTATTTCTTGAAGCCGGACCTGGTGGCATTTGAATTCGTAAAAATTTGACATTGACGGGAAAGCTCATCATTGGTTGAACAGAACGATGTCTCAAAGAAGGTTGAAAGCGCAGTGGTGTTATAAAAAATGACAAGTGACACTACTGTATGTTTACCATTACCAATTATGAATTCCTAAATATTCCCAGTTGTGCCTCAAACAGTTAGAAGTTCGGTGGTTAGCTAGATATTTTTTTTATTTTGCACTAATGGTATTGAAAGATAACCAAATCTATTAGAACTATACTCCCTAAATAAATAGTCCATAGCCACCAAAATAATTGATTTTTTACACAAGAAACACAAGTCTTTCCCGATTTTAACGTGAAATTGGGAAATCGAAATACACACCATTATATTAGTATGAAAATATTCTGATAAATAACAAAATAACGTGGAATTTGAGATGCATGGTCTGTGTTGGTCAATAATTATTTACGGATGTTGGAAATGATTCTGCTCAGTAAAAATGGATGAAAAATGGTGTAAGGAAGCTTTGAAATAATTCCTAAATACTTTATTCACAACGTTTTCCTGAGATGTGTCCAAGAAAAAATAAGTGAAATTTTTATCACAATAAAATTATCGGATTCGTATTTGTTCGTTCAAATCTTCTTCCCAATTCCATTGACCAACCGATCGATTTACTTTTTCCAGAATGGTGATCCGCATCCGTTGCGACGACACTTCTGCCCAATGCCTTCTGGGCAACAAGTTCGGATGTGAAGCCGAAACTGATGCTCCCTATCTGTTACGCATTGCCAAATCTCTCGGCCTCGAAGTTGTCGGCGTTTCCTTCCACGTGGGTTCGGGTTGTCGAGAGCCATCGGTTTTCAGACGCGCCATCGCCACCGCTAAAGGCGTCTTCGAATACGCCGCCACGCTTGGATTCAACTTCACATTGCTCGACATTGGTGGGGGGTATCCGGGCGGCAAGGCAGAATCTATCGATAAGGTGAGTCTTGAAACGTTCAATAGAGCAAAAAGCCGGAAAGTAGTACAACTGGCAACTCTGACGTAACGAAGATAGTTTTTTTTTTGTTTTTAAGTTTCAGCGAAGTTTGTTCGGAGATTCCATGTTACTCTTCAGAAAAATTTCATATACACTATTTTTTATCATTATGATTGATCTTGAAGTAGGTCTGAAACAAATCTATGATTTTGTGATCTCGCCTATTTTACAATCTTGACACGGTGAACCTTTTCAGATCGCTGATGTCGTCAACCTGGCGCTCGATGACTTCTTCCCAGAGCCATCAGTGAGAGTGATCGCCGAGCCGGGCCGCTTCTTTGTCGGCTCCGCCTACACTTTGGCCTGTAACATCCACTCGATGCGAACTTTCGATCGAACTGATGACGCCACTGGCGAAACCAACTCCCACCGCATGTACTACATCAACGATGGCGTTTATGGCAGCTTCAACTGCATCTTGTACGATCACCAAAAGGTGGTGCCGCAGCTATTGGATGAGGTGAGTGGATTCGGTTGGAGAGAGATTGTTAGAGACGTTGCATGTTCAGTGTTTACAGTCTGTTACATTAGAGCGTGGTCACTGTAGTGTGTGTTCTTTCAAATATTGTTTTATTCGATCGACGAATGTCGATGATGGCTTGGCACCTTCGAGGCATACTTTGAAAACGACCTCCAAATTTGGTGAATTCGGCGAACAAGCTGCTTCGAATTGTGTGGGCGTTTCAGAATCAGAATCATTTATTCACCACATAAGAATACACATTAGGTTTGTTTCAACAAACATTTCTGTATGGTTTCGAAACTGTTTTGTGGCCGTTTCGGTTTCGTTTAGTTCGCATGCGCGAACTTCGCATAGTTTCGTGACGGTACAAAAACGTTCGAGGGTTGGATCGGTTCTATTGACGGTTTTTGCCTGCCCACGTTCTACAAGATTGATTTGTTCAAGAATAATCTTTGGTTACAATAATCAAAATATGTAATATGAAAATGGAACATTCTACGATTTTTGACCTTCGTTTCATTGTACTGAATATCAAAATCGTCTTCACTTGTTTCGTATAAATAATCAGTATCTCCATCGTCATATTTAATTCTTATTCGAACGGGAGAAATTATTAACACAAATGAAAGTAAATAAATACCCAAGCAAAAAGCTAGGTTAGCTAACCTATTCTTTTGGCAAAGAGATTCTCAATGCGCATGTCAATACTCATGAATCAAAACAGTTTTCAATTTTGAGCATATACCGAAATTACCGTCCTGAAATCATGCTGCGGACGGTCACGAAATTGGTTGGAACAAAAAGATGATGGTAAGATTACGATCACTTCTCGGTTGGAACAGGTTAAATCAATTGCGCATGAGCGTGACCATATTGTCACGGTTTAAAGACGTGTTGGAACAAACCTTAGGTGTGGTAAAAAGTACAGAATGTGCAAATTATCGTTCTTCCCAAGCTTCATCTTCATTTGAGCCCAAAAATTTTCAATTGGATTGGCATCAAGCCACTGAGACGGCAAATTCAAAGTCCTTGGTCCACAGGCCTTGCTTTTTTGTATAATTTCGACGCAGTTTCGCGCAAAGCTAATGTCGGTTTTTTCAAAAACAGGTCACAAATCACTTATTCGTCTTTTTTGACATTACCCACAGTTCAGTCATATCCTTGGTCGTGTATAGTCGGTGTAGTGTGTGAATTTAAAATGCCTTTCACACGTGAACAAGTCATTGATATAAAAACTATAATCAAACAAACTATCACGGAACTTTTGAATGACGACAAATTTATATCAGCTGTTGCTGATAAAGTCTCACAAAAACTCGGCATTAAAGAAACCGTAGAAGAAGTTCGTGGCCTACACAAGGAAATAGAACAGCTGAGAAACCAAAGCAAACAATTGCAGGGTGATGTGGCGAAAATTCGACGCAATATGGATGCAATCGGAAAACTTCAAACCCCCGATAATGCGCAACAGATGGTAGCCGAAGTCTATGAAAGACAGAAGAGGATGTCGAACATAATAATATTGAATGTTAACGAATCGAAAAATAAATCAAATGCGAACAGAATCGCAGAAGATAAAGATGCCATAAGGGACTTATTAGAAAATGTCCCAGTAGATACTTCAAGTATTCGTGTGTTCAGACTGGGTAAATTTGAGCAGAGCAAAAACAAGCCCATTAAAGTTTGTTTCCCTAACTCAGACGAAGCATTAACAGTGTTAAGAAATAAGAGGCTGGTGAAAGCTAACTCTGTCAAAATATTTTCCGATCAGACGAAGGCTCAAAGGGATTATTATCTCAGTGTAAAAAATCAACTGATGGAATATAACAACAGAGGTGAGAACAAAACTATTAAATATATCAATAATGTCCCTACAATTGTCGATGCTGATATCAATCAAAAAAACTAATAAGTCCTAATATAGTATACAAAGTTGATTTAATTTACTTAAATGCTGCAAGTTTTCTTGCCCATAAGGACCAGATTATTGGGGAAATATTCTGCTATCACCCAGCAATCGTTATTTTGAGTGAAGCCAGATGTACAAGTGATGTTCAGGATTGTGAAATTGCTGTTGATGGGTATTCGTTCATAAGATGCGATTCCAGTAGTCGACATACGGGAGGAGTACTCATTTATGTTAGAAGAGATGTCACTTGTTCAGCCGAAAAAAGGTTTGTCTTGGATGCAAACTACTGGTGTCAATTCACTAATATTGGGCTGAATGGAATACAGTGGACCATTGCTGGTGCTTATCACTCTCCAAATGCATGTCATGAGGTGTTCCTGGAAAAACTGGAAGAATGGTGCGAAGATTATTTCATGACCAAAAAAAATTGTCTTTTGGTTGGTGACGTGAATATAGATTTTCTTGGTAATGGCTCCCACAACAAAAAATTAAAAACATCATAACAACTCATGGAATTGAACAACTTGTTGATGAGTACACAAGAATAACCTCAATTAGTTCTTCTTTAATCGATTATGTGTTGTCAAATCAAAACAGTGTCAAAGTATGCGTACATCATGAACCAAAAATTACAGATCACTCAATAGTCAGTGTTAATTTACAATATAATGAAGCTGTTCCAAATAAAAAAATTCTTACTCGGAAACTAAATAATGACATTTTTCATGATATTAATCTTAAACTCATTGGATGTGAGTGGTTGAGTGATTCAAATGATGTAAATGATATTTATGGTGATGTTGAGTCGAAGTGTAGATTTATATTGGATGAAGTGGCACCATTGGTTGAATTTGAAATTAAACATAATCAAGTCCCCTGGTATGATGACGAAATCAAAGCAGCGTCCAAAGATAGAGACAGAGCATATAAAGATTTCATTAAATATGATGGTACTTCAAAAGCGGAGCTATGGAATCAATTTAAATTAAAACGGAATAAGGTTGTAAATATGTTAAAAATAAAAAAATCGCAATATTTTGAAAACAAAATTGATGCAAACAGGGGCGACGCAAAAGAAATGTGGAAAACTATGAAAACATTGATAAAAGGTGAAGAACAATTTGTGAACTTTGAATGTATAAACTTCATTATTGATAATTCCGTTTCCATAGTAAAAACTGAGATGGAGGCGGCTGTAAACTTCAATTTATATTTTGTTGAAAGCATTGAAGATATTTCTAGATCTATTACTAGTAAAATTGAATGGCCTGCTCCAAATAAAATAATAGAAACAAGCTTTGTTGAATTCCAAAACATCAACATAGTTAAGTTGAAATCCATCATATTCTCTCTGAAGAATAAGGGTAGTGTTGAAGAGGTTATGGGTGTCAGATTCTTGAAGGAAACTTTCTGTACGATTGGTTTTGCTCTGCTGAATCTCATAAATGCGTCACTTTCAAATGGAAGCTTTCCCGAACGGTTGAAGAAAAGTACGGTTACCCCCATTCCCAAAATCAGGAACGCAAGTGAAGTGTCAGACTTTAGGGCTATAAATACGTTGCCGACTATTGAAAAAGTGTTAGAGAAAGTAATATATGAACAAATATTTCAATACTTTGATGAAAACCACCTTTTCATGGGAAATCAATCCGGCTTTAGAGAACATCATTCGTGTGAAACGGCACTTCAGCTAACAGTTTCGAAATGGAAACAGGAATTGGACACTGGTAAATATATAGTAGCTGTATTTCTTGACCTCAAAAGGGCTTTTGAGACAATAGATAGGAGTATCTTACTGCGTAAACTAAGATATTATGGTATTGGGGGAGCTGTCCTCGGGTGTTTTGAAGAGTACCTAACTAATAGATCACAAGCAACCAAAGTGGGTAAATCGCTCTCTAATGAAGTTCTCAATAACATAGGTGTACCCCAAGGTAGCGTACTAGGACCTCTACTTTTTATAATATATCTAAATGATATAAATTACATACAGGGCCACGATTTCCTCAACTTATTTGCAGACGACACTATGGTTGCTTGTTACGGCGGTGACCTTATCGAGACGGTGGGGCGTTTGAACCAAGTCCTGACAAAGTTTGAGGCATATCTAAGGGTGAATAAACTGAAACTGAATACGAAAAAAACTAAGGCAATGATCATCAGTAATAAATACAAACTAAAATTAGTGGATTATCAATCCCTCAGACTCCAAATGGAGGGTGACAAAATTGAATGGGTATCTGAATTCAAATACCTAGGATTTATGCTTGATGAATCGTTAACTCTCAACAAGCATTGTGATTACATATGCAAAAAGATATCAAAAAAACTATTTTTCTTCTCTAGGATATCATCCGAAGTCTCAATGTTTTCAAAGATTACCATATATAGAACCACCATTCAGCCCCATTTCGATTATTGCTCAACCTTGTTATATCTGTTGGATGTGAACAATATGCAAAAGTTGCAGAAACTTCAAAATCGGGGTATGAGAATTGTTTTGAGGTGTAACAGGTATACTCCGATTCAATATATGCTTAACACTCTTGGTTGGTATGATGTAACGAAAAGATATTTCTATTTAACTATGGTATTCATTTTCAAAATTACCAAAAACTTATTACCAAAATACTTCGATTGCTTCATCACTTATAATAATCAAATCCATGAGCACAATACAAGGACAACTGATCAGTTTCACATATCTAGAACAAGAACAAAAAATTCAATGAACTCGCTGTTTGTCAAGGGATTGGACGATTTCAATCAACTTCCCAAACCAATGAAGAACTCAGCCACGTTACATTCTTTTAAAAACCAGCTGAAAAGCCATGTTATGTCACTCGGCTCATGAATCAACATATTGTGGTTTTATTTCGATGCAGATTTGATATTCAATGTCTTTGGGATATACTTTTTCTCTAGAGATATATTTGTTTTTAGATATACAGTTTATAGATCTACATTTTATATGAGATATTTTCTTTTAGCTTCTTTTAACTGCCTGTGATGTGTTTTAATGTGTTCAAATGTCTCAAGATGTGGTCAAAAATGTGTTCAACTGTGATGTCATGTCATGTAATCAACTGTACTTTGTGTATTTATTTTATTTTTATTTTTTAATGCTGTATAATCTGAACAACCATTGTATTTATATATTTATATTAGGAATTCCTATTTCAAATAAAGATTTCATTTCATTTCACCCGACAGAACCGCGATTTCAAATGATTCACCCAACTACTCACAAGCTGTTTTGACTTCAGCATGTATTTCGCAGCATCTGCTTGGGCCGTTAAGGGTGCGATCACAAAAAAACTGCTAATTTTTGATAATGCTGAGATATAATTGAAAACAATAGTGAGCTGATTTCTTTTCGCAAAGCATGAAGGACAATGCTGCACTCTGTGTGAGAAAAAAAAACACACCGCTCTCATGTAACTGTACTGTACAAAGCTTCATGTGAGAATATTTCACTAAATTTGTTGTTTTTCTGTTTCTCCAGCGTCCTGGGGCCATTTACCATCCGAGCAGCATCTGGGGTCCGACTTGCGACGGTTTGGACAAAGTGGTTGAGAACATGTTGTTGCCTGACATGAAGATAGGTGATTGGCTGGTCTTTGAGGATATGGGTGCGTACACTTTACCCGTGGCTAGCTCCTTCAACGGTTTCCCATTGCCGAAGGTGCATATCGCCATGGATGAAAGCGTAGCGTAAGTATAGAGATATAATACTTATTATTAGTTTAGAGAAATATTTTCTATTGCAATGAACAGTGTGCAAGTTTTTTTTTTATAGAGGAAGTGATTGAATCTGAAACTGTCTTATCTATTTTGAACAAATAATTTGTGAGGAATCCTAATCATATACTATGAATTAATTTTGTTAGTGATGACTTAGATAGGAGTTCAGTAAACTTTTTCCTTCATTACAAAGACCTACTGATAGCTAGTAATCTGAGGAGATCAAGACACTTTGTTTTGATAACCTTCTATAATGTTGAACTTTGACTATGTAATTCAATATATGTGAATAAATAAGCCATGCATCTTATCTAATGTATTCCACACAGATAATGAAATCGTTTAAAAAAGTTTTCATTGTACAAAGTGCCCTAAATTTTTTTATTTCGAAATTAACTGTTAACGTTAGAATTCTGTGCAATAACCAATTCGCCAGTAAGCTAATTGAATCTAATTTGAATGTGTGAATGATACAATTAATAAACCTTTATTTCAGCGCTCTTCTGGAAGACGTGTTTCAACCTACTGACAGTCACTTCAAAATGTTGGCTCCCAAACTCGAGAATGACAAGATGAAGACCACTATTTCAAATTTCATTCCAACTTTTCCGATAACCATCGAAGTTTCCTATGGCAATGGCAACATTGCCAACCAAATCTTGGAATTGGTCGAGGTCATGGCCACAGAATAAATATAACGATTCGTTATTTTTTTGATGATTTTTTCAAGTAACCGTTAATTTTAAGACAAATCGAAAAAAATTCTTCTGCATAAACTTCTTTGAATTGAAATGTTCTGGAAATTTTGTTAGGAATTTTTAGAATATCAACAAAGTTCTCAAGTTCACAACATGGGAGATAAGTAATTTTGAGGAATTTAATAATTAGATGATTAAAATTATTTTGTTCATTTCAGTTTAAGAAAATGGACCATTTTTTGCAATTCTTATTAATCTTTCGATTCAATTATATTTTTCATTTACTTGATTTTATTGATTATTCAGATTTCAGTAGGCAAGACCTGGTGGATTTTTTGTAATGATTTTTTTTTGAAATTTCGCATACAAAAATTTCTTCAGTAGATTTTGTTTAGAAAAGTCAATGTTATCTTTAGGTGTGTAAGCAAGGGGGCAGCTCAAAGCTATCGAACAATGGTAAATGTCAAATGTACATTCCGTTGTATTCTCAATTTTCGTTACGTTTCTTGAGAATAGAATAGCATGGACATGCCGACGCTTTTTAGTTTTAGTGCATGCTGATTAAATAATTGAATAAACTTGAAAAACTTAGCTTTATTATTTCTGGCAAGGAAATATAAAACAACGCAGAAAATGTTCATTATACTGTTATGTTTGTCTGTGTGGGTTCAGAAATAAAAATCCCTTTGTATTTCAACAAACTGTTTTTTTTTTTCATGACGTGAAGATTTCTAATGCATTGATACTGAAACCTATATAATAATAATAATATATGTTTATTGCATAAAAAAATACAGGTAATTACATAGATTTTTGCGAATGGTACAAAGTACTGCTAGGCATATTTTCCATGTACAGGGTGGCCAGAATGCAAAGTGCTGTATCTCGGAAACTATTGGTCGTACAGACTTGCAGTAAAAAATTTGATGACTAAAATGGCCAAAAGAAAATCCTGGAAATAATATAATAACAGAATATTACAAAATTCTCTAAAAAATTAAATGCAATAGTATGACTTTCTCTCCATGAAAATGTAGTGAAATGATACTTGAATAGGCTAGTGAAAACCGTATCTCGATATCTAGTTCCTGACCTGAAATATCGAAGGAAGAAAATTACCTATCATACAAGACTTTGGTATTTATTCTTATTTATTTGTCTTTGAATCAATGATGAAATTCCATGATTTTATAATAATCTTTCATTGAATAATAAAAGTATTATTAGTTTGAAAATTCAAAATATACGTGTAGGGGCATAATAATCAATGCATATAAGAGGCAAGTGCAAGGTAGGCAGAACATGAAGAGTAGGCCCTGGAGGAAAAACAAATGCCTAAAATCAACTTGTCAACAAATATTGAAGTTATACTTATAGATACAGTGTAATTTGTGTTTGTTGCACACACAAGTGAGGCTTCAAAACCATTAAAATGCCTTTTACAAATGATGAAGCTGTTGATATGATTGCGGTATATTTTGAATGTCTTCAAAATGCGGCATTGGCTCAAAGAGTATACAGAGCACGATATCCAAATCGGCGTTTACGCGATGCGAGAATTTTTCCACGTTTAGTACGAAATTTGCCTAATACTGGCAGCTTTCAACCTAAGTTGCGAAGACACTCGGCTAGAACAAGTCACAAGGGGCCAGACGGAATATACCCTGTGCTTCTGAGGAAGGCGGGTCAGTCCATTGTAGGGCCCCTGACCAGAGTGGTAAGGGCTAGCTTTATACTTGGACACGTACCTGCTGCCTGGCAAGGAGCAAGGGTTGTGTTTATTCCAAAACCAGGCAGAGGCGGATACACTTCTACGAAGGATTTCCGCCCAATAAGCCTGACCTCGTTCATGCTGAAGACGGCCGAGAGACTCGTCGATAGATCAGAGACGAGGTACTCCACATGAACCAATTTGCCTATAGAGCGGGACTCTCCACCGAGACTGCTCTATTGAAGGTCAAACAGCTGATACAACCCCAACTCGAGAATGGAGGCTTTTCTATCAGCATTTTTATGGACATAGAGGGTGCGTTCAACCACACGGCCAGTGGCGTCATCAAAGATGCCATGGAGAAGTTTGACACACCTACAATGCTAGTTGACTGGGTAAACCACATGCTGAGAAACAGACAACTGGAAGCGAATAAGGGCAACACAACAATTAGAGGAAATGTTTCCTCGGGATGCCCACAGGGTCGGGACAACCTATTGGTAGGACTCAACCGAGGGGGCACACAGGTAGTGGGATACGCTGATGACATAATGATCATAAGGCGCGGATCCTTTCTGGGTCCACTCAAGGAGACCACACAAGAAGCAATAGGGACTGTAGAAAGCTGGTGCAGGAAAACCGAACTTAATGTCAACCTCAGTAAAACTGAGGTTATGGTTTTTACCAGAAAATATAAATGGAACAGACAATGTTCGTTGACACTGAATGGAAAGGCTCTTGAGCTAGCCAGAGAAGTGAAATATCTGGGAGTCACCCTAGATAGTAAGCTAACATGGGGAAGACACCTAGAGAATAAGAGCCGCAAATTTGTGGCTGCCCTATGGTAACTTAGGAGGGCCATGGGCAGCAGTGGGGCAACAAACCAAGCACAATGAAATGGCTTTACGAGGCAATTCTAAAACCCAGACTCATATACGCCTCTGTAGTCTGGTGGGATAGAACGAAGCTAAAAACGGCGGCGAAACAATTGGAGAGGTTGAGAGGTCTGGTAACGAGGTGCGCTGTGAGCGCAAGTGCGTCAGCGCCTACAGCAGCCCTTGGGGCAGCCCTAGGGATAGGACCGATTCAACTGGACATTGAAGCCGCTGCCGCAAAGGCGATGCAAAGAGCTAAAGATATCCTCTCAGAAGGGAAATACAAGGAGAAGAAACCGGAGATCATGAGACAAGGAGGCATCTTCGAAATGCCCACTGACAAGATGGTCAAGAGGTATCTCTTTGATAAAAAATAACGCTTCAGTCTCACAAGTAAAATTGAGTGGATTGAAGAACGGGCGAAACTACCTACCAGTGGGGACATCTGGTACACGGATGGCTCCAAGACAGGAGACGAAACAGGTGCCGGAGTGTATTGGCGCCGAGGAGGGGAGAAACACATCTTTCCGCTCGGGAGCCATACCACGGTTCTACAAACCGAACTGGTGGCAGTGCTGAACAGCGCGCTTCAGGCATTGGATGTCAGAAGCCAGGAGCACCTGTACATCTGTACAGACAGCAAGAGCGCCTTAGAAGTTCTTGAAGGGTACACCACAACATCAAAACTGGTGTACGATTGTTATCAAACCTTAAATCGCCTGGCCGAAGTCGGACCTGTAACCTTGATGTGGCTGCCGGGTCACAAAGGGATAAAGGGCAACGAGATTGCAGACGAACTGGCCAGACTAGCGCGATTAGAGAGGTTTATAGGACCAGAACCGGCAACTGGAATTTGCAACACAGACATCAGGAAGAAGATTGATGACTGGACTGCGGCAAATCGCAGGGAGGCATGGAGAAATGCCCCTGGGTGCAGAATAGCCAAGATCTTCATTAGACCAGATCAAATGAAGAAATGGGAAGAACAACTACTCACGCTGAGTAGGAAAAACGCAAAAGTGATCATCGGTATTCTGACCGATCACGGCACTCTGCGGAAGCACAGACACAGAATGGGATTGGAAGAAAACCCATTATGTAGATTCTGTGAACTAGAAGATGAAACTTCACTGCATATCATCTTCCAATGCCCTGCAGTAATGGAAAAGAGGCGCCTTCACCTAGGCGACCCAGATTCACAGGGATATTCCAATGCGAGGAAGGTACTATCAGGAATATCCTGACCTTTTGGGAGGAGATCTTCGATTAGAGCCACCAGCTATCTGAGGGACGTCAAGGGATTACCCATACGTCTGGAGGCGCTACGTGCCCCAACTCCACAGTCGACACTAGGTCGACAATAATAATAAAATACGCCCTCTGGCGGCCATCTTGGGAACCTGAAAATAATTTCCATTTTCTTTTGGCCATTTTAGTCATTTTTACTGCAAGTCTGTACGACCAATAGTTTCCGAGATACAGCACTTTGCATTCTTATCTGGCCACCCTGTACAATGACTAGATAAAAAAATATATGCAAATTTAAAAGACAAGTCCAGTTCGCTTTGGATAAGACTAGAGACTCTGCCAATAATAGCTTGATTCTGCTAGGTAATACGTTTTTATACTCCTATAGAATTTTTAGGGCAAAAATGATTTTTTACATATATTGACGTGTTTGTTGAAGTTGAGGTTTCTATCAATTTGTAAGCCTAGACATTTAACATCATTATCTCAGGTGAGTTTAGTGCCTAACAATTCGATATCTAAATTATTCGTGATTTTTCCGGTTTAATTGAATAGGATTGCTTTGGTTTTTTAGCATTAATAATCAATAATAATTAATTCAGAACTGTATTCCGACGTATCTGTTCCCACCCCCCAATATCTAGTATATCTTCAGTTTTTAATGAAATTTTGAATATCTAAGATTCGGAAAAATTAATTTACACAATCAATTAAAAATTTCCGATGATTTGACTATTTATATGGAATTAATATCAATCAATCAATTTTCAGAAGATACCAACTACATCTCATAGACAAAGCGATACATAATGACAATAATAATAATATAATATAATATAATGAAATAAATGGACTCAATATAAACACAAAATACACAAACATATTTGAGCACATACACAGTGCTTCTCAAAAGTCCCCTCCCCCCCTCTTATCTTTGGAACGATTATACATAAACAAGTGAAATTTGGAAACTGAATATTAAAGTTTGTAAACTGCCCTACTAGGTGTGATAGATGACGAAATCGTCAAAGATGACGTCACAAGGCCATTGTGACCAATAATTTCAAATGGAACCCTACAGCAAGCGACACCTCTTTCAAAAGGTATAAAAAAAAAACATATTCAATGATACTAATTTTTATTTGTGTTTATGGCAGTTTTGGCAACTCGCTTTTGAAATTTTGGAAGATAATCCAGATGAATTCGGCAATTTGGAAATAACATTCCAACACGATGGTGCTCCTCCACACTTTTACGGTGCAGTAAGACGGTATTTGGATGAGGAGTATCGAGGTAGATGGATTGGACGACGAGGGTCAACGGAATGGCCACCTCGATCACTGGATCTCACACCTTTGGATTTTTTTCTATGGGGTTACCTTAAATCGAAGGTTTACGTTACTGAACCTGATAATATTGACGTTTTAAAACAACGTATTGTTGCAGAATGTGAGGCTGTTTCCGCAGACACATTTGCAAAAGTACGAGAAGAGTTTAAAAATAGGATGTTTTACTGTCAGGAAGTAAATGGAGGTCACTTCGAGCAATTTGTTTGAGTAGATACTGATTCTTAAATCTGTAATTAATATCATACTGAATGGAATTAAAATTTTAATGTTTACTAATGAGCCATTAAAACTGCCATAAACAGATAAGATAAGAGGGGGGAGGGGACTTTTGAGAAGCACTGTATACAAACATACAACAAACATGTAAATATATGTATATACAGGGTGGGGCACCACATACGACACGGTCTCTGTAAACCAAACCATAAAATATTTCGAAAATTTCTTCTTTTCATTATCTGTATATTCATTGAGGCTGCAAAAGGAAATTATTTTGAAGTATACAGGGTGGCTCATAAAATTGTGACATATCAAAGTTGTGTTTTTTTGAATGGAACACCCGGTATTTTGTTGCAGTTTTGGGTAGTTCAGGAAAAACTAATACGATTTCATAGCAGGTACCATGTACCTAACTATATAACCGTTTTCGAGTTATTGTTTTCTTTTTGAAAATGCAAGGTACAGTTGGAGACTGAATAACATCGAAATGTATGGAAACTATACCTTCCAATTCTGACCAAGGTTCAAAGAGGTTTCAGGCTATTGATTCCGATAGAACCCGTTTCCCAATATTATACAGGACATTCAAAATTCATTGTGACTTTTTTATAATTTCAAACGCAGATAACCTTGTTATTTCAAATAGAACACCCTGTATTTTTTCAATCTGAACAATACAAAATTCGATTATCTTTCATTTTATATTGAGGTTTCCTATACCTAGCTCGGATATTTTTCAAGATATTGGCATTTTCGAACAGTAGTTATCATTTCAATGCATTCTTTGGATCGAGAGAGCTGTGAAACGACATTTATTTGATTTGGTAACAGAATTCCCATTGAAAGTTATCATACTTCACTTAATCGAACTTTTACTGTTCACTGAAATGAAGTTTTTATTCAGATCCATATTCCGACAGTAGTTCATTAAACAGACAATGTTTTTATTATTGAACTGGAAAACTTCAACAAAACATGAAATACAAATGTATTCAATTCACACTAGGTGCTCGAAATGATGACTACTTTCTCTATGGAAAACTGCCTAACATTTAATAACATTTGAGGCGACACTCTTCGAAAATCAGTCCTTATTCTCTTCTTCATATTCTCCAATTTGGTTGAAGGAGTGTCGTCAATCCCATTTATCAAATATCTCCATGAAAAAAATCAAGGCAAGTCAAATCTGGCGATCTCACTGGCCAATTTCGTGGTCCTTCTCTACCATTCCACCTCTGTGGAAAGCACATATTCAAAAACTGTCAGACAGTGAATTTGAAATGAATATAGATCTAAATAACAGTGAAATGTTCGATCAAGTGAAGTATAATAACTGTCAATGAGAATTCTGTTACCAAATCAAATAAATGTCGTTTCACAGCTCTCTCGAACTACTATTTGAAAATGCCAATATCTTGAAAACTATTCAAGATAGGTATAGGGAACCTTTATATAAAATGAAAGGTAATCGAATTTTGTATTGTTCAGATTGAAAAAATACAGGGTGTTTTATTTGAAATAACAAAGTTATCTGCGTTTGAAATTATAAAGAAGTGACAATGAATTTTGAACGTCCTGTATAATATTTGGAAACGAGTTCTATCGAAATCAATAGCCTGAAACCTCTCTAATGCTTGGTCAGAATTGGAAGGGATTGTTTCCATACATTTCGATGTATGGAAAACGGTTATAGTTAGGTGGTACATGGTACCTCTTATAAAATCGTATTATTTTTTACTGAACTATCCAAAACTGCAACAAAATACCGGGTATTCCGTTTAAAAAAACACAACTTTGATATGTCACACTTTTATGAGCCACCCTGTATACTTCAAAATAATTTCCTTTTGCAGCCTCAATGAACAGATAATGAGAAGAAGAAATTTTCGAAATATTCAATGGTTTGGTTTAAAGAGACCGTGTCGTATGGGGTGCCCCACCCTGTATAAATAAAGGTCAAAAAATATAATAAACAAAGACAATTTTATCACATTGTCTGGTTAAAAAAAGAGTATATTGAAATGGGCAGATATGAATATAAAGAATATAAAATAATTTTAGGTATATAAATAATAGTACATTGTTTACATCCTTAAAGGAAATATCCCAATTCGTTTGAAACGAAAAGCATTTAACCAATGCATATTACCGGTTCTGACCTATGGCGCAGAGACACTAACTTTAACGAAGAAAACCGCAGAAAAACTAAGAGTAACACAAAGGCGAATGGAGAGAACGATGCTTGGCCTGACCCTGAGGGATCGAGTGAGAAATGAAGAGATACGCCGACGTACTGGAGTGGATGATGTTATACAACGAATCACTACACGGAAGTGGAAATGGGCTGGGCACATTGCTAGAATGGACGACGGGCGATGGACCAAAAAACTGTTGGAATGGAGACCAAGAGCTGATAAGCGTAGCCGAGGCAGACCTCCCACTCGATGGACGGATGACCTAAAGAGGATAGCGACAAATTGGATTGCAACAGCTAGGGACAGAGAGAACTGGAGACGTTTGGAGGAGGCCTATGTCCAACAATGGACGTGAAATGGGCTGTATGATGATGATGATGATGATGACATTGTTTACCGGGTAGGAAAAGCTTGACATTCCTGGGCGACTGTGAAGATTGCTAAGTCGAGGCGCAAGCCGAGACTCAGCAACACAGAGTCCAGGAATGTGGCTTTTCCTACGAGGTAAACATACTATTTTTCCGCAAATCGTTTAAAATTGATTTAAAAAAAAACGCGATAATTTTATTCCCAAATAAATGGTGCTTTGAAATTCCTAACAAAATTATTTGGGCTACTATGGAAACGTATTGAGGTTGAATTGTCAAACTTGACGCTTATAAATTTAATTGCTGGTGTTCTCGAAAGTAAAATGATAAGTGATGATGAAATTTCCATTCCTGGGTCTCCTCCAGAGCTGGTTGAGGCAGTGAATACTGCTTCATGGCATACTTCCTAGACCTTTGTTTAAAGATGAAATCTTCAACATTATGGGCCAATTATTCAATGCTGAAGTCAACCCTTGCAATTAAACACAATAGAGATATATCTTCATACTCAAAACTCCGTTCTTTATTGAAACGGCAAGCTCAAGGTTATAGGGCAAAGAAATCTAAGATTTTAACGAAGGAAAGAAATTGAAAAATTTATCCAGGAAGCTCCAGATAAAGAAAATTTAATGATTAAGGTAATTTACAAGGTTTCAATTTCTATTTTTAGATTGTACTTTATTTATTTTTTAGGTGGCTGTAATATTTGGTATTTCTGGGGCCTGTAGAATGGATGAGTTAGTCCGAATGACTGTACACGATATAGAAGACCTATAATCTAAGCTTTTAATCAGCATATAGTTCTTCCATTATCAATTGCAGAATATAAAAACTCATTCCGAACCCTTACCGACAATTTTGTTTGATCTTCCATAGGCGGGGATACCTTATTTTATGAATTTATTATTTTTATAAATACGTTTGAAATCATATGCGAGAAAGTTTTCCTTAAATGGCAATCGAATCATTATTACGCCGTTGTTTAGCACTCAATTATTTTCATTCGCCCACGGTCTCCAAAACGCCATATTTCGATTTATTTAATAAAATTTATTAATTCAACACACCACACTACACCACTGATATCCAGACAATCCAATCTGTTGAGTAAAAAAGATGATTTATGGCTTCCGAGTGTCCATAACCCTTCGACCAATGAAATGCCAATGCTTGCCTTGATTCACTGTTTTCATTGGTCGAAAGGGACGTTGGCACATATAACTCGGGTCCACGTTGACCCTGGCGGCTTCTTTGACTTCGTACTAGTACTAATCATTATTTTTATTTCTTAATTTTGGTGTGAGTGCCATGCTTTTATATAGGGCGTATATTAAATATTGATTACTCCTCGCATAACTGTGTTCTGCAATTGATATTGGAAGAACTATACCTGATACGAAAACCAACAAATCAAGATCATTTGTAATTAATCAGATCTACTTGAATGTATCCAGTTGGTCTTTATCCTTTTGATGTCGTCGGTGCACGTCGGTGGACGGCCTCTACTTCTGTATGCGTCTTGGCGCGGTCTCCACTCAAGTATCCTCTTTGTCCAGCGATTGTCCGTAAGTCGCGCCACATGACCAGCCCAGTTCCACTTTAAGGTTGTTATACTATAGAGGCAGCACAGGATCGGCCAGGATGGAGAAAGCTACGGGAGACCTATGTCCAGCAGTGGACGCGATTGGTCGCTTGATGATGATATGATGATGAATGTATGTTTCGTTAAGACCAGAAAATATGAACAGTGACCGATTTTTCTTTAAATATCAAAGCGGAAAGGGTTGTAGACAAGTGGTAGGAATTCATCAATTTAGAAAAATGCCCAAAATAGATGCTACTTATTTGAACTTGGTAAATCCGACAGAATACACTGGTCACTGCTTTCGTCGGTCTTCTGCAACAATATTGGTTGACTCTGGTGCCGACATATAACTAGTTTAAAAAGGCATGGCGGATGGAAGTCATCAAACGTTGCTGAAGGATATATCGAAGAATCGCTTAACAATAAGGTTGAGGTGGCAAATATATTTTTCACAGTACAAAATATTCAACAAAATAACCCTACCACCCCGCATGTTGTCCAAAATGTTTCTCATAGTTCTAACAGTGTTCCTCCAATGTTCAATAATTGTACTAACTGTCAAATTACTGTAAATATAACAAATTGATCTTAAAAATGTAATCAGCAATGACTTGATGTTTTCAAAATATAAATTAATTTTCCTTATAAGCAATGTGTTTTCAATCATTTATGTAGAACACTAACAACTGTACGGAAATATCATTTCCTTACAGTAAGGATATTACATTTCCTCACAGTAAGGAAGTCCTGACTTTTTCTTCAAGAAATTTTGACAGGAATGTCAAAATTTCCTAGCAATTTGCGGAAAATACACATACAGTTACCACTATTCGACTAGTTTGATACTAACATTTCAATTTACTGAATCTAGGTAGAATTCTTCCAGTGTATAATAGGCCTTCTCAACCAAAAACTTATTTACCTCTTTTTTGAATTTATTGAGATCCCCAATATCTCTTATTCTTAAAGGCAGGTGGTTATACATTTTTCTGCTTTGATAGATGAGCGACTTCTGAGTAAGAGCAGATGAAGGTTTCAAAAGAGAAATCTGATTTGGGCGACGGGTGCTATATGAGGGGGAGCAATCTAATCTGTTCTTGTATTTTTTATGCAGAAGGCATACCGTTTCCATTACAAAAATACAAACCAGATTTAAGATTTTTTGTTTTAAAAATAGTGAACGACAAGTAGAAGAAAAACTTCAACGTGAGGTTAGTTCGTTTTTATTGGTTATAAGCTAACCTTGATGTGTTTTATGTATCTTCGTTTGATGTAATCGATTTTTGATATTCTTTTTGATCTACAAGACGGGCAACATCGATATGTCTATATAAGATGAAAATAATCATAGCTTTTAAGATTCCAGATAATTTATTGAAATACATATTTCTACAATTTTTGACCCATCTAATACGACCTGGTCAACTTGGTCAAATGCCTTCTGACGTAGCTCTGTTGCGCCTGGCTCTCTAAAGCAGCCAAGCGCTTCACGATGGGTTGCATCTGCTCGGTGTGATTCTCATAGGAGGAGGCAGTACTCTTCCTCTTCTCGCCGTACACGACTTTACCGTCGAAATCGTCGTGGGGCACCACCAGATCGGCGCCTACCTGCTGGATGGTTACATTCAAGTGATCTTCGATGTCGCCTATGAACTGCAAATCACATACTTTCTGAGACAAAATTGACATTGTTAGGCATAGAGAAATTTCACTTTAGACATGACCAGAGATATAAACAGTTAAGAATAATCAGTATAAATGCTCACTTGCGGTTCGTTGTACCAAATGCAACATCCTTTCATATCAGTCAAATTAGTATTCCAACAATTTCTTCCCCTAGATTTACACCATTCTCCATGGTACCACACCTGAAGAGAAAAATGTATAAATGGGGGAGACCACTTATTTTTCAAAACAGCATAATCTTGTTCTGTATGTCCAAAAAGTAACATTCATTGTTTTTTGAAATTTTTTATTCGGCCTATATCATGAATGAAATAATAAAATAAACGGAATTGATTTCGAACATACAATTTTATGCGCCATTTTTAAAGGTAGCTTTCATTGGTGTAACGCAGAGTGACGTGCTAGCCCTACAAGCTCATCGACCTTGAGCTGACCAATCATAGAAAATTGTTCCATGGTAAATTTTGCTGTGTTGCCGCACCAAAATACCACAACTCATTCTCGGAATAAAAGATGTAAAATAATACAATATAAATGATTTTTTTTTCCAAAAATTATCATGAAATGATATAGTTATCACTTTTTTGAGAAAATATATCAAAGGAATAAAGAGTCATCCATAAGTAAACTCGAAAAAATTACACATGGTGTGAGCAAAAGATATATGGAAACAGACAAAGATAGACTTAGGGTGTAGCACGTCATACGCTCATAGCACCGCCCACTTACTTCTGGCGTTTTTAAATTTTGAATGAAAATGCTGATTTCAAAACGCTGTAGAATCTATTTGCTTTGATTTTGATTCTTGATGTTGGATATACACTGAACCAATATCATTATTCATCAATTCAGAGAAGTTTGGAAGTATTTAATCACTTAGTGGTCTTCCCCATTATCATAAAACGCACATTGAAACGTTCTAGTTACTGAAATCATGATATAACTTTAAGAATGTCCAAATATTCAATGTTGATTTGTTTTTAAAAATTTGATAACTTACCTTCTCAGGAACTGTACTAACTAGACTGATAGCCAATCCCATACGTTCAGCTCTACCAACTCGACCGATTCTATGTACATAATTCGATTTTTCGTCCGGTAAAGTAACGTTGATCACTGAGAACAAAACGTAGAGTAAAAAAATATCGAAAGACATGTAACTGCATTTTTGAAATGTGTTTTCTGTGTATTCAATCTATTTTTCGTTGCAAATTCTTTACTATTTCTGGTAGTTATGATTTTTTGAATTTCATCATCATACTTACTGAATGGCAATCCAGTGATATCCAGCCCTCTGGCAGCAACGTCGGTGCAAATGAGGAACTTCACTCGGCCTTGCTTGAACGTTTCAAGATTGGCTTTCCTCTCCTGCGGCTTCCTGTCACCGTGCAGACAAACGCAGGAATAATTATTCCTGTCAATCTGCTTCATGTATCTCTCTAGGTTATCACAGTCCAGCTTTGTGCGACAGAAAATTATAGCGCGGTCCATTTTGTGGACGTCGATGACGCGTATACAGTATTCGCCTAAATAATTCAAACCAATAAATCAGTACTCGAAACTTCAAAGAGCATTAAAACTACAACATTTGAGTTAGTAGCCAAATTATATTACGAAAAATGTTGTCAATGAGAAAATTCAACCTAGTTCAGTGTGTTGATAACTAAGTATTGGCAAATGAATTTAAGATTGCAGCGCCACAGTCGGCAGTCACAAAACCATAAATGTTGACATTGGATATGTGTTTTTTCGTTAATATGTGAGTTTATAATGAGAATAAAGACATTTCAGACTTTTGTAGTGAGCTAGGGCATCCATGTGTATGTATTTTCATATTTCTAAAAGTGGTAAGCATAATCATTCGTTTTATTAATTGTATTATATTGAAAATAAAACGAGGTTAGAATTCTGTTGTGAATGAGAATGATTCGATCAAAATATATACAGGTTTCTGATAATTTGTTTTGTTTTTAGAATCGAATGGCAAGATTTAGTTTAGGTTTCTTTGAAGGCACAAACACTTTCAGAAGTGTTCATGAAGGTGAAGAAGTTTTGAGTGCTGGACATCATGATGACAAGAAAATTGTTTTTGTAATGGAATGAATTATGAATTTATAGTATTTGTTTCTTCTAATGTTTTTTGGTGACAAGTGCTAAATAAAATGGATAATGTGAGATCTTGTTTCAATTTTGTTGATACCTGAACAATACTGCTCAATTGTGACCATCAATATGAACAGAAGTTCATCTATCTACTCACGATATTTATATCACCAGCTTGAGGAAAAGCATGGGGATTAATATTGGAAGTTTGATTTTACCGATTCAGAGTTTTACAATCTTTCAAATATTCAAATTCAGTATAAACTCAACAAAACATAATACCAAAAACAAGAACTACGTCAGCGTGTCTAGTTATTTTTAGTGCCACCAGGTAGCGTATCGCTTATGTTCATTTGGAGATACGTCAATGCGGACAAACGAAATTTTGCCTCACCTTTCAATAACTTGACAGCTTCACTGAGAGTTTCCGGGCTGTTGTGACCTGGTCTAACATTATCTTGTGCATGAACTCCGTCAGTTATAATATGTCTCTTTAGATTATGCCAACTCTTGTCATTTTGGGGATCGACTTTCACCACCACATGGTGCACTGTTTCAGGAACAGCATCTTCACCTTTGAGGTCCACCCAGGTCGGAAAATACATCAGTTTTTCCTTAGAAACATATTCTTTTTACAAATGACTTGATTTATTTTTGTATCTAAATATTTACAGACATCTAATCAACAGTTTCGTAGTTTGTAATAGTTTATCAATAGCGCATGGAGAACCGAACCGAAATATCTATTTTACCAATGGAATTATTGAAATTTGAGGCTAATCTAATAGGCGAAAACCAAGAACTTACTGCCAACTTCTTGACTTCAAAAGCATGTAATGTGGCACTGCAAACAATCATTTGTAATCTTCGACCATCAGCAGTTACTTTGGGCATTTGTTTGTGCAGCCTTTCTATAAGTTCTGTATAACCTTGCTTCAACAATCCATCTGCTTCATCCAAAATGAAAAACCTACATTGTGCCAGAGAAAGATAACCTAGGAAAGGGACACCATGATTTTCAGCAAAAGTAAAGTTCAACAAAAAATCAATCACATTACTGACCTCCCTGTATCAAATCTTCCAATCTACCTGGTGTACCAACAACAATGTCAGCACCAGTATTTTGCAAATAAGAAATTTGTTCTTTGACATTTACTCCCCCAATTACTAGAAGTTCGCGAATAGCAGGATCTCCTAGATGTGTTTTAAATAACTTAATTTGATTACTAGTTTGTTCTGCCAGTTCTCTAGAAGGCTACAAATAATGTCTATAATTAGTATATGAAATAAATCAATTCAAATTTTATCTTCAAATCATTCATTCACCTCAATAATAATGGCTTGTGGTGCATTATTGATGATTTTTGCTTCTGAAGTGGATCCACTTTGTACATTAGTGTTTGATAATAATTCTTGAGCAACAGCTAAATTGACAGGTTGGTAACCTGTAGGTAAACTTTGTTTGAAGACTTTATCTCCAAAATTGAAAGCCATCTCTGCATTCTAGAAAATATAATGGGATTCAGAGTAGAAAGTTTTTTGTTTCATTCAATCCATAGCTTGTCACTCACTTTCAAAACAACAGCTGGAAATAATCCCTGGCTGATAATATTTTTGTCGGCTTTAAATGCAATACCTAAATTGACACTGTTTTTCAAAAAAGTAATGTTGCCATCCTCACAATTCAGTAGACAAGTTATCACATCACCCTTTCCAAAAGATTCCCCATAATTATCAAACTGTCTGTTATTGGATTTCTTTCCAGTTCCACCAAAACCGAAACCAGATCTATAAACAGAAAATCACGACTCAACAATATGAACTATTACTATGTAAACGCTTAGCCATGTCCATAAAACTGGCACAGTCGTTTTGGCACAACCAAATCAAAATCATGCACTATTTTCTAACACAAAAAAAATTCTCAAACGGTTTTCGAAAAAACTTTTTACTCAAAGTATAGCTACGAAGTTGATTCAAATGCTCAATTTTCTAACTTTTTAATAACTCTAGACTGGTATATACAAAATTTTATTTTAGACAAATTTGAAGATTCTACGGGGGTCGGCTTGCATACATTTCATGAAATCTCGGTAATACGTTTTCTCATAAGAATTGATCGATAATCTATGATAATGGAGAGATTAACTAACAGGAAAGGCTCATTTCATCCCATTATAGTAAATGTTTCGAAAAACTGTGCAATACAATGAAATCAGGAAAAAGTAAACAATACGGGAAACGTTTTCGTCTTCTAATATTTTCTACTCCAGCACAATCACTTATTTTGGCATGATTGCGATTCATTATGATGGAAACTAATGTAGTACAGTATTTTCGATTAAAAAATTCAGAAAGAAATTTTTTTCATTTCACGAAACATGATAATGAAATTTGTATTTTCAATTATGTCAATTACTTATCCCATCTGATTCCCATCCCATCTGGTGCCGCCATTGTCGCGCCATGTCTCACTCCCCGTGTCGTCCACCTCCCCTAACCGCGTTTCGGTGACAACTTTTCAGGTCCGCAAAAAATGACTCGTATATCCAAATCGAACAAACTTGGTATCAAAATAAGCTGAAAAAGCTCTACAACTTTTGTTTGAAGATTTTTACGTATACTACACAGTTTCCGCGTAAAAGCCCAAAAACCAGCAATGAGGGGCTGTTTTCGCGATTTGCAATCCCCGTGCAAAAGATATCGATTCGATGCTTTGGGAATTTGTTCATAACGTCTTCACAAACAATATATCAAAAAGTCAACCTTTATTGCGACAATGCGAACTTTTCGAAATTTAATTGAACTATATTTCTGGGCACGAAGACGAAAACGTTTCCCGTATGGTCTGTTTCCTACTCTAGGCATTTGATCTCGCAACTCATCCAGGAGGCCTAACTTCTTGCGAAAGACTGTTACAATTCCTCTGCTCATTCGGAGATCTTGAGCTACGCAGTGTGCAATGAAAACATCTCTTGGAACTGTGAAAAGATCTTGCTGGACCTCAACGGTCACGCCAAGCCTGATCTTTCCCCTGTTTGCGTTATCCGACATGAATTCGGTGTAACTCGGTTGGAAGTCGTCACTGTTTGGTACTGGTTGAAGAGTTCTTGTTTCTTCGACGTCATTGGAGCCAGCATATGGTGCAAGATGATTTATGTGTACAACTTTCGGCTTCCCTCTTGGCAGCTTTCCGATTCGATAAATCATGTCATTTAATAATAATAATAATAATAATCTTTATTTCAAATAGGCATCCTAATATACAAAAATATTTTCAATATTGGATGGACAAAGTCACATTCCAACTTCATAGCAATGAAATATGTATGCTCGGAATTATCCAAGCATTCAATGAATAGAAAAAATAACAATATCAATTACAAATACCAGACATATACAGGGCTATTCAAATTCGAGTCTATGCATGGGGATTTCGATAACGGTAAGAGATAGAGGGATGGTTAAATGGGGGCAAAGTAGCATATTTCAGAGGTCAATTATATGGATAAAAAAAATCTGACCTAGCTTCTTTAGTTCTGGAGTTATACAGGAAAAATCGAAAATTCCGAAATTCTTCTTTTGCCTATATCTTTTTATTTCACGAAGATTTTTTTTAAATGTTGCCACTTTGCCATAGCAACTTTCTGTGGGCTATCCAAATATCCGAATAAAAATTATATACAGGGTATCGTATAGATTGGGCCACTCTCAACTTTTAATTTTCAAATACGGACATGTATTTTTTTGCATTTTTTTGAATGCCAAGAGTCATGTTTCATATTGAAGTAACATTTTCGTCTGAATTACAGAGTGTTTTGGAAATATTGAACTATCACCAGTTAAAATTACCACTTTTTTTTTAATATGGAATATCACTGATATTAGTTCAATATTTCCAAAACACTCTGTAATTCAGATTTTTTTATCCATATAATTAACCTCTGAAATATGCTACTTTGCCCCCATTTAACCAACCCTCTATCTCTTACCATTATCGAAATCCCCATGCATAGACTCGAATTTGAATAGCCCTGTATACGTAATTATAATATCGATGCTAATGTGGATGTTGTATCTTCAAATAACCAGTAAGTCCTTTTTTGAATATCACAACAGATTCACTTCGTTTTATTTCAAGCGGGAGGTTATTGTAGTCTAATAGTCCTTTATGGAATAAGGAGTTTATGGATCGTGTAAAGTTCAAGCGTGGTACATATAAGTTAGTATTCCCCCTAGTGGGGTAATTATGAATTTGGTGATGGAAAACAATGAACTGATCAAAATAGGAAGGTGCATCACCAGACAGTATTTTGAAGATGATAGAACAGACGGTCTTTCACAGAAAGCCAATCCAGAACTTCCAACATTGTTTTAGGTGGCGTATATTTATTACATCGCAAAATTATGCGCATGCCTCTATTCTGTAATTTTTGCAATGCGGACAAACAATTTGCATCAAGTTGTGATAGTAAGGTAGCACAGTAATCGAAATGGGGTTGAATGATTGATTTGAAAACCGTAATGGAAGTCTGAAACGGTATAAGTAGCTGCTTACACGGCCAAAGAAAAATAATTTTTTAGCAATTTTATTGTGAATATAATTGTAATGTTTTCTCATATTCAGTGTTTGATCCACGATTTATCATCTTCTTGATCTCATACGGACCTTCCCATTGTCTTTGGAGCTTAGGAGAAAAGCCTCGACGTCGTCGTGGATTATATAGCCAGACAAGATCACCTACTTCGGAGGTTCTCTTGCGGAACGGGAATCATAGTGTTTCTTCATCCGATTACTAGCTATCTGCATATTCCGTCGGGCAAGGTCGTGGATGTCGTTCATTCCCAGCTTCAATTCGTCCGCATAGCCTTCACCGGCCATGTTCTCTTCTGATGGTTTACAGCCGAATTCCAGATCACATGGCAAACGGATTTCACGTCCAAACATCAAGCAGGTAGGGGTCTGGCCCGTAGTCTCGGTGGTAGCCGATCGGTAGGCCATCAAAAACAAAGGAATATACTGGTCCCAATACCTCTGGTGTTCTGATACGACCTTGGAAAGATGTTTGCCCATGGTCATATTCATCCTCTCAACCATTCCATCCGACTGAGGGTGCAAGGGTGTTGTTCTGGTCTTCTCAGCACCAATCAATTGACAGATTTTTTGAAAGAGAGCCGATTCAAAATTTCGTCCTTGGTCTGAGTGGATCTCCAAAGGAACACCAAATCGGCTGAAGAATTCTTTGACCAGAACATCGGCAACTGTGGAAGCCTCTTGATTAGGGATCGCATAAGCTTCAGTCCATTCCGTGAAATAGTCCATGACCACTAGGATGTACTTATTTCCAGCATCTGTTACTGGAAATGGACCAGCAATGTCAATAGCTACTCTTTCCATTGGACTACCAACATTGTATTGTCTCATGGGCGCCCTCTTCTTACCAGCTTCTTTACAGTTCACCCAATAGAACCGCTCTCGAACCTTCTGTAAGGTCTTCGTAATTCCAAAGTGTCCTCCAGAAGCACCATCGTGTAACTGACGCAATACCTCAGTCACTTTACTCCTAGGTACAACCAGTTGCAACCTGGACTCCGTACCATCTTCGTTTTAAAATTTTCTGTACAGAAGATTATCTTTCAGTACCAGACAATCCCATTGGCTCCAATACGATTTTACTTCTGGGCTACATGCGCTAATATCTTGCCAGGACGGTCTTTCCTCTTGAAGCTTCCAACCCAAAACACGTTTCAGACACGGATCGTTCTCTTGAGCGACTCGTAGTTGTTGAGGTTGCCAATTATCACTTACGATGGTAGTTCTTCGAATGTGGCAAAGTCGTTCATCTAGATTCGAACAATGGCTGCAATTCTCACTGCATGGTCTTCTTGATAGAGCGTCAGCATTTTGATGGATTTTTCCTGCCCTGTGTTCGATGTCATTATCATATTCCTGCAGCCGTATGGGTTTCTGGCAATTGCGACGAAGATTACCTAGTTCGCCACAATTCCAGCATCTGGGATCTCGTTTCTTGGGCATCGTCTTCTGGATAAAAACTCGATGACCTTTGGAAGTTTGATTGGCCGTTTCATGCTCCAAAGCAATAGCAAGTGCTTCATCCAATATTTCTTCCAAGATGTTATCTGAAGCTTCAGGGTAGGCTATACGCACCATTCGAGCCATGTCTGTTTCAAATTCCTGCAAGCTTTCACTTGCACGTTGGATTCGGCTGCGCAGTTGTGCTTTGTAAACCTGTTGAAGATGGGCATCTCCATAGCGTTTCTCAAGTCGGGTGAATAAGGTTTGATAACATTTTTCTTGGCCTTTAGGAATCGATCTTAAAATATCTGCAGCATCGTCTCTTAGAGCCGCGGTCAAGGAAAAGGCTTTTTCTTCTTGGGTCCATTTATTGGCTGTAGCGATGGCTTCAAATTGTCTGAGGTATACGGACCAAGATGACTTCCCATCAAACGGAGGCAATTTGAATCTCAAATGATGCTTTGTTTTCTCTCTTGTCCATTCCTCTTTAACTTCCTAACCTGTACTTACTACGGTTTTATCCATATCAGTAGTTGGTACTTGTACTGCTGAGCCACACTTAGTTATCAGACATTCCAGCTGCTTTATCTAGTCCATCTACGTTTTTATGCACTTCGTCGAATGTTCTAGAAACTTCTTCATATCGCTCGTCGTTCTTTTTCGAAATTTCATTGATCATATCAGAAACTTTCTCTAATTTCTCATCAGTTTTCGTAGAAACTTCATCGAATTTTTTGTCCAATTTCTCCAGTTTCTCATCACTTTTTCTAGAAGTTTCTTCCATTTTCATCATGATGACTTCGTCCGTCGACAGGAATTCAAACGTTTCTGGATCATCTCCGTTATCCGAAAGAACACCAATCAATCGTTCTTGTAGAATTTTTTTAGTTCTACTACTATTTACGATGCAAATCAGTACCGAAAACAAAAATTATTGCTCAGAACAATCGTTCAAAAATGTCCTGTTTCCACTACAAAAGTTCGTTGTCTTTCACTTTCCAAAAGTCTACAGGTTTCTTTTTCCAAGTCCACACTGTATTTATTTTTTAATTTCAACCCCACACCTGACACCACTGTAACATTTCTATTTACTAAAACACTGGGTTCGATTTATATACACTTTTATTTCCACTGATACGATTTATGTTCAAAGCGATTATAAGCTCAATTATCAACTGATTCCATGCGCCTCTGTCCGCGAACCTTTATACCTGCACGCTCCTCCAGAAGTTTCCTGGCGGCACGCGAACATTTCAGACCTCGCATCTCGAACGTTTATGATCCACGTCACCTGAAGTGGGCGTGGCCAAGCCATGAGCGTATCATTTCGTTACAATAGATTATCGATCAATTCTTATGAGAAAACATATTACCGAGATTTCATGAAATGTATGCAAATCCGGCCCCCGTAGAATCTTCAAATTTGTCTAAAATAAAATTTTGTATATACCAGTCGAGAGTTATTGAAAAGTTAGAAAATTGAGTATTTGAATCAACAAATAGTTATTAAATACTGCATGATTTTCATTTGGTTGTGCCAAAACGGCTGTGCCAGTTTTATGGACATCGCTTAGCCGGCTAGGGGCCTACAACCCCACTTTAAATACTAGTGCGTGGCGGGTGGTCAACCAGCCAGCACTTAGAACAGACTCCGGAAGGCAGGGAGAGGTGGGCAAGTATGTCCAAATCTACCAGCTGCCGGAGTCTCAAGTCAAGGCTCTCAACAGCCTTTACAACAGGCCCTGGTTGGAGCTGGAAAGGGTAGGTGTAGGAGCTGCTGTAGTGCAGAGGGGCATGACTGCGGGGCACACAGGCCTAACACTAGCCCAAGAACCTTGGATAGTGAAAGGCACTATAAGGGGAATGGGAGGGCTTTCAGAGACACCAAGTCAACCAGACCCAGAGCATGCATAATCGCCAAAGGAATCAATCTTGTGCCACTGTGGGAACTCTGCACGGGGGACCTAATGGTGGTCATCACTGAATTCGACAACATAGGGAGAGTGGTGATAGCATCAGCATACTTTCCACATGATAATCCAAACGTACCACCTCGGGAGGTGATACAACTGGTAGACTACTGCAAGGTAAGGAAGCTTCCCCTTCTGATAGAGTGCGATGCCAACTCGCATCATGTTATCTGGGGGAGCACGAACACCAACCAAAGGGGCAACGACCTTTTGGAATACCTGGCAGCAACGGACTTAGATATCCTCAATGTCGGCAACACACCGACCTTTCACAATGCTCGGAGAGAGGAAGTACTGGACCCTGTGTACTAGAAATCTCTGCGACAAGATCACCAACTGGAGGGTCTCTGAGGAACCGTCGCTCGACCATGAGCAAATCAGATTCGAAATAGCGACAGACATCCGAATAGAAACTCAGTGGAAAAGAAATCCTAGACTTACCAACTGGAAAATATATGCAGAAGAACTCCAAGAGGCACTCATGGAATGCCCTAAGGAAATTGACGATATACCTACATTGGATAGGGCCGCCAAGTTTCTAGAAGAGGGACTGCGAACAGCCTATGAAGGCAACTGTCCACTAAGGAGAATGAGACCTAGAGGTCAAGTTCACTGGTGGAATGATAAGCTGGCAAGCATGAGGCAGACAATTATCTGCATCAGGCAAGAAGCCAGGAAACGTAAAGATCCAGCGAGATGGGAACATCTCAGACAAATGAGGGATCAATACAGAACAGAAATTAGGAAGGCCCAACAGACTAATTGGACCTCTTTCTGTGAAGAGATTAGTGAAGGGACTGAGGCAGCCAGGTTGGATAAAATACTCTCAAAAAATCCAGAGGCTATACTCGGTTCCCTTAAACTACCCAATGGCAGGTTCTCTACCTCAGACGAAGAGAGCCTGGAATGCCTGATGAAGACACACTTTCCCAGCTTCCTAGAGGATCGGGAAGGGAGTCACAATGATCAGCGAGAAGAAAGGAGGACAAGGGCGAGCTCAGTCAGAGTGAAGGCACAAGTCTGGCGCCGCAATCGTGAACTCGCTAACAAAATTGTTACTCCGGACAAGGTAAGATGGGCAATTAGATCCTTCATGTCACCCTTGTTGTGGAGCCTGATAGTAGACAACCTATTGGTGGGACTCAGCCGAGGGGGCACACAGGTAGTGGGATACGCTGATGACATAATGATCATAAGGCGCGGACCCTTTCTGGGCACACTCATGGAGACCACACAGGAAGCAACAGGGACTGTAGAAAGCTGGTGCAGGAAAACCGGACTGTCAACCTCAGTAAAACGGAGGTTATGGTTTTTACCAGAAAATATAAATGGAACAGACAATGTTCGTTGACACTGAGTGGAAAGGCTCTTGAGCTAGCCAGAGAAGTGAATTATCTGGGAGTCGCCCTAGATAGTAAGCTAACATGGGGAAGACACCTAGAGAATAAGAGCCGCAAATTTGTGGCTACCCTATGGTAACTTAAGAGGGCCATGGGCATCAGTTGGGGCATCAAACCAAGCACAATGAAATGGCTTTACGAGGCAATTCTAAAACCCACTCATGTACGCCTCTGTAGTCTGGTGGGATAGAACGAAGCTAAAAACGGCGGCGAAACAATTGGAGAGGTTGAGAGGTCTGGTAACGAGGTGCTCTGTGGGCGCAAGTGCGTCAGCGCCTACAGCAGCCCTTGGGGCAGCCCTAGGGAAAGGACCGATTCAACTGGAAGCTGCTGCCGCAAAAGCGATGCAAAGAGCTAGAGACACCCTCTCAGAAGGGAAATACAAGGAGAAGAAACCGGAGTTCATGTGACAAGGAGGCATCTTCGAAATGCCCACTGACAAGATGATCACGAGGTACCTCTTTGATAAAAAATACCGCATCAGTCTCACAAGTAAAATTGGATGGATTGAAAAACGGGCAAAACTACCTACCAGTGGGGACATCTGGTACACGGATGGTTCCAAGGCAGGAGACGAAACAGGTGCCGGAGTGTATCGGCGCCGAGGAGGGGAGAAGCACATCTTTCCGCTCGGGAGCCATACCACGGTTCTACAAACCGAACTGGTGGCAGTGCTGAACAGCGCGCTACAGGCATTGGAAGTCCAAAGCCAGGAGCACTTGTACATCTGTACGGACAGCAAGAGCGCTTTAGAAGTTCTTGGAGGGTACACCACAACATCAAAACTGGGGCACGATTGTTATCAAACCTTAAATCGCTTGGCCGAAGTCGGACCTGTAACCTTGATGTGGCTGCCGGGTCACAAAGGGATAAAGGGCAACGAGATCGCAGACAAACTGGCCAGACTAGCGCGATTAGAGAGGTTTATAGGACCAGAACCGGCAACTGGAATTTGCAACACAGTCATCAGGAAGAAGATTGATAACGCGGACTGCGGCAAAGCACAGGGAGGCTTGGAGAAATGCGCCTGGGTGCAGAATCAAATGAAGAAATGGGAAGAACAACTACTCACACTGAATAGGAAAAACGCAAAAGTGATCATCGGTATTCTGACCGATCACGGTACTCTGCGGAAGCACAGACACAGAATGGGATTTGAAGAAAATCCATTATGTAGATTCTGTGAACTAGAAGATGAAACCTCACTGCATATCATCTTCCAATGCCCAGCAGTAATGGAGAAGAGGCGCCTTCACCTAGGCGACCCAGATCCACAGGGATTCCAATGCGAGGAAGGCACTATCAGGAATATCCTGACCTTTTGGGGGGAGATCTTTGATTAGAGCCACCAGCTATCTGAGGGACGTCAAGGGATTACCCATACGTCTGGAGGCGCTACGTGCCCCAACTCCACAGTCGACACTTGAGGTCGACAATAATAATAATGTAAATGCTAGACAGTACTTCACTATGTATAGCACAAACCTATCTGTTCCCAGGTCCAAATTAGCTTTCAAAGTAGACCAACCAACTCTACACAATCCTTCATCTGTGACTGTGGCTTCAAATCCCCATTTTCCAGCTCTGACCCCTCTCGTGCACCTTACCCCATGCCATTCTTTCTGCTCTCTGGATTGTACCCGAAGACCATCTGGTGCTACAGCTAAGGCATTGTCTCTGTCTAGAGCTGACATAGTCCATGGTGGAGCTGAAAATTTTGTTGTACAACTGATTCAACATGGTCTAAAAATATATTAATGAATAATTCAAATTAAATGTCTTTGTTTTCCGAGTTTTCCTACTTTTTCAAAGACAATCAGTATACCTTTGATTATGCATGACATTACTATTCAAAATAAGAAAGTGAATAATCTTTAATATTAAACCCTCCATTGTTATAATATTGGAATTCATGTACATTGGCCCTCTCTAGTTTGAATTTTAACATGAAAATCAATCAATATATTCATCTATTAAATGGACATGATAGACTTGGACTTACATATTGTTGTAGCTGCTAATTTAGCAGCTTTACCAGACTGAATGTCTTTCAATGTTTCCCATACTATTTGAATAACTGGAAGACAGAAAGCAGCAGTTTTGCCGCTGCCTGTTTCAGCAGCCATCAAGACATCTCCACCTCCTAGTACTAAGGGTATGCCTTCTGCTTGAATATCGGTTGGAAGACTGAAATTTAAATTTTTTCTTATTGTTGATCTCAATAAAAATAAGTTTTCAACTATGGAATATCAGTGTATTATTTTTGAATGTATCAAACACAAATAGTTAATTGTAGAATTTGCACATACTATTCAGAATTTGATATCTGGAAATGTTTTTATTTACAACCATATATGTAATGCTGTCATTACTAACGTCACTGAAGGTTGGGAAGTACCATATTACCTACCTCTAATACCACCCTCACTTCCCGCCCTCTTAAATTTTGTGATCATTAATATTTTTCTCATTTATTCTAGATGAATATTTTTTATATTATAATACCTATTCAATGGTAAACAATAAAAGAAACAACGATGAACTAAAATACAACAAACTACTTATTGAAATTAATAGTTAAATTTGAATTATTGTAAGCGTTTATAGAAATATTTAGGCCAGTACCAGCAGGGACGTAACTAGGGGGGGGCACGCGGGGCATGAGCCCCGGGCGCCAACACGGACACAGATTAAAATTGGTGGGGGGCGCCAAAATAGGTTTTTGCCCCGGGTGCTGAATAGCCTAGTTACGTCCCTGACTACCAGTGCGGGGGTCTGCAATAGTTGTATTTTTGGTTGACAAATTAATTTGCTGTTGAATGACTGAGGTTTGTCCTTGCAACAGACTCACAAGACATGACACGTTGGAACAGCATAGTGGCAGTAGGAAGTTTCACTTCAGTAATGAAACACTTCCTGCCTTGGTTTGTAATATACTAGTATTTCTTGGATGCACGAACTCTAGTGTGACCACATACTCTGAAAAAATTATTCAGAATTTTGCTATACATACGTCCATTCTAACTCGTCTAAGGCTTTTGATATTTCTGGAAGCACTCCGAATTCTGAAAATGTTTTATATTTTAGTTGTTTTCTTCAGCCTTGAAATTTTTTCGTTTAAAAGTATGGGAATCACCTTCAAAAGCAGTCATTTCAGTTGATTGACAATTAACAATAATGAACGCTCGATATAACACTGAAACAATCAAAAAATATTTATATTTAAAAAATTCAATTAAATCTGTTTATCAATCGATGATAGTTACCAATAGGTTAAAACGCCCAATTCAATGTCTCTTCTTCGTTTCAACACTTGGTCAGTTTATTTTATGCACAGTACCACCACAGTATAATAAGAACCAGTAGTCGCAGCTCTGTCGGAACCTTTGATGTTTGTGTCCCACACTTTCATTTTTTTTGGACCACTGCGCATCATGAATTTCCCGCTGGGAGTCGATTAGTCAGAGTTAGACATTTTATACACTGCTCAACAAGTCAATAAAAGATATATACTGCTCAACAATAATGAAAATTTTATTGAAAACTAAAGGGTTTATATAGTAAGTGATATGGAAGTATATATTCATTTCTTGATTCTATTGAAAAGTGGTATGCGGGGTTGAATATTTTTTATCACAATGGACAGCCTAAGTCTTGACGTTACAAGCTTTACATTAAAACATTTCCAAACGAAGCGTTCATTTCACGTTTTTGCTTCTTTCAGTTGAAACTAAGAATAAAATTATTTGTATATGGTGATATTGAGTTATCATTGACTAATTCTTCTGGAGGAAACAATGCATATATTATTATATTCCTTTGTTTGTAAAGGTTTTATGGGCTCCGCCCATTTTGACGTCACACTTAGGTAGTCCCACGATCATATACACGGGTCTGGCAACTCGTATGGTGGGGGGTGGCCCAAACATTGAGGAATTTTTTGTAGTTCTCATGTTTCGCCACCTGCAGCGCTGTCCTCTATTGTCACTTTGTCAGCCAATCACAAATCAGATCCGATCAGCTTTTTGAAAGTAGGAATGATTTTTATTTATTCGAGAGAATTTTGCAAGATATAATATTTCTGTCATTGATTTTATTCATCATTCAAGTCCTAACTCTTTGTTTTGTTGTCAAAGATTAATCACGTGATCAAACCCCTAAATCCTCCTAGCGGATAAGTATAGCAACGTTTTCTTCAAAAATGGTGCCAACCCCCACCACTCGAAAAAATTTCGATGAAGTGAAATATTACCATTGAATAATTATTCAGGTAATCATGACAAATGTACTGTACGAGATAAAATGCAAATATATGGAAGATTTCAGGTGGATCAATGATACTGGTTCACACAATTCTTATTATTACACATGCCACAAATTCTCCATCTGTTGAGTCGGTGCATTGATAGTGGTAAATTCCAAGAAAATGGATTGACCTGGAAACGGTGTAATTTTTCAAGGCAATTTACGGCGCATCCAAATACCTCCCGCTAGGAGTGGATCATGCGCACTGGAATTTCATACCACGAATTTGACAGACTGCGACTACTGGTTCTTATTATACTGTGGTACCACAATAAACATTTGTGATATTTTATGACCGTAGTTTTCCATTTCCATTCTCTTTCATATATAACATTTCTATGTCATGGCTGTTGGAAGTACATTTTTGTTGAAAAAACAAAACAATATTTCATAATACTTTCAAAGTAATTGTCAGTGTGAAATTTTTTGTGAATTTTTACATTACTTGAAAAATGGCAGAAAAGTAAGTCAAATCTTTTGTTAAACTTTCTCATTACCTTTCATTATTGTACAACTATGATGAGAGTTCAATTGATATCATCATTTTTTAGCACTGATAATAACTGGTTTGGGTCGTGGTTGAATGCAGCCAAAAACAAGGTACGTGTTCTAATCAAATTTATAACTTTTCTCAAAGGCTCATTGCAGAGTTCAGAAGTATTAGAATTTGTGAAGAAAGACTTGGAAGAGTTTGGTTCCGCTGTTAAGAGTGAAGCAAGTAGTGTTGTATCTTCCACAGGTTCTGTTCTTGAGAAAACTCTTAGTGTAAGTAGTATTCAATAAATGTAATATTGAAAATTTAAATCAAATATTTTTAGTTGGATTCTCCCAATTCGACAGCTAGTAGTATGAAGAAAAGTTTCAGTGCATTTCTTGGTAAGTTAACTCCAACAAAGAATTGATTAAACAAATACTACATCCATGTAATTTCAGGTCATATGAATACTGTTTTGAACCCCAGTCCTGATGACTCAGATACTGAGGTGTTGATTGTTGAAAATTCTGAAACAGTGACATTAACAGAATATCAGGTAAGAATTTCATAAAATCATAATGTTGCAATATAACATTTTACAATTTAGAAAGCATTATATAAACTTCAAGTGGATCCAAGTACATTCCTCAGTGATCCTGGGGAAACTCTACACAAACAATTTCAATGCTGGCTTGAAATTATTGATGATCAGTTGTCAGATGATAGAATAGCAAAACAAGTTAACAGCTCAGAAGTTCTCAAAAGACAATATGCAAATTTAGTGCCTGAAGTAGTGGAACATCAGGTCTTTTGGAAAAGGTAAACATAATAATAATAATAATAATAGGACTTTATTCAATCAGGTACAGGTAATACAACTGCACTGCAACTGATTGAATAGGCAAAGTGTCACTGTCCAACATGAAAGCTGATGAAATAACAAAAAATATTGACACTGAAAACAATAAATTAATTCTCAACAATAGCAAAAACAGGATGCATTTGATAAATATGGAACTACTTTCGAATACATGCATATTCCAAATAGACATACATAATATTACATAATATAGTTCAAAACAGACAGACGACCCTATCAAATAACCATCTCAAAACCCAGAAACATGGCCGCATTGGTTCCTTCCTTACATCAACCTACACAGAAGAAAGAAGTTGAGCTTTCAGCTTCTTCTTGAAATTTTTGAGAGAATAGTTCGTAAACTCTGGAGGCAAGGCATTATAAAGCATGCAAGTGGTGTACAAAATGCTACGTTTGATTGTGGTTGTGGAGTGTTTAGGAATTACTAGTAAACATCTGTTTCTTGTTGGGAAATCATTAATGTTTTCAAGGCGTCTCAGTTTATTCACTAAGTAAGTAGGCTTTTGGGTAATTAAAGTTCTGTGTGTAAGTGCTAAGAAATGCAATTTGCGAATCGGTGGACGTTTAAGTTTTTTTGTGAAATGCGAAATGACTGGCTAATCGCATCAAACTTACGAAGACCCAGTGAGAACCTCATACATGAATTTTGTATCCTTTGCAAACGCATTTGATCTTGTTTCAAAAGCGCAGGGCCATATATGCAATCACAGTATGAGAGCTTAGACATAATCAGCGATTCACATATATGGAGTTTGAGATTGTTGCCAAGAATATTTCTTTGCGGGTATAAATTCCTAAGTGTAAGATATTTTACTCAGATGATTAACATGCTTTGCATATCTCATATCGCTATCTAGCCATAGACCTAAACTTTTGCATTCTCCTACGACTGGGATAATCACCTGATTTATTTATTTTATTTTGTCGCACAAAAGTTAGTTTCTTGTGTTTGGGTCCAAAAATCAAGAGTTTTGACTTACTAGCATTCAGTCTCAGATTATGTGCGGATGATACATCATACAATAGCACAAGTCCTCATTGATATGATCCATTGCAGCTTCAGCGTTTTCTATTCGGAATCTAAAGTACATCTGTGTATCATCCGCGTATTGATGTATATGACAAAAATTAATGAACTCAATGAAATCCGATATATAATAACTATAATTTCTAAAACTTTAGAGAGCATTGGCAGAATACTGATAGGCCTCAGATCCGAATATGATGAAGCGTTTGCAATTTTGGGCACCGGAAGCACCATCGCACATTTCCACGGATCAGGGAACAAGCCTAACATCAATGCAGTATTAACAATGTGCGTTAAATATTCAATCAAATGAAAGCTAACGAGTTGAAACATTTTCTTCGATATATTATCGCATCCCACAGAATCAGATCTGATTGAATTCAGACATCCTGCCACTTCATATTCGGCAACTGGTGAGAAGTCAAAACTTACATCCTGTGGTGTAATGACGTAATGACTTTGTGCCTCAGTTTTATTTATACTGGGTATGGAAATTAAGTGTGTATTGATATCATGAGCATTTCTTAATTCAGAAGGGGTTTCATATGTTTTTGTCTGACCTACAATTTTCAGAGACCTGAGTCGATTCCAAGTTATTTTACTGCTGTTTCGCCGCAACGCAAAATCAATGTAAGCCCTTTTTTCTCTGAGAATTGCTGCATTGACATAATTCCTGAGTTCCTTATAATAATTCCATTGGCAATATCCTGACTTTTTTTGAATCTTTTGTAAGCTTTATTTCTCAATTTCCTCATGTCTTTAATCGTGTCCGTTAGCCAAGGGCTAGGCCCTCTTGACACTCTAGCTTGAATAGGACAATACATGTTGAACATCAATATTAGATTTTCTGTGTGAAAATTCACCTTATTGTTGACTCCATCCATTGCATAAATAAAATCCCAGTCAAAATTATTTATATGTGCATAGAAAGCATCTTTATAAAAATTTTTCCAATTGCGGTATTTAATGAACTTGTAGGACTGTTTTGAAGTTCTTTTCGATATTTCACAAGAAACAGCACAGTGGTAGAAAACATTATGCCAATTCGTTACTTCACAAATAGGAACATTCTCAGTGGCGGAGGTAATCATGACATCCAGTAAAGTTTGAGATGTATCGGTGATTCTAGTTGGCTCTTCAACCAATTGATCATAAGACTCTAGAAAGTTATGAAAGTATGATGAGTGCAGGTTTGCCACGAGAAGGTCCATATTCAGATCCCCAAGAATTATGATTCTATCACATTCAGGTATGAGTTGGGAAACAGTATTATCGGAGCCTCCAAATATATCTACATTCCTAGACAGTATATAATTCTCAATACCATCAAACCCTGTGAAAATAGACCTCAAGTTCAGATGAGCGAACAACATAACTTTAAATTATGCAAATAGAAATATACATACAGCAAACAAGGTATAATCATATAATGAAATTGTACAGATAAAATTGTATGTGTAAAATTTCATCAATAAAATTGTAAAATTGTATTGTAGTGTTGAGTACCTTTCTTATTTAGCTAATTTCAAATCACTCCTGTTCCGGAATGTATATGGTCTGTTGTGAATCTTGGCCTGTTGGTTATTATGCCTGGCCCACTTCAAATGAGTGTACAAAGTGTTATGTATTTTACTTTCCTCCTCAGTTCGTTCGTTGGCGATACTTATCCCAGATCCCTTGAATTTCGTGACGTTCTGGAAGATTTCTAGTTTCTTATTAAATCTAATAAACTCAATCACCACTGGTCTACCCCTTCCCTCGTACTTCGGTCCAAGCCTGTAGAAATCTGCTATGTGTTGCTCTTCTATCGGAACTTCTGATTTGTCTTTAACAATTTTTATAAATAATGCCACTGGGTTGTCGTCCTCACAGGGATACCGTACATCACGATATTTTTTCTTCTCAATTTGTTAATTGCTATTTTCGAGTTTTTCTCCAGCATTGTATTTTTATCATTCAATTCAACAACTTTTTCTTCTAATTTTGTGATTTTTTTCGATTGACTTTGTAACTCGTTTTTGATGTCCTTGATGTCCCTCATTTCATCGTTGTTCTGCTTGATATCTTTCAGTAGGTTTAGTATTTCAGCATTCGCCATTCTCGACAGGTGGAGCAAAAACCAACTTTTAAGCAGATAAGAACCAATAGATTTATAAAAACATTCTCAGATTTTGGGCTCGTTGATATCACTGTCTGATGTATATTCACGACCATTGGATACAATTTGTTTTTTTTAGATCTTTGATGTGATATTTTAACACTTCGTATATGCACTGACAGAATGTTTCCACGACTTCATTCAAGTCTTTGTGATTTTAAATTTGGCAAATTCACTCAAAACAGCTATTTTCACCTGGAACACACTCTCGACACCTGCCTGGTAGCACGGCCCGTACTATATTATGAATAAACATATCATTTGGAATTAGTGGTGCACAATAAATCATTACATATGCAATATATCACTACACCAACATTATCAAATCAATTGGTATAGATGAGGAAGTATACGAAGAGGAGGTATTTGCTGACCAGTATGAATGTAACTGCAAATATTGGGGTGTACAGCAATAAGTAAAATAGTACTCTTATAAGTTTTTCAAATGTTCATTTCCTTCTTCAGGGAGAATCTTAGGTGAGAATGTTTACATTGTTGTAAGTCAATATATAAAATATGTACATAGTGATAATACACATTCACATTCATTAAGTTGAAAACAAAAGTTGTACATCAGTTTCCGATGAGAAATCAATTACATGTATGTTGTTTGTGAATCATGTTTTAACCATTGACGTCTTTTAGTATTTTATCACTATGTACATATTTAATATATTGACTAACAACAATGTAAACATTCTCACCTAAGATTCTCCCTGAAGAAGGAAACATTTTCGAAAGCTTGAAAAAACTTATAAGAGTACTCTTTTACTTATTGCTCCACACCCCAATATTCGCAGTTCCATAAGGAAGTATATATATTTTATGTGATACACAGGGTGTCCCAGGAGTTGACGTCAAGCTGGTATTGGGCAATAGGCCAAGTTACAGTAATCAGAAAAATAAAAAAAAAATCCAAGTTTTGTATTCCAAAATGAATGGATATTGAGAAAGTTTGCATCCTGTGACAGTTTTTTCACTTTTGTTCCAATCAATTTTACATTTTCAATATTTTTTTTTGTGTTATGGGATGCTGAATAATGTGTTTGTTAACTCTTACTTCAAATGTTAAGGTAACTGGTTTAAATATTGGTTCTTACAGATATCTATTCAAAAAAGCATTGTTAGAAGATGACTATGCAAGAAAAGAAGCTATGATTAAAAGAGAACAGCATGAAAATTCAATGACTGAAGAAAATTTTAAATGGGAGCAAGGTAACGTAACAGAATTATACAGATAATAAATTTATATTATCAAAACCAAGGTAAATTAATCTTGTATCGATTTTATGTCTCAGAAGACTTTGCTGCTAATATAGAGTTGACAGAAGAGGAGCAAATCAAATTACTAGAACAGTATGAGAATGAGAGGAAAGCTCAAAAGTCAAACAAAACGCATGGGGAGAAAATTGTTTTTCAGCAAGAATCTCCTAAACGGGGAAGCATTTCTATTAAAACTGATGAAAACGAAATTCAACCTATAAATAAAATTGAGTCTGCATCGAGCTTGACACCTAGTAGTAACAGCAGTCTAGATGAAGACTGGGAAAAAGTTAGTGATGTTGAAAAGTGAAATATTTGTTATCCATAGTTGAATTTGTATTTACAGTCTTACATATTGGACTAATGGAAGGATAGTTTTGAGATATTTACTATTGTCTTAATTTATTTTATATCATTTTCTCTGAAGCTATAATTTTCTTGATCTTTTACCAATAATATGGTATATTATGTATGAAACATTTTATAAAGAGTTATAAAATAATAAACTATTCTGAAATCATTAATGTTTTTCATTCAAATAAAAATGAATGTGACAAAATTTCCTTTCAGTAGAAATTCTTTGTAACGGCGTCCCAAAAAATAGAAGTTTAGCTGTGTCTAATATACCGATCCCGTCAATTTGGTTCCTGGACTAAAAAACTATTAAATTAATGATAAGTTCCTCTGATAGTGTGATTGAGAATAACTAATCTGAAAATTCAATTTGCTATGTACTATTTCAATTATATCATCCATATGTAATATTTTTCTTAACCTTATATTAAAAAACCGCCGATCGTTCACTTTGTGACTGGCATAAACTGGAAGACGAAAATCAAAAATCAGCGATGAATTCTTCAGAAGCTGAAAAACTGGACTCTGAAAGCACGGGTACTTCTTTAGATGAGAACACAGAGAACTTTTGCGAGAACCCTACTCGAGATACATTGGCTGAAGGGTTAATGGGACTGATCAAACCTACAGTTGATCAACTAGATGAAAGAGTGCGAGCAACTAGGTTAGCCACTTGATAATTTTCTCGAAACTATGCAAAATAATTGTTCATTACAGAATATCCCAGCTGGAATTAAAACAGTGCCTCGAAGGTTTGAGTGAAGAGCTTAAAAATATATCAGAATCTCAAAAGAGTTCAGTGGATTTGGATGTGTATGTGAAAAAATTATTGAATGCAAAGCAGAGGGTAACCATTGTATCCAACATTCTTCAAAACACTCAAGAAAGACTGAATAAAGTTCATCTATCAGTCAACAAGGAGATTTCCAAAACTAAATCTTTGCTTTATGCAGCAAAACAGGACTGAACATGAATTTGTACACACCAAAATATGATTTGCACCAGTTTCCAGAAGTTTACAAGCCTAGTGAAGATACTTTTCTATTTATAGATGCCCTGGAAGCTGATTCATCATATCTGAAAAACTTGGATCCAAAAACAATAATTGAGATAGGCTCAGGCAGTGGGATAGTGATATCTGCCATGTTTCAAATCTTCTCAAATTCATGTGCCTATTTTGCTACTGATATCAACCCAGAGTGTTGTCTAGCTACAAAAGTTACAAGTGAATTGAATGGCACTAATGTGGAATGCCTCAACATGGATCTGCTGAATAATTTTATGAAAAATGTGTTCGATATTATTTTGTTCAATCCACCATATGTTTTAACAGAATCTGCAGAAATGTGCGGTAGTGGATTGAATTTGGCATGGGCTGGTGGTGAGAACGGTCGTAAAATAAGTGATGAAGTTATTAAAAATCTACCAAACTTATTATCCAATAATGGGGTTTGTTATATGGTACTTCTGAAAGAAAATAATATCGATTATATTGTTGAAGTGGTTAGAAAACTTGGATTTGAAAGTGTAATGGTTATGGATAGGAAAATACCTGGTGAACATTTATATGTTTATAAGTTTGTCAGAAGGGAATTATAAGTGATGTAAAAATTATCAAATGTGATGATATTTTGGAAATAAAATATTAGTAGGAATGTTCGTGAAATAATATTGAGAGCAAGGCAGCGATAACGATAAGTTACAATAAGATTGAATAAGATGTACGTATTGGTATTATTGTAGGTTTGGAAGTATGGTCACGTGATTAATTTTCGTTTCAATGTGATATCATTAAGGTGTCACCTGGGTGTCACATAATGTAGGAATTTGCAATGTGAAGTTAGCAGCTAATTTTATGAACGTATATGATTTATTTCAGTGATCGTACTAAATAGTGAGGTTACTTCACTGAATTCATTATATTTGTTCATAAGAAATGTGCACGTTGTTGCGAGGACAAATCATCTTGCCGGTACTCATTCTCCTCAAACACATTTTCAACAAATATTCTGCTGATTATGTGCTATCTGAATGATACTCAAGCATCTGCAAAATCTAATGCATTTTCCGTCATTACCCAAGAGGTAGGAGTTCTCAATGCGTTGCTTTTTTTAATGGGAGAATCCCCAGTAGGCCTACAAACCATGAATATGAAAAATATTTACCCCTTCCAGAAATTAAAATTGATTCCTAAAATTCGTTCATTGGCATTTGTACAAAACTGCAAAATGTACTTTTATATTGTTTCAGATTACGTCTGAAATAAAGTCTCTACGCGGCACTATTATTTCACTAAGAATGGTACATCTGAATGAAATCACCAGATGAAAAGTCGAAAAAGCATTTACCCCTTCCAGAAATAAATTAATTCCTGAAATTCGTTCATTATTGGCATTTATACAAAACTGCAAAATGCACTTTGTATTGTTTCAGATTACACACGTCTGAAAAGTCTACGCGGCACTATACCGGGTGATTCTTCAAGGTGGCTCGCCCCTATAACTTTTTTTATTATTGGAGATAGAAGAACAAAATTCGGGGGTTGTGTATTATGTGTCAATTCGCATTATTTGACGTATTCACTTGCTTTGCAGTACTTCCGGTTTGACCGGAAATGACCTCAACTTTCGATTTTCAAATGGAACACCCTATATATTTTTACTTATTTCGATCGAGGATGACATTATCTATCCAACAAGACTTTGTTTGTGAATATTTGACGTATGAAAGAATTTTTATTTCAATTTTTATTGGCTCGTCGGGTTTTTGTGAAAGATCATTTTCTTACGAACAATTTGATACCACACACTTCCACTTTATTTTCACTATCTTTCTCAATTAATTAATCATGGCACGCTAGATCGAAAAATAAAAATTGAAATAAAAATTCTTTCATGCGTCAAATATTCACAAAGTTATTTATTTTACTTATTTCGATCGAGGATGACATTATCATAGTGAAAATAAAGTGGAAGTGTGTGGTATCAAATTGTTCGTAAGAAAATGATCTTTCACAAAAACCCGACGAGCCAATAAAAATTGAAATAAAAATTCTTTCATACGTCAAATATTCACAAACAAAGTCTTGTTGGATAGATAATGTCATCCTCGATCGAAATAAGTAAAAATATATAGGGTGTTCCATTTGAAAATCGAAAGTTGAGGTCATTTCCGGTCAAACCGGAAGTACTGCAAAGCAAGTGAATACGTCAAATAATGCGAATTGACATATAATACACAACCCCCGAATTTTGTACTTCTATCTCCAATAATAAAAAAGTTATAGGGGCGAGCCACCTTGAAGAATCACCCGGTATAGGTATATATTATTTCACTAAGATGGTACATCTGAAAGAAATCACCAGATGATAGTCGAATATATAGCATTTACCCCTTCCAGAAATAAATTGAATCCTGAAATTCGTTTATAAGCATTTTTACAAAACTGCAAAATGCACTTCATATTGTTTCAGATCACGTTTGAAAAGTCTACGCGGCACTATTATTTCACTAAGAACTGTATATCTGAATGAAATCACCAGATGATACTTGAACAGCATAAACCCTTCTTATTAATTTCTGTATCGAAAAATTGCTATTTGGACATACTGAACGTATATATCCCGGCTATAAGGATTCTCTATAATCCTGCAAATTCAATATTTCGTCGGAATGCTCAATGTGCATGGCGTTGTAAAAGTTACAGGAATCGAAAAATAACTCACTATTTGTATTTTTATTCGAGACGAACTGACGAACTGATTCCCACTGGACGATGCATGACACTCCGTTTACTACTCGTACCACCTATGGAAAAATTCAAAAAGAAATCGGTAAAAAAAAGAAATACATTTATTGTCTAAACAGGACAAGTCCCAATTACAAGACAGATTAGGTGCAGATAATACAGATAATACGAGTAGAAATGGCATGAAAATATAGAAATCTCAACACAAATAGTACAGACAAAGCAAATACAAACAGTGCAACCATGTGCAGATAAAAAAAAAGAATATAGGATATGAGGATGATTTTAATGTAATAGTGATGCCATTATGATAGAGAAGATGGGGTTGATTGTTTAATATGCAATAATTGCTTCAATTTTTTCTTGAAAGAACCTATTGGTTCATTATGCATGTCGATTCCAGAACACACTTCGTTTACTATTTTACATGTTGCATATAACGGAGATTTTACGAGAATGTTGGTGTTGGGTTTAGGTAAGTAAAAGTACGGTTTCTGCCTGCAGTTGCTACGAGGGATATGAAAGTTTACTTGTTCCAGTAATTCAGGGCAGTCGATTAGGTAGTTCGTTAGTTTGAAGAGGAATAGGCAAGCACAATATGATCTGCGATTTTCTTGAGACAAAAAAGAGTATCTACTAAGCAGCAAGTTGTTGTCATAACCTCGAGGAGGATAGACCCCATCCAACTTGAATGACACGTATTTCAAGAAGAACCTTTTGGACTGATTCTATTTGATTAACGTGACATTTATACAGTGGGGACCATATCAGAGCAATATTCCAGCCTAGACCTGACAAATGAATCATACAAGGCAATGAAGCAGTCCTTGTTTTGGAAGTCTTTGCAAGTACGGAAAATCATACCTATCATTCTCTTAGCAGAAGAAGATATTTTGTTGTAGTGATTGGAGAAATTGAGTTTGGGGTCAAATTCAATCCCGAGATCTTTAATTTGTTGGTTGCACTCTAGGGTAATATTGTTGATAGAGTAGGAGAACTCGATAGCTGATTTTTTCAAGGAATACGTATTGGATTTGCATTTTTTGATATTTAATGGAAGTCTATTTTCAATACACCAAAGGTGAAGATTATGAATATCGTTTTGTAATGTATGACAATCATGGATTGATTCAATATTTCTAAAAAATTTTAAATCATCTGCGAACAGCAGCAACTTACTTGAAATATTGTTCCCAATGTCGTTGATGAAGATCGAAAACAAGAGTGGGGCTAGATTACTGCCTTGAGGGGCCCCGCTTGACGCTAAGAATTGATGAGATACGTGGCCTCTGAATTCAACAAAGAGTTTACGATTTTTCAAGTGAGATTGGAATAGGATAATAAGTTGTGTGTTGAAGCCATACTGGTTGAGTTTGCTCAAGATTATTTGGTGATCGAGCTTGTCGAATGCCTTCGAGAAATCAGTGTAGATGGTGTCCACTTGAGAATGATTGTCGAGCGAGCGATGCTCACTGACTGGGTAAAACACATGAGGTTCGTAGCAGTAGATCGTTTGCTCATGAAACCGTGTTGTTCGAGTGAGATTATGTTTTTTAAGTTAGGGTATCCCAGTCAACCAGTTTTGGTTGCAGGGAAGTTGTAGGGAGTTAACATCGTGGAAATGCGACTTCACAATGTTGATATAAAAAACTGCAACCAGTACTTACTGGGGAGTGCTTAATGTCCGCAACATTGTATATCACTGGTAATTACCTAATACATCACAATGTGGATGTGTGGAAGGTACCATGAATAGCAACATTGCGACTTCGCATTTTAGCACTTATTGGAAAGATTATTGAACCAAATGAGCTTTCACATTACATCTTCCGTTGAAGTTATATTCATATGTAATTTGGTAATTACCATCGTGGCACTAAATTTGCTCTCTATAAGCGTCTTCTAATTTAATTGAAATAATGTTAATTCTGACGAAACACCCATGGAATTAGTACATACCTGGAAAGCAGAATAAATATATCTCAGCTGCCTTATATTTCAACCATTTTATAATGCCTAAGAAATGTGCATAGGTTAAGTCTATGAGATTTATATACAGGGTGGTACACCAGTAGGTATAATCAGGACCAGCAATAAAACACATCATATGCCTGCTCTTCATATTGAATCTATTTTTCATTCTTAAGGGGAAATAATTAAACAACTATTATAAAATACTGATCTGTATATTTTGAATATAACACAGGGTGAGTCAAGCTGTACGCATTTCTAGCCAGGCATATGGCTGAACAGAATCATCAGATATATATTAGGCAAATGCATTCAGCTTGACTCACCCGAAATACTTCATAAAAACTTCAACTCACATTGTAATATCATAGAATATAAAAACAAAAACATTATTTTCGAAACATAATGAAATAAAAATAGTATTATTTACAAAACAAAAATAGTATGCTGTACAGACAAAATAAAATCAAAGGAAACAACAAAAACATTGATTGTTACCATATCAGATTATTATACTATGATATGATACAAATAATGGATTGCCACTGTCAACTGAAAATAATATTAATAGAAATTATTTTGTTTTTTTTTATAGTTTAATACTGTTCCTGAACAGGTTAGGTACACTTATGTTGATGTTATCATGTTTTATTTCTAATCAAATTATTGAAAAATTCTATATTCAGCTTTTATTGTAGAGAAAGATGTTTCTGAGTATTGAAAACAGTGTATACATGTTTGACATTATAGAATATCATTCAATATTCTGATACTAAATTCCGATAATGATACGACAAATCGGTTGAGGAGTCCATCTTGTTAAAAAGCATTGCTTTTCAATGGGCATCACCTTCCCAATTGCACATTTATGAGCATCTTTTTGCCATTGGAAATGTATACTTACCGCATGCACCTAGAGCTGTCTTATATTCTTCTTAACAAACTTCTCAAAATACTGCACACAAAACCAACAATTCAACCAACCATTAAATACGCACCACACAGATCATAATATATTATTTTCATCTTCCCTTTGTTCCTTGACTTTCATTCGTGTGCACGTGTTGTTGCTATGCCCTGCGCAAGCGCCAATTCTATGTTCGAAATATATGAACAGGGATAAGTCGCAAAGTAATAGCAATGTGCACTTCATCTGAATCTCTCGATTAAATGTTCCACTCAATCATTAGGAAAGTTAACATGGGGATTTCGCAACGATAACAATATGTGGATGTTGATATCCACAAAGCGAAGTCCCATGTAAAACCCAGAGAGGTTTCCGAGATGATCTTCAATGTGATATTATTTGGTATTCCCTGCGACTTACTGTTACTTACTTGGTATATTATATGTGGTGGAGGCATATCTCAAAACCCTTTGCGAAGTTGGAGAGAAGTGTGATAGGTCGGTAATTTTCAACATTATTATTGATTGCCCCTGATTTGAAAATTGGACATATTTTGGCGATTTTCCATCTATCCGGAAAGCATCCGGTTTTCAAGGAAAGATTGAAAATGGACTGAAGAGGCTTGGTTAAGGCTGCAGTGCAGTCTCTAACAAGAAAGCTTGGGATAGAGTCATATCCGGATGTGTGTTTAGCTTTGAGTTTTTTTAGACCGTTTAGTACCTCCGTTTCTGTGAATGAGTTTACCGAGATGGTTGGATAATTGGTTGGTGTGTCAGGTATGATGGCAGCCGGGTCTGACATAGGGGAGTAGGCACTTTCGAAAAACTCGGCAAATGCATTAACTATACTAGGTGGATAGCTTAGTTCAATATCGTTATTAAATTATAATCAAAAAATTATAATTTTGATTTAATGCAAACACTTTTGTTTCTGTTGTGTAAAATATTTACCCTTCATTCGGGTCACAACTACTTTTTTTGAACAAGGCCCCTCAAGGCCTGAATTCGAAATAGCATAATGAACAATTTCAAAATTGTTCAAATGTGGGACGAGGCCCCCCCAGGACACGCTACGCCACTGGTACACAGCTGGTTAAAAAAACTTTTCTTCTTCTAATAATTAGCGTGGCAGCAAAATAAGCAGCAGAAAGAGCTATCTTCTTTGTTGTGGATGCAAGCTAGCTAGCTTTATCTAGTGGTTGATTCCAAAAACACGATGAAAAATATTTCCAAATTTCAACTTCGACATATATATTTTGTTGGTAACTTATCTCTGAAGCAAGGTGTTTCAACAATGCAAAAGATTAAAAAATAGAAGAAGAAATGTTTTCGCGCCAAAATTGACATGTTTCTTTCATCCTTAATAGAAACTGCATTGTTGGTGTTTGTGGCTGAGGTTACGATTTGTTTTTAATTATTCTGTTTATTTATAATATTTAACAGTGCGTTATGTGTTGAATTGAATCAGCTATTTTTTCGTTTATAACCATATCATTGAGTATTTCATTCATGTTGCTTTTTATATTCAGAAATTAATATAATAATAACAATAATGAACGGTTTAGCTAATATAAGTTTTTCGAAGTTCAGCTCCAATTGTAAATATCACCAGAATAAAGAAAACGTTTGCTTCAGGTGAGTTTATTTAATTTGTGTTCCCCTTTATATGTTGAATAATATTTTTCAATTTGTAGTCAAGCATCTATATATGACGAAACTTATACTGTTAACGACTTCATAGTGATTAAGGGAAAAAAAGACATAGAAGTGATAAAACTCAATTGCTTATATACCAATGAAGGTGCTCACTATTTAGTATTCAGGAAGTTTATTTTTGCTAGGAATATAAGAGCATTATTTCAAGAACATGGTTTTTATTTTGATTGGGAAAATGAGGTAATATGAGGTAATGCTCATTAAGCTTAATGTTATCATATCTTTTATTTGTAGGTGGTACAAGACTTATCAGTTGATTATTGTGTTGAACTGAATACAATTGCAAGAGGAATTTTAAAAAAATGCAGCCTCTTATTTATGACCAAGTATGAAAACCCATCAAGTGGTATAAATGACAGAGATGAACTTTTTATTTGTCGATTTTCAATGAAAGCTCAAACTCTCACTCCAATTATAACAACTGAACAAACTATTCTTACTGATAACTCATATAATAGTCCTTTGATCAGTATAAGTTTTAAACCAAAAGTTAAACCTGACGAAAGTACTCCTTCATCCTATATTATGGAAGCCAAGGAGAATAATAACATACTAGATTTATTTATTCCTTCACAAAGAAACTCTGTGAAGAGGAATCTGAACAAATCATTTGGTAACTCTCCAGAAGATCCTAATAAATCTATACTGAATTATCCATTGGCAAATCTAAGTGACAGTGAAATGGATGATAATGATCTGAATTATTCTATTGTGAATAACAAAGATAATGAAAAAGATCCTCTGGTTTTGAAACTGAGGGTTTCTAGAAGTTGTAATACACCTGTTGGAAATTATATTGGAATTCTCAATAATATATCTTCTGCATCAAGGAAATCTACAAGAAACATTCAGAGAAAATCTTATGCTGAATATATGTCCCCACAAAAAAGCACTCCAACCAAGAGGACTAGAAAAAAATCAGTGGATGATGATTTCATCCCTGAAACCAGTAAAATTGCTAGAGAGACACCTAAGAAGACACCTCTAAAAAGTAAACCAAAGCAGGTAAGAATAATATTTATTGTTCTATTTATTCTGTAATTGAATTGAATTTTATTTCATGATTATTTTTAGACAACCCATCAAAGTCTCCAGTTTGACCTATTAATTGCAGTTATTTGTTGTAGGTTTTGCGCTCTTCAAAAAGAAATACTACTACTCCAAGGAGATATATAAATGAAATATATTCTTCTGAAAATATCACTAGAGTTACTCCAGCTAGAAGACATTTGAAATTGGGTCATACAGAAGGAAGCGAAACACCTAGAAGTTGTCAAAGATCTAGAATTGCAAACAATGAAGAAGAAATTGGTATTCATAAATTATCAGAGTAAGAATATGTTCTGCCAAATTTTTCTTGTTTAGGATTATTGTATTTTCCATTATTGGACAGATATATGACTTGTTTTGTTTTAGAAATAACTTTGATGGTTCTGCATCTCCATTTCTAAGAATTAATCTATCTAGATTACCAGCAGAAACTGAGAAATTCATGAGAGAAATACCATCCAATTGTGAAGAGGAAGTAGAAGAATCTGATGATGGAGTAATGCCAATAGACAGGTAACTCTTTCTCAACCACAGTAATTTGCAGTTTTTCTGTGAACTCTAAAACTTATTAACATGTTTTCACTTTGAATTTTTCAGAAGTGATATTTATGCATCTCGAATTCTAAGAATTGAACTACCTAGACTACCATCAGACACTGAAAAATTCATTAGAGAAAAACCTTCCAATTGTGAAGTGGAAATAGTAGAATCTGATGATGAAACTAAAATGCAAAGTGATAGGTAATTCTTCAATAACAGTAATCTGTAGGTTATTTCTTGTTAACTGTAAAAACTTCGAATTTGATTTTTTCAGTGTTAATGTTCCAAAGACTCCAAGATCCAAAAGAAAATCGACGAGACCAGTGACTGCAGATTGTGAATCCGACACTCCTAGCACTCCAAAAACGCGGCGAGGTACTTCTGTCAAAAACACCCCCAGATCAAGTGTTAAGCAAACTCCTAAACACACTCCTCATTACAGAGCCAAGTTGATCAGAGAGGGTGTTGTTACGCCCTCTATGCATGCTAGAAGCAACAAGGTTAGTTATTTGAACTTTTTACTAGGTGTTATTGAAATGAAATTTTCTCATTAGGTTAATGGAGTTAGTACACCTTTGATGATAGCAAGGAACCAGCTGCATGTATCTTATGTACCCGATTCTCTTCCTTGCAGAGAAAAGGAGTATTGTGATGTGTTTAATTTCGTGGAGGGAAAGTTGTTAGATGGATATGGAGGGTGAGTCAAACACAATATTTCATATTAATTAGAGAGTTTGTACAAGATTGTTACCTGTGAACCAGTGTTTTTGTCAATCATTTGTTGGTTCATCATTCTGCATTTAATTTTCTATATAAATTCTCATCAAAAAATCATCCAAAACTGGAAAATAGCGTTTCACAATGATCACAAATATCAAGATCGAATAAATCAGAAATACATTCAATTTGGAATGAAATGCAACATAATTTACTAAAAAATGCTGAATGCAGTACAAATGAATATGAATACTTTTACAGAATACAAATATTCAATTAAGAAATTATTAGTTTCCATAAACGTAGTTTAGAACAACCTATAGTTTTCAGTGTCAAAATAACAAGAAATATTTTATTGTAAAATATATATTTTATTTTATTCTAAAATATTATAACATATTCATTAACGACATTCGCGATTGCTTTTGTCACTCGAAGTTCCTTTTATTTGCCGATGACTTGAAGCTCTATTCCATTGTCAAAAACGACACTGACTGCAACAATGCTACAATGCGACCTGGACAATTTGATAGACTAGTGCACCATAAACTGCATGGATTTAAACCCAGCAAAGTGCTTTACCATTTCCTTCAGCCGATCGAGAAACAAAATCTCCTACCCTTACAAAATCAATGCACGTTAGCAACTAGTACAAAATATTATAGACTTGGGTATACTCTTGAACTCTGATCTCAATTACAACTGTCACATATCAAACATATCCTCCAAAGCATTCGAAATGCTCGGTTTTGTTAAAAGATTGTGTAAGAAACTTCGAAGTGCCTGCTACAGCATCGGGTACTTGAGGAGTCATTGCAGCAGGCAGATTCTCATCACTCTGTATTATGCCAATTTTCACTCCCACATGAGATATGGAATACTTAGTTGGGGAAACAGTGCTAATGTAAACAGAGTTTTTATTCTACAAAAATACGAGATACGCATTATTGAGAATGTTGATAAGAGGACTAGCTGTAGAGAACTTTTCAAAAAACTAAAAATCCTGACATTATTTAGCGTATATATTCTGGAGGTCTGCATATATTTCTATAATAATTATAAAAACATTGCAATGTGCTTGCCAAAACATGATCATGACACTCGTTACCGCAATATGTTACAGCCCATTTCTCACTGCTCCGCACTTTATCAAAAAAGTTTTTATTTTATGGGGTGCAAATTATACAATAAATTGAATCCGGATATAAAGTCAGCACCAAATGTCAGAATATTCAAAAATAGACTAAAAAAATTCTTAATTGAGAAATGCTGCTACTCCCTTGATGAATTTTGATAATTTTTTATGGATGCATATGTGTGTATGTGTACTTATTTATATATAGTATAGTATTTTGTATTATTTATTTGTTTTCACTAACATAATACGTACTAGACAAATTGTTTCGTCCAAAGTGTACTTCATTACATGGTTTTAGGTTTTCCTTTTTCTGTGTTACTATGTAACAATTTCCATACTGTTTTATGTGTTATTTGGTTATGAATTCTGTGTTTTTTTTTTGACATGTTTGTCCATTTATATTTATTTGTGAATATTTTGAATGGTAAACGAATAAAGTATCTATCTATCTATCTATCTATCAAGACTTTACATCGATACAGCCTATCAAGTTACTCTACTGCACTCTAGTCCGTCCACACTCGGAATATGCTGCTTGCGTCTGGTCTCCCCAGTACAATACCCATAAACTGGAAAAAGTCCAACATGCATTTCTGAGATACATAGCCTTCAAAAAATTCATTTTTCATAATTCATTACCATGATCACAGCTATAAAGCTCTTGAGAAAGAATTAAATATTGAAAGTCTGTACACACAAAAAAAGGGACCTTTTAATGTTTTACAACTTTCATGTCCCGATCTAATTGAGAAAATAGGTCTTCACGCTCCACTGAGACACGCTCAAGCAACTCTTTTCACATACCATCTATAGAACTGGTATTGCTGGAAATTCTTACATTACAAGATCATCTGTACCAGCAAACACTACTTCCCTGGACTTTTTTGTCGGCCCCGCTCAGTTCAAGTCTACCCTTAGCCAAGCCTTCTCCCAATATATTGTTTTAAAACCTTTGTGTTGTTCCTTTTAATTTTGTTTTTTTTTCTGCAACACTAATTAACCAATTCACACATGTTTTTACTCAAATGCTTTCTCTTAAATGTTCTCAATGTATTTAGTTTTAGATTAAGTTTTATTTCAGTTATATGTGATCAGCTTTGCAAGGCTAAATGAGCATCTGCTCGTAAATAAATAAATGAATAAATAAAATGATTCATTCAAGTTAGAGGTGTGAAAACTAGATCACCCCTATAATAACTCTTATACTTGCTTATGATTCCAGTTGCATGTACATTTCTGGTGTACCTGGAACTGGAAAAACTGCGACTGTAACTGCTGTAATCAACAACTTATCAATGAGTGAGGATGTTCCGAAATTTACTTTTGTCAATGTGAATGGTATGAGATTGACAGAACCTCGGCAGGCATATGTAGAGGTAAGCAAAATAATCATAATTGCTACGATTTGTGAGTTCACTGAGTTACTTTTTCAGATTTTTAAACAGCTTCAAGGGAAAACGGTGCCTTGGGAACAAGCACAAAGTATGCTGAATGACCTTTTCAGCAAATCCAAGAAGTTGAAGCCGGTTGTTATGCTTATAGATGAGGTAAAATAGTCGTGATTTTCTCAAAAATGGAAATTCAGTGGTACTCAAACATTTTAATGAACAATGTAGTTTCTTGTAATTAGGTGAAATGAATGAATAACCATTCAATAAATGGATTTATTTTTGTTTTCAATTCAGTTATTCAAATTGTGCTAATGATCCAAACAAATTTCAACTGTAAACTAAAAACTTTTATTTTACAATTTAATTTTGCCTTCACACACTTTAATATAGCTTGCCAAAAATAGTGATTCGGATTACTCAACTTTTTTAAAAAATACACCTCAATCACATGATAATATGGTCAATTCATCTCCTTTTTAGTTAGACATGCTATGCACAAAACGTCAAGACGTAGTCTACAACTTGCTGGACTGGCCGACAAAAGTGAAGAGCCAGTTGGTCGTCATCACCATAGCCAATACAATGGACCTGCCGGAAAGGCTCCTTATGAGTAGGGTCACCAGTCGATTAGGGCTCACTAGACTCACTTTCCACGCCTACACGCACAAGCAGCTACAGGATATCGTCACAAGGAGGTTGTGTGGAACGGACAGCTTCAAGGCGGATGCAGTGCAATTTGTGGCTAGGCAAGTTTTTTTAAGCTTTTTTCGATTACATAGTCAACGAATCAAAATACAATTTTTTTGTCGATGAAATCTTGCATTTTTTTTGTTTATACTTCTTTTTTTGAATATAGAGTTGGTTCATTACAGTCTTCCTACCATCAAATTTGTGAAATTTTCTTTTACAAAAGCTACCTGAAAAAATTGTGTTTAGTGTCGGACAAGAACGGATGGAACTATTGGCGAATGAACATAAGCGATACGCCACCTGGTGGTATTTAAAATAACTTTACGAGCAGTCATAGTTCTTGTGTTTGGTATTATGTTTTGTTGATTTAATACTGTATTTGAATATTTGAAAGATTGTAAAACTATGAATCAGTAAAATAAAACTTCCAATACTAATTCCCCTGCTTTTCCTCAAGCTGGTGATATAAATATCGTGAATATATAGATGAAATTCTGTTTACATTGAAGGTCACAGTCGAGTATAGTATAGTTCAGGTATCAACAAAATTGAAACGAGATCTCACATTATCTATTTTATTAAGCACTTCTCACCATTAAACATTAGAAAAAACAAATACTATAAACTCATAATTTATTCCATTACAAAAACAATTTTCTTGTCATCATGATATTATGATGTCCAGCACTCAAAACTTCTTCACCTTCATGAACACTTCGCTAAAAGTGTTTGTGCCTTCAAAGTACCCCAAACTAAATCTTGCCATTCGAATCTAAAGACAAAACAAATTATCAGAAACCTGCAGGCCCGCCGTAAGCGGGCGTGCAAGGCGTGCACCGCACACGGGCGGCGCACCTAGGGAGCGGCAAATCGAGCGACTCATCACATAATTCAAGTCATTGACATAATACAAAAAACGTCATTCAACATTTCCGAACACAGCCGGTTTCAGTTGCATCTGGTGAAAGATCCTTTTCAAAATTAAAAATTATCAAAAACTATTTGAGATCAACAATGCTCCAGCAAAGCCTAAGTAATTTAGCTCTAGTTTCGATCGAATATGAAATATTAGACAGTTTGGATACAAGAAAGTTGATAGATTTCGCAAATGTTAAGACAAGAAAAGTTACATTTTTGTAGATGAATATTCAAATATATAGTTTTATACATCAGTGAAAGAATATATACAGGGTGAGTCAACAGGATTCCCGCGGTTCATTGCTCCGTTGTGAATCACTATTTCAATTAGTTCAAAAAGAAGTCTACAAAATAGGTTTTTTTCAAATAACTCGGCAACACCGCATCGGAATTGAAAAAGGAAAGAATCGTTGAGTAGCCAATGGAACAGCTAAACGGAATATATGAAAATATACTGGGTGTTCCAAAAAGAAAAGTGAAAATAAAGTGGAAGTGTGTGGTATCAAATTGTTCGTAAGAAAATGATCTTTCACAAAAACCCGACGAGCCACCCTCATTCCATTTGAAAAAATCGAGTTAACTGGAAAAAATTATATTTGTGACATTGAAAAAATTATTGAAACGACTCTGAAGTCATATGCCTCAAATAATAAAAAAGTTATAGGGGCGAGCCACCTTGAAGAATCACACGGTATATAATTTCGATCAAATATTTATATATATACATATAAATTATTTTTTGCTTTGTCAAGTTGTTTTTTTTTCCACCATGATGAAAAAACATTGAATATTCTTTTTTTGATAAATCAGGGCGGCATAATTGGTATTGCACGCGGGCGACGAAACAGCTAGCGGCGGGCCTGGAAACCTGTATATATTTTGATCAAACATTGATTGATTCACAACAGTATTCTAACCTCGTATTATTTTCAATATAATACAATAAATAAAACAAATGATAATGCTGCACTTTTAGAAAAATGAAAATACATACATATTGACGCCCTAGCTCACTGCAAAAGTCTGAAATGTCTTTATTTTCATTATAAACTCGCACTTTAAGAACGAAAAATCACATGTAAACAAATACAACTAAACCATTCAATGACTGTTCGTATGGTTCTCTGACTGCTCACTCTGGCGCTTTATTTTGGGTTGATACTTGTGACGCGTCGCCAGATTGAGCCGTGATCTCAAATGTTTTTCACTTTTCAGTAATGCTACATTACATTGTTAGTAAGTCATTCTTGAATTGCTGCCTTTTTAAAATCTGAGGTGAGAACTTGTTAATAATTGTGCTGTAATAAGTAGCATTATCCAAACAACAATTCTGGAAGGATTTTCTAACTTTGTTAGCAGTTTCAGGGATACAAACTAATTCTGTCCCAGGAATGAATCCATCCGAACAAACAGCATGCAAAACAATGAATCTAATAGACAACATAATTCCAATAGACCATCCAACTGATATACAAATCCTGAATACCTTGAATCTCATATTCTTGGTCAATAAATTTTCTTTCTTGGTATTTTCACACTTTTGACACTAGAATATGGCCAAGAATGTCCTATAGTTCCATTCTGAAATATCCAGGCCTCATCAAGGAAAACAAATTGCCTCAAATCTTAATTTTTCAACTGAATGTACTGTTGGAGGAATGTATTACTTTTCATAGCAATATTAGGTAACTCCATCAATGTTTTCCATAAAGATGTGTCGCTAATGTTGAGCAAGCTCAATGACTTCAATGTTATGCGTTCCTCTGCAATGAAGAATGTTCATCAACTGATTATATGTTGTATATTGTAAGTACGGTTCCTTATTTGATATTGTTGAGATTGATCAATATTCTGTAGAAGTCCTAGGGCAGTTTAGTTTTCAGCTTACCTTTTGTGAAAGTATGCAGATATTCCCCACACAGTTCAATGTCTACATTCAAGCAGCAATCACTGCCTGTAATAATCATATTTCATAAAAACTATTGAACCATTGTAAGATCGTGGTGAATAAATATTCATGAAGATTCTTCACTTACCTTTCAAACAAAATCCAATGAAAGTGAGGGGCTTCTGTTATCCCTTTCTCGTTAAAAATGTTCTAATAAAGATGCAACAATTTTCTGGGCATCGCCACTCAATTCTCTCGTCATTTTGATAAGAATACGATAAAATTAAGCTCTCGAAAGAAAATATTTACAAAAATCGCAAAAAAGAACAATTTGCATGTAAACAAACGATTGTAAGGATTCGCTCCAAACAATTTGACATCATTGTAAAGTGACAGTGAAGTATTGCCATAATTGTTGATGCTTTGATGTTCCCAGCTAATGTAGAAACCTATTCAGACGTCTGTCATTGCTAGATACTTTTTGTTTTGCATTAATGGCATTGAAAAGTTACCAAATCTGACACAACTATCAACCCAGAATAAATAGACTATATTTCTGCTGTCTTAAATAGAAAAGACATATGTGACAATCCATATCAAAAGGAAAATATCTATGAAAACATGGAATGTCAGGATTAGAAAGATTATACTAGGAACAAATGAAACCGGGAATGGAGCAAAGCCACAAAAGTAGTTCAGTGAAATAATAACCCAAATATATTTAACTTCTGCTATTGGGTTTTCCGGATAGTTCGTGCCGATATTTTAGAACAATTCCGATTCACAATCTCTGGTAGTATTTGATCAATTGCCCTATTCAAATAATCCATTTGAGAATAATACTTTTCCATATTTAAAGTAAAATATTGCTGAAGAATGATTTCAACGTTTACATTGAAAACATTCTCCGAACATTTTGAAAGGGGGCTGTGAGAAATATTTTTATTGAACATTTTTGTAGTAGATTCTTTTGTTACACCAGTTAATTGTCTATTTTATAGTGATTTTAAAAAGGTCTCCTTAAAATGTTCGGAGAATATTTTTAATGTAAACGTTAAAATCATTATTCAGCAATATTTTACTGAAAACTAAAATGGTGTAAAATTGTACCAACCGTGAAGACAAAACTATTCGAAAGGGGCAAAAATTCATTATTTTCAAAAAAAAAAACGAAAACCGTAAGACTTTTATAGCAGGTAGGTTATTCTTTGATCCACATTCTCCCTCGGTTTGACGTGGTCTTTACGGGACACCCTGTATGATAGTTTGCATTGCAAATATTCTACTCATCCTCCCAAAATTACTGTTTTAGTTCATTGGTCGTTTTTTTGTAGAAAAGTGGCCTCAGTGTCTGGAGATGCCAGGAGAGCCCTAGACATTTGCCGCAAGGCTGCAGAAATTGCGGAGAGCGAAAAAAAAGATCAGTTGGTCGGTATGGACCACGTCAACGAAGCCCTAAATACAATGATCACGCAGCCTAAAATCAGGGCCATCAAGCATTGTTCTAGACTGCAGCAGTTGATCATGCAGTCTATAGTAGCTGAGGTAAGTGAGAATATTTTTCTCGTTGATTATACACTGTACACTTGAATATTTTTTCGAATGAACTCAAACTAAACTAGAAAAAATAAACGAGACCCTGTTTCATTATTACTTTTTCTCAAGGTGGAGAGGACGGGTGTGGAAGAAACGACATTCGCCGATATTTTCAAAATGTTCGAAACTTGCGCTACTCTCGAGGGTTTCCAAATGGTTTCCACGACTATCGCTTTATCAGCCGTTGCCAAACTTGGCGCTTGCAGGCTCATTTTGACTGACCAAAAGGGCAACGATATATACCAAAGGATTAGACTGAATGTGAGCATTGACGATGTGTATTATGCACTGAAGAAAAACTAGGAAAATCATTTTTCGTCTATCGACATTTTTAATTTACATTCCGTGTTCCATTTTTAACCACTAAAATATTGTCGAATACTCTTCAAATGTCGCAATTGTTCTCTGTTCTTTCAAGTTTTTAAATTAATTGAAAGGGTGACCTACTGATTTGTTTTCATTTTATTGCATATATTAAAGACTTGACTTCGATTTTAATTGCTTGGTATTTTTAACTCCACTGTACCCTTCAATACCATTGGAGTAAATAATTTCTACATATCATATTATTCGTGATATTTCTTAGAATGGATTTTCATTCCACTGCCATTCTTATACATGGTGGCCCAACGAAAACGTACCGGAAGGTATAACTACCAGGAAGAGATTTCATCGAGAAACTAGCTGGAATCAACGAAAACCGGAAAAAAAAACGAATTGTATTTAGGAAAATATTGTCAACATTTACTTTAACAAAACGGTAAGTTTCAGAGCGAAATCGATTTACTTGTATTTTTTGAGAAATGCACTAGCGACATTTCAAAAATTCCTTTCAACGAGGTATCATTTGACCCCCATTCCCATTTGTAAAAATTTAGAGGATGCTACCCCCGCTTAGGAGGGTAAAGTTTGTGCTATACTTTTTGCGTCGAAAGTTGTCCCCCTCATGTACAAAGTTGACGTGTTTCAGGTTTTTCTCGATAAAATCTCTTCCTGGTAGTTATACCTTCCGGTACGTTTCCGTTGGGCCAGCCTGTTTTCACTAATAATGAGTCATTGAGTGAAATTTCGTATTTTAGATGGGAATTGATCATAAAAACGATGAGGAATTTGGGCTGATTTTTTGTATTTAGTAATTTTGACAGAATAGATTTTTTTCAGAGATTATTCAAAAACTCCCTTCCAGGATTCTGTGGCTTCTATCAATAATCCGAAGTCGATCTCAGTTAAACTAGCCTTGGCTGTAAGCAATTCTAAAAACGTATCCATTGGTGTCATATTTTCTCCTCCTGAACCTGTAAATTAATATGGGAATAAATAAAAAAGATTTTAGATCCTTATACAACGTATATGACACTATAAAGCGCCATCTATATTCAACATACCTTTCATTGCGGTAGTTTTAGGTATTCCATATCGTTTTCTGTTTGAAGTGGGGGCAGATATACCCGATAGTATATTCTGAGCATGTTCTCTAGCCCTTATCATGGTGCTAACTGGATGATGCCATTGGTTCAGAAGTCTTTTCGCCCTCGATCTGGGCAAAACGCTGAGCAATCTGAGTTTCTTATGTACATCGGCTTTCGTATCTTCATTTTCTAGAAAAATATTCGAAAATAGCAGTAATATCAGAGAACCAATAAAGTTGGACGTAATCGCTTGAAACTGCGTCAAATGATGAAGTATAGATTATATAAGTAGTTATCGCGAACTGACCTGCCATAATAACTTTCATTATATCCACTTGCAATTCGAAAACATGTCTGTCAACATACTGTAGGAACATCTGGAAATTCATAGATTTGTAGCCTAAATAAGCAAAAAACGAAGTGAACCCTTGTGGCAATGGAAAAGCAATCGCTTGCACAGCCATGAAATATTTTTCCAATAGTTTGAACATGACGTATCGCCTGTCTTCACCCATATTGTTTCTGCAAGAAAACAACTCGTTGGTTGCTTCCCAAGCCACATTTCCCATACTCACATTAAAATAAAGCCCTTGTCAATGTCTCGTTCAGGGTCGTATTGGGCAGCTCTGCAGAGAATCTGACACAGCTGTCTGGATTGGTCTAGCTGAGCTGTCACGTATCTAGTGGCGACTGCGTGAACGTGCATGGAAGATTGGTTCTGTTGTTGAAACTTGTTGGTATTGTTCGAACTTTGTTTCAACAGATGCATACTGATTTCTCTCAGATTCTGGAAGAAACGTTTAGCATCTCTGCGTTGAAATCGATGCTTTCACTTACCACCGAGACGATGTGTTCTTGTCTACTAGCAGTGCAGCTGTCAATTTCCAAGAAAGGTAGACAGTCACCTTGATTTTTCGCGCCGGTTTGTCCGCTCAAAAAATCGACGAACGTGGAAGAAGCCCCTCCGCTCGGAGAAAGAGGAGTAGAGCACCTCGATAGAGCCTCGGGCTGCAAACGATCAACCATAGAGTAGAATAGAATAGAATATGTTTATTCAACTGCGTTTAAGTTTGTAAACTGTTTGCAGCAGGTCATTTCTACATGATAGAGCATTTACCTAAACTACAAAAATCGGAATAGACAACACATTTTATAATGAAGTAGAATACAAAGCGACCTGAAATCATCAGCACAGTAGAAGCAATGACTCAAGGTGTATTTTTTAGGTTTTTTGTTCAAACTTAGGATTTTTACACCCAGTGGCAAAATATTGTACAGTGAATAGAAGAAGAATTTTTTTGAGACAATTGAAGACGGTAACGATTTTGCCTGATATAATGGCAATTTCTAATATTGTGTTCATGAATCTGATGTTTCGTACAGTCCGCTTTTTGTGAATTTCCGCTAGTGATAACAATACAGGGTCTTCCTTAAAGACATGCTAATATTTGAAGGGGTTATTCTTTAACACATTTTAAGAAAAAAACTTCCTATAAACGTATGTCCTAAAGAAATTAACTCTTGAGATACAGAGTGATATAGATTATTAAGCGGTTGGTACTGCGATAGGAAGCAATTTTAATTTAATTATTTTAATCAAGAACGGAGCATCTGGCAAGAAAAATATATTTTTTGGATTTTCATTCATTTTGAAACAAATCTGATCTCTCAATTTGTTTTCATCAGTCGATGCACAAACATTTTCACGCCGCCGACTTTTGAGGAAAAGACCCTGTAAAACGATTTTTATTTTTTTTAGCGAAAAGTATGCGTCGGACAAAGAAAAACCATGAGATTAGTTTTGCTCAATAATGAATGAGGATCTTGAAAGTGATTTTTATTTTGGAAGTAAGTAGTGGCGTAGTATTTTTTTTTTCAAAAATATCCAATGCAAAATCCGTACGGACGCCACTGGTAGAGAAATTGAAAAATTTCGTAAATCACAAAATGCACCTTGATGCATAGAAGATATGTACCAAATTTTTTAAAGATTTCTAAAATATTATCTCAGTTATTATTCAAGAACTATTTTTTTTATTTTATCACCCTGTATCTCAAAAGTTAAGACTTTTAGGACATACGTTTATGGGAAGTTTTTTTCTCAAAATGTATCACAGAATCACCCCTTCAAATATTAGCATGTCTTTAAGGAACACCCTGTATATGAAGAACGACGGGAGAGGCATAATCCCTAAGTGCAAGCGCGCACGAGCAACTTTTGTCTCTGCAACTATTTTGTCTCTCACATCAAGTCTACGAAGCGACGCGACACATAGCTTGGTTGTTGATAGAAATTTGGATAAATTGTGTTTTGTCGCCATTAAGTTTGAGTTTGTTTGACGGAAACCACTGATTTGCTTTGGTGGTAACCTCATCTATACGAAGCTAAAGATCATTCCTGTTTTTCCCTGATAGAATGAATGTAGTATCATCCGCAAAGAGAACCGATTTTGTCGGTGACATATGCAAGTCGTTGATGTAAATGACAAATAAGAGTGGGCCCAAGACGGACCCTTGTAGGACGCCGTATCTCACAGTTTGAATAACGGTTTCGGAATACTCACCTGGTAGCACTCGAGCGAAATGATGAGCTTATCGACGACCTGACCGGGCTTGAACCTCTGCACTCCCTTGGACAATTTAGCCAGTTGTTCCCACAGATTCATCCAGATGTCGCTGCGGTAAGGCACTATCCTCTGCTGTGGAGACAGCAGCACCATGGAGGCGTTCCACAGCACGTCCTGGGACAAGTCTACGGTGTAGTTGTTCATCTTCACTTCCGTCTCCAAGCCCAAACGTTGCGTTGAAATAGGTAAAAACGAAGCTAGTTTGACGGCGTCCAAGGGAAGATTACTCTGCACTGAAGTGTAACAGCTGCCAATCATGTATTCCTTTAGGATCTCCGGGAACGCTACAGTGAAGGGAGCGGAGCAATGCCAGCTGAGCAGCTAGAAAAAAAGAGTTTTTCGCAATAATTAAATCGGTCAACAATTTTTATTTTATTTTTCGCGCATGGGTTTTACTTATTATATTTTGATTATGTAAACAAATATACAGGGCGTTTCATTAATATGGTAAAAAATGAAACTGAGAGTAGAGAGGACCAAAATACGACGATTGAGCACAACATCGCTTATACAAATGTTGACGTTTAAAAGATACAGTGCGCTCAAAGTTAAAATTTTATTTGCAAATTTCTCAATAGCTTCGACAGTTTTTATGATATCGGTTTCTCTGACACTAGAAAACTAACTATTTACTTGTCTGACAGCAACCTACTTGTTTTTTCTTGGTGAAATTATTTGAATTTATTTGTGACTCCAATACTTAAAATCGGGTTTATCGTAAAAACGGTAAGGTTTTTCGACTTTTTTCAGGAATACTTATTTATTCAAAAAATAACGTAATAGTTTAATAAATGTTTATTTTGAAGGACAAAAAAGTTGTTTTTTAAAACTATTGTAGGAATGAATTGTAAATTGATGTTGGGTGATCTTTTAATGAATCATCTTTATGTCCATTTTTCATGTATTTTCATTGATTCGAATTTTTCAATTTTTTACAGATGAAAGCAAATTCCTAACTATTTTTTGTTCTTATTCTTTTTGCTAGGTATAAAAAGAATAAAAATAACGTATGTATAACCCGTGCACATAAAAGCTGTAGACCGGTGTTATCAATGATACTGATTAGGGTACCTCTGCCGCGATATGGGGTTCTTCGGAATGCACCAAGAAGTGATGTAGAATCGCCATTTTGTTTTCTAATACGGTATCGCTCTTGAAGGTATCTACCAAAACGTTGCTCGGTAAAACCAGTTCAATCAAGTCCAACGTTGCCAAGTTGATAACGAACTCTTTGTCTGCGGCAATCTCGATGATGGATGCCAAGCAGAGTTGTTGTGGGTCGATTTCGTGTAGGAGTGGTTGCGTGGTGATGTGGCAGAACGGTTCATGGCCAATTCCAATGTCCAGGAGGTGGGTGCAGATTTCCGGTATCAGAACCATCAAGAAGTCACCTTGAATGAAATTCGTTCAGTGAGCTGGTGACATGGTTGAATTCGATCAGTACCGGTCTTCCTGAACAGAGGTCTGATTTTTTTAGCTTTGTTCCAAGGTATATCGGGCACTACACACTTGATGACACAACTTTGATGTAAAACAGTAACTGTATAAGCAAAGTGTACAGGACTAGTGTCTTCTTCACTTAGCTCCACCACAGGCTGCACAGGCTGAAGAGCAAAACGTTAAACCTTTATCCTTTGAAAATTCCATGACCAACCTGGTATAAATAATGGTGACAGATGCAAACGAAGCCTTCAGAGTCTGTCACCATAACCAAGTCCAAAGAACAGTCGTGAACCTTCAAGGGTACAGTGTTGTCTTCATAAATCAAACAAGATTTCGTGGACGATCGTGGTAAATTCAGTGGTATATTGAGCTGCAAGCAATAAAAGTGTTAATAACGATTTACAGGGAGGGGTACTCCATACGACACGGTCTCTGTAAACCAAACCATCGAATATTTCGGAAATTCCTTCATATTCATTGAGGCTGCGAAAGGGAATTATTTTGGAGTCTACAGGGTGCCTCAAGAGAGTGTAATTCTTACATTTTTGAATAGTTCAGGAGAAAATAATATGATTTCATAGAAGGTACTACGTATCTAACTATAACCGTTTTCGAGTTATTGTTTTGTTTTTGAAAATGCTGGGTACAATTGGAAACTGAATAACATCGAAATGTATAGAAACCATCCCTTCCAATTCTGACCAAGCATCAAAGAGGTTTCAGGCTATTGATTTCGATAGAACCCGTTTCCCAATATTATACGTACAGGACGTTCAAAAATCACTTTTTATAATTTCGAACGAAGATAACTTATTTATATTGAATAGAACGCCCTGTATTTTTTCAATCTGAACAATACAAAATTGAATTATCTTTCATTCTTTATTGTGGTTCCCTAGGCCTAGCTTGAATGGTTTTCAAGATTTTGGCATTTCCAAATAGTAGTTCGAGAGAGCTTTGAAACGACATTTATTTGATTTGCTCACAGAATACTCATTGACAGTTATTATACTTCACTTCATCGAACATTTTACTGTTTACTGAAATGAAGTTTTCATTCAGATCCATATTCCGACCGTAGTTCATTAAACAGACAATCATTTTTTTTATTATTCAACTGAAACTACAACAAAACATGAAATACATTTGTATTCAATTCAAACTAGGTGCTCGAAATGATGACAATCCTGTTAAATACAAAGAGCTACTCTTTATATGAGAGACTGCTTAACATTTAATAACATTTGAGGCGTCGCTCTTCGAAAAGTAGCCCTTATTATCTCCTTCATATTTCCCAATGTTGTTGGGAGATTGTCGTAAATCTCATTCTTCTAGTATTCCCATAAAAAAATAGAGGTAAGTCAAATCTGGCGATCTCGCTGGCCAATTTTGTGGTCCTTCCCTACCAATCCACCTACGCGGAAAGCACATATTCAAAAACTGCCGAACCATGAATTTGAAATGAATATGGATCTGAATAAAAACTTCATTTCAGTGAACAGTAAAGTATTCGATGAAGTGAAGTAGAATAACTGTCAATGAGAATTTTGTGAGCAAATCAAATAAATGTCGTTTCAGAGCTCTCTCGAACTACTATTTGAAAATTCCAAAATCTTGAAAAACGCAATATAGACTGAAAGATGATTTAATTTAAAAAAACAGAACTTTGATATGCCACACTTTTTTGAGGCACCCTGTAGACTCCAAAGTAATTTCCTTGTGCAGCCTCGATGAATATACAGTAGGTAAATGATGATAAGAAGAAATTCCCGAAATAATAAGTGGTTTGGTTTACAGAGACAGTGTCGTATGGGGTGCCCCACCCTGTACGAGTCAACTGTCTAAGAAAGACTTTACCACAGTCTCATGAGGTAATTCATCGTTGAACTGCAACCCAGACAAAGTAGGGATGACTTTCGTGGGGTCAGTATCCTCAACGATTTCTCCCTCTACCAAACCTCTGTTTCGTTTCCTGTTGTGGATATAATAGAGGGTTTGTTGTAAGGGATCCCACTGGGCCCAGATGAAGTTCTTCACGAGAAGTTCGCTGGAGATGGTATCCTCGTTGAGATTGGATGTTTTGGATTTGATAGTATATTGATGAATACCTACATAACAATAAATATGGTTTCCAAGAATTAAGAAGGCCAAATTAATTATCGATATAGAAATAAGTACGATATCGACTTTCGTAGCATATGGACGTGTTTAGCTCCGTTATCAAGTTTGTCGCGAAATAAATAAGAGATGAGTGACGAAAAAAAAAGGAAAATAGTATAAAATATTCTGGTGCTTCATTAGCCCTGGTGCTTCAGATTAAATTAGTATCAGTGAAATGGACACACAAAAACACGGATAGTGGTTGATAAATCAGTTTCCATGTTCCCGAATCCAATTCAACAGAACCCAACATTTGGGATTATGCCTTCCTCACAGAACCAACAAAACCAACATGGTTTCTCCGGTTTCTCACCCGGAGAACAAAAAAGAACTCCACATCAAGCCTTCCTTCAACAACAACCAATGACAACTGATGAGTATATGGGCAGCTCGTCTGAAGACGAAGAGACCACAGAAAACACCAGACATACATGGCAGTCAGTCAAAAAGCGGAAAAGAACGCACTCACCAAAAACTCTAACCTTGAAACCTAACACAATTCCAACAAATACGAACAATCAATTCTCACCTCTATAAACCAACGCCGAGGCAACCTCAGAAAGTACCAACCAAAACGACCAACAAAACGAGACTGACTCACCAAAGCCACCACCAGTATTCATTCATGGTGTGAAAAACTTTAAGGTCATGATTGAAAATCTCACCAAAATCATAAAACCAGGCACTTACCACTCCAAAGTACTAGCCAACGAAACTGTCAAAATCAGCACACACACAATTGACGCCTATAGAATTTTAGTTGGGCACTTAAGGAATGAGGAAATAATACACCACACATATCAGATAAAAGAAGATAGAACATATAGGATAGCAATTCGCAACCTACATCATTCAGTTCTTATAGATGAAATAACGGCTGAACTCACAAAAGCAGGACATAATGTGCGCAATATAATGAACATCATACATAGAATATCGAAAGATCCACTCTCCATGTTCTTTGTTGACCTAGAACTTCTACCAAATAATAAAGCAACCTACGAACAAAAGTATATATACAAAACCACGATCGTATACATAGGTCTTGCAACTCGGGTGGTGGGGGGTGACCCAAACATTGAGGAAATTTTCGTGGTTCTCATGTTTCGCCACCTGCAGCGCTGTCCTCTATTGTCACTTTGTCAGCCAATCACAAATCAGATCCGATTAGCTTTTTGAAAGTAGGAATGATTTTTATTTATTCGAGAGAATTTTGCAAGATATAATATTTCTGTCATTGATTTTATTTACCATTCGAGTCCTCACCGTTTGATTTTTTGTCAAAGATTAATCACGTGATTATACCCCTATGTCCTCCTAGCGGATAATTATGGAAACTAAAATCTCACTGGAACTCGCTAGAAAAAATCGTGACATAATTCAATGCATGAGATGTCAAGAATATGGACATTCCAAGTCCTACTGCTGTAAACCATATAAATGCGTGAAGTGTGGAGGTAAGCATGACAAAAGATACACCAGCAAAGTGAGCCTCATGCCATGGTGATCACCCGGCAAATTACAAAGGATGTTGTGTTTACAAAGATCTAATCCAGAAAAGAAATCCAAGAAACATGCCCAACCAGCCACCAACATTTCTTCGATACTCTCGGAAACAAATTTATTGCTGGAGGGGACTGGAATGCGAAACACACACAGTGGGGGTCAAGACTCATCACTACTAAAAGCCGAAACCTCCTTCTAGCTATGACTGATGGAAACTACAACCACCTTACCAACGGAGAACCAACATACTGGCCAACTGACACCAGTAAAATACCAGACCTTCTAGATTTCTACATAGTTAATGGTATAGCCACACAAAACTGTACAATCGAATCTCACTATGAACTAACATCGGACCACACACCTGTCATTGTAAATGTATGCTCTGCAATCTCAAATAAGAATGCTCATCCCAAACTGAACTCAGCACAAACCAAGTGGGACCTATTCGGAGAGCATATCACAGACAACTCAAGTCCGAATATAAGTATAAAAAACCCGAAAGAAATTGACGAAGCTGCACAATACTTCTCTAACACAATACAGCAAGCTGCCTGGTACGCTACACCTCACAACAATCAACCAGATGTATCAGTACTCAGAGATGTCCAAAACTCAACTTTCCATTCATTCACCCAAGGCCTGTCTGTAGACGACTACAGCTTATGGAAAGCAACAAAAAAGTTCAAAAGACCCACTCCGCCAGTGTCTCCCATACGAGCCGCCAACAACGGATGGGCACGATCAAATCAAGAAAAAGCTGAAAATTTTGCTGACCATCTTTCGCATGTTTTCGAGCCACTAGAAGCAACACCTGGTTACGTCAACAACATTGATGAATTTCTGGATGCGCCGTGCCAAATGTCACCACCCATCAAATCCATTAGCCCAAAGGAGGTAAAAATGGAAATACGGAAACTCAACAATAAGAAAGCACCAGGCTACGACTTGATAACTGTTCAAGTTCTCAAGAGGATGCCTAGAAATGCCATTGTCTTCCTTACAACAATCTACAATCGCATGCTGAGCCTGTGCTACTTTCCTGTTATATGGAAATATGCCCACATAATAATGATTCACAAAAACGGCAAACCCCCGCAAGAAACACTGTCATACAGACCGATCAGTCTATTACGTATCCTTATCAAAATATTCGAAAGACTCTTGCTCAAAATAATACAAGATGCATATGACCTAGCAAACATTTTACCCAACTACCAGTTTGGATTCCGAGAGAACATGTCTACCACCCATCAAACCCACAGATTAGTCAACACCATCGGCCAAACTTTGGAAAGAAAAGAGTATTGCAACGGAGTATTTCTAGGCGTCTCTCAGGCCTTGCTCTATAAGGTTAAAAATATTCTTAACTTTTACCTCCTACTAAATTCCTACCTAACAGAAAGACACTTCTCAGTCAAACACAATGATTCAATATTAAACAGCTATCCTATAAAATCTGGCGTGCCTCATGGAAGCGTGTTAGGACCACTCCTCTACCTCTTGTATACTAATGACCTAACTGAAGCAGACATCACAACGATAGCTGCCTTTGCGGATGATGTCGCCATTCTCCCTGTAGATAGAGATCCAGTTGCCTCTTCAATGAACATGCAAACTCACCTGAACCAACTGAATGACTGGTACAAAAAATTGGGAATTAAAATCAACCAATCCAAATCTGTTCAGGTGACTTTCACTACCTGCCACAACAATTGCCCACCAGTCACGATTGATGGTGCCTCAATACCAGTCAAAAGTGATGTGAAATACCTGGGCCTGCACCTAGATCAAAGATTAACCTGTACAAAACATGTACAAGCAAAAGAAGGCCTGGACATCAAATCCAAATGAATGTATTGGGCTGATAGGCAGAAAATCCAAATTATGAACTAAAAATAAGCTGCTGATATACAAAGCAATGCTAAAACCTATTTGGATATACGGGGTGCAACTGTGGGGTTGTGAAAAGCCTACCACAATAAAAATTATACAAAGGTTCCAGTCAAAAACACTGAGATCGATTGCTAATGCTCCCTGGTACATTAGCAATCGAACTCTGCATGAAAACCTTCAAATACCATATATCGCTGAAGTGGTGAGATCAATTTCCACCAAATACCAAATGCAATTGGCTGGCCACCCAAGTGACCAAATAGAAAATTTGTACAGGGACGGACCAGTCAACCGAAGATTGAATAAAAACTGGCCCGAAGACCTCCTTCAGCATCACTAAAGTTTAGTGCTCTATAAGTGAAAATGCCGATGGGCATTTCACTTCCAAGTTCGATAAACTCACAACCCTTTTTCTTAATACTCTTGATGAAGTAGATTGAAAAATGGCAATAGATGTGATATATAGATGTAATATACAGTGCGTCCATAAAGTAACGCATAAATTCATTATTGGCTAAATGAACAATAAAATTAGGAATTTCCAAAACAAGTCAATTTTTGATTTCAATTTACTATTGTTTCATAATCTAATATACAGGGTGAACCACTTTCGTGTAATGACGTCATCACCATTCAAATGGAACCCCCCCCTTTTTTTTCAATTTCCAAATTGCCTTTGCTGAGCTGATTCCAAAAATGTATAATATGTTGCTTCAAATTGGTACAGGGTGGGCAAAAATGCAAAAATTTACTTACAAAGTAATGAAAATAATGAATAAACGTAATAAACACATTAAATGAAATTACGTATTGTTATACAACTACTTTGATAAACTATCAAGAACATACAGCATTATTCTTAATAATTGTATCTTACAGCTTTTATTAGTGATCCAAGCCCCTGGACTATAAAAATCTTTTTGTTTGGCATTATCTTTTACCATTTTTTTTATTTGACAAAACTGTCAAAAACATTGAAGCACAGTTTCGTATTGTTAACACTTTAGAGAAGGTACGTTAGTGATTTTTTTTACAAAATGCCTTTAACCGAAAGTGACAGGATTGACATATTAATGATGATTGGTATTGGCGATAAGATGCGGACTCAACAAGAGGTATGCCGATTATTCCATGAAATGCACCCAGATCGTGAACCTATTTCACAATCTACGGTAAGTAGAATAGATCGAAAATACAGAGAATTAGGACATGTGAGGGATGTAGCAAAGCAAGGTAGATCAAAAATTGATGAAAATATTCAACAAGACATTATTTTGTCGGCTGTAGAAAATCCACACTGTACAATGCGAGGATTATCTAGGGATTTTGGTATTGAAAAGTTTTCAGTATCAAACATTTTCAAAAAGGTAAAATACTATCCTTATAAAGTACGTCTCATCCATGAATTGGCTGAAGACGACTTTGACCGAAGAACTGAATTCTACGAGTATATGATGAACCAAAATAACAATTTCATTGATAACGTTTTATTTTCGGACGAGGCAACGTTTTATTTGAACGGTCATGTTAACCGGCAAGACATCCGTTATTGGACTGATGAAAGCCACACTGGATGCAAGAGTACCATACGCAAAGACCACAAAAAACTAACGTATGGGCTGGTATTGTGAGAAATACAATTATTGGTCCATATTTTTTCGATGAAAACTTAACAGGAGCATTATATCTGGATTTCCTACAAAATACATTAATTCCTGATCTGATCCAGCTTTTTCCTGATATTCAAATACCCACTAATGTAGACCGCAGAATCTGGTTTCAACAGGATGGCGCACCTCCACATTTCGCAGTAAATGTGCGCGATTTTTTAAACACAACTTTTCCACAAAGGTGGATAGGAAGAAGGCGACCAGTGGAATGGCCTGCTAGATCACCTGATCTGAGCCCAGTAGACTTCTTTTTATGGGGTTATTTAAAATCTAAAGTCTACTTAAACAGACCTGGAAATATCCCACAACTACAAGACCGAATCAGACAAGAAATACAGAGCATAACAACCGCTATGCTACAGAATGTTAGAGATGAAAGTAATGCCCGGTTCAGTCATTGTCTAACGGTCAATGGAAAACAATTTGAACATTTATTGTAAATTTTCGTTCGTTTGTTTGTTTTTGGAAGTGTATCACATTAATTGCATAACTATACTAATTCCATTTAATATGTTTATTACATTCAGTAACGTATTACTTTCCATAAACAATTTTCATACTTTTTTTTTTGCATTTTGCCCACCCTGTACCAATTTGAAGCAACATATTATACACTTTTGGAATCAGCTCAGCAAAGGCAATTCGGAAATTGAAAAAAAAAGGGGAGGGGTTCCGTTTGAAAAAAATGGTGATGGCGTCATTACACGAAAGTGGTTCACCCTGTATATCAGATTATGATTTGAAAAAAATAGTAAATCGAAATCAAAAATCGACCTGTTTTGGGAATTCCTAATTTTATTGTTCATTTAGCCAATAATGAATTTATGCGTTACTTTGTGGACGCACTGTATATACCAGTCTCCATACATATATATATACAGTGAGGACCAAAAGTCCGTCGCCCCCCCTCTTACTTCTTTATTCTACATATTACAAAAAAAATGTTGAATACATAAGTTGTAGGGTTTCATTCGATCTCCTCAATGGTTTGAGTTTCATTTATACAGAGTGTCTCAAATAAGCACGGTGACTTGGAAGTTATTTTTTTTTAATGGGACACCCTATATTTCATTGCATTTTTACATTCTACGTTGAATTCTGAACAAGTTTGATAAATGGTTTTCTATCAAAAAAGTTAATAGTTTTGGACTTATGAACACTTGTAAATAATTATTTCGGCTACTTTTGCGCCTGTTCAATGAGAAAATCGTAACAAATGGATCACAATGTATTCCACTTCCCTATCCTAACTTTTTGAAAGCTATCCAATGTTGCAAACTGCTGATGGCACCATGTGTAACTTACCTCGTCGTACCATTTTACAATTGTTAGAGTTGTTGAATCTCACGAAAAACTAGTACAAATGAAGTTCAAACATTTTATTAACAAATAAGGTAGTCCATAAATACAGATCAAGAATCATTAGAAACTGCAGAGATATTTTAATTTATAACTAAAAACGGTGAGTTTTTATCTATTTCAAAAGATGTTCGACATGTCCACCATGCATTTCTTGACACATAAATAATTATTTACAAGTGTTCATAAGTCCACAACTATTGACTTTTTTGATAGAAAACCATTTATCAAACTTGTTCAGAATTCAACGTAGAATGTAAAAATGCAATGAAATATAGGGTGTCCCATTTAAAAAAATTAACTTCCAAGTCACCGTGCTTATTTGAGACACTCTGTATAAATGAAACTCAAACCATTGAGGAGATCGAATGAAACCCTACAACTTATGTATTTAACATTTTTTTGTAATATGTAGAATAAAGAAGTTACAGGGGGGGCGACGGACTTTTGGTCCTCACTGTATATAATATATATATATATTTATATATAGAAATAGATTAACGAAGAATAGTATATTAAAGTATGAGTGGATAAGATAGCTATTATTACAACTAGGGAAATATGAACAGTATATTTCCGAGGTTGTCAAAGTAACATCCCGAGAGCGGAGCCCGAGGGATGTATAGACAACTGAGGGAAATATATTCATATTTTCCGTGGTGTAATCAATAGTTTTTTTCTGATTGAAATAATCTGATATAAAAAAATAAAATATGATTTGACGTTTTGAAAGAAATATAATTTGACGTTTCATATTTCCCTAGGAAAATATGGAACGTCAGGGAAATATGAACTGACGTTCCAAATTATATTTCTTTCAAAACGTCAAATCATATTTTATTTCCCCATATCAGATTATTTCAATCAGAAAAAAACTATTGATTACACCACGGGAAATATGAATATATTTCCCTGAGTTGTCTATACATCCCTCGGGCTCTGCTCTCGGGATGTAACTTTGACAACCTCGGGAAATATACTGTTCATATTTCCCTAGTTGTAATAATAGCTATTAAAACACGTGTGATTTTTCGAGCACGACGCCGCAGTCGAAGTGCTCGAAATAGAGCAAGTGTTTTACAACCAACAATACTCGGTAACTGTATGAGATTTTTTACTCACGTACTTACATACAAGTGAAGTTAATATAAGCGTGACGATAAAAAAGGTTTTGGTTTTGTTACTTTACAATAATTATACCAAAAAATTTATACCTTCCTGATGCACTAGCACCAATAATTTGATGGGAACGTTTCCAGACAACACCGACGCTTTGGGGTAAAGAAACTGCACCATGATCTGGTGTTTGCTTTCTCTTCCTATTTCCGTTACGTCCTCGAAAGGGTCCTCGATTTTGTACAAGTATACCTTGTAGATATCATCTTCATTCTCGACGGTTAATTTAAGTACGTAAGCTAATACTGTTCTGGTGCTATTGATGGACGCTTGGATGCAGTCGACTTTTCTGTCGAAGGAATAAATTTGTGCTAGGGTGTCATTTTGATAATTGTATTCGCCTATCCTGGTGCGCGGAGGTGAGAGAAGATCAGCGTTGGATTGGATCCAGCTGAACAGGAAGCACCCGTTTTGTTCTTGTCCGAGAAGACGCCATTCGATGAAATCATCTGAAAAATATTCACCACGTCTTGATTCAGTTTTTGAATATAGGCAACCCAATATACGTTGCTACGCATTGCTGGCTGACTAAAGTCTTAAAGTCAGTTACTGCAACTTATACAGGGTGTCCTGTAAAAACCGTGTCAAACCGAAGGAGAATGTAGACCAAAGGATAACCTACCTGCTATGACAAAATTCCCATTATAAAAGTCTTACCGGTTTCGAGATATTTTTTTTTTTTAAAGTAATGAATTTTTGCCCCTTTCAATAGTTTTGTCTTTATGGTTAATATAATTTTACAGCTTTTTGGTTGATTTTTTCAGTAGAATATTGCTGAAGAATGATTTCAACGCTTAGATTGAAAACATTCTCCAAACATTTCAGGGAGGGGGCTGTGAGAAATATTTTTATTGAAAATTTTGGTAGTGGATTCTTTTGTTCATGAAGTTCAGCCCATCGTAGTGGAACCAAAATGTACTGAGCTACTTCTGCACATTACACCAATAAATTGTCTATTTATAGCGATTTCTCACAGCTCCCCTTCAAAATGTTCGGAGAATGTTTTCAATGTAAACCTTAAAATCATTCTTCAGCAATATTTTACTGAAAAAAAAAATAAACCAAAAAGATTTTAAATTGTACCAACCGTAGAAACGAAACTATTGAAAGGGGCAAAAATTCATTATTAAAAGAAAAAATATCTCGAAAACGGTAAGACTTTTATAATGGGAATTTTGTCATAGCAGGTGGGTTATCCTTTGATCTACATTCTCAAGCGAGTTGAAAACAGAGAAACATTTCGGAGACAATATTTATTAATGATTGTATAATATTTTGATGTTAACCATAAAATTGATTTCATAATGAACAATCCACATATACCGGGTGTTTCATAGTGCATGGAACATTAAACGTATCTGGAGAACAGAAAGACAGATCATTTCAAAAATTTGTGAGCGTGGATAATCAAACATGCTTTATCCGTCTAAAATATTTTCATCAATACAGTGTTGCCGCTTGTATAAGAAAGTAGTAGCAACTTTGTTATTTCAAATGGAACACCTCGTATATTATATGATTTTTGGAATCCTCATGAGATTCCTCATAACTTTTGTACATAATTCCCTATACTTATCTGTGACGATTTCCGAGATAAAAATTATTTTGTCAAATTTTCGTGCAAAACTTGACAATTGAAAAATTTCAATTTTTTCCCAATGCAAATTTACAAATTGCAATTTGGGTTATAGCTGCATAAGACCATCAAGTATTCTGTCGATGAACTGGATCTCAGTTTCAGCATACATGGAGGCTCAGAAGTGAGTGCCATCCGGGCACTCATGAAAACGACTGAAACTCCGTTTTTTTTTCAAATGGAACACCCTGTATATTATCACTTATTTGAACAACTATAACATTTTCCATTTTAATTGAGTATACTTTTCCTATACCTATCTCGTACAGTTTGTTAGTTATGATCACTTATGTTATGAATTCGTCTTCAATAAAATAAATATTGGATAGTGCTTGATAATAGGCCATGAACTTCATTCTGACAGAGAACTACCATGTTATTCCTTCATTGTTATCTTGTATTCAAGTTGCATGGGTGTAAAAATACTATGGCAGAAAATAATTACTCGAATGCGGTTTAGATGGATTTATTCATCATTTATGGTGAATATGTAACAAGAATATCAGTAGAACATGCAGAGAGTTTAACGAAGAGTGTGCTGATTACCTCGAACGAATTCGAGAGAATTCATTAGATTGAATAGAAATTTTGAAATTCTTATATCATCATGAAAAGCTGAAAGTATCAAAGTCTAACATGTGTATTAATGAATTTAGAAAGATTTCAAAAACATTTCAAAACTTCTCCTCAATCTGATGAATTTCCTCGAATTCATTCGAGGTAAATCACTTTATGCTTTTCATAAAACTCTCTGCATGTTCTACTGATATTCTTGTTACATTGACCATATAAATGATGAATAAATCCATCTAAACCGCATTCAAGTAATTATTTTTTGCCAAAGTATTTTTACACCCATGCAACTTGAATACAGGATGACAATGGAGGAATAACATGTTAGTTCCAATATTTATTTTATTGAAGACGAATTCATAACATAAGTGATCATAACTAACAAACTGTACGAGATAGGTATAGGGAAAGTATACCCATTCAAATTGGAAAATGTTACAGCTTTACGAATAAGTAATAATATACAAGGTATTCCATTTAAAAAAACAGAGTTTCAGTTATTTTCATGAGTCCCCGAAAGGCACTCACTTCTGAGCCTCCCTGTATGCTGAAACTGAGATCCAGTTCATCGACAGAATACTTGATGGTCTTTTGCAGCTATAACCCAAATCACAATGTTTCGTAAGTTTGCATTAGGAAAAAATCGATATTATTCGATGGTCAGGTTTTGCACAAAAATTTTGTTGAAATTGAAATCGTTAGAGATAGGTATAGGAAATTATGTGGGAAAGTTGTGAGGGATCTTATAAGGATTCCAAAAATGATATAATATACGAGGTGTTCCATTTGAAATATCAAAGTAGCTACTACTTTCTGATACAAGCGGCAACACTGTATCGATAAAAATATTTTAGACGGATAGAGCAAGTTCGATTATCCACGCCCACAAATTTTTGAAATGATCTGTCTTTCTGTTCTCCAGATACTTCTAATGTTCCATCCACTGTGAAACACCCTGTATAACATTTATTGAATAACTCGGTATATAATCCAATCCCTAATCGAAAAAACACGCCACGCCACTGGGATATGATCATGCGCCTATTTACTCCAGCATCCTGTTATCTCTATAGCAGTAAAGAAAATCGATAAAGAGTGTCCAAACATCTGGGTTCGAATAGGTAAATAAGATAAATGTTATTTGAAATCAGTATATTTAGGAATAAATCACATTCTTGCAGTTCGTGAGGAAGTCAAATATAAAAACAAGGAGTTTGGAAACAAAATATCGTTTTTCTCTTTGATGATTCTGTGCCGGATACTTGGATGAACGGACATTTTGATGGGAGAATATTCGATATCGAGATGAAATTACTTCAATGAAGCAGATGTTTAATATACAATGATATATTGCGTTTCGTCGTTATTTTAATAATAAACTCACCATTTTTATTCTCGAAAGTTATCAGGGAATATAATCTGGTAGCCAAATTGTCAACTGATACCATTTCCACCTACAGTATTCTGGTTTCTTCAGTAGCGTAGATAGCGAGAAATCGTGAAGTCTCACGATTACGTATCTATCGATATTATTTGAAATGAATAGGTGTACTCATTGCGATTAGTAGGTTCATTATTATCTCTCATGATTCATACAAACCGCTTAATGGAAAAATAAAAATGTGTTGTTTGTTTGAAGTGAGATAGTATGTTCTTTAGGCGCTTTTTTTCTGTGTGACCTAGAGATGTAGAGAATATACAGAGTGGTCCATTACTAGAATGACTCACTCAGGAATGAGAATACAAAAAATGTTTCGTTTAAATGTTGTTTATATTTGCGCAGATATACATACAAACCTAAAATATTTTGAGATATACAGGATGATCAGTCTGAGCGGGAAGTTTGCTCTTCTCAAATAGAATACCCTATATATCCAAAGGTTACTTCATGAAAATGTCAAAATGTTCGAATCATGAACTAAAAATGCAATTTTTCCAAAAACAATCGATTTTAGAGAGTATATCATATGGCCAAAATTTGAAGGCAATAGTACTACAAGATGGTGGAATAATATACTGGGTGTTCCATTTGAAAAAATTAAGTTATCTTAATTGAATTAACGTTTCTCCTGAAAACACCCTGTATAAAAACTTGACTTCATTCAGACATTTTAACTATCCTTCATCTTCATATTCACCAAATATGGGCATCCATTTATCACTGTGAACGTTTTTTTGACCCATTTATAGTGCACAGATTATCGTCGAATTTTCATATCTTCGCTCCAGTTTGATAACAAAGATGGTATTGAATGCAGAATTTCACGCTGAGTTTGAACAAATATAAAGGGTGTTCTATTTGAGAAAGCATATTTTATGTTGCCCCGCTCATATCTGTATATCTCGAAATATTTTAGGATTGTATATCTGCACAAATAAAACACAATATCATTCCTGAGTGAGTAATTCTACTTCCACACACAAATGGGTCACCCTGTATGTGAAGAAACTATTTGGTAGCGATATTCAATATCCTATATCTGATCGACCATGCATACGGATGTCATATTGTTGTATCACAGCTTATACCTATTCTAGGTACAGAATGTGATTAGAGTATGGCTATATCTATCTTTTTGTAAAATAGTATTTTTGTCTTGATTTCATGTCGGATATTGAGTAAGGGGTTACCATTTTTTGGAGCCGGAGCTGGTCGCATTTGATTCCGTATAAATTTGACATTGGTGGGAGAGCTCATCGTTAGTTGAACTAAGCCATGACGCGGATCTGTGCAAGGCTGTATGCGCACTCGTCTTATAAAAAATGAAACTCGTAGATACCAACATCAAAGGGACCGACAGCAACTGATACTACTGTATGTTTAGTTATACTGCGGTTGTATTTACTAGGGCTTGATCAAGATTTTATTGCACTTGGCAAGAATTGAGTAACGTTAATTCAGTCACTCATTTCGTACGCTTGTATCAAATTATCCATTAAAAAAATAAAACAAATGTGAGTTAGGCTTAACTCCCCAGACAGCACCAGATATTCCTAGAATATTCCTCAAATATCCCTGAATGGATGTATATATTCCGAATATTCATAGAATATTCCTGGAATATATATATGCGTTGGGCATATTCATGGAATATTCTAAGTGGAATATATTAGGTATATTCATGAAAGAATGTTCCAGGAATATTCCGATGCGAATATTCTCATTTGCATGTTCATGGAATATTGTATATCCTGAACGGTTCATTCCTAGAATGGTATGTACGGAATATTCATGAATTATTCCAGAAAAGATGTTTTCATATGATGCGCATGCGAAATGACGCCTTATAAATGGACATCGATTCCTTTCAAAATACAATTTATTGTTTCCAATGAAATACTTTGCGTTAGATATTAGGCACAAATATATTTTTGAACCAAGACCAATTCTGTGGGCACTGAATTTCAAACAATTGAAAACATTTTGACTCTACTATTATAGTCTAGTTCTGTGGTGGTGCCTTGATGGAGTGATGCACTGTCATTTGACATTCGACAGTATTATTATGAGTGCTCTGAGCTCTGACTAGTGTGTGCGTTTCAGTTTCACGTGCGTTTGCGTTTGTTCTTTGTTGAAAGTGGTGAAATTGAGAACAAAGAAGCCTTCTGTTTTTTTATTTTTTTGCTACGATTAGCAGTATAATCATATGAAGTGTAAAGTGACTCATCGATAACAAGTTTTCTTATAGAACAGGTAAGTAACAACGAACAATGATTCTTGTGCTGTGAGATATTTATAAACAATGGTGTATCATTATTTTCGTTTCATTTTCAAGAAACAAAAGACCAAATTAGTTGGCACAATCAAAATGCACATAGCCTGTCAGAGTTCTGGTGTTTGAGGAAACAATATTTATGTAAAGACAGTCCTTTCTTCCTGAACTACTCTAGGATAGAGTTATACAATGACTTGAAAATTATTCAATAATAAATTGAAGTAAATGTCTTTACCCAAGGTGAGATTTGTGAAGAAGTTATTCTTTCATTAACTGTAATAATATATCAATTGTATTGGCTCAGAAAGAAGGGACTATCAGTGAGTGGATGAATCACACAAATAGTGAAATATATATATTTATTTTTTCTATAGATGAAATTCAACGATGTCAGCACAACAAAGTCTCTCTGAAAGAAATTGAAATGGTTATGTCTGTGTATCTTGCCAAAGCCACCGAGCGACTAAAAAGGAATGAGTAAGTTTTTTTTCAACATATACGTATTTTGGTTGGGGAAGGTGATAAAACCAAAGATCAATACTTCCTCTGATTTTTTTAGTTGTCAGAATCATTTTGCACAATTATTTTGAAGACAAAAACTTAATTACCCCAAGAGAACTGAAAAAAACACATCTTGTACTATCTGGTTCCTCCTTACTTGAAAAGTTTTTTTTTTCAGACTTCCCAATTCAGCAACAGAGATGGATGATGAATAAAATACACCAAAAAAAAGACGAGTTTTTATGTTAATTATTTAGTTTATATAATATTTATATATGTAAGTGTTGTTTGAAATATTTGTTTGTTTGTTTTTGTATTTATCATTTTATTTTTTTTTTTGATAATGTTATATATATTGTTATGAATATATATCTTTCACTAGTGAAAACATTTTTATTAAATAAATAATCCCCTGATTCCCCTATATAATATGTTAGGAATATTCTATAGATATCCCCAGAATATTCTGGATATTCATGGAATATTCTCCAAGGATATTGGGTGAATATCCACTACCTGAAATTTTGGAATATTCCATGGATATCCTGAGAATATTCTAGATATCCATGGAATATTCTTCAAGGATATTGCATGAATAATCTTTATCTGAAATTTTGGAATATTCGATAGATATTCTAAGAATATTCTAGATATTCATGGAATATTCTTTTCAGAATATTCTATGATTATCTGAGGAATTCCCATTCGCATGTTCAGGGAATATACCACAGATATTCTTGAATATTCCAGATTATTCCTAGAATATACCAATATTCGAAGATGAATATTCTAGGAATATTCATGGAATATCTGATGCTGTCTGGGTCGAACCAAATCGAGTTGAATTCACTATGATTCAAGTTCGAAAACCGAATGGAACCGACATAGACCGAAGTATCACATTTTGAGGTGCCCGTTATTGTAGATTTTCGTGTTTTACGTTTTGAAAAATGCGATACTAAAAGAAAATCTTCAACATATAATTACTACTGCAAAAATATTATTTGTAGTACTAATTTCCCGAAAGTATTGTGATTGTGAATATAAAACAATTATGAGTATAAGTGTACCTATGTATACAGGGTGGCCCAATGAAAATGTACCGGAAAATATAACTACCAGGAAGAGAATTTATCGAGAAACTAGCTATAATCTGGAATCAACAAGAACAGAAAAAAAGTGAGTTGTTTTTAGGAAAATATTCTCAACATTCACTTTAACAAAACGGTAAGTTTTTAAGCGAAATTGATTTTGTATTTTTGTATTTTTTGAGAAATGCACTGGCGACATTTCATTTGCAACGAGTAGACGGAATTTCAAAAATAAAATAGCAATGTATAGGGAATCAAAAGGGCTTTTCAACGAGGTATAATTTGACCCCCATTCCCATTTGAAAAAAATGAGTTATGCTACCCCCGCTTAGGAAGGTAAAGTTTGGGCTATACTTCTTGCGTCAAAAGTTATCCCCCTCATATACAAAGTTTGTATACGTGTTTCAGGTTTTTCTCGATAAAATCCCTTCCTGCTAGTTATACCTTTCGCTACATTTTCATTAGGCCACCCTGTATATCTGCATCATAAGTATAATTTTAATTTTGAAAAGATTGAAATATAATAACATAGTTTTTTTTCGAAATGAATATAAATACTATTTGAATTGAAATTCAAGTCAAAAACACTGTTCTAATAATATCAGGAATACAAAACTATATTAAAAATAATTCGTTTTGAAATCATAAGGATCGCATAGACCAGTGAGATAGGTACTCAAATCGTCTCCATGTATAAATCTGTCGTTGGACATTGGCGTATGAACTTTGTTTGTGAGTAGAGAACTGAAAAAAAAAATGAAATTTTGCATCGATGTCGTGGAAAATTTCACCCAATAACACCCACCAGTCTTCTTCCTTAACAACGCAGTGGATTTTCGGAGTAGGAAAGCAGTTGAATTCGCTGGAAATGGATAAAGAGTAACCGCCAATCTCTTCGAAAATCATCCAATCCCCAATTTCCATATTTGGCAAAAGTATAATGTCATCTGATATCTTATCGCTACTATCACAAGTTGGGCCCCAAATTATGCTCGGATATCTGCATACCAGAATAATAAGGTAATTCATCATCTCATGAAAATGAAAATCAAGTAGCTTCAAATATTTTTAATGACTATTCCAAAATAACGAAAAATAAATCATGACACTTTTCATCAGATTAGATAAATAATGTACCTTTGACCATTCTGTGCCTCTTTAACGGGATGGCATTTGTAAAACTCCTTATAGAGAATACAAATCAGTCCTCCAAATACTCCCACATCTACGTAGTACATCCTGATTGCATCCTCTTTGCCAGCTATGTCGTCTTTTTTCTTGAGAATTTTTCTTGAATGTATGTTTGTCACTAATTTGAATGCTGTGTTGCAATAATACATTCCGGGCTCTGCTATAACTTCGATATTGGGGTCACCGAAATGTTTCTCAAGGCTTTCATTCACTATGTCGGCAACCTGAAACGATGAGAAATGTGTCAAATCTGGTGATCTTGCTGGCCAGACAATCTCCCTCAAGGTAGGCCAGAAAGTCGACTTTTTAAGTCGACTTGTAGTGTCAAGAATCACTTCAATATTTTGTTGTCGAAATTGGCTATAGATAAAAATGTTATAGTGATTGATTATTGGGAAAATATCAACACCAAAATCCAAAAAATTTCCTCTAAATCACTTTTTCCAAATGGCCGACAGAAAATCTCCCAACCGCTCTATCGATAATTTTGTACGATCCTACATTAAGGCATTTTGTGTGGTATTTCACATCGTTGAAAAAATCAGAATATCAAATTCTTCTGTTTTTTTTCTACAGCCTCGACCATGGCGCTATTTCATAAATTGCTGGACATAATCAAAAACTATTCCTATTATACAGTGTATACCTAGATAACATTTTCTCAATAGATGGATTGGCAGACGAGGATTTTCAGAGTATCCAGCTAGATCTCCTGATCTAAACCCACTAGATTTTTTGTAGGGATACCTCAAGTCGAACTTTCATGTTAACAGACTATTGATGTATTGAAAGAGAGATTTGGGACCGAATTTAATTGACCCTGATACCATTAGAATCAGAATCAGAATATTCTTTATTGTCAGAAGAAAAGGTAATTCTTGTGGACAAAGATAGGGTGTAAAAATACAACAGACAATATAACGAATACAAAACATACAAAACATACAGTAATACTAATTTTAAAACAATGTTAAAAGCAAAAATCTGCACTTGAATAGTATCAATTATGCCAATAAAATTCAAATCCACAGGATGATACTAAAATACCTCATTAAGATATTCCTCCAACTCATAATAAGCTTTCTGGGCAAGTAGATGTTTGAGACTCTTTTTGAATTTTTTATGGTCTGTGGTTTCTTTCAAATCAGTAGGTAGGTGGTTAAACATCTTTACTCCATTATACAGGGTTATGATGAAGTAATGCACAAAATTCAAAAAACGTACAACGATCACTTTCGAGAAAAATGCAAAAACACGTCAAACTGTTCTTTTTATTCCGCATCTTTTGACATAAGTTACAAAAATAACACGTCAAAGTTGTCAGAGCTATGACGTCATCAACAATTTTTTTTAATGGGAAGCTAAGATTTTCATCACATTATGTGATAGAGCTTGTGTTTTCACACACGGAAAAAATAGTTGCAGTAGGGCTCACATAGGAAAAAAACGAGAAAAAGAATAAAAAACGAAATAACATAACCAATTATAAAAAGAGGTCAAACTTACACTCATCTAGTAAGAACATTCGTTCTTATAAATTTTTTCAATTGTTTTACTAAAACAACGGTTTGTCAGTGTCAGTCGTACAATTCGTGTCACCACAGTTTTATTATTATGGATCGTTTAACCGAAAGAGAAAGGATTATTTATTATTTATTTTATTCCTTTTCTCGTTTTTTTTCTTATGTGAGCCCTACTGCAACTATTTTTCCCGTGTGTAAAAACACAAGCTCTATCACATAATGTGATAAAAATCTTAGCTTCCCATTAAAAAAAATTGTTGATGACATCATAACTTCGACAACTTCGACGTGTTATTTTTGTAACTTAGGTCAAAAGATGCGGAATGAAAAGAACAGTTTGACGTGTTTTTGCATTTTTTTCAAAAGTGATCGTTGTACGTTTTATGAATTTTGTGCATTACTTTATCATAACCCTGTATATAACCGAGTCCTTGATTAAGCTAGTAGATGGGAAAGGTAACTTTATATGGTTTCGTTGCCGAGTTATATGATCTGATGAATTATTTTTTAATTTAGTGAACTATTTTTGTGAACTAGACTGACTGATTCGACAATGAAAAGTGAAGTGAGAGTGAGAATACCTTGATGTACAAACAAAGGCCGGCAAGATTCCCTGAATTTTGCTTTGCATAGGTACCTAACTGCTCTTTTCTGTAGAGTGAAAATCATTTTAAAGAGTTTTTTTGCTACATCCTCCCCAGAAAGCAATGCCATAACTTAAATGGGACTCTATAAGAGCATAATATGCTGACCTGGTAGCCGTATATCCCAGATTGTTGGAAATTACTCGCATTGCATAGCAACCCGATGTCTTGTAGGAGTTTCAACATTGCCTTGCATATCGTGAAGAGGCAAATGGCTTGCAATTTGAGCACTTATGTTAATAGTTTGTAGGTTTATTTAGTTCCGATGTCATTTTTATAAATTACATTATTATCAATGATATATCTTTTATTTCTCGAACGTACGGTTATGTAACAAGAAAAAATATTACAACCATACACAGAGAAATACGTTTTTATGATATCATCGAAATAGGGTATTGCCATAAAAAAATGGTAATGACGTCATAACTCAAACAGTGATAACGTCATCGAAAATATGATACCACCAAAAACTACGCAACTAAAAAAGAAAATCGACGTGTTTGAGCTTCATTTTTCCAACGACCGAATTAAGCTCTCAACCCATATGATTTATATAATGTTCTGGTTGAAGATTTATTATTTAATATAGCATAGAAGCCGAAAACAAAAATAAAAAATGGGCTAATTCATCCCTCTCACATTGGACACCTATAGTCTATTTATTCTGGGTTGATAGTTGTCTCAGATTCGCTAACTTTTCAATGCCATTAGTGAAAAACAAAAAGTATCCAGCAATGACAGACGTCTCAATAGGTTTATACATTAGCTGGGAACATCAAAGCATCAACAATTATGACAAAACTTCAATGTCACTTTACAACGATGCCAAATTGTGTGGAGCGAATCCTCACAATCGTTTGCTTACATGCGAAATTTTCTTTTCTTGCGAAAGGGATAACAGGAGCCCCTTAGTTTCATTGGATTTTGTTCGATAGGTAAGTGAAGAATCTTCATGAATTTTTATTCACCATGTTCTCACGATGGTTCAATAGTTTTTATGAAATATGATTATTACATAGAGTGATTGCTGCTTCAAATGTAGGAATAGAACTGTGTAGGGAATATCTGCATACTTTCACGTAAGGTAAGCTAAGCACTAAACTGTCCTAGGACTTCTACAGAACTAGACAACGGAAGAAACAAGTTGTGGATATTGATCAATCTCAACAATATCAAATAAGGAACTGTACTTACAATATGTACAAGAACAGTGTGTATTAATAAGTGCATATCACATATTATCAGTTGATGAACATTCTTCATTGCAGAGGAACACATAACATTGAAGTTATTGAAATGAAAGCTTGCTCCACATTTGCCTCACATCTTAATGGAAAACATTGATGGAGTTACCTAATATTTATTTATTCATTTATTCATAAACGGACAAACCTTTCTTTACAAAATATAGACAATTTATAAATGAATAAATAAATATTGCTAGGAAACGTATTAAATTCCTCCAACAGTACATTCAGTTGAAAAATTAAGGTTTGAGGCAATTTGTTTTCCTTGATGAGACCTGGATATTTCAGAATGGAATTCTAAGACATTCTTGGCAAGATTCTAGTGTCGAAAGTGTGAAAATATAAAGTATATGAGATTCAAGGTATTCAGAATTTGTATATCAATTAGATGGTGTATTGGAAATATGTCGGCTATTAGATTAATTGTTTTGCATGCTGGTTATTCGGATGAATTCATTCCTGGGACAGAATTAGTTTTCGTCCCTGAAACTGCCAACACGGTTTACCATGAAGAAATGAACCAGTATAACGTTGTCCACTGATTTGAAACATAACTGTTATGTATGAATAATGCTACTCATCACAGCACAGTATTACCATCAAAGTTTCCACCTCAGCTTCTAATGAATTTGAATCTGTATTGTAATTTTTGTTGAAATGTAATGATGTGTAGTGTTCACATAATGAGCAATTGCACAAGTATTTTTGTCCTACAAATGAATTAATCTATATCTGGATTTTTCCTGAAAAACACCTGTTAGAGTTAGACAGTAATTGGTTTCCATATATAGAACCATCAAATGAGAAAGAATGAACAGAAATGATACCGAAAGATAGAAATTTTCAAATTTCATTATGTAGTTATGTACTTTTCCTTTGAATATTCGATTCCTAGCATGAGAACAGTCACACAATCAATAATCCAAATATGATGAATATATTTCATCAATCGAAAACACTTTCTAAACAAAACGAACGGGCAACCTAACCCAAGTTTTTATTCGGAGCATCGCTGAAAAGTGAAAAACATGTGGCATCACGCCTCAATCTGGCGACACGTCATGAGATAAGATAAGATAAGATAATTTATTTTCGTGGACAATACATTACAGCATCGTATAGAAAATTGTCAAACAAGAGCAAGCATATAATATTCCAAATGCTATCTGAAAAAGAGAACCACATATAAATACAAAAAATAGACAAGAGAACAAATACCTCATATAGTGGTTGTTCAATATAAAAAAAAAGTAATTTTTATACAAGACAAACTAAAACACAAACACATGTTCATTACGTCAAGAAATCCGTTAATTTATAAAAACATTTTTCTAAAAGATAATTCTTGAGTTTCCTTTTGAATAGACCCTCAGACTGACTACACTTCAATTCTTCGGGCAACAAGTTAAATATTTTCAATCCTAAGTACTTGGGTGTATTCAATGTCACATTGTATTTACAAAATGGAATTTATAAGTCTTTATCCTGGCTAGTTGATTTCTCACGTTTGCAGTCATTGGTCAGAAATAGCTTTCTGCTTTTAAAAACATAAACGGACATTTCCAAAATGAATATACATGCCGGCAGTACAGTACAGGCAGAATTTTGTACTCCCCAAATAAAGGTTTACAGGAACTGCATTGGGAGACACCGGCGATCATTCTCACAAGTTTTTTTTGTGCTGTGAATACATTAGATGCCAACGATGAATTTCCCCAAAATTGAAGGCCATATCTCAAACGGGATTCGACTTGAGCGTAGTATAATAAAACTAGCTGCTTACAAGTTAACAACGATTTTAAATTTCGAAATAAAAAACAAAATGAATTTAATTTTCGTATAAGAGACTCGCAATGAGCTCTCCAGTTCAGTGTGTCATCCAAAACAGTTCCCAAGAACCTGACAGAATCTGACTGAGTTAAATGTTCATCTCCATTATTAATTCTGATATTGAGTCTTTGCGCATACTTCTGTCTGCTATGAAATCTCATAGTTTGAGTCTTATTCGGATTGAGGAAAAGTCTGTTTCTGGAGCACCAATCCACAGTGCGGTTCATAATCTACGAACAGTTGTCATTTAAGATGTTAAGGTTCTTATCGCTCATGACTATGGAAATATCGTCTGCATATAGAATAAATGAATTATTATCAACAAACTTGTCTAAATCATTAATATATATCATGAAGAATAGAGGGCCCAACACTGATCCCTGTGGGACACCCCGAGATACTACTCTTTTATTAGAACTGTACTTATTTTCCTCGGCACCATCACAGTAGGACATAATCACGTACTGTTCTCTATGGGTCAAAAATGACTCAACCCAAGCATAAGCTGGTCCTCGAATTCCACAGGAACAAAGCTTAGACATCAGCAAGTCATGATCGACACAGTCGAACGCCCTGCTCAAATCACAGAAGATTCCGGCAGGGCACTCGCCCGCCTCGATGAAGTTCACAACTTTTTCCAAAAAGGCACAGATGGCACAACTATCAACCCAGAATAAATAGACTATACCTTTAACATTCGATTGGTATTTTATTATTCCAATAATTTGGATTTCATTTTATCGAAGATATAAACTCCAATCAAATGATCGATCCTGCTGTTCTCACCTCCTCTAAGTTCCTGTCCGATTTCCCAGGGAAACCGCCTCCTAGATCCAGCACTTTGAATTCGTATCCGAGAGCCGATCCCATATCGAAAACCTTTCTAGCAGACGCTATAGCCTCGGCGAAGATGGCGAAGTTGCTGCATCCAGACCCAACGTGAAAAGCAACCCCTGTCACTCGGAGGCCCAGTTTCTTGGCCGTCTGCAGGAGGTGCAGGGATTCGTCATCCGGTTCGGCGCCGAATTTCATGCCGAGAACGTACTTTGCTGTGATGTCATCGCATCTTATCCTCAACAACAATCTGAAGAATGTTCAAGTAAGACTCACGCATTATAGTCGTGCCGATATCAATAATGCTGGTATTTAGTACAATACATGGTGGCCCAACGAAAACGTACGAAATCTAATGGAAATGAACAACAAAGCAAACGTTTATATAAAAAACCACATGAAATTTGATAAAGAATGTCTAAATTGTTGAAAATATTACATTATTTGTTTTCCTCTCGGAAACGGTGGATCATTTTAGACGAATTTTTAAACATCCTGTGAATTTTCCCCCAAAAAGTATAATTCACTACCCAAACAACAAGCGGAAGGTCAAACTGATGTAACGTCAACTGAAAATACTTATCTGTAGTAGTACAGGGTGGCCCAACGAAAACGTACCGGAAGGTATAACTACCAGGAAGAGATTTTATCGAGAAACTAGTTGGAATCAACAAAAACAGAAAAAAAAGCGAATTGTTTTCAGGAAGATATTCTCAAGATCCACTTTAACAAATCGGTAAGTTTTTGAGTGAAATCGATTAACTTTTTGTATTTTTTGAGAAATGCACTAGCGACATTTCAAAAGTCCTTATCTTTGCAACGAGTGGACGGAATTTCAAAAATAAAAAAGCAATGTAAAGGGAATCGAAAGGGCTTTTCAACGAGTTATCATTCAATCCCCATTCCCATTCGAAAAAATTTAGGGGATGCTACCCTCGCTTAGGATGGTAAAGTTTGGGCTATAATTTTTGCGTCAAAAGTTGTCCCCCTCATATACAAAGTTGACATGATTCAGGTTTTTCCTCGATAAAATCTCTCCCTGGTAGTTATACCTTCCGGTACGTTTTCGTTGGGCCAGCCTGTATATACAGTGTCGGATAGAATATATCTCAGATATAGCTTGAAATCTATAAGAGTAACAAGGAACATAGTCATAAATACAGTATTGTGGTAAAGTGAGAACGTAAAGAATGCTTGAAGAATACGAACGATTTTCGATGAATATGCACCAAAATTGGACAACTATTGACTATGGATGAGTATTGAACAGTGGTCTGCTCTCAATATAGGAACCGTATGGAATATCCTGATGGAGTACACGATAAATATGTCACAGAATTTCGAAAAATTCATCTTTTGATTTATTTGTTCTATAACTTTAAGTGATGAAATCCTTCCAAACCTCTCTTAATCTATGAATAATGATATTGTTTAGTGTACATCCAATATCAAGGATCAAAATCAAAGCAAATAGATTCTATAGCGTTTTCAAATCAGCATTTCCATTCAAAATTTGAAAACGCCAGAAATAAGTGGACGGTGCTATGAGCGTATGAGCTACACCCTAAGTCTATCTTTGTCTGTTTCCATATATCTTTTAAGAGAAGATGAAATGAGACATTTATAGACCTTTAAAATTACAAAAATGTTCATGAGACAAGTTCTCAACAGGTGCCGGAGTGTATCGGCGCCGAGGAGGGGAGAAGCACATCTTTCCGCTCGGGAGCCATACCACGGTTCTACAAACCGAACTGGTGGCAGTGCTGAACAGCGCGCTTCAGGCATTGGATGTCAGAAGCCATGCAGGAGCACTTGTACATCTGTACGGACAGCAAGAGCGCCTTAGAAGTTCTTGAAGGGTACACCACAACATCAAAACTGGGGCACGATTGTTATCAAACCTTAAATCGCCTGGCCGAAGTCGGACCTGTAACCTTGATGTGGCTGCTGGGTCACAAAGGGATAAAGGGCAACGAGATTGCAGATGAACTGGCCAGACTAGCGCGATCAGAGAGGTTTATAGGGGACCAGAACCGGAATTGGCAACACAGTCATCAGGAAGAAGATTGATGACTGGACTGCGGCAAAGCACAGGGAGGCATGGAGAAATGCCCCTGGGTGCAGAATAGCCAAGATCTTCATTAGACCAGATCGAATGAAGAAATGGGAAGAACAACTACTCACACTGAGTAGGAAAAACGCAAAAGTGATCATCGGTATTCTAACCGATCACGGTACTCTGCGGAAACACAGACACAGAATGGGATTGGAAGAAAACCCATTATATAGATTCTGTGAACTAGAAGATGAAACCTCACTGCATATCATCTTCCAATGCCCTGCAGTAATGGAGAAGAGGCGCCTTCACTTAGGCGACCCAGATCCACAGGGATTCCTATGCGAGGAAGGCACTATCAGGAATATCCTGACCTTTTGGGAGGAGATCTTCGATTAGAGCCACCAGCTATCTGAGGGACGTCAAGGGATTACCCATACGTCTGGAGGCGCTACGTGCCCCAACTCCACAGTCCACACTCGTGGTCGACAATAATAATAATTGAAATATGTCAGAACTATATTCTTTAAATGAATAGAATGTCAATCATCACGATTAATTCTAACAATCCAATCTTTTTGAATAGATTTTTCGAGATATCAACAAAGATACACAATAGTCTATTAATATGTGTGAAGAATAAAGAACAAAAACTTATACTAGTCACAAATTCAATGAAACCACATAGTATTAATTTTCAAAATCTTTCACTTCCACCAGCAAATGACACAAAGAAAATCACTTACTCCGCATTCGGATAGTACTTTTTGATCTTGTAAAGTTCCTCTTCATTGTCGAAAGTCATACACGTCACTCCGACTTTCGAGGCGTAAGTGATGTGACTAGTTTTTTTAGTGGGATTAGCGAAAACTATACGTTCTGGCGGTACTCCCAGCGATAAAACCCGACGAATTTCTTCTTTGGTAGCACAATCGAAACCGATTCCTAAAGCTGCCAAAGTTTCTAGAACTATGCGGCTATCGTTACATTTCATGGCTGAAAAAAAAACTTGATGTTGGGTTTAAGCTGATGAGAAATTATGTTTCATATACATTGTGTCCAAGATAAGGATGTCTATCATGGGGATCTCGGAAACCGTAAGAGATATATATGGTTAAATCAGGGAAAAGTTGTGCATTTTCAAGTCTAACAATATGCCGTTCAGAAAGTTTTTAAATTCCAATTAGTTCCGGAGATATGTCTAAAAACGAAATTTGTCGATTTTGTCTTAATTTTTTTCTGACGTTATTTGAAGAGATGTAAGAAAACAAATGAAACTATATCATTGCCATTTTTCATTCCTTACAAACAGCATTGAGAGATTTTCCGTGCGACGTTTCATTTCGGAGAAACCACCATCAACTTTTTTTTTATATGGCCCCACAGTGGTCCAAAAGCCCAATTTTCTGGCCAAAACCTTAAAGGTTAATGGATTTTTCTCAAATTCCCAGATTCATAGTTTTTTGAGTCGCTGATTACGAAAATGGAAAAAAAATCTAAATTCAAAATGGCGGACATTTTTTCCAAAAAATAGTACATTTACGCTGAAATTCATATTATAAGTGTTTTTTGGGTCGCTGATTACGAAAATGAAAAAAAAAATCTAGATTCAAAATGGCGGATCCAAAATGGCGGACATTATTTTCAAAATATAATACGTTTGTGCTGAAATTCATATTATAAATGTTTTTTTGGTCACTCATTACGAAAATAAATAGGAAAAATTTATTACGAAATAAATAGGAAAAATTTATTATTGCAGAATTATAACAAGCACAATATGTGTGGGGAACATTATTCTTTACTTGGCTGAACAACATGATTTCCTCAAATACAGATCAATCGCTATCAGAGCTTCCATCGCAACTTCAGTATTATTATCTATATTAAGTATATCATCTGCGTCGTCGCCTCCAAAATCGAATTTTTCATAACTGAGTGCTCTGTCATCTGACGCACGAATGCACCAACTCTGCTCCAAACAGTGCGGTTTTTAAACCAAAGGGGCAAGAAAGGGCAGGTAATGCCAACGGTTACGAATTCTACATACTTTTATACGCGTAAAACTGTTGCAACTTTTTCAGGATCTCTTGGGGTCATAACTAATTCTCTACAGATATAAAAAAAATTATGGAAAAAAAAACAATTCTGAGTGCCGACATTTCATTCTTAATAACATCTGCAAAAATGCACGTAATGATTCCCGCAGTAAAGAATAATATTCTACATACATTCAGGAACATCCTCCATTTTGTCGCAAACGTTTTCACAAAAAACTGCGTTTCTCATGACAATTTTAGTCAAGCGCACGAAACAGGTCATGGGCCGCCATTTCCCATGTGGCGCGATAGGATATGTTGTCTCTGATATCGACCTAATCTTTTGGATTATGAAACTTTCATTCCACCTGTTGGGGAAAATATGAAGCTTTACCTCTTTGGGTAACTTTTGATTTTTGAGGTTTTGGCCAGGAAATTTGGCTTTTGGACCACTGTGGGCCCGTGAAAAAAAAATAACCTGCATTGAATAATATAACGATGTATGACACAATATGATTCTGCAATATTTGAAACGGAAAAAAATGGTTTTTATTAAAGTTCGAACGTTTTGGTGTAGTGTGCGGTGAAATGATGAACCTGAGTATGGTATAGTAGGCTATGATTACTCATTACACAATGTCTTATATATACAAGATGGCCGAAAGTTACTGTAAGAGAATTGTATTTAAAAAAATAAAATGTATAGAATGTGGCAAGGTGAAAATAAACTGATAGAAGAAGAGAACACTACAAATACTCCACAATATGTGAGTCTGTAGGAACCTGATGATAAAATCATTATGGCTATGAATTCCAGCTTAGAAATGAAAATAAAGATGGAAAAACTAATAGTTGAAAATGAATGCCTGAAAAGGCTCCTGGAAGGTAAAGAACTCAATTATAAACTATTAGAAGACAATATCAGATTGCTCCAAAAAAACAAATCACTCCTTGAAGAAAAAGTAGAACAGTTAAAAAAAGGGCTGGAAACAAAAAACAGATAAGCAGATAAGAGTAAGATAGGAAATAAAAACACTCATGTTTACAACCAAGAGGAATCCCATACAAAAAATAAAAATTTTTTAATCATTTTATCATAATGAAGACCAGATCACAGCAATGCATCCATACCACAAGAGATCAAAACACAGAGGGACTCTAAAAATACTGATAAACAAACTATCGGAAATACCCTTATAGATAAAACTAAACAAAACCTTGATGAAATTATCAACTAAGCAAATCCTGACATGGATGAAGAAGGAAGTTTCACAAAATCAACCAGACGTAGGGGAAGAGTCATGGAAGGAAGTATTTTTTTGAATTTCGTACCACCTTTTCGTCGAAAAAATTAATTTCGAATCAAATAAACAGGTACAAGAATGGCATGCGGAAGTACCAAACTAATTTGTTTGGGAATATTTTGTTCTGTCCTTTCCATATCTGCAAACGAATTCTCGAAATTTCGTCATACAAGGTGTTGTATAGAATTGATGAAGTTCCTTCAATTTTTTCAAGTCCGTACCTGGATAATTAGTTTCATTCATTCGGAATTCGGTAGCATATAGGATAATGAGTTTATGTTGTGAAAACGAAAGAAATATACAATGCGGATCGTAAGTTATGAGCCATTGAAGAAATAGGGGATATAATCTAACTTTATGATAAAAAAATTAGATGAGAACAAGTATATGATAGCTGTATTTTTGGATCTGAAGCAAGCCTTCGAAACCATTGACAGAAATATAATTCTCAGTGAAATGAAAAGATATGGTATCGACGGCTATGTGTAATGATGGTTTCCAGATTATCTTAAAGGCAGAAAACAAAAAGTAAGAATTAATGACACTATCTCAAATGAAATATTAAACGATAAAGGAGTACCCCAGGGAAGTGTTTTAGGTCCCTTATTATTTATTATATATTTGAATGATATCAATTTATGTGTTGACTGTGAATTTGTCAACTTATTTGCTGATGATACAAACTTAGACACCGCTGTGCAAAAAATGAATGTGATTCTCGAGACAGTTGATGAATTTATTAAAATCAACAAGTTAAAACTTAATGTAAACGAAACCACTGCTATGATTATGACTTCAAAGTACAAGTATGACAAAATTGATTTCAATAGGATTAATGTTACTATCAATGAACAAAATAAATAAAACAGTAAAATATCTAGGGTTTCAACTAGACTGTAATCTTACATATGAAAACCATTTCCAATATATACACAAAAAAATTCTAAAGGAACTATACTTTTACTCTAGAATTTCAAGGCACCTGACATGAAATAACAAGATATTAGTTTATAAAACAATCATACAAACACACTTTGATTGTTGCTCTTCAATTTTGTATTCCTTAAACCTGAACAAACAGTCTCAACTACAAAAACTACAGAATAGGGGAATGAGAATTATATTGAAATTGAACCGATATACCTCTATAATCACGATGTTATCAACCTCGCACTGGTTTTCGGTATCTCAAAGACTATTATACCAGACAATGATATTCGTACATAAAATTGTTAATGATCTAGCAGCAACATATCTCAAACAATCCATAAGTTTCAACTGTGATGTACATCAATACAACACTCGCAACAAGACTGACATACATATAAACAGAACTAGTAACAAAAACAGCATGAACTCAGTCTTCTTCAAGGGTTTTGATACATACAATAAATTGCCTTGCTCAATAAAATCTGCTTGATATATCTATCATAGCATAATTTGTAATTTACCACGTAGAATAGAATAGAATAATAATTGACGAATTTATCACATGTGATTGTTAATGTATTATTAGGAATGTCCTATTTACTAAATAAATAAATCAATATACATAAAACACTCTGTATCTCGCTTATACAGGGGGCTAGACCCATCATATGGGTTTTTCAGAACCAGCTAGGCGAGCTCTACCTACCCTTACAGTACGCCCATTTCCCAATTAATCACCCTGTATAAAACTTCCCACGAAAGGAGACATCACATATGACGTGACCTACTTTTATGAATGGAGTTCTCAAATCTCCAATAACGTGATTTTAATTCAATATTTAGAAACATGAGTGATCAGAACCTACTATACCATTCTCAAGGTCATCATTTCACCGCACCCTACACCAAAACGTTCGAACTTTAATGAAAACTATTTATTTTCCGTTTTAAATCTTCTTCTTTTTGCCTTTCATTGCGCCCAGAGTTGAGCATAGGCTTCCCTTCGTTTTAAATATTGAAGAATAATATTGTGTCATACATCGTTGTATTAGTAATAAATTATGCTATTCAATACAGGATATTTTCTTTTCACTGGCCATATAATAAAATGAAGTTGATGGTGGTTTCTCCGAAACGAAACGTCGTACAGAAAATCTCTCAACGCTGTTTTGTAGAGATTGAAAAATGGCAATGAGAAAGTGGCTTTTGTTTTCTAATATCTCTTCAAATAACGTCAGAAAAAAATAAAACGAAATCGGCAAATTTCCTTTTTTCAGGCATATCTCCGGAACTAATTGGAATTTCGGAACTTTCTGAACGGCACCTTGTTAGACTTGGAAATGCACAACTTTTCTCTCATTTAACTATCTCTGTATCTCTTATGGTTTCCGAGATCCCCATGATAAACATCCTTATCTTGGACTCATCGGTGTATTCCAGAAAGCTCTTTATTTATTTAGATTGAAAAAACTAGTCGCAATCCCAACAATTCAATACTCGTACTTACCATAGCAGGTCTTTACCCTTGGCAACAGCTTTCTCCAATTCTTGTATCTGTTCAACAACTCACTCACATCGCAAATATAAAAAGCTTCGTCTTGTCCACCGGCTTCAGTGATTTTTTCAATCACCGAATAAACATCTGAATTTTTGTTTAAAACTTGGATTTTCGCGTCGTAAACCATAGTGGGACAGAGTATTATTTATATTTTTGTCACTGCGATGCTGTGATTTTATTGACGATGTTATCTTAATATGTTTCTACTTTGGACTCAATTGTATCGACAAAAAACTATGAGCATACCGGACAGATTACTTGAACAAGTTCTCACTACATAATGAAAATCTATTATATCGAAATTGTTAATCTAAGCATATAATTTACCAATATGATATTCAAAATTCAGTATGGAAATCTAATTGATGTTTCATCAGGATTATTGACAATGTATACAGTGCGGAACAGCCAAGTGGAATAAATTCGATAACAAATAAATGAGAGCGTGTTAGGAAAAACGCTTGGGCACGTCGATTTCTATTTTAAGATGCGCATTTTTTTCAAAAAAAAAATCGTAAAGGGTGTGTCATGTGACAGTGGCCGATACCAACTTTCATATACTAAATACAACCCCCTGTAGTTTTTTGGATTCTTCAGAAAATCCTAGACATAATTCATGTACAATGTCCCATAGGTATCTTCAACTGTTTCGGAAATATTAAGTGTTTTCAGGTGTATAACAAAAATTAACATTAAAACAAGAAAATTATTTTATTTCACAAATTCGAACATTTTGAACATCTCTTACATTGAAATTAATGTTTTTTGTTTGTTTTTTACATTATTTGTGAAATAAAATAGTCTTCTTTTTTCAATGTTAATTTTTGTAATACATACATCTAAAAACACTAATAATATACAGGGGGTTGTATTCAAAATAAGAAAGTTGGTATCGGCCATTGTCACATGACACACCCTATATAATTTTCAAATGCGCATCTAGAAATAAAACGTGTCCAAACGTTTTTCTCAACTCTACTCGCTCTCATTTATTCGTTATCGAATTTATTCCATATTTAGCTGTTCCACACTGTATCTTTTCTAGAGGTCGTGACTTCTATATAATATTATCTATAAATGAAATGAAAATGAAATAAGTTTGACCCATAACAGCTGATGATAAACGTTTAACTAATTAAAAAACAAAAATATCTGAAATATACACAACCAAAATAATGAAAGAAACTACGATAAAAATAAATGGGATGAAGCGAACTGAATGAGGTTTTTCAATCGGGTGTCAAGAACAGTTTGTACAAAAAATCAAATAAAATAGGTAGCTGAACACATTGATATTCAAACAAGAAACTGAAATGTAAAATCAGAAAAGTGATCTCAAAACTTTGGGCGCTATGAAAAAATGATTTTATTAGTACATTTCCATTTCATTCAACTTATCTTTATACAAGATTATACCTTACATACCTTATACATCAAACAAAATGAAATGAAATGAGATATTCCTGTACATCTATTGATCTGTCAAGTTGGCAAATATCAAAAGTAATAGTTTTGGTAACTATCGTCAAAATCTCCATATTATGACAGTCATTGCTAGCAAATGAATTATTATCTTGACGACATAAGTCTATAAAAAGACTTCTCCAAGAGTATGTATATGTACTTATGTATATGTCATTTTATATGGATGTAATAGTTATTTATGTATTAAGGGAATTATGAGGGCCTTAATTACCGATGGCAAAGTTTGCGTCCCGAGGGACAACAAAAGATGCCAACGGAACTGTCTTTCTGGCATATTTTCAAGAACTGGTAAAGAATTTTCAGTATTTTCTGGTAGTTCAACGAACTAGAGGCTTTTTTGAAACGGAAAAGTAAGGGGTATAAGCCGAAAAAGTCTGCTGTCTTATCTCCTAAAGATGTCATCAAATTTCTAAAGGACGCCCCTAATGAAATTCATTTATTGCATAAGGTAATTTTTTTCTCATAATTTTCTTTTTCGTTTGTTTATTTCGTTTTATTTGTTATAGGTTGTTCTAATTATGGGTTATTTTGGAGGATGCAGAACTCAGGAACTTCTAAATATGAGTATAGCAGATATAGAGGACCGGGATACTGTTATGGTAGTGAACGTACCGGAAAGTAAAACTGGTGTATCGAAGAAAATTACAGTTGTGCTTTGCCTTTATTGAGACTTTATATGTCCTTGCGTCCTGAAGGTACAAAACGATTTTTTTTGAGTTTCCGACAAAATAAATGCACAACTCAGCCAATTGGAAAGAATATGTTTGTCAAAATTCCCAGCAAAATCGCAATGTATTTAGGATTGCCAAACCCACTAACCTATACGGGACATTGCCTTCGTCGCACTTCTGCTACTGCCCTAGCCAATGCAGGAGCGACTATGACAAACTTAAAAAGACACGGAGGTTGGAGAAGTTCCACGGTGGCAGAGGGGTATCTGGAGGACAGTATTGAATTGAGAAATAAAACGGCGCGTATGCTGTCTACTTTGCCATCAGAAGAGGCAGGCACCTCGACTGTAGTGAACAGCAACAGCACCACCCATAAAAAAGAAAAAATTGTTTCCAGCGGCGGAAGTAATTTTCAGGGAACATTTGAAAATTGTACATTTATTATTTGTAATGACGTGAATAAGGAAAATATGTCTTAGTTTTCATTACATATAAACGTTTATAAGCATTTCTTGTATCATTTTCACCTGTAAAGGGTAAGAGGGAGTTTTTGAACTTTAATATCCCAAGGGAGTTATGACCCTCATTATAGATATCGTAACTATGACGATATAAGCTTATAATGTCACTGTCAGAAATAAAAAAATATTCAAGCATCCGTCCCTCTGAGTACTTTGTTTATTATGTATCATGTGACATCTAATCTTGAAACATAAGTACTTGATATTTGGACATCTGATGAAATGATTAAGATTTTCAATGAATATAAAAGGTGAACATTTAATTTCTCGATTTCAGGTGTTGACAGTGAAAGTAAAAATGGGAGTATTATCAACTTACCTAGTTCTTTTTGCAATCGTTGCTCTAAGGTAATTATTTTTGTATAAATTCAAGATATAATTTACCGTAAATAAATAATAAATTAATCAATAATTGCTTCAACTAATTTTAAGTTGTACACACTCAACTATTAAAGTACCATATGCTGCAATTAGACTTAGAATTTGAAAGTGTTACATATATCTCAGAGGAAATTATAAAATTGTAATATAAGTTTTCCACCAACATATACCTACATATAAAATTGAAATGTTTTCTTCATATAACTCATTTTTTATCTAATATTGTTTATAATTCAGCAAATTACAATGAGATAAAATAAGAATGCACCAATGAAATTACACATGTCATGTCAAGTCGTAACAAATATGTGATTTCATTGGTGCATTCTTAAATTCTTATTTGCTGTAAAAACTAACCTTCAATGTTCCTAGCTACATATGTCTCATCCACGGTCATACACATAGGTATAATTATGGCAACTTTTTCTTCAAAACTGGTGTCACCCCTCACCACTCAAAAATGCCGTAGTCTCCAGACCTATGTGTATGACAGTGCAACCAATAGACCTATTCAAGATGCTGTGGTAGGCACACATACTGACTTTGGTATACACTGTGTCCAAGATAAGGATGTCAATCATGGGGATCTCGGAAACCATAAGAGAAACGGAGATAGTTAAATCAGAGAAAAGTTGCGCATTTCCAAGTCTAACAAGGTGCCGTTCAGAAAGTTTCGAAATTCCAATTAGTTCCGGAGATATGCCTGAAAAAAAGAAATTTGCCGATTTCGTTTTATTTTTTTCTGACGTTATTTGAAGAAAGAGATACAAGAAAACAAAATACACTTTCTCATTGCCATTTTTCAATTCCTATAAAACAGCGTTCAGAGATTTTCCGTACGACGTTTCGTTCCGGAGATATCACAATCAACTTTTTTTTTATATGGCTCGTGAAAAGAAAATACCCTGTATTGAATAGCATATTTTATTACAAATACAACGATGCATAACACGATATGATTCTGCGATATTAAAAACATAAAAAAATTGTTTTTATCAAAGATCGAACGTTTTGGTGTAGTGTGCGGTGAAATGATGACTTTGAGTATGGTATAGTAGGTTAAGATTACTCATGTTTCTTAATATTAAATTGAAATCACCTTATTGGAGATTTGAGAACTTCATCCGTATAAGTAGGTAGGTCACATCATATGTTAATCAATTAACCAATTTAGTTAAGAACTACTGACTAGAAACTTGAAAAATTAATGTTTATTATAGAGAATGTTCAAACAAATCACCATTATTCTCTAAACATAGATAACACCTTCTAACTGTTGAATTCAAAACACTCCTCAACATGTCAGGTTTGATACTCTCGCACGCTTCAAGAACTAGTTTCCTAAACTGATCCTCAGATTCTTAAACACGGTGGTTAACATAATTTTTGCAATACCCCCAGAAAAAAAAAACTAGCGGAGTGATGTCCGGTGAACGAGGGGGCCACGAAACTGCAAAATGTGTGCGTACCTATCCATTTTACCGGAAATCTATTCGATAGAAACTCGCGCACTATTAGGGCATTGTGTAATAAATAAGTAA